>BCIX01000003.1:179334-1379334 GCA_001600095.1 Bullera alba
CCCCCCCCCCGCGCGCTCCTTCTTCACTTGATCATCAGCATTTCTTGCACACTTGATCAGCCTCTTGACCTCGATCATACACACAAACGCTCTCCACCATGCCTGCTCCAACTGTCACCATCACCATTACTGAGAGGCTGAACAACCTCTCCAAGGGAACGAACGAGACAGATGCCGTGGTTACAAGTCTCTCTCAGGGCGGTAACACCAAGTCGGTGGGCGTGGATCGATACAAACTGCAAAACCTCTGGAACTCTTGGAAGGCTACTGACAATTACATCAATACAACCCTCAGAGGTGATCCGGAACTCGCAGGTCAGTCAGCCTCTGACAAGAGCGAGCTTCAATGGGCGGTTCGAGAGTTGAGCCCTGTCAATAACAACACTGACGAGTTCGACGGCACTATCGGCCAAAGCATCCAATCCGTTGTCAGTACTCACGGCATTCAGGTCGAGGAAGACGACACGGAGGTAGGAAGGAGATTCAGGGGGGCGGTGACTGGTATCAAGTCTGACGACCTCGTGATCAAAGGCACGTACGTGATTGCCTCAGCCGTGGTGGACAAAGTCCTGGCCGCAATGGTCTCTGCCGCGACCGGAGGAGGAGCTGATTCCGCCAACTCGCTGGACAAAGGGAACAAGCGAAACCTCAGGCTGTTGGTCCGTAAAGGGCTGGCCTCGATCGCCAGTGATCAGTCTCGAGGTGTTGATGCCTTGACCATCACCGAGAGGATGATGAGTAATGGCAATTAGACCGGATTTTGGTCTCAGACAACGGACAACCTTTCAAGGTTCAAGTTGCATCGAATACTCGAGTAGTAGTGCAGTAGTGAAGGGGGTATGCTAGTTGCGAATAGGTCAAGGTGTGAACGTAGGTCCGTCAGGATGCATCTACTGCTCTCAGCTTTGTGCGACCCTATCTGAACGAACTCAACGGAGGGCATCGTCCAGAGAGCGAGGTGTATAGACCTCCGTTTCAGATCTGAATGACGTCGTTGGTGGCTGCTTTGTTGTTGACCCCTCTCTGCTTCTAGCAATATGATCTAGCGAAACACGTATGGTCGTGAATCAAGGGAGGACATCAGCTCACAGGGACCCTCCTTTCTCGACCTGGCTCTTCTCCAGCCACCCTCTCGGTAGGACGGCGAGCAGGGTTGGACAAAAGCTCAGAACATTAGCCATTGAAGTGCATCGTCTTGATCTATTCCCTCACCTAACAGTGCCTTCCAGAAGGATCGAACAACGAGACCCCTTATCAAATCACCCGCAACTGGCCTGAGATAGCCATGAACGACTCGCAATCAGAGATTGGTGAGCACGACCAGGACATCGATCTCGAGCACTTTACCGAGGAGGATGAGCGAAACCTTGCCGCCGGGTATGGCTCAGACGACGAACAGTATCCTTATGAAGTCTGGAGCCCAGAGGGAGGTCACGATGGCCTCGTACTCCACGGAGTTCCCATCGACTTCGAGCTTCATGGATTCCATGGTGGAATGAACGATGAAGACATGATGGCCCAGCTCGATAACCTGCCCGAGGAGGAGATCCAAGCCCAGGTTGCAAGGTTCTCCCCTCAAGGCGGCCAAGACGATGACGATTACGCGGAGAGCGACGTCGATGACGCTGAACCAAGTGCCGACATCAACGATCCTTTCCTTGGATCCAGTGTACTGTCCCTAGCTACCTCTTGCAGCCTGCTCCCCGTCAACGACGGATACGACCAGAGGGCGGTGGGACAAAAGTTCAGAGAATCTCTGGATGACAGCAGAGCAGGCTCGTCCGACGATCTGGTCGTCTATACCGATGTCAAGAGTCTCGAGGTGGCCAAAGGTAAACTCACCGACGAAGTCAATACTGCCATCCTCGCAGCCCTCTCCGGGGGTGAAGGCACGGAGGGGACCATGATCGCGGTCGACGAACAGCAGAGGAAGACTCTGCGAAGCGCCATCGGGGGTGTCGTGAGCGAGATCTCCACGGGCAGAGAGGGAGGCGTGACGGCTTTAATGGTCGCCCATGGGATCCAAGGCTACTTGGCGCTCGAAAAGACTGTGGAGAGTGCCAAGTCCGCGGGATTTGTTGGAGCCTAATGGGTAGATGTCCTGGCGATCACATCTCCAAGAGTCGGAATCGTATTCGTAGGCCAGTAGCGCGATGGATCATACTCGAGAGTGTCGAAGACTGGTTACTGGCGACTTGAGCTGTCACTTCCATGCCATTGCCTTTCGAGTCTTCCGCAGATCTTCACTCGCTGCATCAGCTGTGAGGCTGTTTAAGGGAGGTGCAAGAGACTGCTTCGTTTCAGCATACGGCGAAACGCGATTCGGCGACATGACGCAATGATTTGACTCACGGGATGTTCACAGTGTCACCTCCTTTCTCGCCAGTCTCCCTACGTGATCGATGGTGCACGTCCAGAGAGTCTCAGCGAGTTGCCATCGGGTTCGAGAGGGAAAACCGAACGAACTCCCCGCTGGAGATTGTCGTTTCTTCCTCGACGGTCGACGGTCTGAAAGAATCAGCACAGCCAATCACTCTGACTTACTCCAAGTCCCACAACTCACGTACCATGCCACCAACTACACGAAAAAGGGCTATCGAGGGTTCGCATGGCGATTCCACTCTTGTTGCAGTGGCGACGGGTACCATCACCTCCAAAGAGGCATCCCAAGCCTCCCAGAAAGACGCAAAGGGGGAGGACAAGTCGACCACTCTGGTCAAGCGTCGAAAATTGGGCTTCGAAGATGATGATGACGTGATCGACCTGGAAAAGAGTCAATTCACGTACGACAGCGATGACAATCAGCTCGCTGAATTTGACTTTTCCGGCTTCGACGACCCGTCGATGTGTGATGATATCATCGGCGATAGAGTCAAATATCTGATGAGTAGATGCGGTGTGCTTGTCAGACTGGATCAAAAGGGCACTACCGACGTGGGACAGAGACTCAGGGAGAGCTTGAGCACCACCAAGGCAGATGAGTCAGAGAAGGCGGTCCAAGCGGACGAGACAGATGGCGAAGTTGGTGAAGATGTGGAGGAGATCGAAGGTGTAGAAGTGGCTAACGACAGGATCAGCGAGGAAATCCACATTGCCATCCTCGCCGCACTGACCGATCCAGTTCCAGATTATGAAACTTCCTCAGCTCGTACCCTCTTGGAATCGAAGAAGGATACCGTACGAAGCACCATTCGCAGATGCCTCAGCACGGTGACGTTCAGCGAGGATCCAGATCTGAGGGCGTTGAACTTTTCTGAGGGCATCAGCAACGCTTTGGGTTGTCCGTAGAGTTGTGAGTATGAGGGAGTCAGTACTCAAGTACTGGGAATCGATGGAGTTGGTGATGGCGATGCATGAATTGCCGCAACCTGTTCTTCTTGCGAACTGTCACTCTTTTGGCTTCCCCAGCGCTGGTGGGGAAACCCAACGGGCCGTATCCCATGTCCAGTATCCTACCTCGAGTCAGCTTGTTGACCCGCTTGGGTGGGGCGGGAGCCAGCTCACCTTTACCAGGTTCATCCGAACGATCCCGACATCTAGGGTCTAGTCATTGGGCATCAGTAGCACTTTAGGTTGTTGTACGATGGGGACGGGTTAGCACTGGGATTTGACGGAGCTGGTGATGGCGATGCATGGATTGCCGCGACCTGTTACTCTTTTGGCTTTTCCAGCGCTGGCGGGGACACCCAACGGACCGTATCCCAAGCCCAGTATCCTATCATTGAGTCAGCTTGTTTACCAGCGCTGGGAAAAAATCAGCTCACCTTTACCAGGTTTGTCCGGCCAGTCATGGCATCTGATCCGTGGAGGCGGTCTAGTCATTTGTCAGCCGTCATTCCCTCGCGAACACCATACTGAGCTTCAGCTTGACTCACTCGTCCTGCCACGTGATTGCCTCGGTGTAGCCCGCCTCCTCGTCGGGATTCGGGAACTCGACCCATCCTCTCATCATGGCGTCTTCCTTTCCATAACACGCATGCACGCCCGGCACGACCTGGACCCTTCCGAATCCGTATTTCCAGAAATCCCAGGAGATGAAACTCGATTCCGATTGTTGACACTCTATGTCCGCAGCAGTGAGGTCCGACCCTCGGGGCGCTTGGGCGCCACGTCGGAATCGGACGTTGTAAGGCGGTAGGAAGGGGGTAGGTGACATGACGGTGATGCCGTTCCAGCCGGCGAATACCTGGAAGGGGAGTAGTTTGTCGAAACGCTGTTTCGTCGACCAGTGGTTGATGAACAGCTGCGGAGAGTCAGCTCAATCAGCGAGAGGAGGTGGGTGTGTTTGGGGTTGCGGACTATTTCCGCGTGACCCTGATGAGAGCAGGACTCACCTTCTGAGGCAACTCCTTGTCCTCCTCTTTAACCGGGAAAGGAGTGTATAAATCACCGCTCATATCCCTCCCCACCCATCCGTCGTAGAACCACCGTCCCGCATGATCCCAACCACACGTCATATCCGCGTCCTGCATGACGTGCTGGTGCATCAACTCGAGGAAATGCGCGGCGGAGAGGTACACGTCGTTGTAGTAGATGATCCCCGACCACGGATGTCCGCCTGGGGCGAGACCGGAGGGTAGCGTGTCGTAGAGCGGTTTCATACCGGCGTTTCGCATATTCGCCAAGAGCTCTATCCGGTGGTTGGCTTCCCAGTCGAGTTTCGGTAGTTTTGTCCGTATATGGATGTTTTCTGGGGGTACACCGATGAAGAGGAGGTGATCGCGCATGAGCTCGCCAAGGATCTCTCCGCTGGCAGTGATTGTGGATTAGTCAAAAGTCGGGTGAAGACTGCAGATCACTCACCTCCCGTCTGCGGAATCCCCTTCTAATAGCGAGAACACCATGGTCTCCGGACCGAGGAAATCCGCCAAAACCGTCCACGCAGCAAACCAATCCCCCAACATGCCTGAACCCCATCAGCGACAACCAGCAGAGAGGACTATGGGACTCACCCGCAACCTGCCTGCAGATTGTGACAAATAGCCACCGCTTCTCCATCGGCACCCACTCCTCCTTGTCCTCGTCCCAGCCCATACGGAGGTGTGCGAATCTATGTTTGTGGGCCTCTGTCAATGCGGGCACGAAGATCGGGTTCCAAAGCTCGTGCTCTCGCGGTATATGCTGGTGTTTCCGCTTGATCTCTCTGAATTTGGGATGCAGATATGCCCAAGCTTCTTCTATCGTTGGCAAGGGTCCAGTGGTGTATTTGTCCGGTGCGCCAACGACGGGCGTTCTAGAAACGCCTTTATGGGTCGTCCTGGAAATTGTGCGGTTGAATCGCGCATAGTTGGGGTGGGTGTTGGTAGGGCAGGAAGGTTCCGAGACGGGACATGAGAATGAACTAGTGTCCACCGGTGCCGTCCACCTATTCAACCTCTTCTTAAAGGCACCTAAGCCCCCGGTGCCAGGAGGTGAAGATCCCCTTCTATCTGAATACGAGGATGCGTCCCAGACGCCCTCCTCGACCTCCCCCTCGGACAGATTGACCAGGAGGAGCACTACCGCGAATAGCCCAATAAGCACCAGCGATCGAGTCAGCGCTCGTGGTAGTCGGGCCGCTTGTAGTCGGAGCGAAGACATGGCGGGGTTGCGATATCGAGGTGGTGAATCCAGTAATCCCCTAGAGACGTGCCGCGACGTTGGCGGGGGTGTCCTCTTTGGACTGGCAACAGAGGGCAATATCTCTAGAGGGGATGGTGTCGACGGTCGCGTCCTCCTATTTGATGCTTCGGCAAACGACGATGCCATCGGCTGTGGAGCTTGCGCCGGGCGGGTTTGCTATGATGCAGAAGTCGGCTTCGAAAGGACTTGAAACGCCCACAGGTGTTATCTGCAAAGTTGGGAATGCTGTGTCCGCAAGTCGAAAGCTGTCCGCAGCTTCGCAGCGTTTCAACGGATGTCGAGATTGCTTCTGAGCGCCTTTGCTCCCAATCTCCAGGATCCGGGCTATTGTATGAGCCCTCTGAGGCTGGGGATGGAGTTGATAGCCAGTACGTGTGATGGATGTTGTGGTATGGCACTCGAGATGTCCAGTGCAAGCTATAACGCTAGCCGGGCTTTAGCTGGGAGGAGGCGAGCCTGATAATCACAATCCCACGTGGGTGCCCGGGGTGAGCCTGATACATCATATACCACCGGTCGTTCCGGCTGTTCTGCCCGGGTATACACTGGCGACAGCGAGCACCATCTCAACGACGAGGAAGGCTAGAGTGATAGCGACATTGACAATCCTTTGTGTCTCTTATCGCAACAGTCGTCTTATCTCAAGTACACCTCGTATAAGAAGGACTGGCAACTACTCGTGCTTTTAACACCCACTTTCACCTCTGACCACCGCAACTACCACCTTTACTACGATGAGTGAGTCGAGTCGATTTTGCGCCGAGTGTGACTGACCGGCGGTAGGCTTGACAAACTTCTGGTCTGGCGTCCCCGAGGGGTGAGAGCTATCGACACATATTATACTGGGTAATATGAAGCTGACGACACGCATAAAGACCCCCCGATCCCATCCTTGGTATGTGGCCGAGCTCGAGGAAGCGATGAAGTACTCACAAGTCCGGTATAGGCGTGGCCGAGGCTTTCAAGAAGTGCACGGCGGACAACAAGGTCAACTTGGGTGTCGGTGAGTGCTGGTCAGCTTTCTGGCTAGAAGTGCTCACACGTCTGACTCCTCTGCTACTTTTCTCATCTACATCGACACTCGCCTCAATGAACGTGCTTGATGTGCTTCCACTATACCTGTGTTCAACTCGATCTCCTCAAATCATTAGGTGCCTACGTGAGTCTCAGCCACGGCCTCGATGAGCGACTCCGGCCGCTTACATAGCTCACATGTAGCGAGATGAAGCTGGAAAGCCCTACGTCCTAGAGTCCGTGCTCAAGGCCGAGGACATCTTGCACAAGCAGCGCTCGGACAAGGAGTACCTCCCAATCCAGGTGAGCTAACTCGTCTGCGTGTGAGTGTCATCAGCGTGATAGCTCACTTTGATTTAGGGCAACGCAGAGTACCTCAAACTCGCGAGTGAACTCGCCTATGGCAAAGACAGCAAGGCGTTGAAGGAGGGTAGAGTGAGTCGAGTCTCTCCAGCGGCATCAGACTATCTAGAAGAGAAGCTGACGCTTACTGGGTTTAGGTGGTCGTTGCCCAATCAATTTCCGGAACAGGCGCCCTCCGAATCGCTACTGCCTTTTTGTCAATGTTCTACTCCGGCCCCAAGACGGTCCTCTTGCCAAATCCAACGTGGGGCAACCACATCCCGATTGTCGAGCACGCCGGGTTGAAGGTCGAGAAGTATCGGTACTTTGACAAGAAGACCATCGGACTCGACTTTGCCGGCATGAAAGAGGACATCAAGGTGGGCAACGACGAGTGTGTCCGGTAAGTATTGCGCTGATCACTCTGACTTGCAGAACGCCGAGAATGGATCGATTGTGAGCAGGCAACCGATGTTCTGGTGGGATGTAGGCGGTAGCTGACACTACTGCAGGTCGTCCTACATGCCTGCGCGCAAAACCCAACGGGTATCGACCCAACGAGAGACCAGTGGAAAGAGCTCGACACGCTGATCAAGGAGAAGAAGCACCTGATCATCTTCGACATGGCAAGTGCCGATCCCCAGGGACTTAGGTGCCTAGCTAACCTGACTTTCTAGGCCTACCAAGGCTTTGCATCGGGTGACCCGAACGAAGATGCCTTTGCCATGCGATACTTTGTCGAGCAAGGACACCAGATCTTCCTCTGCCAGTCGTTTGCCAAGGTGAGTCCAGCAACCAGCTCAGTACCGATCGCACAAGCTCTCACTGACCGATGTAGAACCTCGGGCTGTATGGTGAACGAATCGGCACCTTCTCCATGGTCACCTCCTCCACCGAGGAGCGGGACAGGGTCATGTCTCAGGTCAAGCGGGTCATTCGACCACTCTACTCCAGTCCCCCACTGCAGTATGTTCCTGTCGAAGTACCTGCAGTACCTCAGCCACTGACAAGTCCGTAGCGGTGCCCAGCTCGTGGCCACGATTCTCGGCAATGACGAGTTGAACAAGCTGTGGTGAGTGTAACAACACCACGCAGCAAGCCCTGAAATAGCTCATGACTGCGGCAGGCTGTCAGAGGTCAAGAAGATGGCGGACAGGATCATCGCCATGCGAGAGAGGCTGTACAACCTCCTCGTCGAGCTCAAGACGCCCGGAGACTGGGGACACATCAAGTCGCAGATCGGTGAGTAAGAACGAGTCCTCTGCTGTTCGGCAGAGGTCCTGTCAAACTCGTACCGTAAGGATCGAACGGCTGGCTGACTTGCAACAGGCATGTTCTCGTACACTGGCTGTAAGCACCTACCCAATCTCTCACCGTTACCCCTCCTCGTATCCCAACGACAAGAGGTTGTCCAACTGCTGACACTCCCCAGTGTCCCCGGAGCAAGTCAACGACCTGACCGAACACGCCCACGTGTACCTGACCAAAGACGGCCGTATCTCCATGGCCGGCCTGAACGAGGCAAACGTCGAGGTGAGCGCGGCCCCTTGCGTCGGTAATCGTGCAAGGGCGGATACTAATACGGGGCAGTACTTTGCCGAGAGCATGTCAAAGGCTGTCAAGGGCGAGCTGGGGGGCAAGGCCGCCTTGTAGCGTAGATGGAGGGTGATTCGACTAGCCGGATTGGGATAATAGGAGGTCAGGGGAGAGAATGGAATCACAAGGGCGGTACGCCGTGACGAGCAGTGCGGAGCATGTGCATGGAGCGGAGACTTGATAGGTTGGTAGCATACGCAGAATGCAGCTGTGAGCGGTCCTTCAGCGAGTGGAACGATGGATCCTGTGTGTGTGCTCGGAGTCTAGACGACTCATCATGCTCGCGCGGACGGCCAAGCCCCTCCATATCCATCTGTCAGACCAAGCGCTGGCTTCACGTCGTATAAGCTCTGCGAATCGACGGTACAGAGACATCGATACATTACAAGACGAGTAACACTACCTACAGACCCAAACATGCTATGCCCAAATCGAATCACTTCCCTTCTACATACACACCTTTTGCTATCCTGCGCCTCAAGCACCTGGACCCAACTCGGATCTACTCGACTAGTCCGCCAAGCGCTTGATTGTCCTCCTCTCCCTCTCCCCGACAATCTTCACCACGCCCTCGTCCACCATTCCCTTGATGACCTCTGCAAACTCTGCATGGTCGACCGGAACCGTAGACTGAGTTTCGAGCGCCTTGATGGCAGCAGTCCATCGCAGGCCGGTACGGCCGGCGCTATCGACAAGCTGGAGGATTTCGCGTTTGAGATCGCCCCTGATTCGCCTCGTTGTCGATCCGGCGCCGGTATTGATGAGGTCGAGGTCGATCTGTCCCGTGAGTGGGTCCGTCTGCACTCTGGCGTCAGCCAGCCAGTAGAGCCAAAATCACACATGTGGGGTACTCACCGCACTCTCCCTCAACGCCGCTCTGATCAACCTGCCCGCCTCCTGCACGTCCTCGAGCTCGACTCGCTCCGAGAACCTCATCCTCGCATGGGCCTCGCTCAACCTGATCATCGACTCCAACTGCCTTGTCGTGGCGGTGATCCGCTTCTCCTGCGTCCTGCTATCCGTGCCCAATTTCCTCATCTCGACATACGCGCTAACGAGCGCGTTGGACGCTTGCTCCGTCAGCACCGGATGGACTTTTGCCCTCGCGTACGTAATGTACGCGGTCAACGTGTCCAGGGGGAGAATGTCGTGGCCGCCGGTGTCGGGGCGATCTTCGAGGTAGAGCCCGACGAGGTGTTGAGCCAGTCTACGGTCGTTCATCTCGTCCACCTTGTCCAGGACGAGGTATAGCAGGTCGAATCGCGAGATCAGGGTCGGCGGGAGGTCAATGTTGGCCGGGATGGGCAGTTTCGGGTCGTACCGCGAGTTTATGGGATTGGCAGCTGCGAGAATAGACGTTCGGGCGTTCAGAGTGGTGATTATACCCGCTTTGGCAATAGACACTGTTTGTTGTTCCTAAACACGGCGTCAGCCGTGTCCAATACTACTCTGCCCAAGCACTTACCATGACTTCGTGCAGCACACTCCTGGTGGCATCGGACATTTTGTCAAACTCGTCAATGCAGCACACACCACCGTCACTGAGGACCAAGGCACCACTCTCCAACACGAGCTGTTTCGAGTCTGGGTCTCGGGTCACGTACGCGGTCAGACCGACCGCGGAGGATCCCTTGCCAGAGGTGTACACGCCTCTGGGGGCAATCTTGTGGACATAGTGAAGGATCTGGGACTTTGAAGTACCCGGGTCTCCGACCATGAGGACGTTGATGTCACCTCTATACCTCGGTCCGCCGCCTCCACCTCCTCTTGCGATCGACTTGTTGGTTCCGCCAAAGAGTTGTAGCAGGATCCCCTTTTTCACGTCGTCCATTTCGTATATCGACGGTGCCATGGAGCGGGCGAGGAGGTCGTACACTTCTGGGTTTCCCGACAACTCGATCAATTTCGCCTCCATCTCTGCACCGGCGTTGAATGCCACTGCGTCAGACTCAAAGTCCTCATCCATGCCTTCGGTCCTAGCGAGCGATTCCTCCTCGTCGTCTTCACCGCCAACACCAACGCCAGGGGGTCGACCCTCTCCACCCCGCGTACTGGGGTCGTATCCCATTCGGGCGACATTGGTCCGTTTGACATGGACGACATCGAGGAACGTCTTGAAGAGGGATTTGATCGATCTCTGCCGCGGATTCACCCTGACTGGGATGGAACGGAAGATACCGGTGATCACGACCCGGTCACCGGGTTTGACCAAGTCGACCAGCTCGTCGTACACGCACAGACTGACGGTATGCGGGGTTTGGCCATCGGGCACGGCGTCCGGCGTTTCTTGTAGTCGGATCACTTGTTTGTCGACGAATTGGGATCGGTTGTGAACGATGGACATTGTGCCCTTGGACGAACAGACGTCCCTTGGGCATGTGTCGGGCTCGTTGATCCTGCCTCTGTCAATGTCCACTTGGACAGTGTGTTGACAGACCAGGCATCGGAAGAAGGCATTGGTCATGTCGGGGATCACGGGCGTGGCTCTGATCACGAGGCCTTTGACAGTGACGAGTTTGTCCGTGTCTAAAGCACGGGTCGTCAGCACTCGCACAATGTCAAACGAGTACTCACCTCCTGGATTCAGATCCCTCATGTTGACCGTCTTTTCACCTCCAAACGGCCTGACTTTGAACACTCTGCCCTCCAACTCCTTGACCTCTTCTTCTACCATGTTCACCTCGAGCTCGCCAACCAGCCCATCGGCATACTTGTTCTGCACCGACTCGAGCTCTTCCTCCGCATTCTCAATCATCACATCTCTGAGGACTTGGTCCATGATTGGGATCACCTCTTGCGGGTAGTTGACGAGCTGGTGGTAGAGCTTCTTTGTGGGCGGGTAGGAGAGGAGGTTGAGGGCGTCCAGGTTCAAATTCGTTTGACCCGTCTCCCTCAGTTGTTTCAGATACCGGTCGTAGAGCACACCCTCGCCTTGGGCCGAGGTGAGACCGTCATAGAGGGCCATTGGGGGTGGTGCGAACCCGCCCGCCTCGACAATCTGCTTCGAAAGGGTCGTGTTGTAGTTGGCCCTGTACTTCAATTTGAAACCCCTTAGGAATGATCGAAACTCATTCATCGAGTCGTGGAGGGAGATTGTCGTACCCCAGATATACTTCACCATTCCTTCGCCCTCGTCGCCCAATCCGCCGGCACCCTCGCCGTCGATCGCGCTGAGCGTAGGGCCGGACGGCTCGTGGCCGCGGGCTCTAGGCGTGGTTGGGTCGCCAAGTCCGGATCCCGGAGAGCTGGGGTATAGAGCCTCGACGCCATTGATCCCCGGGGCGGCGGCCCGCCTGGCGAGTGAGGGCGATGACAATGGGAACGAAGAGTGGATATCACCTCGTCGGTTGCGTCGGGGTGTAGACCCCCCAGAGGCCGGGAAGAAGAGTGGTGTTTCCGCTCGAACTCTACCGACCGATCGGTGTGTTGAGCTCGGTGGATCGATCTGCGAGCTGAGGTTGCTTCGACGAGGAAGACCAGACGAAGGCGCCGGCCTGGGCGACGAAGTTGGAAAGTGTAATGGCGAAGAGACAGACGGCGCTAAGCAGTAAGGTCAGAGATCGCTTCAATTGTCAACTCGCAGACTCACGGGCATCTGATTGTCGGAGTCGGCTGGCTCTGGGCGTGCCGGCCGCAGAGGACGTTGGGAAGTGTAGGGGCGAGGAGGATCTCGGATTTGGGCTCGACATCGCGGCCGTGTTCTCACGCGAAGTGTGTGATTATTCCAAGGTGAGATTTTCTCCTGTCCGAGCTAGCAGGCTAGACGATGACTACGAGTGAGATGGACATTGAGAACATTGAATTCACCCCCTTCTTCCCTCTCTCTCATCGCGTCCCCTCTTCCTCCCCCTCACTGTAAATTAGATCCCGCCTCTCGACGCGTTTTCGCGTTTGGACGTGTCGAGCGGGATCAAATAAGGGGTGGAGGGGTTGATGACGTGGCGAGTGATACCGAGGTAGCGCTCTGCCCATGAATCATCTCGGCACAGTATCTATGTACGTGCTCTACAAACCCAATTATCTACCCCTATGGTCCACCCACACTCTAATCGATCAAAGCACCCTTTCGCTTGCCCAACTCGACTTCTTCCACCTTTCGTCCGTGCCCGATGCCAACGTTCATCACGCCCCGCTTTCGATCAAAGATCGGGATCATCTTGGATATCGTGAGACCCCGGCCGCGCTGGGAAGGGCGGGCTCCGGGGCCTGTATACGACAGGATCTCGATCGGCGGGTTCAGTCGCGGCCACGAGACGTAGGATGTGCCCTGGGTGATGTCAGCGGGGTTCGTTGCCGTGCCTTGCCGTGCTTTGGGGAATGGGAACCTGCGACCGGAGTGGAGATTATACTCCCTGTCGAGGCAAGAACAGGAATAGGAGTTGGAGATGTTGCGATACAGGGACAGTCAAAATAACCACTCACGTTACCCCAGATGAACGAGCCGGAGAATACTGCCATGGCGAGCCAGAGGAACAGGAACGAGTAGATGGACAGTTCTGCCAACGCCCATTAGCACCGAAGGGACGATCATCCGCACCAGACTCACCCGAGGTTCTGGGCAGAGTCACCGCGGCCAGGATCATCGTTATGGCAAACGCCAGGATGTACGGCATCTACACGCCATCCACATTAGCCCGCTTTCCCCACTGTATCTCTCTGAGGTCTCCGAGGGACTCACCGAGCGCATGAGCAGAGGACGGGTGTCTGTCAAAGGGGGGATCCCGCCCTTCTTCGCGACCCAGTTCCCTGTCAAGATATCCAAGGCGTCCTACGTAAGCATCAGTCAGGCCTCTCTCCTTGCAGATGGACACTGCGGCACACTAACCTGTCTATCCCCGTCGAAAAAGTTGTTCTTGACATATCGCATGACGGAATTGACGCCATCTTGGGCCATTCCCTCTCTGGACCGCTTGCCAGTCCTGGTGAAATCCGACTTGAGGGCGCCGGTGCCGGCATATGCGCATGAGACGGTGTCTCCGTGGTCTGCCCATACTAAAGTTCGGTCAGTCGCTCTTCCTTGATTGTGAAGCGTAAGAGTGGATACTCGGGACGCACCATTTCTGAAGATGTTCATAAACTCTGGGTGTTCCTCCACCGTTTCTTTGACGCTCAAAACGCCAATCTCCCTCAACTGGGCGTTCAGCGCCCACCGCCCTAGCGCGCTCTGCGCGACATTGGTCCTATCCAAGCAATCCATGCAGTTGCTCCTGATGACCCCGCCCTGTGTCCTGTTGACGCGAGTCTCGCCCCCGCTCGTGCCGAGATTGGTGATGGGCGGAGTGACAGAGTGGAACCAGCCCGATTCATCCAAGAACGGCTTGAGTCGATCGACAAGGAGGGACACCCTGTCGAATCGCATGCCCTTGCACTCGGTGTGAAAGTCGAAATAGAGGTACGATGCGTTTGTAGCGATCGAAGGGTCGGAAGCGGCCGCGGCGGCCATGTACCTCTCAAAGGCATCCTTGACGGGCAACTCGTGGCCCTTGTGATTGACCAGGTTGACAAGGTTGACATGTTGGTATTTGTCAATCAGGGAGTGGAGATGTGCTTGGAGCGAGGGCAGCTGGAGAGTTGTCAGCTCTTGCTCTCATGGACGCCAAGAGCTGGGGGACTCACCGTTTGGGGAATATCCATGATCTGGAGGTCGGGCTTGTACCTCAGATTGTTGACCTCTGCCCAGAAGAGGGGCACACTTCCTCTGACTTGGACGAAACTGAGTCGCTCCCTTCCGTCCACTCTGCCTCTTCGCACCGGTTCTCCCTGTTCTGGCAGGGGATCCAGCAAGACAATCTGCTCCGTCTCGTTGAAATTCGCCACGTTGCCCTGGGCATCGATCCCTCGGGCAAAGTATCTCGTTCCGTTCCTGTGCCTAGATCGTCGGGACACGAGGAAGAACAGCAAGTCGCGGTTGTTGATAGAAGTCGACTGTAGCTCGACCGCTGTATCACACCAGTCAACATCATAGCAAAACGACGGGGTATCGCACTTACAGCCATAGAGGATGGGCAGGATGAAACGACTCAGCTACGCCCAAAAATCAGCTCATCCGTCATATTGCTTGAGATACACCTGCCACTTACATCCGCTTCGCCGCTTTCTGTCAATCCAATCATCTTGCTGCTCAAAAACTTGTTCCAGAAAAACCGGTCGTCCGCCCGTTTCCACAACGGCTCATCCTTGACACCCTGTCCCCGAGCTTCGGCCTCTTTCTGCCTTTGGAGGGTGTTTGTCAGATCCCACCCGTAGGAGAACCACAGTCGGGCGGATTTGAGCCCTTGCTCCACTAGCGAGATGAGCTCCTTCTCCACTGGATGGTCCAGGATCGTTGCCGAGGTCGAGAGCGGGGAGAGCGGGAGGAGGCGAAAGTCGGTGGCCAGGTAGATCGGGTGTGAGAGGAGTCTACATGAGGGTTCTCGAGCAGTAATGATCAGGAGAAAGTCGGCTACCGGCGTGTCAGCCGTGTCCCAGGCAGGTGAGATGCACATAGTAAGAAACGGGTGACTCACTGGTTGCAAGGCTAAGCACGCCAATGATACCATAACATGTAATCACCTTTTCCCTCCCATACGGTACTCCAGCATTCTCTACACCACCAAACGCCAATCAGCCAGACGCTCAGACACACTGAGGCCACGGACTGACCATTCAATGCCATCCGACCCGTCTTTCGATCCACGTACAAGCTCTCCCTGACATCCTTCTCATTCACCCGCGGCGCACCCTCGCCATGAACTCCAGCCGAAGAGGCCGGCTCGAATACGTAGGACGTGGGTGAGACGTAGAGATTCAGCGTCTCGTGCAGCTACACCGGGGTCAGCTCTGAGATGGTCTGAGATTTGCTTGACATACAGGTTGAGTAGTGAATTTGCCCATGACAAATAATTTAAGCTGATTCTGTCCTACTCCGATTGTCCAGTCGTGACTTGATGAGTGCTCACGACAGTATACCCGTCATCGCTATCACACACGCCTTGATCGCTATCCCATTCAAACGTGTCACCGTGGCCGACTACGACTGCCGCTGCCACGTCAGGCCAGTCAGCCTATCATTCCACGGAATCAGTTCTAACACGTGCCACCTGGTACGCGTCTCGCACAGTCGCGTCACCCTGCGCTGAACATTTCATCTCTTCCCCCCCCCCCCCCCTCGACATACCATCGCCATCACTAGTAAGCTGAGACTGACCCGTCCGTTCTCTATCCCATCCTAGAATCTTCCCACCCCAGTGTCACCCGGATCCACCATGCTCGAAGCTAGAGTCAAACAGGCATCGGTCTTGAAAAAGCTATTGGACGGTGAGTCGATAATCTATTGTCGATCACAATCCCTCGATCCGCGCGACGAGGATTGAGCGAGAGGCTTTGTTGTACCCCGCTGATACCCTGTGTTCGTAGCGATCAAAGAGTTAGTCACCGATGGAAATCTCGATTGCACTGAAGAGGGTATCGTGAGTAGCGAGGAGATCATGGATAGCCCTTACTTCACTGCTGAGTTGGGATAGTCCCTCCAAGCGATGGACAACTCGCACGTCGCGCTCGTCGCGCTCAAACTCTTCAACGATCAATTCGAGTCGTACCGCTGCGACAGAAATATGCCCTTAGGTGTCAACGTGAGTTGCATGTAGTCATAGTAGATGACAACATTTCGATGGATGGGACTAACCTATCGTATAGCTCACGTCGCTCACCAAGATCCTCAGATGCGCCAAGGATAACGATGTCGTTACGCTCAAAGCAACCGATGACGCTGATACCCTAGGAATGGTCTTCGAGTCTCCCAGTGAGCCAGGTCCCATTCTTACAGACACAGTGCTGACGCCACGCGCGCAGACGCCGACCGAGTCGGCGAGTACGAGATGAAGCTCATGGACATTGACCAAGAGCATCTCGGTATCCCCGACACGCAATACGACGCCACAATCACCATGGCCTCTTCCGAATTCCAGCGCATCTGTCGAGATCTCGCTGCGCTTGGCGAGAGTGTCAAGATCGAGGCGAGCAAGGAGGGTGTCAGGTTCAGCTCGGAGGGAGAGGTCGGTAATGGAAGTGTCTTGTTGAAACAGTCGGCTGGAAAGGACCGGGGAGGCGCTGGTGGCAGTGGTGCTGCTGGCGGTAGCGGTGCCCGTGCTGCTTCGGCCGTGGAGAAGAAACCTGCCGCGGTCGATAAGAAACCGGTCATAGACAAAAAGCCGAATGCCAAGCGGGATCCTGACGAGGACGACGAGGTGATTGAGATTAATGATTCGGATGACGTCGAGGAAGTGGATGAAAAACCAGACATCAACGAGGAGGGCGGTGAGTTACACATCCCAAGTGGATTGGCCGACAGAGCTAATATTGGGTTCTCTGCAGAGGAGGAGACGGAAGAGCCAGAGCAGGAAGAAGAGGAGGAGCACGTCGACCAAGAGGAAGAAGATAATGTCAAGCCGAAACGAAAGGCAGCCAACGGTAAAGCAAAGGTGAGTCCCTTGCCCAATAACCCCGCATCACCTATTGACAACGTTCTAGGCCAGCAAGAAGGCCAAGGTCGCTCCTGGGGACGAAGAGGTCGGCGTGTCGATCATCTTGGAGAAACAGGTCTCGCTCACATTCTCCCTGAAATACCTGACAAACTTTGCCAAATCGGCACCGTTGGCCAAGGAGGTTTCGCTCAACATGTCCAACGATGTCCCTCTGCTCGTTCAATTCGACTTTGAGCAGGGATCCCTGCAGTTCTTCCTCGCGCCGAAGGTGAGTACCATCATCTTCTGCGTGTCGAACGCCTCACAATCCGAACAAGGCTGATATCTCGCTAGATCTCCGACGAATAGACTCCGAGGGTGGGGAAAAGCGCTTGATTGGCTTGTGGCCACTTTCAGCAATGGTAGCCGAGAGGAGAGCGAAAAGCAGAGTGGAGTGCGTGTTTCTTTGGTGATATCTGCCTCTTTCCATTTATTGCAATGTAGAATTTGACCAAGCCGTCTCGCGGTCTTCAGTGGGTTCAATGAGCGAGAAGTCTCAGAACTCGTTCAAGAGCATCGACACTGCTGTAATCTCCCGTAAGCCTATCGCCTCTGCAGCGACACGGCATCGTGGTAGAAGCGGCTCTGAGAGTAGTCAATGGGCTGCACCGTACAAGATACATGACGACAGACAACTAGTCAAGCCAACTGCAATTTTGCCTCGATTCATCTGGATACCCTGGAAGATCCCCGACGTCTAACGCCCCAACTCTCGACTCCTCACCACTCCTCTGGCCCCTCTGGCTCCTCTGGCTCTCCTTACTCGCTCCCCTCGCGCCGGCTCTTTCATTCTCCACACGTCCAAGCTCGCCTAATAGGACGCCTGGGCATCGACGCACGCTTGGACCAAGAGCCCAACGTACCCCTCGGCCGAGACTGCCGATAGTGTCCTCTCCGCCGCTCGCCTCAGCACGTGCGCACTATATCCGTATCAGCGCCTTCTTCATCGCCATTGTGCCCCTCTGTCCACCACTGTGCCCACTCTCTCCACATTGTGAGAGGTAGGACACTGGCAACAGCGTACTCACTCCGCTTGTCCATAAACCACCGATGCGCTCACGCCCACTTTGGCCAGACTGACGGGCCAACTGGTGAGTATGCCCTCGGTCAGGGTGTACCCCATTTCCACGCGACTCCTCGCCGAGGGCGCCATGAACGTTGTCGAGATTGTGAACCCCGTTGGGTTGGGCTTGATGGAGGTGGGGTATCGCAGAGCCAAAAGGCCAATCTCGACACGAAGCCTCTGTGCAGCCGTCCACAATTCCCCCACCCGCTGGACATACTGTCAAATGGTCAGCACAACCACCCTTGCCTCTTACGTTCTTGCGAAGGGAGCGAGACACTCACTCTGGGCAGGGTGGAGTACCCCTCCGAAGGCAATCTGGAGACCGCGCTCTGAAACACTGCAAAGAGATTCCGCGTCGATTCCAACGGATACCTCGTCTTGACACCCTCGCTCGCCGTCAACCCAAGCGTTGCACTGGTGAGATCGGGCACCGCGTCGACGCAACTCAGTGTCAATCTGACCTGATCCGCGAACACCAGTTCCATCTCCCTCGGGGAGATTCTACCGACCTTCCACTGATGCAACGACTGCAACGAGTCGTATTCCTCTATACAGCTCATCAGTCCCCCTTCCACACTGTCCACGCCTGGGCTTACCCTTGAGCTTGAGCACGTCGCTGCGGGTGTACTGGTCGCAAAGGCCCTTGGCGGCTTCGATCGCCGATACATGCTCCTTCTTCTCCTTGGACACTTGGGTCAATTTCGACAAGACCGCTTCGAGCTTTTCCGAGGCGCCCTTGTATTCCGCGGTAAAAGTGGCTACTTGCGCCCTGGACCTCTCGTCAGTTTCACTGTCTAGACATGCGTAGGGATGGCATTGGACTCACCCTTGCTCCGCGATGGCGGCTTTGAGCTCGGCGAGTTCGACCTGATCGCAAGCCTCAATCTCCGAAACCACAGCGCGTTCCGACTCGAGCTCCCTCTGCAGCGCTTCGTAACGGGCTTGCAAGTCTGGCAAGAGGGTTTCCACCTGTTGCGAAGTCTCATCCAGCCGTTGCTCATCCTATCACCGACCGCATCAGCCCCGCTTCCCCCAAATCACAGCATTTGACAAGGGGGCTCACCTCTCGCATACCCCCCAACAAGGCTTCCATCTCCGGTCGCAAGGTCGGCAACCACGTCATCACCCATTGATGCCATTTCGCCTGTGCCTGCAGTCGAGCATGCGATTGCTGGGCTTTGAACGTGCTCTCAAACACTTCCTTGTAGTATGGATCCGCGCGCAGGTATTCCGTCACGACGAGCGGGTTTTGATCTGAACAAGCCGCTTCGAGGTCTTTGAGGAATTGGTCGTTGTTCTGCACTTCGCCTTTCATCATATCACAGGCCTGTCCAATTGTCAGCCGCACTCCTTGGTACCTCTGCAGCAACCCGGACGGTGACCCTGACTCACCCATTCGTACGTCTCGTGCATGACGCCCTGGATTTGAGCCTCGGCATACTCCTCCAAGCCAAATACTCTCTCCCCCGTCGGATGAGCTAGTCCATGTCGACCAACGCTGACTCTGCGCTTGGTGACAGTCTGCCCATCGGCGAATTGAACCTGTGCCATGCGCAAAAACTCGCTGAGGGTGATAGGTCCATCGGTATCGACGAGATCGGCATTGCTCGCACCCGGAGTGGAGCTCTTTGGCGACTTGGCCGATCGAGCGGGAGTCCCGCCGTTGGAGGGTGTTGCGGCCGAGCTGGCCTGCGTGGAGACGCTTTTCCTAGGTGTGACGAGGGAAGGTGGGCCGAGGGATCTGCGAGGACTTGGGAGGATCGATTTTCGAGCACTGGGCAGGATTGATTTTCGAGGACTCGCCACGATGGATTTACCTGCACTCGAAGTTGCTTCCACTGGCGAGGATGCCGGGACACCAAACACGCCTTCTCCGATACTCGTCGCTGGGGATGGTCTTGGCTTTTTAGCAGACCCCGGAGTTGGAGGCTCATTCTCGTCCCGCTCCAAAGGCCTCTTCTTCCCGCTGCCACCGGACGAGGTCGTCGAGGTGAAAGAGAGCCGTTTGGCAACTTCTCCAGCGGTCGCCATGCCGCTCTTCCTGGGCGTTCTATCCGCTTTGGCAGAGGCGGGCGATGGTGCAAAGACATTCCGCTTGACGCTCTGACTTCGCTGTAGGGACGAACTGGTAGGTCGAGCAAAGGACGGCGTTCCAGACATGGGTCGTGTATTGGTAGGCAATCTGGCCGGCGAGACGGCAGGGTAAGACTGCGTTTGTCCAAGTATACCGCCGGTCGCTACTGTCATTTCCATCCCATCTTCCTCGTCCTCGAGCGCCGGAGATTGCCCAGCGGCTAGGATACCTCCCGTAGCGACGGTCATGTCCATACCGTCCTCTGCGTCATTTGTCGCCACAACACTGGGTTGGATGCCGCCGGCGCCATAACCGAAGGAATATGTAGCCGTCCTTTCTCTCAGAGGGTCGGTGTCCATACTGGATGCACTGGACACGGTGTCATCTTCGACAATACCGCCAAAGGCGACGGTCTCCTCCATTTCCATGTCATCGCCCGTAGGCTCGCCAGGGTGGATCCTGTCGATCTGGGAGTTTGGCGAGTCGGGAACACTGTAGCCCAGGGGGATAGACCCCTTTGTGGCGTTGTCGGGTGGTATACTGGGTAAGACCCTTCCGACGGGGATTGTAAAGTCCATCGTTCGATCGTCGTTGTCACCGCGGGAACTGTCTTCGATCGAGGTATCCATTGACATGTCCGATTGATCCATGGATCTATCGACTGTCTCCTGGTGTTGGTTGTTACCAGTGGAAACGATGATAGCATCGCCTTGATCGCTGATATCGCCCAGTGATTGTCGGGAACTTCCAGCGAGCGATTGTCGGGGCAGAATTCGACCTAGATTCACAGTCTCTTCAATTTCCATCGACTGATCATTCTCATCTTCAGTCTCCTCCTCCTCGCCCTGGGCATCCTCGTCGCGCATACCAAGACTCGTGGAAGGTCTGCCCATCTCGACTCGATCCTCGTCAGAATAATCCTCCTCTTCGTCCGTCTCCTCGTCCATCGAGGCCTCGCCCTCTTCTGCGCCTTCGCCTATAAAGTACTGAGGTCCCGCAAAGTCTACAGCGGGGGCCTGGACGGACGATCTTCGAGACGACTTTGAAATGGATTGTCTGCGGGGAATGACTGTCACTTGATCCGGAACGAACGCTGCTCGGGAGGAGGACGACATTGATGATTTCCTAGGGCCCTTGGCGTCTTTCGTAGTGTCGAACATTCTGGATAGAGTCAGCAGTTGCTCACTCGCTGGTTGCCGAAAGCCAAGAGCAATGTATCTGTACAGCCGACATTGACCCACCTGACGTGTGCGTGGCCGGCAAAGCTGACTCTGCGGTCCACCCCCGATCTCGTCATGTTCATCGTATCATCCTCGTTACTCCTGCCAAATGCCACAGTGTGTCCGTGCGCCATTGTGGTGTAGTCCATAGTGGCATCTTCGCTGTGAAGGGAGTTGGAGGAGAGGGATTTCAGAATCGACTTGCGTGGTTTCTAAATCGGAAAACGGTTTCAGCAAAGAGTCTCTTTGTCTCCGCATCATCGCTGCTCCTCGAAATGTTTCTTTGGGGCGAGCTTCGCCTCCGCCAACAGGCAGATTGGCCCTGATAGAACGATACTCGGCCTCGTGTAATGCTATCGTAGCCTCACTCACCAGGCTGCGTCTTGCTTGTCTCCTCGGACTGAGGGGAACGGCTCTATCACCCACACCGTCGGTCGGAGGCGGTCCCATCGTGCCAATACTCCCCGTTGACACGCTCTTTGTCAGGGTTTGCAACACCTTGACCGTCTCCGTCGAGCTGGTAGCCATGATGACACCATCGCCATTGATATCGGCACTGGCATTCAGATTCCTCTCTAGCAGTGACAGCGATTTGCGCCGAGACGGCGAGCCGAAGGACATTGCGAAATCAGGCGAAGTTGTGCGATTCCAAGCTATCGATTCTGTTGTCGTCTCTGTCTGCTGCCTTGTCCGGTCTGTGATCACCAGTGGTCGAGTACTATTCGATAGTGGACCCAGGGTGATGTTGGACATGGCCCATTTGGGGTTTGTTGACAACATTGGGAAGCGGAATCAAATCTCACAAAGATGTGCATTACGTAATCCTGCGATCACCACCTGCTAGCTAGCTGGCTCTTCTTGGGCTCTTCTTATGCTCTGCAAGGGTACTCCAACGTTCAACTCGGTATACTCGCAGCTATAGTGTCCTGTTCAAGCGAGCAGCCGGTCTTCTGGACTCGTAGGCTAGCCAAGAATCGAAGAATCCGGCCCTTCTGCTCAACCGACATGCTCTGAAGTCTTGGAGGATAGCACTCAGACTGGATGTCCGCCTTTAGCTCCGCCCCGGGCGGCATGGTCGACCCAATGCTCGCCTATCGCGCCAAGAGGGACAGAGAGCGTCGGACGTGGGTCCCACCTCTCCGGACTAGTATCCAAAGCTGACGGTCACTGTGGTAGCGTGCTGAAGACGTACAAGATCCAAGGGTTCATTTCCTCCGGTAAGTCCAGCTCCGGCCTACCGCTACCACATCCACTGGGACTATTGGCTGATAACGGGCAGGAACCTATGGACGAGTGTACAAAGCCCTCCTCCTGGCCCCGCCGGCAAAGACCAAAGCGCCCGCTATACCGACTTCCACAAGGGCCGCGCTCTCTTTGTCCAAAGACAAGCTATCCCTCACTGCGGGTGAAGACCCGTTGACCAACCCGGAGTTGTGTATGCGACCGGGAGACCTGCCGGCCAGGGAGGGTGATGTGTTTGCAATTAAGAAGTTCAAGCCGGACAAAGAGGGTGATATCCAGACATACGCCGGAATCAGCCAGAGTGGTGCCCGAGAGATCCTGGTGAGTGCGTGGCAGACGCCGTCTGCTCAATAACAGCTCGGATTTGGCTAAAGACGATCAGTTGAACCGCGAACTGCATCATCGAAACCTCGTGGCACTGCGTGAAGTCATACTGGAAGATAAAGCAATCTACATGGTGTTCGAGTATGCCGAACATGATTTCCTAGTACGCATCCCACATCCCACCCCTACTAGCTCTGTAGCCCACTGACCACACTTGATAGCAAATCATACACCACCACTCGCAGACGGTACGATCGCCCATCCCATCGCCAACGCTCCGTCGACTGCTATATCAGCTCCTCTGTGGTGTCCACTTCCTTCACTCGAATTTCGTCCTGCATCGAGATCTCAAGCCGGCCAACATTCTCGTCACCTCGGCCGGAGTGGTCAAAATCGGTGATCTGGGTTTGGCGCGATTATGGCACAAGCCGCTCGCCCAGCACGGTCTCTTTGGCGGTGACAAGGTCGTAGTGACCATCTGGTACAGAGCGCCCGAACTCATTCTCGGCGCGAAACACTACACCGCCGCTGTCGGTGAGCACAACCGCCCCTGCCAACCAAGATCCTGTCCTGGATGGGCTGACTCGGCCAGATCTATGGGCCATAGGGTGCATATACGCCGAACTGCTCTCCCTCCGGCCGATATTCAAGGGCGACGAGGCGAAACTCGATAGCAAAAAGACGCTGCCGTTTCAGCGCGATCAGATGGGCAAAATCTGCGATGTCCTCGGTCAGATCAAGAGTGAGTCCGGTACTGCATATCCCTTTGACATGGCTCACGCTCGTAGTCTCCGATTGGCCGGATGTCCAGCATATGCCAGAGTTCAAGACGTATTCAATGTCCGGACCGTGAGTTGGTCTTCTCGTTTCCACGTCATGCAAATATCCCCACTGATGATTCTGGCAGATGGAATGCGACGCAGCCCTTGCCTAATTGGTATCACGCACGTTCCCAGTCGGCACAGGGCTACGACCTCTTATGCAAGTTGTTCATCTGGGATCCAGCGAAGAGAATCACTGCGAGGGAGACACTCGCCCATCCGTGGTTCCAAGAGGAAGGCGGGGTCAAGACAAAGTGAGCCCTGTGTGGCACACTGTAGAATTGTCACTAATCGCCGGTGTCAGGAGCGTGTTTGAAGGCAGCAATATCGCCTATCCCACCAGAAGGGTCACGCATGAGGATAATGGGGATTCCAAAATGGGCTCGTGAGTCGAACCACCGTCACGTCACCACTCGCTGACGTGCCGTTCACTAGACTGCCCCCCTCGATGGCGGGACCGCGCTTGCCGTCAAGCAGCAACTTTCGCCCAGCGACCGTCGGCCAAAAGAGGACAAAGCTGCGGTGAACCGAACCGAAGCGGAGCGAACCGAACCGAACCGAAGTAGAGCGAAGCAGAGTGTGCAACCCCCGTCGATGTCGATATGCGTATCGGCGACGTCGGCGTAGCTCGACGTGCGTAGTTGGCAAAGGACCCGAACACCGAAGATCGACGTCGTCGTGGTTATCGCGTTCACATTCACAAGCCGATTCTCGAACCAAGCTCACCATGTCCTACACCGATGTCGACGAGAACCCGTCCCTGCGCTATCGACGTCGCGGTCTTCACAAACGTGACACGCCGACATTAGCAGTAGAGCACACTTGCTCGGTTCCCCCTACGCCTCCTGCACCTCGCACCCTCGCTCGTGGAACGGTTGCATCATCGGTGGCGTCCGAGATTTCGGGGATCGTCGTTGATCGTCGCCGAGAACGTGCCGATCAATTATCAACCTGGGAACAGCGGGAACATGGAGTACGAGGGCGTACGTCAGTGGAGGCGTGTTGTGTGACTTTCCACTGCTGCGGCGGCCGCCTGTGACTGCAGTACTGCGACATGCTTGAAGTCGCTCTGGTACCCCAGACTCTCAGGCTCTCGCGAATCACAACATGCCAGTGCACACGAGTCACGACAGAACACGTCTCCATCCTAGTATTCTCATGTACATTCCCATGTTCATACTCTCCCTTACCCACAGCATTCCTGCGAGATGTATCAATGTGAGAATCGATGCCCCAGCTCATCTCGCGGCCTCGAGATGGCCCATCTCTGAGATGGTCAGACCCCTCGTTCGGATCGACCTCCCGGGGGGTTCTGGACCGGGCGAACTGGCCGATCGGCGTCTATACTCGCGTTCCCCTTCACTCCCCGTGCTCGTGCTCGCTCCGCCTCTGTCCTCGCGATTCCTGGTCCGTCTACTGTCCCTCCCCTCCCTGCCAGCGTCGTTCAGGGCACACGAGTACACTTCAATGTCCATAGAGCGCAATTGGACCAGGGTGCCAGGATCGAGGGTGACCTCGAACAAGTCGAGGATGAAGCGCCGGACGGGGGCTTGAAAGTGATTCGTGGATATCAATCGCATTGCCCGGTGGAACAGGGTCAAGTTGGCAAACAATCCCGGATGGCGATTTCGCAATCTACCGAGAAGAGCTGATCAGCGGATGTAACAAGGAATGACTGGGACCCACCTCTTCAAGTTGTTCATGGCGCCGGCGGCGAGGACATAGTTGCTCAAATTGGCAATCGAGGTCATGACCTCTCCTTCCACTCCTTCCAACTTGACCAGCGGTTTCGGACACTGCGGCTCCGCCCTCGACCAAGGCTCGATCTAGTCGTGGGGTCAGCGGCGAACTATCCACCACCTTCGTGATCCAATGACAGTTCCCGTCCTAGTTATCCAAGGTCCCCCAATCGTAAAGCTTCCCCTGGACCCGACACTCACGTAGGCAAACTTTGATATGTCGTTAGGAAGGCATATCCCCGTTGTGACCCCGAGCGGGGTTCGCGTAGCGATCCATCCGTACTCTTCTAGGATCTCGGCGCCCATTCGCGTCGAGGACAGAAGGCTAATGACGAAGAAACACGTCCTGGGGATGTACGTCAGCTTCCACCCCGTCCCCAGTGACATCCATCCTGGTCGTCCTTGCGAGTGACAGACTCACCCTTTTAGAGTCAAGAGCGGGGATTGCTCGGCAATCTCAATGATGACTTCCAAGATCTCTTCGTCCTCGAGGAAGGGCAGGCCACCCTCCGTCGACCCGATGTTGCCCTAAGAGCCAAGGTGAGCAAAGGTCCTCCATCACTCCCAGATCGTGACTGGAGGAGGTGGGTGTAGGGGGGGGTAGGAGAGGAGCTGGGTTCATGGCCACTCACCAGAGCCCATAGTGCACTCTTCACGCTGGTGATGATCGCCTGATCGCCCGCTTCCATCCCATGCAACCGCAATACCTCCGCAAGCTCGGCAATGATCCCCCTCTGTCGCAAGAGCGCACACCCTTCTGGCGTCTTTGTCAATTCACCCAAGAAGTGCGTCGGGGCAATCCCATCGTAGATCCTAAACGCCAGGGTCAACACTCGCCCACGGATCGAGCCCCCTCGCTCACCAGTAATCCTCGACCATGTCCGTGCTGAAGGGTTTGAGGGTCTTTGTGACAAACGTCTCGACTTCAATCACATATAAGAGGTTTCGTTCCTTCATCCCAAAGCTCAGCCTACGTCCCGCGGAGTGGATGGATGAGACTCACGTTGAGCCACGTTTCCAATTCGGTCTCGATATACTGCGATTGATGGAGGTATTGAAAGCCATCGCTCGTCGAGAGGAATCTACCCAGCCACGATTAGTCAACTCAACAACTATCACTTTCGCTTGCTCACCGCATGAACAGCTGCTGACCCACTTCGCCTAGGTGCTCGAGAGAAGGCCGGAGTTGGACCACCTTGTCGAGATACATGGACTCTGTGCACACTTCCTCCAAGTACATCACGGCCACTTCGCTCACTTCCGGCGCAGTGTCGTATAGCTGCGTGACGAGCAGTTGGAGCGCCCAGTCAATCAGGCCCGGTTGCTCCTGGAGCAGCCTGCCCAGGTGATGGGTAGCGAACAATCGCGTCTCCTACCAAATCCAACCATGAGCATCCCTTCTGCTGGTCGTCCTTGTTGTGAGACACTCACCATATACGCCGAAGTGAGCGCTTTGGCCAGTACGATCCGAGGATGCGCTTCCCTGTTCGAGCGTCAGCACCAACCTCGACCCCAACCATCATCCGTGGAGCTCACTCGGTGTAGTCGAAACACTCTACGATGATGCGAATGATATTGTCTCGGCTCCTCTGCTCGCTGAGGTGGTAGAAACAAGTGAAGAATTTGAACCGCTCGAGCAATCTGCCAATTTGGTCAACACAGTCATCCGCGCTCGTCGCTTGGACCTACTTGATGCCTTCCTTGTGCCTCGACAACGTGCCCACCATTTCGAAATACCCATAGGTCAAGGATCCCCCGATGCGGTCCTTCGAGAAGACGGGATTGGTCTTTGGCACTCCAACGTGCTACGAGGTGTTAGATGCTACGCCCACGCTGGGGTAGGGATGACTTGCCTGGTCGAGCTCGTGAAAACAATCCGCCATTTGCTTCAACAACTTGTCCTCGCCGAGAAACCGGATTCCCTCCGTGTTGACCAGCAGTGTCGATATGATCGAACAGCCAAGTCTGACCCAACGGTGATTCGGCTACATCATTCGTCAGCTGTCTACCGCTCGGACTTGGAGCAGCAGGGCAGATGACCCACCCTGGTCCGCTTGATGCTCGAGAAGCGATTATTGTAAGGGTGGAAAAAGCTGAAAAGCCTCTTGAAGAACTTTGTCGCTTTGATCGTTTCATCCAGTCGTTTCGGGTTGAGCAACGGTCCTTCGATCAACTCTACAATCACCTCGTAGTTCCACTTGACGTGACTGCGGTCCAGCAGGACCTAACCCCCGGACATCCTTATCAGCCGTGCACACTCTTGAGCTCATATCGTGCTCACACCGGAATCATTGATCATCTGCTGAAACTGCTTGTCATCGAGGGAAAGGCCTTGGCGGAGTTTGGCCTGTTTGACCTGTTTCTGCCCGCGTTCCAGCGAATCAATCATGGTCCTACCGTCGGCATCAGCAGGTGACACATGCCAGCGTATAGACTGGCTATGACGCACCTCGATTTGTCCTTGGTCGCTTGATGGACGGCCTTCATTTGATTCCGATTCAGACTATCAATTGAAGAGAGTGCCGAGAGCGCGAAATGCCTTTCGTCGGGATCCGCAAAGTCCGTCGCGCCGGTGAACAGCCTCGGCAGGGACTAGATCGCCCGGTATGGTCAATGTCCAATGTCCCACGTAGCCACGGGCTTTGGACTCACTTGGAGCTTGGCGGCGTACTGGAGGGGAAGGATTCGATTGGCCATTTGCAGCAGTTCACCTAGTAGCAAAGTCGCCTTTTTGCCCACTGAGCCCGTATCATCCTCTATCGTAGTGACCAGGGCCTATAACAGTGAGCGTGTGATGGAGCATCTGAGCTGTGGTAGCTCACCTCGATGAGACCCGATTCAATGAGCACCGCCAAGAGAAAGGCGATGAACCCATCGATAATGTTCAATGGCTCTGGGGGTTCTTCCTCGACGACCCCGTCGTGGAGCTGAGATGTAGCCTGTTGCACTCTGTTGTACACTACACCCATGTCAGCTACAGGTCGGAGGATCACACTGTGCTCACCCGTCAACCGTTTTCCCTCCAGGAAGGCGTTCATCCAAGCGGAATTCTTGATTCTCAGCGAAGCGAATATCAAGTCCAGCATCGCTTCCTGTGTCCCATCAGCGCCATCCCGAGGCTCGTGCACTCTCGCTCACCTTGACTTGTGGGTCTGGAACGTACAACGAGCTTATGAGGGACTTGATGGCCCTGAATTCATTCATGCACATGTATATCAGGCCTGCCGCAGGTCAATCAGCGCTCACCCGAACCTTCGCTAGACGGAGTTGCAGCAGGAGAAGGAGAAGACATACCGGTCCATGAAGCGAGCAACATGCCCACGTTCCGAATACACAGCTGTAATTTCTCCATGTGCTTGGCCTGCTGTCTCGGTGGGACTTTTCCATACTCCTCCGTTAAGCCAATCAGCGCGGTCTAAGTGATTCGTCAACTCCTCACTCCAAGAGGGTAGATGTGTCTTTACTCACTTCTAGGTCGGAGCCGGGTAGTAATGACTGTCTAGTCGATGGCGCATTGACGAGATACATCAGTAGTCCAGTGACCACCCCTCCCAGTTCATGCGGTCCGTCTTTATACGTCGCCAATACGGTCCTAAAGGCTTCAGAGCGAGTCAAGCACTCGATATCCAGTACGCCTAAGTTCTATCAGCCGTGGATCGCCGCACGCTTCCTTGAAAACTGCGGTGAGAGCATGACTGACCTATCTCGACCAGAGTCTCTGTTGCTATAAACCTCAATGGGTCATCTGGGTTCTCTGCCACGCTGACCAGGACCCTAACGAGGCCATCGCTCAGGGGGATCCGATTATCGAGGAGCTTTGCCATTGGATCATTGGCAGTTCCCGACGTCGGACTGTGAATCAGAGTCCGCCTTGAGGGGCTATTGGGTTGCTGTTGATTCCTGCGCGAGGGCGGTCGGAGCTTGATCGGCGGTGGGAGCATGATGACCGATCGCAAGAGTCGTATTGCCTGTTCGCGCTCTTGTATAGCCCGGGCGTCTCGCGTGAATGTTCTGAGATCGAGGTCAGCAATCACACAAGGCCTGTCCAGTGGAAGAGTGAGGACTCGGACGTACCGAATGAGCAACCACTCGATGCCCGAATTGAGCATCTTGCCCCAGGATGATCTATCCAGGATATGCCTTAGGGCTCTGTACGCAGCCGTGCGTCTAGCCGTGAGCGAGCGGTCGCCCAGCCAAACGAGGGTGCTGCGATTCATCGTCAAAATCTGGTACAATGAACGATTGCCTTTGGCTCACCTTGATACCACCTCGTCCACATTGACGATCATCCTCAACGTGTCGGATTTCTTGAGCAGTGTCGCCAGTCTATGCAATGCTTCGACTACCTGATCCCCTCTCGCAGGCTCCATTTGCCTCTCCTTGCCCTTCCCCGCCGATGTTTGGATCTCTCTCCCCTCTAGATCTCTCAGTCGACGTAGTATCTCCTCCGCCGCATGGACCAATCTCGCCGTGCCCTCATCCTCTGCCACCTCCCCTGGAGAGCTCAGACCCGATAATGCCCTCTTCACCCTCCTGTTGCCATATCTCCCACTCACTCCACTCGCACTAGTCCCACTGCCCCCGCCCGCGACTCTGCCCAGACCGCTGGAGCCAGAGTCTGCGGCCACGTCGAAAAAGTCTTCCTCGCCTTCATCAAGGTCGGTGCCCGGGTGATTGCCCATACTGTGGCTTCGCCTCCTATTCCCCCGGTGGGGCGACCGGGCGTAGCCCCTAGCTGGGGTGTTGGTCCCCGAGGCGCTCGAGGGGAAGAAGCCATCGGGGCGTTCGCGTTCGGGTGTCAAATTGGAAGAACCGGCTCTCGAGTATTTAGGTCGACTGTTGGCATACGAGCCCGTCATGCCCGTATTCGTGCTGGACATGACCGAGGACGAGTATGATTGTCCCAAGAGGCCGAGGGAGGAAGTTGACGCGTAACCATTCATCCTCTGCTGTTGTTGCTGGTGGTGTTTCCTCCTCCCGCTCCGAGACGGCGTTCCTGCACCACTACCGGAGGCCATGATTGGACCCCGTAGCCTTTCCAACTTGGCTTCCAACACCCTAATGTGCTCGTTGGCGGCCTCGAGTTGGGCCGCTATTCGCTCTTTGACCTGATCTTGCTCGCTGGCTTGTTGGGATTTACCATGATCGTTGCCAGCATCATTCCCCTCTCCTCGCTGCTCGATCACATCCAGCATCTTTTCAGCGCCATACTGCACCCTCCGCTCAATCGCCAATTTGCTCATCAACGTCTCCACCTAAGATCGGCCGGTTAGTCAACCCCCACTCTCCAAGACTCCCGCTCAACTCACAGTCTCGTCCTCCTCGGCGTCGAGATACTCCTCCTCATCACCATTGCTGCTCTGCCTCAGCATCCCCCTTGAGGTCTGATAGCTAGAGCTTGTGCTCGTTACATCCACCTCGGGACGGGCATTGGCCGTGACATATGCCATGACCGGGGTAGATCACTTTGGGATATTTCGTGGACATACGCTGGCGAGTCGTGGGTGTGAGTATTACCTCTAAGCACCTGACCCCTTCTCCCCCTCTATATCTGGTTGTAAGCGATAATCAAGCACTCACAAGTGCTGTTGTTTCTCACCGTTACCACCACCAAAGAGTCTCTTCGGCCATGTCCGGGGGCCCCGCTTGTGTCCCATACACCGTAGACACCATACATAGCTTCGTGCACAGATCGTATTCATTCTTTGGTATATAAAACTAGTGATGTATCCAAGCCAGGGAGACCTATTGACTATGACGATTGTAGAGCAAACCTCGTGACCTGATACCTGATGCCTCCTCGGAATTCTATACTCCTCCGTCGTTACTCCTTCCTGTACTACTAAACACACATGCGCTCCCGTCGCGTGCCATGAATTTGAGAATTGGGAGATGGTGGGGGTCGGGGAAAATGATGATCGATTGGTGGGAACAATGGAGAGTGTCTAAGATGCCGTCGAGAATGGGACAATGCAAGTGTTGTTGAGGATACGGCGGGAGGGTGGGTCATGAACGCGTCGTCAAAAGTCGTGGCCACGGGAACTAGTTGCTCAAACGCCTTATCGATCGGTTCGGTATTGACAATTCACCAACAGTTGGCAACGCGTGCAGCACTTGACGCTGTTGTTGTTGGTGGTGGAGGGGGAGGTGGTTGGCATACTGAGACGCCATCTTGTTACCGAGGACGGAGGCGTCTTTGACCATTTGCGTGCTGGCGGCATTATAGACCGGCACGTTCTCCTTTGAGGCCGAGGTGGACAGGGAGAATGGGTCGACGACGTGGGCGTGGACCGGGGTGATTGGCGTCAGGGGCGATTGGTCGTCACCCGCATCGCTCGACGCGCACGAGATGGAACCGCTCGAGGGAGAGGCACCAATCCACGAACCCCGCTTGGACCAGGTACCGGAGCCCGAGGGAGCTAAACCGGGCGTGGGCAGGCCGCTGGCGGAGACCGGGGTCGTGGGCGCGTCGGTCGTGTAGACGAATCGTCGGCCGCTCAAGTACCACTCTCGGCAGACCGTCGACGCTCGGGCATAGTACGTCGGCGCGTACTTTCGGATCACAATCTCGGACACGCTGTCGAGCTTGTCGGCAAAGTGCTTGTCGATGGCGAGGGCGATTCTGACGGCGACGTTTTCGCCCCGGCCGATCGGCTTCCTGGCCTTGTTGCAGATGAAACGGGCGAGCATCAACGCGCCGTGGGCGACCAGACTCGATTGCAGGCCGACAAACTCTCGGTGGAAGAGGGTGATCTCCATCAGGAATCGGGCAATCGACTGCACTTTGGCCTCTTCGTGATCCGGACCAGAGGTGTATATCCTCAACCAAGCCTCGGCCGAGGGGTGACCGATACACCAGCCTATCGTCGACAGAACGTGACCCTCCATCTGGATAAAGGCAGACTCGTCGTAGGCCTTGCAGCACATGTCGGCGAGCTCCCTGACCAGGGGCACCTTGTCTTTGCCGTCCTCGAACTTTGCGGCGATCCACAGGGCGGCGCAGCCGACCAGCTGGTAGTGCTTCTTGTAGACGACTCGCTTCGATACGTATCGGTCGACAATGTTCATGGCGAGGTAGAGGACCTCTGGGCGTAGACGGAACTGCTGGTGGACTTCGACCAGGAAGTCGATCAGGTACGGTCGCATGAACCACTGTAGCTCGGGCTGCATGTCCATGAGCTCGGCAGAGGCTAGTGTTTGACTCTAATCAAGGTTCACGCGTCAGTATGCTGATAATCTTACGCGGGCAGGGAGACGACTCACATCCATGCTGTGCATGTACTGCTTGATCTCATCCGCATAGTCCTCCTCATAGTACAGGTTCTCCTCCTGGCGTCTGGGCGTCGTGGCCGGGGTGGGCATGGCTGCCGGCGCTGGCGCTTTGGCCTTGTGATGGGAGGGGGAGACGGAACGCTTCTTGTGGATCGAGGTGGCGTTGGAAGAGCTGCTCGAGGAAGTGGCGTGGGCGTTTGTACTGTTCCAACCGTACATTGACGAGGTGTTGCGCGACGACGAAGATAGTTTGCTGCTAGATGGCGCACAGGGCATCGAGTGATGGTGGAGAAGAGGAGGGGGTAGAACGAGTGTGGAGTGGAATGTATAAGGTCAATGGGTTACTGCGGGAATCAAGTGCGTGGAGCTACTTGAAACCGCTTGACCGAAGACGAGAGGCAAACCAGGTCGGAATGGGAATCCACTGGTATGTGGAGCTCGGTCAACTCGTCGAGACCTGCTCGGCGAAGAGAGGGAGTTAAAGGCAAAAGGGGGACGGCGTTGGAGTTTGTGAGAAGGGGGTGAAGGCGGTGTTTTATATACACGACCAGGTTTGAATAGCGCGTTGGGTTCGCGTTTGTTGGGATGGCGAGGATGATGATGCGTTTGTCGATCCAATTCGATGGATTTTATTCCAACAAGCCCGCAAGTCGAGATCGTTGGTGAAAGATGGCGAGGTCGACAAGGCAGGACGAGCCGGATCGTCGAGGTGGTATGAGGTGGGAAACGCGGGGGAGAGCCAAGCGGAAGCGGTCGCAAGGTCCAAGGAACGAGTGGGATCCGACAATCAAGATAGGGTCAATTCGATACAGGACCGTCCGGGTTTACCAAAAGTGGGCGGATTGGTCGGTATCAGAATTGATATATGTCGAGGTTGTAGGAGGGTGGTGAGCGAAGCGTTTTTTCGTTTAATTGGTTTCGTCGTCGTTATAGTCAAAGCCGAAAAACGATAAAGAGACAGAGATGACGGCGGTGGTGACAGTGCAATCAAGCAAGACAGAAGCGCAAGGGGAAGCGGTTTCGGGAGAGTGAGAGTGAGATCGAGAGCGAGGTCGTCAAGAAGGGGGGAGTGGTCGTTTCGTCGATGTTCGTTTTCCGTTACCGTCGCGAGTGTCGTATCGGATGCACGAGTGTCGAGATGAGAGAGAGAGCAAGAGTACACTGGTAAGCGTTCCGTTTCGTCGCTGCACGTCTCCAAGAGCCAGTCGGGAGAAGGGGCAGAAAAAATGGAAAGCGTAGCGAAACCGGGCAAGGGTTGAGATTTCGCTAGGAAATCCCGGGGGCAAGGTCGAACGCGATGTGAGACGGTATCCGAGACCTGGGATACGTTTCGATGTGGGAGAGGTCGTCGAGATATCTAATCCGTGCTGGCGGGGAAGAGTCGTCAAGAGGCAGAGCTTGGGACGTGGGAAGATTGACGTTTGGACGTTTGGGTCGATTGAGACGCCTTTTGGGAGAGAGGAGAACAAGTACCGGCTTCGTTTCGTCAAAAAGGTCGACAAGAGACACACGCAAACGCAAAGTGGTGGGAAGGAGGATCAAAGAGGATCGCGAGGATGAGAGAGAGAGGATTGGTGTGGGAGAGGTCACTGGAGGCTACTGGAGGTTCGACGAATCACCGGTGCTCGTGCTTCGTACTTCCGTTGGCTTGTAGCTAGGTTTCCTATGCCACGGCAATCTCCACATGAACCACCTTGAGCATAAGCTAAGGTGAATTCTGGCCTCGCACACCAAGCACCTGCAGCCAGTGACCGCGGTTGCGTCAAAGGCATAAAAAAGTCGAGATGTGCCAACGCCAGAGCAAGTAAGGGGTGGCAGGGAGGAGGTCGTACACCAGCGTGACGGTTCGGCAATGATGCATGACCAAAGCCGAGATCATCCCTGGTCCAGACTGGATCACCGAGGGCCGCGAGGGGGGGCGGGCCCGGAGGTGGCAGGGAGTTCCTGTGAGTAGAGCCGAGGCTGTACGTGGATTAAGGTATCCGCGTTGGAATTAAGCAGTAGCATGGGTTGTGTCATTAGGGTCCGGCACTCAAAAGCTCAATTCAGAGCTAGAGACCTTTGACGATAAGGAAACGGGGGATCAGGGGACGAGTTGAAGCCTCAAAGGTAAATGGTAATTGGGAAACGACAAGGAACGAATACGCCCATTCACGAAATCACGGCAAAGGGAAGAGAAGGGGATCTCGTCAAGATTGTGCCAGTGACAAGGTTTCTCGTCTAATTTGGCCCGTAACAGAGCCAACGCGAGCCAACGCCTCCACCTGAGCTTTCGTTTGGCAACTTTGGGGTCGGACGCGGTCCGGTCCTAGATGGAACGCGAAGCGCGAAGCACTTTCGCGGTGCATTGTAGAACCGCCCGCCGGTGACGCCACCGAGTCGTCCCCCTGCCCTCGCCTGCCCTCGCGCCGTCGCGACTTTCTAATCGTCCCGTCCCACATCTTATATCATCTCCGTTCTGGAGCCCACAGTCCTTGGTGATGAGAACAAAAGGAATGAAAGGGGATGACAATGCGATCGCAATCGTAATCGAAAGTGGGGACTGCTGACAGCGAAGAGGCACTCACACTAGTGTCTCGTAGCTAATGGCCTAATCTGGCCTAATGCTTCGGTTTTCCTAAAAACCCGCAAAGTCGCGAGACGCGACGTTCCGCCGTGTGCGTGAGGTCGACCGAGACGTGCTCGTGGTCGCTTGTTTCAGGGCTATCTAGACGGGAAGTCAGCCCGGGTCCGGACCAGTACGCCCTTGCGTCAGAGGCTACTAAAATGAGAACGATCCTGCCATAATCTGCCACGCGCGATGCGGTCAAATGGACTCGGATCGGATGCTGCCGGATGCTTTGGAGCGCGGGAGTACGTAGGAGTACGTGCGCTCGTCGGGATCAGGAACGGGAGGCGTGGAAGGGATCTGCAGATCAAAGGCGTTTGTGATCGGGTACAGTGCCGAACGACAGCACAGGCGCCGCCGACACGCCATGAGGTGTCCATGGGACTCCATCTGGTGATGAGAGGAGAGGAGGTGATGCTCTTCGATGTGAACGACACGTCATTCCATCGCGCCCAGCAAAAGCCGACGATACGTCCACTGCAGATCCCGGTCGGATCGACCATGCACGCCCGTCGACTCCATGCACCGCACCTCGCGTCACGGCGCGAAACGAGGGTTGGCGGAGGTGGCTGAATAACGAGGTACCGGAGACTCCGGAGACTGACTGCGGTGGAGAGGGGACGAAGGTTCAGAGTTTTCAACCTGGAAAATGGATGCAACCTAAGGTAACCTAAACCTTGCTCCCACCGGCGTGACCGTAACGATCGCCCGTCGATCTTCCCAATCACGGCAAGCTGACAGCTCTCCAAGACTCCAAGAGCCTCATGTCGATCTCCCAACCCAAAAGCAAAGGAGGACAATGGGAATCGAGGACGGAGATAAGGGGTATCGGACAGGGACCGGAATGGTGGTGGAATGGTGGAACCGTGATAGTGGAACCGGGGGTTTTGGGTTCCGCTTGGAGGGTAGGTACTGATAGGGTTTGCTGGAAGCAGGGGCAGTGGATGGAGTAGCACAGAGTAGCACGCGACGGGCGATGGAGATGGCAGGGATTGAAGGGCCGGAGCAGACGAACACGGGCTGACAGGAGGCAATCGAGTCTACTCACACTATCTTCCCAGTAACCGGTGGAGCTGGATCCGAGCTTGAGTGGGTGGAGGCGAGTGAGCTTGAGCTTGGGCGAGGGGGTTGGTGAGCTTGGTATAAGTCGGTTGTGGCCTGCTGAGCTGTCAGTCACACCTGCATCACGGAGAAGAGGTCGACTCACGCGCGTGGACTCAACTGGTCGTAGTGCTGATGGAAATGGTGCTGATGGCTGCAGTCGGGTCGAGGACTGAACTGAGTTGGTGTCGGGCTGGGATCCTGGACTGGCGACGATTGTAACGTCGAGCGGGCTATGGTCGGGGGTTAACGACAAGAAGCAAGACGACGAGAGATGGAAGATGATCTGAGGTTCCCACTCACGATGGCTTCTGGAGTGGTCTTCGGCCTACTCCTACTACTTGTTGACCCCTTTGACTGTACTGCCCCGGGGATGACTCCACCTGACCTCGCTGTGTAGGACAGTCTACTGTTTGTCCGACTGCAATGATCGACACAGCTGCCCCTGGTCCCCTGGGACGTTTCCGAGCTTGTCGATCTCCCGTGCCGACTCGGCTGGAGTGCTGGAGTCTTGGAGGAGCGGAAAGTGGTGGAGGAAGAGCTAGCTCGGGTCGTCGGGAATGGGGACGGTGTGTCCGGCAGGGGTAATGAGCCGTGAGCTAGGGCTGAGGGCCTTGTATCTCGGTGTAGGGAGTGTAGAAGGCGGTGTGTCACCGTGTGCCGGATCGACTGGGTGGTATGAGCCAAGAGGGTGCTGGGTGGGTCGGTAAAGTTGTACTGTAGTCTGTATGCTTTTGTGTGGTCTGTGTGGGTGTGGACTGTATGCCCTTTTGATTCGTCTGCGGCAGATTCAGCTTTGCTCCCTGTATACTGTATGTGTGGTCGAGTAGTGGACGGGGTGGTCCATGAGGAGGAGGGACATGGGGACGTCTGAGTTTGAAGCAGCACTCACTTCGTGATCGTCTACAGTCGTTGTCGTCGGGGATCGTTTGTCCTACTCTTCGTTACTGATGCTATGGGATTGAGCTGAGGCTCTTTTGGTCGTTCGTATGGTCGTAATGCTACCAGTACCTTGTCGTGGTCGTGATCGTGAAGTCGTCGCGTTCGTCAAAGTCGTTACCAATACCCACCAAGTCGATGCTGAAGAGGGAAGGTAAGGGAACGCTCAACATCTTTGTGCTCCACCCCGAATCGCTCACTCCCTAATCACTCACTCACGCTGGCACACTGGCCCTAGGCTGCACGGGGCAGTCCCTGCGTTTGGCACTTGGAATCACGGCCATAAGGCCATTGGGCCTCGTGGCGATTTCTTCGGATCATTCTTTTGTGACCCACCAGGGCTGTAGCTCGACGGGGGGTTCGTCGTCGAGCACACTGGCACACCGGCACACTGGCAGGACGATCGAGTGCCCAGGGACAGCTCGTGTTCTCGGAGAAGGCGTAGCTCGGTCGGTCTCTGATCCGCTTGACCTTCCAGCCCAGTGTAAGCTAGTGTAAGTCACTCGTCAGACTGAGGATGAGGGACAAGGAGATGCATACACTCAGCACGTCTACACTCCCACTCACTCCCTCTGCCATAGCCACTCGTCGAGGACGAGGTGGTGAAGGATAATACGAGGCAGAGTGGCAAACCCTCCTCCCTTCACACCCTCCTCGACACTACATATTACCCTCCGCGGATCTGCCCTGACGCGGCGAACTACCCACCGCCTCCACCCTCTAGCGCCCGTCGCCTGGTGCACCTCGTGTTCTATCAGGAACGTCGGAACACCGACGTCCTCCAACCCGCTGCTCGATGAGCGAATAGAGGCCGGGGCTAATGACCTTGATGATCCGAGAGGCACCAGAGGGTACCAGTCCCGCAATTTAGCAATTAGGCCCACGAGGCATGAGGCACCGCTGTGTGTTTCAGGGGTAAGCAGAGCAACGACGGCGAGGCGAGGGAGGGAGGGTGAGCTCGAGTGAATTGTGAAACGAGTGATCGACGGGCAGTGCTCAGGAATCAGGACAGTGACTCGGTTTCCGAGGGAGTCACTCCCGCACTCCCCCGTTTCATCGAGAAGGTCAGTGCGGCGTGAGTATACGGACTCGGGTGTTCGGTGTTCCTTACAGCAGTCCAACCGCGTCGGCTCCTGTCGGCTCTCGACTCCTCGAGTGACATCTGGAACGGAGCTTGGAAGGGTCGCTATGTCGATCGTGTTCAGGAAGCTGCAGGCAGAATCCAGCACTGTCAGTTTTGTTCAGTAGCTGCCTTCAGCCCATATCAGTCTAGAACCCACTCCCGCCATCAGGACAGGGCTCATCCGCAGTGTCGGTCAAACTCAACGAGTTACTAGAGATACCGAGGGCCAGCTCTACTCTGTTGTCGTGAACCTGAAACTCATTACGCTGGCCGGTCTTGACTCGGTGCACAAGGTGGTCGACTCGGCTCTCGTCTTGAGTACGAGGAGGTCAATGTACACCTGTCCCGTCGTGTCAGTATTAGTCTGTTGGTGTAAGGTAGTCTCCATGTGAGCCGTTACGTACCAGTGTTCCAGTCTTCCGATCCGTTTTCCCGGCTCCGATTCCGTGAGCGCGTGAGCGTTGCCATCCGGTCCCTGCTGGTTCCTGTCGTGACTTGTGCTCTCTTGTGCTGCACTGCACGGCCGCTACTAGCACCGCTGCACCGGCTCGGCCTGGAGCCTTGCATGACAGCAATGAGTATGACTCATCTCATGGCCACCTATGTAGCTCTGGAATCCGGGGTGCCCGGGTAGGCTCGGGTCGTCGTCGTACTACATCCGGCGACTGGATCGGTGGGAAAGTAAGTACGGTACGGGCTGGTACGGGTAACGAATCGGGGGTAGCTCTAGGTAGCTAGCGCTGCGCTGGTTGACAGCATTGTACGTGATGCAGAAATTCACAAAACTCATCTATGCTTGATCGGCTGGGCCTGTACTAGAGGAGCCTAGAGGTTACAGGAGGTTACAGGAGCTGCAGCGACAGCTCGAGAGCTCGAGAGCTCGACCTAGCTCGACCCTGTCGTGCCGGCTCGTTCACGCTCCCCGCCAATCTATCGAGTGGGTACACACAGGTACTATCGTTCATTGACTTAGAGCATTACCACACTTTACCACATCAGTAATCAGCAGTAATCAGGCTTCATTAGCTCTCGGAAGCTCTCGGATGCATGCTTGTTCACTCAGGTCCACTCGATCACTCTCGACCGAAGCACCTTGTCCCATGTCTTAGCCAAGTGATCGCTGGCACCGGCGACGACTGGGTGTACGAGAGTGTCAAGGGAGTGCTAGAGCTGACTCGTTACAGTAACGGATGACATGGTGCTTGTCAGGACTTGGGGAATCGAGGGAGATTGCCAGACTTGAGAGCCGAGCTGAGCCGAGTCACCACGAACACGCTGAGCTCGATCCTGCTCGATCGGCGATTCCGATCTCTCATCAACATCGCTTCTTCGGCTCGGTATCGCTTCCAGACTCATCGTTCTCACGTTCAACGAGGTCCGCTCCGGATTTGACACACCATCGCACCATCGCACCATCGGGGACTATTGCTCCTAGGCTAGTGATCGAGACGGCGACGGCGAGCGATAACGACAGCGTGGATGTTCGGGTATCACCGTATCATCCGCGAGCAGTAGCACGAGCATGCCTGACCGGCGGCCGGCCGCGCTCAATGGTCATACTGGGACTGAGGCCGTGGCACTCTGTATGCAAGGCCCAGTGCGAACGATAGCTGCGAACGATAGCTGCGACCCAGGGAGTACGGATCGTCTGTCGAGTTGGCCCGTCGGCCGATGTAGCCTGACGCGTGCAGCATGCTAGCACCCTCGTACCAGTCTCGTACCTCCAGGTCCGGTACCTGCTCGTCGGCGTAGTCTGGTCAAGACGCACCCCCGCCCTGGTCTCACCAGCATGCTTGTGAGACCAATGTCCGTGAGACGGACACCAATGTCCGTGAGACGGACACCAATGTCCGTGAGACGGACACCAATGTCCGTGTATGCTGTATGGTTTGCACTTGGGTATGCTTGATTGCTTGAGTTTGCATCGTTTTGTCCAAAGTGCCAATGAACGCCTTGTCTCGGAGTATCTCCCCCCGTTCGTAAGAACCCCCGCCCTGGCGGCGTCGACGCCTTCGCTGGCGTCGAGCAGCGTTGTCGCAGGAGGTCGCAGGTTGTCGCGCTATGTATCTCGCGCTAGCTCGCGTCGTCGCGTGATGGCAGCCGGAGGGCTAGACGTGTTGTGAATAGCTAGGTGTCGCCGTATCTGCTACTGGGAAGCTTCCACTACAGCCGTGTCGAGAAGTCGAGAAGGGTGGGAAGATGTGAAGAGTGACCAGTGAGCAGGAATGGCGAATGGACGTCTACGCTCTACGCTCCATGCCCAAGCCTCTCTGGAGTCACGACACACACTCTATGCATTAGGTAGCTGACGACAAGACTCGAAGAAGTAGATCTGAAAGAATCAATGCAAAACTGTACTGTAGACAAAGTGAATGTCTCCCCGGACGCTCGCTCGCTCGAGCTGGCGCTCGAGCTGACGCTCGCTCTCGCTACGTCGCCCCCACGACCTTGACCCCGCACCTGGCCTCACACGCCACTCCCAACGCTCTGACCCACTCTTGTGCCTCGACGACCTCCTTGCCCAAACCGGTCTTCTCCCCCGTCGACCCGATCCCAGCTGCCACCAACCCGCCCAGGCTCAAGAGCGTTCTCTCCACATCCGCCTTGATGCCCATTGCCACGCGTTTGCCCCATTCCTCTGCCTGGCCAAAACCGCCTTGGAGCGCCTGACGCTCGTACTCTACCACGGACCACGACCAGATTTCCGCCGGGGACCTCAACTTGAGCGGGCCCCCCGCCGTCGGGTACGGCGACTTTTCCGACATGATCTCGGGTATAGCCCCGAGAGCGACATTGGCCTGTCGGAGCAGAATGGTGAACAGGGTGATCGAGGGCATATCCTCCATAGCATCATCCAAGGCTTCTTCATCGTCGTCATCCACGTCGTCCCTGATCCGCCTGGAGCTGGCCAGGATCCGAGTCGAGGAATTCCTGCCGTGCATGGCGGTGGAGACGAGGCGGAAAGAGACCAACGCTTCGAATGCCTCGAATAGGGCTTCACGAGCAATGTGCTCCGGCTCTAGTGGGACCGAAGGGTCTTGATGCGTTGGCGCGAGGCATGGTTCCACCAGTCCAGTGATCAGCCGCTTCACCAGCCCCTCGAGCGACATGAGCGCATGAGTCATCGGGTCCCAGCGGGTAGAGTGGCGCGAGGGCGAAGGTGGCCTAGAGGCCGCTCGGGAGGGCAGGATCGTGGTGAATTTGGCGGTAACACCACCGAGAGACGCAGTTGGCGTAGGGGCACCACCCTCCTTCTCGAGCTTCAACCCGTTGAGAGCCTTTGACACGCTGCTTGGGCTCGGAGGTCGGTTCGAGGTCGCACCGGTGTCACGCTCAGACACCACACACATTCCTTTCCAGATAACAGCGACGACCACGCCGGTGATCCATCCCTCGCCGTCGTCGGCACATGGCCCGGCAACAATCTCCAAAACCTTTCTCGCAGCGTCGACCCGTGAGGCAAAGTGCTGCAGCATGATCGGCACGGGAAGACTCGCTTGTCTGGTAGCGCCAGAGCCAGAAGGTGGTTTGGTCAATCGAGCTATACCGGCATTACTGCCTTCCTTGGTCACTGGGACGTTGGGTGTCGCCGGGGTGTGGGCGAGTGCGATTGGCTTGGAGCCATTGGGCGATAATCCCTCGGTTCGGGAGAGCGAGGCGACGAGATCTCGCTTCAATCCGAGGAGAAGCGGTTGTACGACTTTGCCAACGACGAGGTCGAGCTTGTCCATCACCGGTCGCAGGGTCTCGTTGACGAATCGTGGCCACTTTCCAGTCTCGAGTGTCTGCTCCAACACCTCGCAAGTCTCCCACGCGGCGTGGGCGACGGACAGGGCGTAGTACTGGGTCGGGTTGAGCGGATGGCTGTGCAGAGTCGGGAGGGACAGGTTCAGCGGAGCGTTGAATGCCACATCCGTCAGGGCGGGCAGGAGAAGGGACTCTAGCCTGGTGATGTAGATTGAAAGCGATCTGACCGCGGTGCGAAGCACAGCTCGAATGAGATAGGCGTCGTTGGGTGGGTATGGGAGTTCTCTACAGCGTGATTTGTCAGCACTGGGAAGCACGTTTGCCGCCATTTGCTCACTTTACGACGCTCTCGCCGACATTCCACCCGGAACCCTTCTTGAAAGGCTTTTTCGCCTTGTAATCTACCCCAGCAGAGGCCTTGTTGACCGCTTCGTTCAGTCTCAACCCCAGGACATCCATGTATCCGGTCTGAGGAGCCCCGTTCTCGCCTGGAATCGGCGTCTGGGCGGTACGAGGGGTGGCGGGTCGACTGTTTGGCGGAGACGCCTTCTTGACCCCGGTGACCGGTTGGGACGGGAGTGCGTGTCCGTTGGGTACCACTTGCGCAGAGGCGGGTACTGCCGGCGGGTGCATGGATGACACACGGTCGACGACCTGTCGGGACAGCGATCGAGACCGGGGTTTGCCCGGCTCGGAAGCGGTGTGCGTGATGGCAGTGCCGGCGACCGAGGGGGCTAGAGCGGTCGCATTGGTGGTTTGGGTCGATGGTGGTGCTGGAGAGGATGGTCGGGAAGGGCGATTGAGGATGGGCAGAGTGCGAAGAGCCTGCATCGTGGGGATTTGGTCCGAGTAGTGTCGGTCAAAGGGAGGTTTGATCTATAGGGCTGTCCGGTCGAGGATATCCCTTTCTATAAAGTCGATGCGGAGATGTTCACTGGATACGGTGACAAGAGACGAGCCGGTAGTCTTCTTGTAACGCGGAGATAATGACACCGGTAGGATGTGCTGCAATAGCGGGACGATAGTGGTGATCGGGTTCAGGCGATTTGTGTTGCAGCACAAACTCTTCTTCAGAAGAATTATCCCATTCGAAGCTAGGTGCGCGATTGTAAGAGGCTGTAGACGATGTAGCTGGGTGACGGTCCCAGCGGACAAAGGTCTTGTTGGATAGTCGCTTTCAAGCCAAGTTATGGTGGTTTCTCCCCAGAGTCAATCAATGCAAGGATCAGGGGCGGAAGGCGGAGTAGCGAGGCAGGCGTGGAGCTGGAGCGGGGAGCGGTGGTACAGCGTGGCATGTGGGAGTATGGAGGTGTCGAGTCGGGGATTGATGAGGAAAGAAGAGGATAAAGGATCATCAGCATTGACCCTCTTCCACATCTACACGAGACTTATAGCTCGAGCTCAACTCACAATCGCACGTCTCCTCGGATGGTCACAACGGAATAGCCACTATTTGGTAATTTTCTTTTCATCGATATCGTTCAGTCCTATGGCGGGACGGTGGGGGTGGGGGTTGAGTATAGCTTGGGGGTTGTGAGTCGCGGTGACTCGGGTCGACTATGGGTGCCTTTGAGTGGTTTGGTCTGGATGGATGTAGCTTGGTGACTGATGCGTGGTGTCAGATACTGTGTCTGACTCGAGTGAGCTGTTCGAGACAAGGTGTCAACGTTGAGCAGCTTTTACACGAATCGAAAGCGAGACAATTGGGAGCGATAGGGGTGCAACCCAGGTGGTCATAGGGGGTAAAAATATCCTAATTGTTACGTCCGCCCAGATAAGGATATTGTCCAGGTCAACAATCCCCGCTTTTCTGATTAGCTTTTTCCCGTGAGTTGTAATGCCAGATTTAGGCGCTTATTAGGAAAATTGAGGCTCTTCATCCAGATCTCAAATCCCTCATTACAAACGTGAGCCTATTCCAGTCTCGTCATAGGCCCAGTGGCGCGCCTAATCCCCCCTACTTCCGGTTGTTTCCGGACCGACTACCCTTTCGAACGCTGTATTCAACCGGGGCAAAGTACCGACTCGTTCACTCGTCGCTCAGTCAAGAGTCTACTGCTTGGTCTTCACCTACTCACCACAACTCTGTATCCACCCTAAAAGAAGATCACCTCTTCAGTATGTACGCCGCCAGAGCACTCACCAAGTCCGCCATCCAAGGCTCCAACGTCGCCCTGCTCAGGAGATCCGCATCGGCATGGGCCAATGTCCCGCAAGGGTGAGTTCGGCCGATCCCAGTGATCGACATAAGTGCGCGTGAATGCTGATCATGGTGCGACCCATAGTCCCCCCGACCCCATTCTCGGTGTTACCGAAAAGTTCAAAGCGGACACGTCGTCGAAGAAGATCAACCTCGGTGTCGGTGAGTGCCCAGCTCTGTAACCATGTTGAAACTAATCGCTGGAAATAGGTGCCTACGTGCGTATCCCCACCCACAAGCTGAACATTCTGACCTTTCGTAGCGAGACGAGAACGGAAAGCCGTACGTCCTCCCATCGGTGAAGAAGGCCGAGAAGATCCTCTACGAGGCTCAAGGCGACAAGGAGTACCTCCCAATCACGGCGAGTTGACCTATTCAGCAATCGTATTCTGCTGACACTGAGTAGGGTCTTGGATCATTCACCAAGCTCGCCACGGAGCTCGCCTATGGTAAAGACTCGAAGCCGATCGTCGAGGGAAGAGTGAGTGACGCGCTTTTCGCCGGTCCTGTCTCAATTCTCTTGTTAAGCGGTCGACAAATCGCTGCCAGACTTGTATCTCGCCGAGCTGACACGAGCTGTAGCTCGCCTCCACCCAGTCGATCTCCGGAACCGGAGCCCTCCGAATTGGAACTGCCTTTTTGGCCAGACACTACCCCGGTGCCAAAGCGATCTACCTGCCCTCGCCAACATGGGGCAACCACATTCCCATTGCCAAAGACTCCGGCCTCGAAGTCAAGACGTATACGTGAGTGTTCTTGCATGATCGTAATTCTGTTCCTACTGACCCCGGTGTAGCTACTTTGACAAGAAGACCGTCGGTCTCGACTTTGAGGGCATGAAGAAGGACATTGAGGCCGCCCCAGAGGGATCGATTGTGAGCGCTCCTAAACCCCCCCTGAGGGGTTCGTACTGATCTCAGTTCAGGTCCTCCTGCACGCTTGTGCTCACGTGAGTTGCATCACATGAAGCATTCCGCAGTCGAGCTTACGCGTTGTAGAACCCGACCGGTGTCGACCCTACCGAGGCACAGTGGAGAGAGCTGAGCGAGATTGTCAAGGCAAAGAAGCACTTCCCCTTCTTCGACATGGCGAGTTAGCGTAATCGGAGGTCGGCGGTTCTGACCTTTGTCTCAGGCATACCAAGGTTTCGCATCTGGAGACATTCTGAAAGACGCCTACGCCGTTAGGTACTTTGTCGAGCAGGGCCACCAGCTCCTCCTCTGTCAATCGTTCGCCAAGGTGTGTATCCTTGTCATTGGCACTTTACTGTGTTGTGCTGACTGTCCAGAACCTCGGTCTCTACGGTGAACGAGTCGGAGCCATCTCTTTCGTCTGCGCCGACAAGGAGGAGAAGGCCAGAGTGGACTCTCAGCTCAAGATTATCGTTAGACCATTGTACTCTAACCCACCTATCCAGTGAGCAACGCTGCCATCACCTAGCGCTCGCACTGATCCATCGCAGCGGTGCCCGTCTTGTCAGCACCATCCTCGGCTCGCCAGAGCTCTACCAGGAGTGGTGAGTCAACCCCAATCGGGGGCTTGTGTACTGACCCTCGACTCAGGCTCGTCGAGGTCAAAGGCATGGCTGACCGAATCATCGCCATGAGAGAAAAGCTATACGACACTCTGGTCGAGTTGAAGACTCCCGGAGAATGGGGTCACATCAAGTCGCAAATCGGTAAGCAGAGCCAATCCCCCCGACTAGAACCATACTGAAATTTCACACAGGCATGTTCTCCTTCACCGGGCTCAAGCCGGAGCAGGTGGACGCTCTAGCTGAAAAGGCGTCGATCTACCTCACGAGGGACGGTCGGATCTCAATGGCGGCGTTGAACAACTCGAACGTCGAGTACTTTGCCCAGAGCGTCTCCAAGGCCGTCAAGGGCGAGCTCTAGGCCGCAGGCCGTAGGCCTGGCCCGTAGGCCATAAGCCGTAGGCTGTAGGCAGTATGCTTGTTGTCAGGGGAGTAGCTTGTAGATAGAAGTTAGAATCGCTCAAATGTCATTGTCGTTGTCACTTGCAACCACCATGCTCTACCTACCTACTAGCCGGCTTTTTGCTACAACCGGGTAAAGGGAAGACCGTTTGGTCATCCGAGTCTCCAATTCATTTTGGCTTCTCATCTTCACTTCACTCTTCAGTGTCTTCACATTATTCTCAACAACACCACTTCGTCAAGATACGACGCACGATGCGCCAGGACATGATCCACAATGCCGTGCTGTTCCTCCAGGATCCAAAGGTCCAGTCGTCGTCGCTCACCTCCCGCATCGAGTTTCTCGAGGCAAAGGGGCTCAACGAAGCTGAGATTGAGGAATCGCTCAAGCGGGCCAAGCAGCAGAGCGCCGGCTCCCAGAGCGCCAGCTCTGCCACGCCCTTCAGTGGAGGGGGCTTCGGTTGGGAGACACAGACGCAGAGGCCGGAACCCCCGAGGCGAGACTGGAGGGATTTGTTCGTGAGTCCAGCCGCCTTTGGTCCGTTGCACGGGTGGCAGCTGACATGACTAATCGTAGATCATGGCGGTGATCTCGGGCGGGATGGTGTATGGATTTTCAACGCTAGCAAAGGTGAGTCCCGTTCTGCTGGCAATGGCAAGACCCCTACCCCCGGATCAATGCTGACCCTCTGCCTCTGCTAGAAATACCTCATGCCGCACTTGAAACCCCCGACAACGACCTCGTTCCAACAAACGTCGGCAGAGCTGTCGCAGCAGTATGACGATGCGGCAAAGCTCCTCTCCGAATTGTCTAATCACACGACCGCTCTCCAGCAGGGGCTGGAGGGCGATCGAGAGCGCGTCAACAAGGTCGTGGAGGAGGTCGAAGAGGCCGTCAAGGCCGTCAGGGGCAATGAGGAGCGGTGGCGGGATGAGATGCGCGAAGTTCGGGGGGAGGTGGAGAGCGTGAGAGAGTTGGTCCCCAAGGTCAGCTCCCATAATGTTATCTCGTCGGCGCTGACCCGCGCAGATGATTGAGAAACACGCTGCGTCGCAGACGGCAGCGCTGAATGATCTCCAGAGCGAACTGAGATCCTTGAAGACGCTCTTGCAATCAAGACAACCTGCGACGCCGGCGAATGGAACCGGGCGCAACGTGTCCGCAACGACGGCCGCGGCCAATGCGCTCTTGACGCCCAAAGGACGTGGCATCCCCGCTTGGCAGATGGCCAGTGGCTCAGCGCCGACCGCAGGAGGCACCGCCGGAGGCGAGGAGAAGGGCGCTGGCGGCGGCGGCGGCGGCGGTAGCGGACAGACATCCCCGGGATCTTCACTGGAAGGCAGCGCGGTCGTCGTGGAGGGCGAGGCGCCATGAGTGCTTGGAAGTCTGGGACTTGTGGGCGCAGGTGTCGCAGAGGGGTCGTAGGTTGAGCACCGGGCGATGTAGGAGGTATTGCAACTCACGTCCAGAGAGACGCACTACGCAGATGCTCGTACGGGTTGCTGCCGACACGCTCATCCGACTCGCTTCACAACTCAGTCTAGATGCAGTACTGATCCCTTGGTCGCTCCTTCTGCTTGCGATGTATCTGACGTATCTGACTCGCTGGCCGCCATCCTCATTCTCGCTACGCAATTGACAGCGCTCGTCCCACGGTACAAGGTAGCGCTCAGTCCGACCGAAACACGGATATACCACTGCGCCGCACCGCAGCCTACCGCAACACAAGCCGCTGTCACTGCAAGCATGCATACACGATCGGGCACTAGATGATACTCGTAGTCTAATAGTGCTACAGGCGGATCAAGCTCACTCCGCGCTCAAATACAACAAACTCAACGCACCCCAACTGCGGTCCCCACTGCCCCTTCTTCGAGCTTCCAGCACTCCCTAGTCCCTCCTGCATCAAGCTTCAAGCACTCCCCCCTCCCAGCCTAGCTCGTCTAGGCAAAGGACGAGTCGAGCGGATCACTTTGTGTCGGCGCTACCCATCGTCAGCGGTCCATCCACAATCTCTCACCCCGACTCACTGGCATAATCGACGTTTTCGTCATCGCAGATAAAGCTCCCCAATTCATAGTCGCTCTGAGTCTCCTCGCCGCCTCCTCGTGCCGGCTCGTCCTCGTCGGTGATGTACACTGGAATCCGGGCCTTCGCCAGGAAACCCAATTGCCCATCCTCGTCTTGGCGAAACTTCAAGCCGGCCCTGTTTCCCAGTTGGGTGGACAAACCGGCGACATAGGCCGCATGCTGGTTGTACCCCTTTGGCGCTTGGGTCGGGGCAAAGTTCATTCCGGCGAATCTGCGATCGGAATCCGATTCGGCGTCGCTGTCGAGCTCGTCGGGGGATCCAGAGCCGGAGCGTTCGGCGTCGAGGTCGAACTAGGGGTTTGGGTCAGCTCGAGGCCCGGGGCCGAGAGTCGAGGCTCGAGGCCGAAGGTCGAGGCCCGGAGGGCCGAGAGTTAGAGAAGGAGGAGAGGGTTGGGGACTCACGTAGATACCAGCCGCGCCTTTTGCCTTCTTCCTCCGCTGTTCTGCCACTGGGGAGCTATCCGCATGTCGACGGCGTAACCTCTTGGGGGGCAGAAAGGGCGATTCCGATTCATCCCCCTTCACATCATCCAGAGTCATCACCCTCCGCTTGACGGGCCCCGCCTCCCTGTCATCCGAGGACGGCACAATGGCCCGAGGCTTCCTGCCTATCGGTCGCACGGGCTGCGTCTGATCATGCGACGACCGCGCTCTAGAGGTCAGGGGAACCAAAGGCGACGGCGTTGTGTCGGGTACAGGCGGAGGAGGCATCCCAACCCCCGACTTCCTCGAGGGTCCCGGAGTCGTCGGGTTCTTCTTGAGGCCTATGATCCTAGCACGGGCAGCTGGATTCGGCACAGGCATCGGCATCGGACTGATCGGCTTGGGATCAGTCCCCGGCTTCGACTTTGGATTGGCCGTGGTGAGGACTTCGTCCTCCATGTCGTCCCAGCTGAAGTCGATGGGATCGAGCTGGCTGAATCCCGCTCTCGCCGCCGTGCGCGGCGATAATCGCGCCTTGGCTGTGTTCTCTTGCTTCGGCTGCAGGACCGACTTGTGATCGTCGAACACCTTATTGGGGGAGGAGGAAGCTGGCGGACTTGACGGCGCTCGCGTTGGTATATGCCGCCGTAGCGGTCCTTCGAAGTTGAAAAAGTCCAGTCCGGATCCAATACCTTCCTTCCCACTGGCACCCTCGGGAGTGACGCGAGCCTGCTTTGGCGGAGGAGTCGCCTTGGACGATATCGTGATGGGCGCTGGCTTCGTCTTTGCCTGCTTCACCGGTCTGGTCACGTCGATCACCTCCACCCCGTCGTCCCCCTGATCCCCCAGGCCGAGGTCGTCCTCGGAATCGCTGACTATCGTCACCGCCGACGAGTCCTTCGTCGGCTTCGGCTTCGGCTTCGGCTTCGGCTTTGGTTTGGTGACCGCGGCAGACTTCTTGGGAACCGTCCGGTTCGTCGGATTTCCAGGTATATGCCCAAAGAGCAATTCCGCCTCTCGCTCCTCCTCCTCCGTGTCCCCTTCTTCCTCCTCCTCATCGGACAGGACCGCTACACCACTCTTACGCTTCGTCCCACCCTTCATCTTATCCTTGGGCAGGCCCGCACGGCGTAAGAGCTCGGCGACGGTTTTGAATCCTTCATGTCCTCCCTCTGGAATCTCATGCCCTCGACCCTTGGCCTTGGCCTTTCCTTTTCCTTTTCCCTTCCCAACCCCGTCCTCGTCTTTGGACTTGGAGATACGGTCCACACCTGGTAGCTTCTTGCCCTTTTTCTCCGCTGGATCCCAGGGATCCACCTCCATCTCCTGCTCCAAACACGTGGGAAACTCGCCCTGCGGCAACAATCGCTCGACGTCGGCAAAGAGCTCGAGGTTTCGCGAATGCAGAATCTCCTCTTGAATGTCGCGATGGGTTTGCTGCGCAGTGTCCCAATTGGAGTCTTCCCGGTTTTCAGACATGAGGACATGTACCTTGCCATCCCGCTTACGACCGGTCCGTCCAATCCGCTGCAGCTAGACTCAAAGTCAGCCCGAGCTCGAATGGATGAAAACAGTGGACGTACCAGCTTGATGGACTGCTTGGGCATGTCGTAAATGACGACAAAGTCTACTTCACCAATATCCAATCCCTCCTCCCCGATCGAGGTCGAGACCAGTACGTTGTATTTACCCTCTTTGAACTCGGCAATGGTCTGCACCGAAGACGATTAGCAGGTTCTCCTTGGCTCAATCCAAGGTAGCTCGCACCCACCCTCTTCTGTTCCTTCTGGTTGAACCCCTTGTCAATCTCCTGTTTGCCCTGGGACTGCCCGACAAACTTGGTCGCGCTGATCAGTCCGGGGTGCTCATTCAACATGTCCTGTGAGTATGATCAGCTGCGCTCCACTTATCCACCATAGATTTCAGGTACGCGAAACTCACCACGACTTCGAGGACACACTCGCGGAACGAGCAAAACACCATTGCTCTAGTGTCGTTGACTGTATCGTGGGTTTTGGCATCATCGGCAGCTTGGGCAAAGTGCGCAAGAAGCTACGCAGGGTTTGTCAGTCGCCTTCATAGCCCAATTACTTGTCATGGTGAACAGTGGTAAACCCGAGTATTGGACTCACCAGCTCGAGGGTCTTTTGCATCTTTGGATGTTTGTCGGCTTTCGTCTTGCCACCTTTTCCGATCCGGATACAATTCATCTCTGCCTCGACGTCCCGGAGGAGCCTGTGGAATTCAGTGTTGTTGCGAAGCGAGGTGGCATTCCCCTTTGACGTTGCTTTCTTGCCTTGTTGCGTGGTGTTCCCCGCGAGCTCGGTCAGGACCGTGTGGAACATGCCAATAGAGAATTCGAGCTGCGTTCAGAGCGCAGTATCAGCAAGTCGTGGATCTTTGTCAAGAGGATTGGGGATAGACTGACCAAGTGACCCATTGCCCGAGCCATCTTCTCCAACGATGTCAACGAGCCAACTGCCCATTTGAGCCCCGAATTCCGGTCCCGCATAATCTCCATCTTTTTGGCAGTGAGCCTGAATGGCTTGAGGCGCTTGCAGTCCAAGTCCCTCTCATTCAAGATATCCTTCGGGATCAATTTGGCCACGTAGGGCTACGACGCTTTAGTATCAGTTTGCTCGAGCCGATGGTCCAGAGAACCCACCTTCATTATGGCCTCCCATCGATCCCGAAAGCCCTCAATCTCGTCAGTCATGCTGACAATGTGTTTCTCCGTATGCTAAGTGTGGTGTGATTAGCTCTTGCAAGGAGAGTAGGGAGTATCCAGCTGAATGACGCACCTTGTCATTCATGTATTTCCGGATTTCAGGCGCTTCCGCCTCTCTAATCTCAATACGACTGATGTGCAGTGCCTCCACGACATCCTGCACCCTCTCGACGGTGGACCCCGGGGTGGCGGTGAGCGCGAGTACCCTGAAGTACGGGTGGTGAGCGGTGATGTAGGCGAGAATGGTCGAGTAGGCGTAGTTCCCAGATGCCTTGTGCGCTTCGTCTAAGGGGGGAGTTAGCAATCTCATCACGCGAGCAGCCCTGCAGTTCATGTATATAAAGAGGGGAAAGAATGGACTCTACTCACCAAAGACAGCTAAAACAATGTCCAATGGATCGACACTGCCGTTCTTGAGATCATTGTCGAGTGTTTGAGGGGTACAGTAGAACACCCTCCGTTCGGCCCATAGTTTCGCCCTCTCCTTGGCCGAGACACTCTGTCCCGTCATCACGGCAGCGTCCGCCGATGGGATTCCACAAGTCAACTGACACGCCTCGATCTGTTGATTGACCAATGGTTTCGTCGGGGCGAGAAAGACAATCTTCCCAGTGGGAAACCACCGATAGACTGTTCGTCGGAGACTCCATCAGCAAGATATACGATAGGCCCGGGCGCGACCCACAGTTCAGCATCACGACGCCAGCGACAAATGTCTTGCCGAGACCGGTGGGCAGGGCGACGAGGCAGTTGTCGGTAAAGCACGATCGGATGATTTCGTACTGATACTCCCGCTTGGACTTGTTCGTGGGGTAGATGTATTCTCCCTTTGTGGCGTCGTTCAATAAGTGCCTCTGCGGGGGGTACTCTGCGGCTGCAAGTTCACATCAGTCACCCCCCTCGTCTAGAGCTTAGCAGAACGTTGTACTCACTCATATCCACCAGGGGCTTTGGACCCGGGACTAATGGCTCGAAATCTTCATCCTCATCTTCCTCCTGGTCATCCCCCTCTTGGCCCCATGATCTAGGCTGGAACTTTCCCTTTCCCTTGACGATCCTCCGACCGCTTTCTGCAAACTTTGTCCTGTCCCACCGTTTGCCCTTTGTCACCTGCGACTCCTTCCGAAAGTTCAAGTGGAGTTGAAATCCATCGCCAGAACTAGACGTCCGCCCAAGACCAGCTTTGCCAGGAGGGGCCCTCGAGCCCGACGAGGGTAGTGGTCCTTTGGACCATGGGAGGAGGGACTGCGTCCTGAGTGGTTGTCGGGGGTTTGCATCGAGCGCGAGGAGGTCTTCGGGGGCGATAGTGAAATCGTCAAAGTCGTCCGACGAGGGAGCGATGGCTTTTCTCTGCGAGACTTTGAGCTCTGGAGCACTCTTCTGCTGAACCAAGCGTTTGGGATTCGAGGTGGAAGCAAAGTTGAGCCGACCGACACTGCCATTGTGTTTACTCGAACTCGTGCTCGCACTTGTACCGCCATTGCCTCCCCGCCCGGGAGCTTCGGCCAGCGTTGAAGCCGAGGTGGAGGGTCTCAGAGTATTCCTAGAGGGCCCTGCCGCGTCACCATTTGTACCTCCTGTGTTGGCATTCGCGGCGATGTTGTCCACGGCCTGGAGGAACGAGTCGTCCATTACGAAATCATCAAAGTCGTCGATGTCGGACATGATTCGCGGGTTCAAGCGTGCGTTGGGTGACTGGTGTTTATCGACATGGTTCCAAGATTCAACTCGAGCCAAGATATACACTCCTAGCTTCCTCCCTGTCTATGCCCCAAGGTGTGAGATGTGTACAGGCGATGTTGAGCAGGACATTACATTGACTTCTTTTGGATGACAAGACACACGCGTTGGATGAATCTACGCGAATGATGGGTGGCAAACTGAACACGTGGCAATCACGTGATATGATGCGGAGACCCCACAAGGATGCTAATCTCCCGAGTTCCGAGTCGGTCATGTAAAGTCGTGTATTCTCGAGTGGTGTAGAGGTCGACATGGTAGTGACAACGCAATCAGACCTGTAGGTAGAGCGTTAAGAGGCTGCTATTGACCTGTCAGACACCTTGCAACTCATCTCCGTGACAATTCTACCCTTTTGGAGCAAGTGAAGAGACGGAACCACCGAAAACCGACAGTCTCAAGTATATAGGCCCTCTACCGCACTGATAAGAGCGATGCGAGTCCAGTCGGACTCGAAAGACAACACGATGGCCGAGACACATGAATGTGAGTGAATATCAATCAGAAAGGCGTCGTGATAGCTCACACACCTCAGTCTTCTTCTATGGCACCTTGCTGGTGCCTGCCATCGTGGCCCGAGTGCTCGGCCGGGAGTGCAGTGATCTGACTTTCCAAGAGGCCATACTGCCAGTAGGTCGCCATCAGGGCATTTTATTCTTCGAAAGATTGACAGGAGCATAGGGATACACCCGACATTGTGTGAAAGGCGAGGACTACCCCGCGGTGATCAGTACGAACCAGACGAAGGATCTGACGGGGGAAGAGTGAGCAGCTGTCGCTTTGCTTGTACAGGCCGAGAGTAAGGTATTGAATTCGCTCTCCAGCGTCAGCAAGCTGGACCTGAGTACCAGAGGAACTTTGGTCTCCGGTCTTACCATCAAAGACGTCAAAGCGCTCGACATATTCGAAGGCCCGGTTAGTAGAGGCGCTCAATGTGCGATACAAGCTGACTTTTTCCGTTCGTAGGAGTATGCCAGGAATCGCCTACCGATTCACATCCTCCCTGCATCCAGTCCTGCCTCCAACGACGGCATTGACGCCGGTGGGGCTGAAGATACCAATGCCCAGGCGTGGGTGTACGTCTGGGGCGAGAGTCTCTCCCTTCTGGAAGCAAAGATATGGAGGTGAGACCAACTCCGCCACTCATCCCACTACTTGTACCGCAAGCGTGCTGATGGCCCGCAGCTTTGACGAGTTCATGAAGGAGAAAGCGCACCTGTGGGCTGGAACCGGCAAGACGAACTACTTTGACGATGTGGAGCGTCAAAGAGTCTCGAGTCCTGTCGAGAGCAAGGTTCCGCAAGAATTCCCTGGGGCGGACGAGTCTGCCATCGAGGGCAGGGTCCTTGAGGGATATCCCGACTTTGGGCATAACATGCTGAAGTACTGGAAGTTTGACCCGAAATGTACGTCTTCCTTCCAAGATGGACATTAGCTGACTTTTACTAGATGTCAACTTGAATCACGGTACGACCTCTTCACCTTGTCTCTCGAGGATACCGCTGACTCTCTGCAGGCAGTTATGGCTCCCCGCCAAAGCCCGTCTTGGACGCCATGCACAAGTTGTCCGATCAGTGCGAAGCCATGCCAGACCTGTTCATGCGACGGTCTTACCTGCCAATCCTGAACGAGATCAGGGGTCAATTGGCCGATATGCTCGGCGCGCAAACTGAAGAAGTGGTCATCGTACCAAATGCCACTCAGGGACTCAACAATGTCCTCCGTGAGATCGACTGGAAGCAAGGCGACGTGATTGCATACTGTGAGTCTCCCCCTCCATCAACAGCGAAGCAAACGCTCACTCTGACACAGACTCAACTACCTACGGCGCTGTGGGCCAGACTATCAAGTACATTGCCGACAAAAACCCAGTCACCATCGAGCGGATCGACCTCCGATTCCCATGCTCCCATGCCGAAGTGCTCAAAAAGACGGAAGAGCTGTTTAGCAAGTATAACGCGCTCGCCAAGCCAGATTACTCTGGCGAGAACAAACCAATTGGCATAACGGCCCATTCCCGGATTCGGATGCTAGTCGTCGATACGATCGCCAGTAATCCGGGGTAAGTCAGGCTCCCGCGCATACCAGGTGGCATAGCTGACAAAAGGGGATCAGGGTGGTATACCCCTGGGTAGAGGCTGTTCGCCTGTGTAAGAAGTATGGAGTGCTGAGCGTGGTCGACGGGGCGCATTCCATCGGTCAGCATAAAGTCGATGTCAAGGCCTCAGACTGCGACTTCTTCGTCACGGTGAGTCGGGCTCCAGTGTTGTCAGTATCGTCAGTAGAGGAGGTGGTGTTGACCTGAACGGCGTAGAACTGCCATAAATGGCTCATGAGGTGAGTCCAGCTCAACGAACCAGACGTGTACCGCACTTTGGCAGACGCGTAAAGCTGATCGCATCCACAGTCATCGAGGCGGGTCCGTGCTGTATGTGCCCAGAAGGTGAGTCTTCAGACTCCAGCCACTCGTTCCGAGCAAGGCTTTGCAAGGCAGCTGACCATGTGCTCGGCAGAAACCAACACCTCATCCGCTCTACCATCCCCACGTCGCACGAGTACGAATCGACCAAGTACCCCACCGAGGGGATCCACCGCGAGTGGACCTGGCTTCGTCAGGTCAGTTGGCTCTCACATTCCAAGCACAGACCGGGCTGAGCTTTGAGCAGTATGAATGGACTGGAACCCAGGATTTCACCCAGTTTTTCAGTATAAAAGCCGCCTTGCAATTCAGGAAGGATATCGGCGGGGAGGAGAGGATCATGGCATATTGTCATAGTCTGGCGGTTCAGTGAGTGCTCTCCTTCCCAGACTCAATCTTTATTTTTCGGACATGTGAGCTGACTCGGGCGGTAGAGGGGGAAGACGGCTGTTCAAGCGATGGGGCACTGAGCTTATGGAGAATTCGGACCTGTCGGAGGGCGAGTTGACAGCTGCCATGGTGAGTTGCCGACGTAGACACCGTGATTGCTGGGCTGATAGTCCCTAGGTGAATATCGCGTTGCCGGGGGTGCCAGAGCCTCGGGACGTGGAGGAGCAATACAAGCAAAGGCGATATCTCGAGGATGGGCTATTAGCCAAGCAATGCTTTGCGGCTCCGGTAAGTCCAGTGTGGGGCAGTTGGACTGCTGTGGAGTGGGAGGAAGGGGCTGACCTTGGCGTAGTACCGACATGGGGATAAGTGGTGGGCAAGATTTTCTGCCCAGGTATGGAACGAAGTGAGCAGCATCCAGTACCGAGAGTTGATTAAGCTGACTATGCGTCAGGTAAGCGACTTTGACTACGTTGCCGGAGTGCTGGAGGGCATTTGCGAAGAGATGCGGTGAGTCCAAGGTAGTCCAGTGTGACCTCGGTCAAGTGAGAAATGTCCAGTACTGATCGTATACGCAGTCGTGGCCTGCATCTCCAACACAAGTCCGATGTTCTGCCGCCGTACAAGCCAGAGGACGTGCCCACCCAGGACGAGTAAGCTGGCAGTATTGGACACACTGTACTGTGATCGCCTTGTCAGCTAGTGTAACACGTAACACGTAAGGACAGGGTCAGGAAGCGATCTTGGGCAGTGTGGCTATAGCATGGATGACTATTTCGTGTGAAGTGTGAATAGAATCTGAGACTATCTTGTGAATGATGAATCAAGCAGTCAGTATGCGTGTCACACTACAGCGGCGAGAAATCGAGTCTGTCCACCTCTGCATCCAATACACCAAGTCGTACGAATCTCTCGATGGTGGTCTACTTTGTGTGGTGGATCCTCAGCTTGCCCGGCACGTGAACATAGTTGGAAGCTAGGCAGTGACAGTCAGCACGCTGGGGGAGGGATCGATGTGGGGGACATCCCGGATCTTGTAGTCCAGCAGGAAGTCAAGGTGCTGTTGACTCACCGTAGTTCTTGGGTGGGATCTTTGGCTTGTGGGTAGCTTGGATCTGGTAGTCCCAGCCTTGTCTTTCCGCCTAAATACGAGTCAGCGCGGTCCCCATCGACAAACCACAGGATCCAATTCCATCTCGGAGATGGACGGGCGTCCTGGAGATTCCATAAATTTCTCATGCTCTTCTCCCAGGTCTACCTGCATCCCTTTATCTTCCTGCCTTCCGATGTATCCCACGCAGGTGCTCATACCGAGACAGCACAGGCCATTCTCCTAACGCAGGCTCAAACGTCCCAACCCAACTCACAAACGCAATAGCATCCTCCTTGGTCCTAAAGTTCATCTGGGTGGCCTGCATGTAATCCGCAGAACTGGCCCAGCCCATCAAGTTGTTCTCCCATCTTCCAGCACCGGAGAGCACGTCCCAGTCTATCAACCATCGCTTGGTCTTGCCCTTGGCGGACTGCATGGTCGTCTTTGTCGGCTGGTAGATCCGGACTTGTCGGTGTAGCAGCGCCGCTGGGAATTGTCAGTGGGTGCTCCTTCTGATCACCAGTCTTATTTATCGACCACGAAATGGCATCGAACTTGGGGGCATAGCCCATCAATCGCTCCCCAGAGGTGACTCTGGCTCTAGCATAGCCCAATTGCTCCAAGCTTTCCGCAACACCACCGCTCATTCACTCACCTGGCGCACCGGACGTTGTCTCGGCAGTAATGACCCCCGCGGACAGTCTCTCCGTTGGCGGACCGGCCTGTGCTCCCGCGACTATATCCCCAGGCTTGACGTGAGGCGCCGCATCCGGTCCTTTGGCGGGCACCGGGTCAATCGCCCCTGGTTCAGCGGTCGTCGTCTTGCTCGCCCCAGAGGCAGAGTCTGGTCTTGCAGTCGCCCACAGAGGCTGGAAAGTCGATAGTGGCCTCGATAGGGCTTGCGACGCCCATGATAGGGCGGGTAGTCTTGACAACATTGTGCTGGAGGGTTGTATAGTGAAGTAGAGAGGGAGATGAGGACGAACAAATCGAATCAGAGGGATATGCAGAGTGTTGAAGAATTCAGGGTCCAAATTCGCCACGTGGCTTGGCTACTGCTTCAAACGTCTTCGATCCTCCAGCATGGGATTCGATGTCACAGTTGGATACGCTTTGCACTCGACCTACCTTCATGCTATATGCTACCGTAGCTACAGCAAGCATACGTGCTACGGGAGACGTCGGACTGTTCGACAACGATGAGTGCGATCATCACACGCGCTACCCGCTCGTCGACCGTTGGCTCTGTCTAAACACACCAATTCCGACTTGACCGATTTGGATTACGGGCATTCGGATCACAGCTCTCCAAGTACCCTCAAGGCCTTGGTGGTCGCTCGCCTCGCGCACACTGTTCGTCTTCGCACACTCGCGTATAGACAGGAGCGAGAAGTGTATCAGCAGGCAAGCCTCCAGGACAACCCTGATCCAACAAGAGTCGAGGTTACGACAATACTTCCTCTCAGCTTGGGCCTGATACCACAGCTTGGACCTCCACCCCGTCAAGGATAGTGAAACATCATTGCAACAATGAACAAGCTGAAAACATGAACCAGTGCGTTCTTACTAGAGCCCTCCTTTGCGCAATAAAACATGCCAAAGAGCTGAATGGAGGCATTGCGACGGCTGGGGACGGGGTTGCACTCGGGGATTGCAGAGCTAGAGGCGAGGATAAAAGGCAAGAGAGGCTGAAGCCTACTCTGATCATCTCGAATCCTCAATTCACATACAACTTCCTTGTCAGTCCCATTCAGGTATTGACAGGACTCACCACATCGACATTGTACGCCTTTCCTACCGAGTAAGAACCTACAGGCCACTCTACCGCTGATTGGAGATGACGGACTCTGCATTGGCAACGATCAAGGCTTCGTTGGAGACGTTTGTCACCAATCGCTCAGCCCTTCAAAATTACCGGCTGCTAAAGACTGACACAGCAAAGACCAATCGATGGTTATGTGCGGGAGAAGACAGATTCGCTGAGTATTTCAACGGTCTCGGGAGCGAGGATCAGCAGAAGAGATGCAGAGAGATCGCATTGGAGGAAGCTTCATTGGAAGACATGAACTTGAAGTTGAGGCGCAACTCCCGCACTTGTGCTACTTCCTCTACCGACGGAGGCATCATCACCCTCGACTTGAATCACCATTTCCTCGCTGCTGCCTTGCAGAACTCGGAGGAGGGCATCGAAGATTTCATGACGAGGGCGAACAGAAATGGTTGGGAAGGGATGTTCAGTGAGCTGGCACAAGCTCAAACTCGCGATAATGGCGGTTGTAGCGAACCCGCCAACAGGCATGACCAGCAGGCAATGTTGAGGAGGCACTACCTGTCACGTGTGAGCAGCGCTATCGAGGGTCAAGGGGGAGCAGCGAAGAAGCAATGGCAAGAAACTTGGTCCCGCTCAACTCCAGAAAAGATATGTGAACTTGTGGATTCATATTGGCCTCTCTGGGTTCATCATGGAGGACATGATCCCAGGAATACTGCTGCGATGGGTCAGACCACACTGGGGCCACTGAGCCGACAAGCGATGACGGTCGATTGGCTGAACGCCAAAGCCAAAGAGTACAGCGATGAGCTCCAGATCGCCGGGGTGGAGGCGCCAAAGATTGTGATGATGAAGGATCAAGAGGCGACCTTGAGCTCCCAGCTTTCCTCTGTCGAACTGAAGGCAGGGTGGGAGTCCACGCTCGACCTCTACCCACTGCTTGTCAAATCGGCGGAACTCGACTGGAGTGACAAGGTCGTGGTCAGCGTCAAGAAGGGAGAGGAGTACAACGATTCTGTCTGGCCCCCCGAGTACAAGGGGACTGGCGGAGAGACCGCGGAGACAGCTGCTGCAGAGTGATCATTAGAATGATCAGTGGGGTGTTTGGATTGGATCGGAGGTGGAGTTGTCAATTGGGAATCACTCCTAGATGGATGAGTGTCGATACGGCGGATGAGCGAGAGAGTTCTAGTGCAATCAAGGTGATAGGTGAAGAGTGGAGAGGAGACAGTCTATATCAGTGTGCAGGGCTTAGATGAACGGTTGTCAGTCGGGTGTGAACGATATAGAGTCAAGCGAGGTAGATGTGCGATGCGAGCGTTAGTCACGAGATACGAGAGCAGTGACGAGGTAGAAGTCAGTCGCATGACACATGCTGTACGCGCAAAGCGTCATGCACCAAGCGCAAGCTGTCGAGGTAAGTACTGGCAGTGTCGACCGCCGTTGATGCATTAGGGCTGCAGCCTGTATCTCTGTTGAAGGGTCGAATCTGCAACACCCACCTCCTCGCGGCCTGCGGCTCCACTACAGAGCACTGATAGGCCTACGTCTCGGATGAGTCGTTTCTCACGGAATCGGCTGGCTGCTGCGAGTCGTCATGGGTTTCGGGTTCTATTCACAAAGTCATGCTGGTGCTGATTCGTATGTACAGTAAGGACCCTCGTCTGCGCGTCGACAACAGGTCAGCGAGTTGTCACATCCTTGTCTTCGGAGATCAACGTACCGCTCGTCTTTGCGTTCTCGCTTCGTCACATGCCCGTCGAAGGGTCAATCTGTAGACGATTAGCCTTCAGGTTGACGTGAGAACGCATACTGTGAGCATTGATACATACCGTTCGAACGCTTCCTCTTCTTCACACCTTTCTCCTCGTCGAGTTCCTCTTCAGCATCACACTCAGATGTTCCCTGCATTTCCGGGAAGCTTTCTTCCACGGCATTCCTTGCCTATGAGATCCGGAATGGACTGGTCAGCCACATCCTCATGTTCCCCAGCGGCTTCCAAAGTCATCGTTCGTGGTCCACCTTATTGTACTCACCTGTTTCCATTGGGCTGATTGCTCAGACAGGACCTCAACTCTCTTGGACAGAGCCGCATTCTCTTCAAACAAAGCCTTGTTTTCCTTCTCGAGATCTGCCTTCTCTCGCAGAGCCTCATCGAGGGCCTGCTGTAAGTCAGCTAAGGGAAGCTTGGTCATTTGTACATAGTGATATTAGATATAGCGCTCAAAACTTACTTTCTTGTCAGTCACGCCGAGCAAGTACATGTTGAATACATGCGCCATGAGAATATTCATCGAATATCGTGTCGCTGCCGACTTGTCGTCTGTGAGCAAGTGCGACTTGTCAGAGGATGAGATCAACACCTTGACCGCAGCGCGGAATGAATCCGACTCTAGCGATGAGGTGGGAACCTTTTTATTGACGACCAATTCCATGATCTCGAGGGCAGCCAGGAGTTCTTCCTTCTCTGACATGGTGCAAGGGAGTTCTGAGACGGCTGTTTGGGTGGGTGATGGACGTCGAGCCGAGGTTGACTGGGAGACAACGTCATCGATGGAGACGATGTGATCGGTTACTTGCTCGGAGTGCACTGGAGCCAGACCCCTGCGAGCTGCTGCCGCTGCTGGAATCTCTTCCTCGCGTGGCATGGCGGAAGACAGGTCGCTCGAGGGATAGTTGATTGTGTGGTGAGGTGTGGCCGTGTGAGGTGTGTTAAGGGTTGGGGAATGTGAGGTGTGAAGTGAGATCTGTGAGGTGTGCGGTGTGAGAGTTGAGAGTTGAGAGGTGAGGTCTAAGGTGTGAGGTGTGAAGTGAGAAGTGAAGTGAGAAGTGAAAGTGAGAAGTGATGGGAGATGTGATCAACCTATATATCATCAGCAACAACGCACGGACATCCAGGACCTCTTGACCGGGTGGCGGAGGGGTGTGTGCACGGTGCACGGTGCACCGTGTTTCAGGTTGGTGTATTTGGGATTTGCGATGCACGCTCATCCCTACTATCGCGTAGGGTGATCCATGCATCTATGTGTCTATAGTGATCAGAGCCCTCGCCTTACCGTACCCTATCACTCGAACACTTTTGGGCCAGTGATCAAGTCATCGCATCATGACATGTCGGTCAATGTCCACTCTTGGACGGTATCGTACAAATCCGATATCAGCTTCTTCTGCTGATCCTCAATATCCCCAGCCTACCAAGGAGTGTCAGTCCGATATCACTCCACTGGACCGGATACTCACACTTTTGCCCGCGATGGGTCGGATGCATGCGTATCTCCGGTTCATGAGGTACTCCCCATCTGCCCTGCCCTCCTCGTGATCCCGCTTTGAGCCGGTGAAATAGCCCCCAGCTTCGCGGATGATGATAGCGCCAGCCTAAGCTCTCCATCAGTCACTGCAATACTGCCAAGGGCGAGAGGTATACGTACACAAATATCCCATGGCCAACAGCCATTATCCCTACCTCCGCTTTAGCACATCCTGCTGGGAACTGAGTCGGCAAGAAGTTGGCTCACCAGTAGATGTCCAGCTCGCCAGCAGCCACTGCTACCAAATTACAAGCCGAGCTTCCAGTGGCTATAGAGATAGTGTAAGCAATACCATAGGGGAAAATATGACGACCCACTTCTGAGGGCGTGAACCATGATACCCCCGTCGATGCCTTTACTCCCGTCGCCCGCCAATTTCATGAATGAATTGACTTTCGCGGGGATCGTCTCTGACGATCTGTCCGAGCCCCCTGACCAGACTCTCAGCTAGGTTCACTATCAGATGCCGAGCACCCGAGACACTCACACTCTGCTGCGACCATACAGTCTCGGAGGGATGTCAGGGGCTGGGGTATACCGCCCGTCAAAGGCAATTTGTGCTCTTTGTTCATGTATGCCCCTCCGCCGAGTCTAGCGGAGAACTAGTGATGGTCAATCACAGCACAATGATGAAATCCCATCAAGGTCGTGTAGGACTCACTATACGACCTAACTTTGGTTGAGCAATGACGCCAACGATGGGGATGGTCTTGTGGGCGATTCCTATCGAGCAGGCGAATGAGGGACTTAAAGCACCCTAACATCAGAAAGCGCTTGGTTATAGCTGTGTGATCACCCACTGAGAGTGAACAAAGCTGGGGAAGATAGTCAGTAGTGTTTTGGCCGGAAAGCTCGGACACCCACTTCATGGTCCCCTAATGCGGCGTCAGTACAGATCGACCGCAAGGCATTCCCAGACTACTCACGTCAATCGGGTCCACCATCCAAGTATACTCGTCCGTCAACTCCTGTCTTTCTCCAGCAGCATACGACTCCTCGCCAATACTACGACCGAGCTCAGCACCCAATACGACCGTCGGCAGCCTTCGTAGCTCTCCTTGCGGCACGGGCGGTCGACTTCACTCACAACTTGTGCGAAGGGTATTTTGCAAAGATCGCCTCTTTGATCAACTTCTCAACTGCTTGATCCGTCTCCGTTACCAGCTACAGTTCCGTCAATCCCCCTGCCTGAGTTCCAAGCTTCGGGAGACTCACGTCGACCGTATTCTTCTTCTCCTCGGCGATGGCATTGTGGTGCCATCTCGCATTGAGGCCGTCCAAGATCACTTTGCTTGCCTGGTCAATGATCAGCCTCTCTTCCTGCAACACCAAAAGTCTCGACTCGGATGCTGAGAGCTCCTCGAGTATTTCATTTTCGACTGACCTTCTCGGCTAGGTCGTAGGTGAAGTCCAGGAGTTCCTGGTAGAACGCCTCATCGGCGGGGGAGATGGTCATGGCTGCGAGACGGGGCGATGACTGCTTTGTGGATTCGTTTGCCGTTCACTGTACAACGCTCAAGCAGTAACGGTTGCGTAGGTTCAAGCAAGTCCACATTATTGAGTCCACAATAATCACATCACGACCACACGTAGATCGGCGGAACGCAGGCCCGGCAAGGTTGGATGCCCACGGTCCTTCGCGGATCTGTTTACCAATTCCACCTCATTACGAAGTTCTAGGCGAACTAGCATAGAGACGTAATAAGCTCTGTTGTCGATTACAACTTGAACGTAATCTGTTTTGATTTGCCCCCGCGGGGTAAGCTTCGAAGATTTCAGCCGGTCAAGTTGTTGCCAACCGTTGCCAACAGCTCTTGACTGCTTGACTCTTGCTCAACTCGCTATATAAGCAGTGACATCCACTTCTGCCATCGTCGTGGGCTCTGCGACTGGATCATAGCAGCATAAGCAGCACAATCAACCAGGAAAAGCCAATTTTACCTCCATCTTTCCACCAAGCCCGCCGACGACATGCGTTTAGACGCCACGGATCTGCGATACGTCTCGCAAGATGAGTTCCGGGTACTGACAGCGGTGAGTCGGCATCAGGCCAAAATATGCCATAGGCCGTGCTGATGCTACCATCTTCAGGTCGAGATTGGATCGAAGAACCACGAAGTCGTCCCCACACCGTTGATTGCCGAGTTGTCGACTATCCGATCTGGAGTGGTGTCGAAATGTCTCTCCTCGCTGGCCAAACGAGGTCTCGTCGCCCGAGTCCAGGGCGCAAAATGTGAGCCGGAGCCACACACTCAATAGGAGTGTCACGCTAAAGGCCTGATAACAGATGAAGGATTCAGACTGACCTACGGAGGACTGGATTATCTCTCCCTCCGAACGTTTTCGCGGAGAAAACCAGCTAGTGTAGCTGCCGTAGGGAAGAAGATTGGCGTGGGCAAAGAGTCGGACATTTACATCGTCAAGGATGAGAGTGGGCTGGAACGGGTTTTGAAGCTACATCGGTGGGTGAAGCTTCTGCCGCAATCGAGTGCAGGTGTTGACATAGACTGGGCTGTAGTCTAGGTCGAATCAGTTTCAGAGCGATCAAGGAGAAGAGAGATTACTTGGGCAAGCGCAAGTCTGCGAGCTGGATGTACATGTCGAGATTGGCCGCCGAGAAGGAGTTTACATTCATGAAGGTGAGTCTTCGTTCGTCTCAGCACAGCGATGTACGGCATGATCAACTCATCCTGCACCTGCAGGTCCTCTATGAGCATGGGTTTCCGGTCCCGGTCCCCGTGGATCAGGCTAGACATTGTATCGTCATGTCCCTGATAGATTCCTATCCCCTGTGAGTCACGTTGAGACATCCGCAATTTTCATCACAGGCTGACACCCGAATGATAGGCGACAAGTGAGCGAAGTCGAATCACCATCAGAGCTCTATGCCACACTCATGGACCTGCTCCTCCGGCTGGCACATTGCGGACTCATTCACTGCGATTACAACGAGTTCAACTTGCTCATCGGGCGGAAACACGGCGAGGTGACATTGATCGATTTCCCGCAGATGGTCAGCGTCAGGCACGTCAATGCAGAGTAGTGAGTGTGCAGATTTCCACTAAGGCTGCCTCACTTCAGACCCCTGCACGAACCAACGGAGCTGACTGGAGTAGCTTTTTCAACCGGGACGTCGAATGCATCAAACGGTTCTTCCGCCGGCGGTTCAGATACGAAGCTGCCACTTGGCCTCGATGGAAGGATGTCCTGGAAGGTTTGGTCGCCGCCGCCGACGCCGAGAAGACCCAAGAGACGAGTGAAGGAGGTCAGACCGAGGCACCACCTACTAGTGACGCAACAGAGGGCAAGGGCGATGTCAAGGCGGAATCAGAAGAAGCTTCGAAGGATGCCGAGACTGTGGAGGGCGAGGATGTCTTGGTCAGACTGGACGAGATTGTGGAAGCGAGTGGATGGAAGGGGGATATGCAGCAGCAACTTGAGCAGGTGCGTCCGCGAAGTTGAGCCTACATCGTCATGTCCGCGCTGACCAATTGTTCCAGTACATGATCGACGTCGGAGATATGCCTGGAGAAGGAAGTGGTGACGACTACTCCACCGACGAGGACACCGAGTCTGAAGACGACGAAGAGGACACGTCCCCTCAAAGCCCCCTACACACCCGACAATCTCCGCCCGCTGAGACGCTGGACGAAGAAGCCTTCCAGGCCAAAATGGCAGCTAGGATGGAATCCCTTCGCCTGAACCGAGCTCTCGGCAACGACGACCCGGACGAGGTGGATCTCGACCATGGCGCCGGATCAGAAGAGGAGAATACAGAGGACGACTATTCCGACGAGTCGGATAGTGACTCGGAAGCGGGCTCGGTGGGTCCCGCCCCGACAGACTACACATCGTATGTCCGCCCGCCAAAGGCGCCCAAGGAGAGGATGAGCGTCAAGAAGATGGGCAAGAAGGATGTCGTCAAAGACAAGGTGGAGCAGGAGATCAGCAGCAAGAGTGCCAGAGGAGGGAAGAAGGGCGGCGGGGTGGGTAAAGGAAAGGGACACAAGTGGAAGAGTAGCGCGAGGAACGTCGTGGGCGACGTCAATGGGATATCTGGATGGTAGGCGGGGCTCATGTCAAGAGGGTAAGCGTGGATGGTGATTCAAAGTAGCTCGAGAGGAGGGTCTACGGGAGCTCACCCCGACGCTTTATCATGTATGTCTTGCATTCATCGTGCACATCATCATCGTCATCAGATTCATGGCCAGCAATACCGGATCCTCAGCCCATTGCATCGTCAGATGCGGCTAGTCCCACTCGTAAAGCCTAGTAGTCGAACCAGCCTAGCGGCTCGCCAGTCTTGAACACCGCTCCTCCTTCTTGAGAAGGTCGAGTGTCGAGCGAATGGGACGTCGGCTTTGCTCCGGGGGAGGATAGATGGCATCGGACTATTCATCTCGGTCAGCATCATGGAGCGTCCGGTGACCAGGCGCACGGGAGAGACTGGTGAAATATGCCACACGATCCGACTCACCGTGGATGGACTTTCCGGCCTCGATCTCGATTTCACCAATGTAATCAACGCCTAGGGGTCGAGTGACTTTGAGGTATCGCTGCGGGTGGTAAAACTGGAGGATGAGAGCAAGCACGTAAGCCAACGGGTCTGCATAGGGTGTCTTGGTGTGGACGCGGGAGATAGCTGTCGAGATATGGGGGAGTAAGGGAGGTGGAAAGGGGGATACTGAGATACTCACGTCGATGCCTTTCTTACCGGTGCCCTCGATCACTAGGTCGAGGCTGGCGACTTCTTTCAGTCCATGGCGCTTGTCGTCACTGATGGACCGCAGGTGATTTGTTCAAGCGAGGGAAGAAGAATAACCGGACGAGGAGAAGGGGTTATGCCGATCCGATAGTGACGATGATTGACAAATGGATTGAGTGTTGGATGATGATGGATGATGAATGATGGAGAGCGTGTCAGCCTCCCTCACTGTGATCTAATTCTAGGGTAACCAGACTCACATCGCCAGCTGGTTGATCTTGACCAGGACGTCATGCCTCACTCCCTCGTCTTCGAAAATGGCTAATGCCTCTGCATCGACTTTCTGCACCTTCCCAACGGTTGCATCGGGCGGGAGGGTCGAGGAATGCTGGTGTTCCTCAGCGTGAGAGTGGCCTAGACCGGTGTAAGAGGCTGCCGAGGTGGCTAGGGAGGTGGCAGTGCCGGTAGCTGCGGAAGCGGCGGTCTTGGCTGCGTCCTATAGCGAGGATGAGCAACGAACGGATTGAGACTCGGAGCATTGTCTCCAGTAGTCTCAGGACGCTTGAGCGGACTCACGATGACGGTCTGCATGGCGTTCAGATTTGAGATATGTTCAGGCGAGGTGAATGGAGCCTGTAGATAGTTTAGTATGGTAGAACACTGACACCGACACCGCCTCGTCCCCATCAATCCCCCTCTCGTTGCCATCAAACGCCAGTCAACTGACCTCAACCTGTCATCCAACTCCGAAACACACTCGTTACGTCATTGGCAATCATCCGCGTTTCAGAGTTGGATGAGAACGAGGATCCTCTTTGACAACTCTTTGAACAGGCTTGCTCCTGGCCGCCGCACTGATTCATGGCGTAGTCGTACAAGATGCACTCTGCGAGATAGCACTGGCCGCTCTAGAATGTACATACTACTACTGACCCGTACAGCTCTACATATGCTCCAGGGGAACCGCGAGATGAATCGCTCCTAAGTGTCGCATTTCGTATCCTAGCCTTGGCTTGATGTTCAAGCTGTACTAGGACGAAAGGCGAGAATTAGGGCCGACTTATCTCGAAGCCTTGAAGAAAGGCAGTACACGGCTAAGTAATTCCATGCTTAGGCCAAGACCAGATCGGGCGGGAGCTGTGCCCTGTCGAAGATGACATGTACCGATTGACGTCGCCCGTTCGGTACGTGGCGATGGTCGATGCAGATGAGTGGCTGGTGACTGAGTTTATCGAGCTATGTCGAGTGCCAATGTGGAAGAGGTGGATCGATTAGGCGTGGTCGGGATACAGCTCTTCCGCTTGCCGTTCGGGGTCACTCTTGTCGAGACCAGAACTGGGAGGTCGCGTAGGACGATCGCCGAGGGGATGAATCGTGTATGCAGACCAGCCCTCGGCCGGTTGGTCGGTGACGACGTGCCTGTCCTCGGAGGCTTGAGCGGGAGGTTGAGCGGAGGAGGCATCGACGCGGTTACTTGATGCTGCCTCACTTCGCTACGATGTTGATGAGAAGCGTGTGTGAATGCTCCCTGGATGGATTCAGCATACTGGCCGGATGAAGCAAGGGATCACGACCTACTTGGTGTTTCTGACCTCCTCGATCAGACGCTGGTTCTCGTCTTCCAAGGTCTTGTTCTTCTCTTGCAGTAGCTTCACATAGTCCAACAGCGCGTCGTTGGATTGCATGCCACCGGTTGATAAGGTGGACCGATCAGGTTGAGGAGGGTGAGAAAGCACAGGCGAGATGCTGATGCTGGATAGCTTGTCGCAGGAAGATGGATCTAAGAATCAGTCAATCAGCTGCTCGATGACAAGGGAAGCACGGACGATTACGCACGGCGTCGTACCTCGCCCTGGTATCGCGGTTCGAGGTTGAGATCCTCCTCTTCCCTCTCTCCTTTTGAGACTGCAGCCGGAGTCTGGTGCGACGCCACGTTGATCCGTCCGTAGGGATCCTGGTCCTCGCATAGCGATTGCACTTCCTCAATCCCGTCTGACCCGATGTGTACATGGTCGTCCAGGAGCGAGGAGGTCGGTATGATGAATACCTGGAGAGGGAGTAAGCATCAATCACTGCTACCGCGATTGGATGTACGCACCTCCCTTGTATCGGTACGGCCCTCCTTGACCGGCTTTGGGGGCTTTGCTGGGCCCTGATGGTTGTTGCCCGCGCTGCGTAAGATTGCCGAGCGTGCTGGCCATCGCTGTCCGATATCAGCTCCGAGCAGGCCAAACAGGTCAAACAGGTCATTGCTTCATTGGGGTACTCGCGGCCAATCACCGCTTGCAAGATGGAAGACCCGATGCACCCCTGGCTGTCCCAAGGCCCGAGTGGATGGACCAAGGTGGTATATAGTTTGCAAGTGCTCGCGATATTGCCCATTGATTGGACTTGGCGACTGGCGTTGGCAGGAGTGTTGAGATGCGCATTGAAGGGAAGGTATCCGATGGAGGAATGTAAGAGAGTAGGGGTGTAGAGGCCGGGACATCGACAGAAGGTGTAGGCAATGTGGCCATGACCCCATGTAGAGACCTGTCTGATTTGGGGGATGTGTGGGATAAGACCGATAAGTTGCGTCAAGGGAAAGAGGGATGTCAGCTCTGCTCTTATAGACAGCCCGAAGCTGTCAGCCTCCAGAAATTTGCGAGAACCGCTCCATCATTAGTACAGGGTCCGTGCTAAACTGATGGCCGTTGCTTCCCATGTTGGCCGAGATTGGACCCAGCTTCGCAACCGAGAGTTCGAGCATGATGTGAAGCTCAACCGGGGCGAGAAGAGCGGTGAGGATAAGATGGCCATCAGAGTCTCGTCAAAGCCCGACATTGTGGCTGGACCATCCAGGGAATCTCCTACGCCCGGTCTACCGCTTGAGGCAAACGATGGCGAAAGTCAGCGAGCGAGCTCTGGGGTCGGACTGCCGATCCTCTGATCCTCTGTGTGCTTTCGGTATAGAGTCTAGAGCCTGGCCTAAGCCGGGAAGTCGGATGGAGTCGGATGGACTTGGGTTGGACAGGGTTGGACAGGGTTGGACAGGTCTCGACCAGCTAGGCTGGCAGCCTGGCCGGCTGGAAAATGAACGGTGAGGCAGACCCACGTGGATCTGATCCCGCTCTCCCCTGGGGCCGGCCGGGGGCCGAGCGGGTGCCGCCGTCAGCCGGTCGGGCGAGTTTGCATGCCCGAGATCCTGCTGCTGCAACTGTGTTGAGACCAAAGACTCACTTCTATAGGTCTAGTACATGGAAGGATGGGCCGTACATGTATATAAGACCAACAACTGACTATGCTCATCTACTTCATCCTTCCATACCTACTGCTGAACCGAGATTCTCACTTTGTTGGATCCACATAGGCACACTACAAACCTTTCGACGATGAGCACCCCTCAGGCGCCTGGTCCGGCTCATCCCTGTGATGAGGACTCACATGGTGGTTGTGGGCACGGTGACCATCACGATCAAGGTCATTCTCATCATGATCACAGTCACAATCACCACCATAGTCAAAGCCATAGCCACGACCACGTCGGTTCGAACGGCTCGCACGAGTTCTACAATGCAGACGAAGCGGATCCCTGGTCCGGGGACAAGTATCTAGCCGACGAGAGAGTGTGAGTGCCGTTGGCTGGTGGAGTGTGTTCATCGAGGTGGCTGCCCGAGATGTGGATAGCTGACTCAGACTGCGTAGCCAATCGACGGCGGTGGTCAACATGGATCATATCGTGTATTCCCTCAAGCAGGCCGGATACTCCGAGTCGGACATGGCCAAGATGAACGTATTGGAAGTCGGCAGTGGTGAGCCAGAGTCTCACCCATCTACACTTTGCGCGTTCTCTAGTCCCATCACCCCTAGCATCCCTGTCCTCTAGTTTCATCACCCCTGGCAGATTTCTGTCGAGCATGCCCAGACTGACACGACCCTTAGGCGCCGGCACGGTCACTCGGCACCTCTCCAAAGTCTTCGCCTCTGTCCACTGCGTCGACACCTCCACCAACATGCTCCTCAGCCTATCGACCCACGCTGGCCCTAACGTCTCGTACTCCCTGTACACCCTCACCCCGGACTCCGCCTTGGCCTTCACTCAGCCGCTGCCCAGCCCCACGCCGGACGAGTCGGCACGAAGCCTCGTACCCCCACGGAGGCAATTCGACCTCGTCGTGGTCAACCTCGTCCTCCACCATATTGACGCTCCGAAACCATTCATGCAGGGGATCAAGGGGTTAATGGCCCCTGGGGGATGGTTGGTCATTACGGAATTCGGAGTCGAAGATGGGGAAACGGGAGAATGGGCCGAGAAGAGGAGACATGGGCATGTGAGTGAGCCGCCGTCGACACGCCACAATTTCTTCCCTTGGATTTGTATCCTTTGCTCGAGGTTACAGACGCGCTGACGACGATAGCTCGACGCAAACTCGTCCGCAGCGAAGCCGGGACATTTACACGCCGCGCACACCCCCGCGTCCATCACCAACGCCCTACAGAGCTTCGGGTTTGATCAGGTCACTGCAGAGCTGAGGGGCAAATTACCTCTTACACCCAATGAAGCGGAGAACCCGCCCTGTCTAGTCGTTAGGGCCCGGAAGCCGGAGTGAGGTTATACCGGGAACGAGGGTGCGAGGTCTCTCCACCAACTACGACTCTAGGCGTGGCTGAAGGTCAGCTCACAGACAGGCCAAGGCGACGGCCATTGTAGATTTGACGAAGTCCGCGAGATGCATTCGCTTTTGACTTCGCAGCTTCATGGATCACTGCGCTGTAAGGGAGGTGATATTCGGATGCCGAGTCACTGCGAGTCATGGTGCTTTCCTCTCCTCGATCACTCTCCCACCCCGCACAAATCACGAGGAGTCCACTTCAGATCCCATCAGCAGCTCCAACATGCGACCAGGGTCCACATCTCGACCGGCGCGAGACCAAAGGAAGCCGCATCATCGCACCGTTCGTACCGTCACCGTGTCAACAATTACATGCAGATGCAATGATATGATCCTGTATCCAACTCAGGCGGCGAGGCGGGACGAGCGTCGTAGCTCGCCCGGGTATCGGGGGGKATAATCGATGTGAAAGTGCGGAAAGCGAAATGCGAAAGAACGAGAAGGGAGAAATGGTCCGATGCGAGCTTGAGATCCCAGATCAGATCTGTCAATGCCGTCAATATTCTCCCTGCAGTCTGCACGTTTACAGAGATGTCACCCACCAGAGAAAGCTCCAACGTCCATACCCGTCTAGCCCAGACTTTGACGCTGATCGTCTCTTTCTCCGCTGTGCTCGAGGCTGGGATATCAACGTCCACCCCGTCCCACCAGCATTTTCGCTACGTTCAGTCAGCCATTGAATCCTTCGAATCTCCTTCACTTCTTTGTGCCGTTGTAGGACCTGCGAGATCGGAGCAGGAGATCAAGACGAGGGGCTATCACTCACCGCTGGCTTTCTCCAAAACAGGAGCAGCTTTTGCGCCGTCATCATCTGATTCTGATCGATATACGGCACGGTCACGTTCTCCGGGACGCCCGGCTGGCCGGGATGGATGATGCCTGTTTTGAGCAGCACGAGGGCCATCGAGGAGATAATGTTGCGTCCGGGCTCGCAAGATCGGAATCCCCACGCGTCGTCCCGGTTGAAGCCGCTGAAGCAGGAGGGTCAGCATTGCGTCCTTCCGAGCTGTAGCCTTCTTGGGAGGGAGGGACAGGCAGGATCACAGGTCTCCTGGACCCAAGGTCCAAAGCATGCCGCAAAAAAAGTCTCTCCCTCGTCGACTATGACCCACCTCATACAGAGCATGTCGATGAGATGCTGTTCCGCCAGATTATTCTCCTTGTTCACATTCCTCTGCAGCGCCGCAAAGATCATCCTCCTGTCCTCCAAAGCTTTACCACAGGCCTTTTTCAACACCCTCAACTCGTCGTTTGGCATGCCCGTCGTCATGTCCGTTTTGGCCAAGGCCCCAGGTTTCGTGATTGAAAAGTACTCCAGTTCCTCTCTGAGCACGATGATGGCCTGCTTTGACAACAGGGGGTTCTGCGACGTGTCTGAGGTAGGGTCCCCCGGGGACGAGGGGATCGTGGATTGCGCTTGGAACAGGCCGGGCGAGTTGGCCGTGCCGTAGAATGTGGTCTGGGCGTTGGACCAAAAGTCGAGTATGTACTGGAAGCAGTCTGGGTCGAACTGGGTGCGGCGCGTGTCAGGCAGTACAGATACAGTGATGGTGTATGAGTATTGTGGTATGGCGTGGCGAGGATAAGCGGTGGAGACGGTTCCATCAGCCAATTATCAAACTAATAGCCACCTTGATGGCCACTCACGTCGACCTGGAATACACCGTCCTCCCCCTCCCACCCCGCTGGCTTGCTGAGGATCAAACCCTGCGGGAACAAACCCAACAGCACGCTCTCGGGTAAGAGCATCAACACCTCCCTGTCCACAGGGAAGATTCGGCCCCTCAGATCGAGATTCAGCCTCGAGAGGAGTTGTTGATTGTTTGAGGGGTACAGTGGTGGAGCGGGATACTGCACAGACGTGATCGGGGAAGAGGAGGGCGCGACCGAGGTTATCGGGTTGGACGAAGCGGCGACGGCCATCGTGGGAGATGGTTGATGTGGTGGAAAGGTCTATGTGGGTGATAGGCGATCGTAGTCCGCTGGAGGGCCGACTATGTGAACTGTGGCGAGATTGAAATGATCCGAACCTTTGAGGGAGTGGATGATCGAGAGATGGAGACACTGAAGCGGGGATGGATGGTTTGAGCGGTTGATCAAAGACGGGGAGGATCCCGTTCTTCGTACTGATCTGATTCGGTGTTTCAGATGCGGGACGTGCTCGAGTGGTATGTATCGCGATGTATCTGCAATTCGTGTGCCGCTGTTCACTGCCAACAATGTCACTGTCGAGCAGGGTGAAGGGTGGGCGATGCTGATATGGGAGAGTCGAGATGAACGAAGATGTGAAAGGGGGGAGTGAATTATCAAAACAAAGCAAGATCCAAAGAGTCAGGTGGGACCGTGCCTAACGGCATCTTCTCAACACCAACCCTCAAGACAACGATACGACACCGTCGATACCGAGAGAACACTGTTATAACAAGAAGAGCAATTCAGTCCATAGCACTGAACCAGACAAGGGAATAGATGCAGCTCAACACTGCTAGATTCAGTGACCAAACCAGCCTGAAGTAGAGACCCATAGTTGCCCCGATCACATCCGAGCCCGCACCACCTCACCGCGAAACTATGTGTAATGCATCAAACCCCTCCTATTGCCTCTAGTGGTGACCGCCCTCGGCCTCGGCAAGAGCGTGGTGGCCAGCCTTCGAGTTGTTGTACGCGTAGCTGTTCCCGGTCAGTATCTCCCATTCCAGACTCGTTCCGCGATTTTGAGGGATTGTACGACATCTACTCACCCGGCGTTTCCCCACGAGTAGGCCCAGTATCCTGATGATTTAGTCAGTAATTGCTCTGAGACCATACCACCAACAGGCCTCGCTGCGCGCTGGGGAACGAAGACGGACTCACCGATACCGAAGGGGACGATCCAGTATGGCACCTGGTGCATGATCCTGGTGAAGCCGTTGAAGATGTATCCCTGCAGGACACCGGCCATAGGTCTCTGCCTGAACGGCGAGACGGCTGCGAGGGGAGGCGCGGAGCAGAGAAAGGTGATGAGATCGATTGATGCGAGGGCGAGGAAATCGATGCAAGGCGTAGTTTCGAATTGAGTGAATATCGTGAAAGAAAGCAAAAGAGGGTCGGTTCATGAGCACTCGCACCGGGCTTCACGACCAGCACTTACAATATGTCACGACACCCTTCTGCTTGGGTCCTCCCATGTCACCCCACCATCCGATCTGCGCCGTGTCAGTATTGTCCAGTGACGATTGTCCGTTCGGCCCAGGTCCCAAACCAAATTACAACACCCTCCACCGCCAACATCCAGCTCCAAACGTCGCAAAGAGCCTCTTGCTCTGCTGGCAAGCGTTCCCTGTTCACCCTTGAACGTTCCTACACCGCTTCCTCCTCCACGAAGGCCTCTGATCCTCGAATCGCTCTTGTCCAATTCTTTCCGAAATCCATGAAGTCAACTCACGTATCCTTTGCCTAAACCAACTCGTCAGCTCAAATACCCCAGTCAAGCCAGGCTGCTATCACTCACCCGTGGGCATACCACTCTGCACTGGGAACGTGGGTCTCATCTTGGCTTGCTTGTTACAGAACAGTACATACACCCCACCCGCACTTGACTTGTAGATCCAATGGGAGCGTCGGCGTATCCAATTCCCTCCGAAGCGGAATCAAATATTTGCCCCGCCCAGCAGATATCGCCGAGTGTGGCAGTGATGAAAGCAGAGCATTCGATCGCGAGCACAGCACATCTGGTCTCCTCAACACCTCTCATCCTCCTCTAGTAACACATCGATTCAAGAGCTGTAGACATTCCACTCACTCAGCTCCAAGCAAGCACCCACATCAAGTGACGTTCAGTACCCGTCGCTAGCACCCAACATGTCGGCCATTGAATCCAACTCGCTCCCAGCGCTCACGCCGGAAAACCTGACATGGCCACAGCCGGAGAACAAGCCGCAGATGTACAGGAACATGGCAGGCTTTGCTGCTTTTGGCTGCGCGGTCAGGGCGTACCAGCTGGGTATCCACAAGAGGCCGTACTTGTCCTGTAAGTCAATCCACCTGCTAATTTCTGCTCTACCTCCAGTTCGGTGTGGAGAGTGGGAGAGGTAGAGGACGCGAGGTGGTTCACATGGGATGGGATTAGCGACGGAGGGGTGCCGCTAGAAGAACGTTGGCTCGGGCGTGACGCAGACAAGGATGAATGGGACCTGGAGGCCAATTGCAAATTCGACCTTGAGCTGACCCAAAATCCAGCACCGAGATCATATGCCATCAGCGCTGTCGCCTACGCCGGTGTCGGATGGGGTGTGTATCACATTGTTAGACGGCAGTGAGTCGCTCGCTTTCACTTCTTCTCCCGGAGTGCACATCCTGCCATGGGCCCGAGAATCTGGAAACTCGAGGAGCCCGGAACGTCAAGTTCTGCTTTTTGGCTCAGGTGCGGACGAGGCAACGGGAGTGCTGGCACGGAGTGTCTTGAGAGATATATTACTCAGTGGTAGAGAAGTCAGGAAGTGAGCTGACACTCGGCAGGAACTACCTCATTGCGAGGATGACCAAGGATATCGCGGACAGGACGTCTCACGAGAAGATATCACACGACGAGGCCGCGAGCCAAGGCTCTGCTCTGCCTGCTGGGCTATAGGCTCGACACACTCATGGGCGTTGGGGAAGGACGGGGCTAGGCGGAGGGAAACAGGCGATTGGGGCACAGGGGTCTATCGGGCGAGGAGTGATGGACCTCATGTGGAAGGCGACAGAAAGGGGTATAGGAAGGCTGGATGTGGACCTGGTCACGTTCGGCGCGGTCGGGTGGTGCAGTAGGGTGCAGTACACCAAGGTCATCCGCCGATTAGGCTCAGATAACCGACAGATAGACAGCTGTAGCGGTCAGGCACAACCATGACAATCATGCAACTCAGAATCAGACAAGTTTCCAGGTGGAGTGACATGAGTCGCGACGGACCGTTCGGGGCGTACTTCGCAACGTCTGACACTGTGCCCCGACGAGATAGTAGTCATTCTCACAGGTCCAGCGGGCCTCAAGATTCGACATGTCTTCTATGTGGTTCTCAGTGTACAAAATAGTCTTCCTGCGAGCGAAAAGACATTGGCAAAAGACGACGTACGACAGCGAAGAGCATACGTCGCAACGTCGCATAGAACAGAGATGCGACTGACACCATGGGTCGGTCTACGCGCACTGGGGTAACGCAGGGTACCGCTCACTAGGCCACTTAGGGATCTCAGTGCGTGCGCTTGCGCTAGCTTACCTGTGGCGCTCTTCTAGAATCGCAGGCATGTCGATGGCGCTTAGGCACCCTAGGATGGCGTGCGGGGCTGGTGCAGAATTGCATGCTGACTACGTCCCACCCTGGAGGCCACGGCGTGCACTAGGCAGCGCTCTATCTCCTCGCATGGTAATCCAGTCCACTGTGGGACTCAGGCCCTTTTCCCCTCGTAACTCCACTCCTTACACCTCGACCTCTGGCTCCAAATCCCCGAAAGGCCTGCTTCGGAAGTACGACTCGTCGAACTGCAATCCAAGTCAGCTCGTCCATGCCCTTTCTGAGGCTAGCGGAGAGCGGAACCTACCCAGTGTACTCTGACGAAACCGTCCTCGGAGCCGGAGGCGTATGCCTTGCCCTGAGGGTGCACGGCCAGAGTGTTGATGGGTCCGCTAAGAAAATGAATCAGCATATATTGCCCTCACACGATATGCGTTGTGATCGAGGATAGAGACTTGTCACTCACAAATGCCCCTTAACTCGACCGACCTCCTCTTCGAACAATTTGTGCCAGAACCGCGACTCGAATTTACCCGCTCTCGACGACGTCGTCGTCACGCTCATCGCGTCCTGACCTCCACCCAAGATGACCTGAGGGTCGGTTAGTAAGAATGCCTGCTAGCAGCTGGCTCGACTCACATAAGGCCTCAAAGGGGCGATACAAGCTGAATTCAGGGGCGTCTCCGTCACATAGCTCTTCATCTCCTGTAATGTCTCAACGTCGAAGATCTGCCAAGAAAAATCAGCACATGCAACGTTTCCGGAGGGAACTGGACCCACCCTCGCCGTCTTGTCCTTGCTCGAAGTGATGAAATACGTGCCGTCGGGGCTCAATTGGATATCCGTAATCTCGCCCCGGTGACCGTCCTCCACCACCCGATTGACCTCTTTACCCGACTTGACGTCGTACTTTCCAATCTTTCCATTCTCATGTCCGGTGATGATGTGGTCGGACAGGGGGGCAAAGACGGCAACCGTGGCCTTTGGTCCGTTTTCCGAAACGTTGATCTCGATCACCGGGTCGTTGGACTCTGGAGCACTAGATCAGCGGATGATTTGAAGGGTTGAGCGGGATTGACCCACGCGACGAGGCATCTTCCTGGTTGATAGAGTAGACTCGGAGCATACTTGGCTGTCCTTGTCTCTGCTCTGTTATGCTCAAAATCGACGAATCGTCCTCGCTGCATTCCGGGTCAGAGGCTACTCCCAGAAGCAAAGCCAGCATTTGAGGACGTTGCTCACCTCCACGCTACCCTCTTGACTGCCGTCAGGAAGTCCCACGTCTTCAAGCATTTTCCAGTCTTGACATCCCATAATCTCATCGTGTTGTCCGCAGCGCCCGTCACCAGCCATCTCGATTGAGCTAGGAGGCAGGTCGTCAGCCGGTTCCTCATATCGATACGGCGACCTCTCGACATCTTCGCGGGTATCCTGACTATTCGAGCCAGGACAAAGTAACGCCTCCTTTCCGATTCTTTCTGCAACAACTCCATTTGGCAACTGCGCACCCCTGACCGGCAACCTCTCTTTCATCCTCCTGACACCACCCGTGTCCTGACCAGTCCCCCCACCGACTCCATTCCAAAGACGAGCCGAAGGCAGCACTCACAATCCACGGAAACCGTCCAGACCGATCCATTGTGTCCGTTGAACGTGCCCAATCTCTCTCCATTAGAGGTGAACCACACATTGACCACGTTATCCTTCGAGGCGGAGAACAGCAGGTCTCCTTCGGCATTGAAGATGATCTGCGTCAACGCCCGCTCGTGTCCTTGCAGAATGATCGGTTTCTACCAAAGCAAGTGTTAGCGAAGCTGACCTCCAGTTTCCACTTTCCGCCCCGGTCCAACGATCACGATTCTTCCCGCTGTCTCCGGAGAGGGGACCCGTCACCTACCATTTTATCTCGCTAGATGTCGGGTGTTGCTTGTCGTCGTCGTTGTCGTTGTTGAACACGCTTCGACACCTCGAATGGCCATGTTCAACTTTTTGCAAAAGCGCCTCGAGCCGCCACATCGAAGTTGGCAGGTCGGCGTTTCGGCGATATCACAGGGCGTGAGCCTGGATGGTGCTGCCGGGTCGTCGTTCGTATAGCGTGCTACGCCTACCAGGCATTCGCGCTGATGTATGGCCCGCGGTTCAATGGTACTGCTGCACAGACGGAGAGTATCACAGTACATGCATGTCCAAAGCGGGAAGATCAGGGGTATATAAAAACAAAATTGTGGTAACGAAGACACGGTTAGAAGCGCTGCTTCATCCTCGCTCCTACAGTCTTCAGATGCGCGTATACCTTACCTAGGGGATGGTCAGTACCAAGCAATCCGAAAACATGGGCAGTAGCAGAGCAAGTGGGAGTTGAGGAGTCCGACACCTTTGGTCGCACAATGGCCTGGGAGGAGACATGACAGGGCAGGGCTGGGAGGGAGCGTACTTACCAGGAGGAGAACCCAAGATGAGGGAAACGACGGCGTCTCTGGCAATCTTGATGTTCTGCACTGATCCAAGAATGTGGATGTGGCTATGGGAGGGGTCAGTACTGGGGTATAGCACTGCATGGGCGGAGAAAGCGTAAGCGGTGGCTGGATTTGACAGCTCTATGGTAATCCCGTCGCGGTAGGAGGCAGCATGGAGTGGACGGGGATATGGATGGCGTGCCCGCGTGGCCGCGGACATTGATGTATAAGGAGGATGACTCACGTTTCGGCAAGGACGATACGTGTCCGACTGGCGTTCTCGATCGAAAACTTGACTTTGCCGCCTTCTCCAGCAATACGGCCTAGTGACGGTCATCAGCACGGCTCCGAGCAATCCGCATGAAGGCAGATGCTGAAAGCTGCGCGTTAGGAGCACTAAAGACTCACCAATGGCTCTGGAGAGATGGTCACCGTGTAGCGTTTTCACGTCCTTGATCTCGAAAGAGTCGAGGTACAGATCGTCCAACCTCAACAGGGCGAGGGCATCCTATGGATAATGCCGTCAGCAAACCTGAAACAGAAGTTGTGGCGCAGCCTGATGTGAGTTGTACTCTGAAGCCGTACGTGGAAGTACATCCCCAATAGTAGCGGTAGAGATGGGCACGGCTTCACTCACGTTCACGTCGAAGCCTAGAGCGTACGCCTTGACAAAGTCTGCGCCCTTCTGCACTGCTCCTGTGTCGACAGTATGCGCTGATGTCTATCGTCGGATCAGCTTGTCTTCTTTGGCTTTCGAGAGTACAGCTGGTTCCAGAAACGAGCCAGGCAGTGTCTCCTCTCGATGAGCTTTCACTCGGGGTGAAAATCCCACTCCCACTGCCCCTGCCCCTCCTGGAGAGACATCACCCACCTTGATCTCAACCGCCCTTCGCTTCACATTCATCCTCACTTGCAGCCCCAACATCTCCACCATTGGCGTGTAGAGGTTGACCCAATCCCTCTTGAGCGGGCTCATCCTGTGAGGGGGTATAGGCACTCTTCTAAACTCGTTCTTCAAAACGCTCGACTGCGCAGCCGCCGATAATGGCTCGAATCCACTACCACTCGGGCCCGCACTTGTCGAGGCAGCACCGGTCGATGGTCCTGGTACCGCGGAAGACGAGGAGATGAGCACTTCATCGTCCTCGTCCATGGCATCGTCGTCTGCGACCCCGGTGAAGCCATTGGAGGAGGAGGAGGGCACTTGGGATGACGTGGCGGGGGTGGGTTTGGCCAGTGGAGCCTTTTTGGCAGATGAGATCAGGGAGATTGCGGGTTGAGGCTCGAGTTGCGACTGCAGCGCCTTCTGTCTGTGGGATTTGTGCGCCATAGTGGGGATGATCTGGGTGAGATTTGCGAGTTTGCAGTTGGATCGATGAGATCGAGCTTGTGATTGATGAGCCTCTTCTGTCGCGGGGTTATAGAACCGTCTCTGTCGCTGCCTAGTGTTGATACTCTTGTGAGGGACAGAACAACAACAGTCAATTGATAGTGGAACAAGACCCCCCTGGACCATCGTCTTCAACTTTTCCACCCGGCTCAGGCACGTTACGTAAACACCATTAGTCTGGGTGGCAAATCTACCAAAAGTTGTCTCGCGCGTGTCCTTGGTCTCGTGCGTCTTTCCATCTCGACCTTCATCTTCATCTAACTCTACCCGTACTGCTCCGTTCAAGAAGACTACACGATCCACCTTGCCCTCACCCCCTGGTGAGTAGTCGTCTCGAGATGCCGGCAACGCGGAATCGATCGTCGCGAACGGCGTCGGCAACTGCGGCCACCTCTTCGCCGTACTTCAACCCGAAGGCTTCGTCCCAAGGGGCCCCCGCGGCTCCGGCTCTGGCTTCAGCAGGCGCTGGATCCTCGCGACAGAGTACTGCCCAGTCGAACATCTTGGACGTTGGATCCAGTCCTTTGAGCAAGAAGGGCAAAAGAAGGGTGAAGAAGCGAGCCTCGTTGTTGGCCAACCAACCCTCCGAAACGGATGCTGCGGGTCAAAGCAAACAACCCGACCAGCCAAGCGAGGAGTTGAAGATGGAAGAAAACGTGGGAAAGGAGTCTAAGAGGAGGAAGAGAGATGACGTCAAAAAGGGGGATGATACAGCGGAGAAGGACGATGAGATCAAAGTCGACGCTGAGCCTTCACCTGCTGGAAAGAAGAAATCGAAGAAGAGGAGAAAGTCGATCAAGTTGGGGGAGTCTGAATCCCAGTCTGGGCCCTCTCAGCCTTTATCAACCGCCACGCCACTCGTCACCGCAACTGCCGACTCCAATGTCACCCTCGTCAACGATGCTGGGCAATCATCAACTCCCAAGGCCGACCCGTCGAGAACGGATGAATTGATGAAACGCTTTCAAGCGCAGGGTGCCCGTGCGGCGAACAAATTGGCCAAGCCCCAAAAGACCATCCTCACGTCCAAGGACACTGGCGCTATTGACAACATTCGACCCAAGGCGCTACCCAAGCAGAGCCCGATTAAGCCTCAGCAATTGGATACCGTTCAGGTCCAGCTGTACGAGAGGAGGATTGCCAATATGACGAAAGAGACGGAGGCGCAGACCTCGAGTCTGAGGAAACAGTTGGAGCAGATGGAGAAAAAGCTGGCAGAAGCAGAGGAAAGGGCGCAAAACGAGAAGAAAGTGGCGCAGGAACAGCGCGATGCCTCAGCGAAGGTGGGTAGCGAAAGCAACGTCCAGCGGTGTATCTGACTCTTGTATCCGTAGGTCATCGAAAAGCACGAGAGGACGCACGAGGCCCTGAAAGAGGCTGTCACTTGTGGAGTGTGCTTTGAGTCATACAATGACCCTCACATGTGAGTCGAACCTCGTCGAGAAGAACACCAAGGCTGATGTGAACTAGTCTGTCTTGTGGGCACGTTGCGTGCAAGGGGTGGTAAGCTTTGCCTTGAGTTCGACGACACGATAGCTTGCTCACCTCCTATACAGCCTCCAAAACTGGTTTAAGACTGCTGGCGCCTACCTCCACGAAGTCCCCGACATCGACGAACCCGACGTCAACCTGGCGTACCGATCGAAGGTATGCCATATGTGTCGAGCCACCATCATCCGCCGCCCGGCTCGGATGTACCACCTTCGAGCAATCCTCGGGCCGCTAGATCTCGACGTACACCTACCTACACCGTCTCAAGCGACACACGAGGCCCAGAATGCGAAAGATGCGGACCCATGGCACAACCTCTTTCCGGTGGAAAAGGACAAGTACAAGATCTGGGACGAGGGGGACGGCGTGGAAAGGTGTCCCGAGTGCTGCTGCGAGATTGACGGCGGATTGTGCGAGGGCTGCGGAGTGGAGTTCAGCCAAAGTGAAGGGGAGGACGACGTGGATGATAGGTGGGAGGACGAATCCGAAGCATCGGGCCACGAGGTCTTCGGGTTGGGCAACGTCGACCTTGGGGAGATTATGGAGGTCGAGCCTGTGGATCTGTATGACGACTCGGTCGGCCTGCTGGTCGACGGAAGTGACGATCAGTCCAGCGATGACCAGGACGTGGACTATGGACCTCCTGGCCCCCGAGGGGGAGTACGCGGAAATAGGAATGGACGAGTTGGACGACTTCCAGGGGGTGGAGGATACAATCGCGGAGGCCTTGATCTGGTCGACATTGCCGCGATCGACGACGAAGATGAAATTGGCGAAAGGGGCGATTACCCAGACGAGCCGGAATCGGACTATGAAAGCAGTTTCATCGACGACGACGACGAAGAGGAGGCGGACGACACTCACGACGTCATTGAGATCATGAGTTCGGGGAGCGATGCTGGAGATGTCTCGGAAGAGGGAGCAGTCAGTGGGTCTGATGATCTGGCTCGAGGCGGATCAAGCGATGTAGAGGTGATTCAACAGCTTCCTGGCACTCAGCGAAGGAGTGCGGCCTCAAGACCGTGAGTAGCCCAACTGGCGATAACTGGTGGATGGGTAATGCTGATACAGATGTGGCCAGTACCTCTAGCTCTTTGGCCCGCAGGAGGACCAGGATCATCGATCCGGATAGCGAGAGCGAGTGAGCAATGGAATAGGGGAAGGGAGGAGGAGGCATAGTCGTGTTTCGATTCCGCATTCAGTCAAAGCATAGTCTCCTATCATACAATTAGGCCACATGGCCAAGTCACATTCACATGTCTGTATAGTATGCCTACGTATCATTCATGTACACCCATGCTCCCATGCTCGCAAGCCTCGCGTCGCTCTGGCCATCGAGTCTGTCTATGCCACCCGCAAGGACCAGCCAGGAGCTCCGAGAAATCCGGAATGTGCGCCGGCTATCGTATCCCGGTGACCCACTCGAGCCCACTCGGCACTCGCTCTCCTGCTGTTGTCACCTGGCCTAGTCCGTTGGTGTTCACCTCTTCCCTCTTCTCATCTTATCAAGCCCTCTCTACCGCCTATCTACACAGAGACAGCAATCAGTCACCAGAAGACACCATCATGTCCACGCCGACGACCAACCAGCGGCTGGTGCTGCACAAGCGACCGGAGAAAGGACCAGTCACATCCGAGACGTTTAAACTGGAGAAAGTCGACCTCAAGCCATTGGGCACAGGAGAAGTGCTCGTCCGAGTAGACTATTCTGCCATCGTCAGTTCATCCCCGCTAATAACGCTGCGATCGCTGATTTTGGTGTAGGAAGCAACTATGCGAAACTGGTTGAACGACGTGAGGAGCTATATCGAGCCAGTGAAACTAGGCGAGGTCATGCGTTCTCTTGGTCTGGGAAGGGTGATCAAGTCGAATGATGGAGGGTTCAAGGAGGGCGACTTGGTGAGTGATCAAGAGGGCTTTGCTGTAGTTGCAGTACCAAGACTGATGGGGTGATCAGGTATACGGTACGCTCAACTGGCAGGAGTACTGGCAAGGACCGGCCAAAGAGCTCCGCGTGAGACAGTGAGCACGATCAACAGGCTCTTTCGCCGCTGTATACTCATGCGGCACTCATAGGACACCCCCGGGAGGCAAGGACATTGACCACCTAGGTCTATTTGGCATATCAGGTATGTCGGTTTCAACAGCTGTCTCATCTATAGTGGACGGAATCGTCAGCTGCTAACTTCATATACCAGGAATGACAGCTTACTTTGTGAGGCAAAGCCTAGTCCCTTGACATCCGCCTGACACCCAGCTCACGCTCTTAGGGCATGTTCGACATTGGCAGGCTGAAGGACGGCGAGACGGTCGTCATCTCCGGCGCAGCGGGCTCGGTTGGCTTGGTGAGTGCGATATCTCCTCAACCAGTTTCAGGACATGAGTATGTTGAGCTCACGCACTCTCGTAGATCGCCACGCAGATCGCACTTGCCCACCCCAAATGCAAGGTCATCGCCATTGCGGGTGCCGAAGATAAATGCGCAAAGCTCAAATCTATGGGCTGTCACGTCGTGCTCAACTACAAGGACGCCGATTTCAAGAAGAAGTTCAGGCAGTTCGGCCTGATCGACGTGTACTTTGACAACGGTGGGTCTGAACGCCATGTAGTTGATGCGATGCTGACTCTGGGATAGTTGGAGGGGAGATCTTGGACCTTGCGCTGGCTCGACTCAAACCCTACGCTAGGATCATTGCCTGTGGTGCCATCTCGTCGTACAGGTGCGTCTAGCGAGATTACCCCACGTGCAGCCTCACTGACTCGTCTTCCTCTGCTCCCTCTTTTTCCCCTGGCCCTCTTAACCCCCCGGTGCCAATCACATCCCAACTTCCCCTCGCAGCGCGAAAGAGACGTACGGGCTGAAAAACTACCCCACGCTCATCTCGATGAAAGCCCAGATCAAGGGTTTCATCGCTATGGACTACTCGGCGCGATACCCCGAAGCAAGGACCTACCTCGCCGATCTGCAGTCAAAGGGAAAGATGCCGTACGAATACACGTTCCTCCAGCCCAAGCAGGGGGATGCCAATGGCTTGGGACGCTGTGTGGAGGGTATGGACATTGTGAGCAGTGGTAAGAATACGGGCAAAACGTGAGTTTTGGGTGCCGATCCCGGTCAAGCTAGGTCATGAGCTGATGTCTGGTGCTCAGGATCGTGCAGATCTCCGCTGTGGGAGGGGAGAAGACAAAGGCGAAGTTGTGAAAAGCCGGTGAATGTCAAGAAGGAACCGGTCGGAGATTTCGTTGGTACTTGTGCTAGAGATGCCAGCTTCCTGCGAGTCTGTCATGTTCATGCATTCGTTTGGGCTATGGCTATAGGCGTTGTATAGTCTCAAGGAGGCTCGTGATCACAGATGAGAAGGGCTGGGTCCATAGCCCCATACATTCGGTTTCTTCAGCCCCCTGCTCCTAACCATCTATCGTCCCGGTTGCTTTGCCGAAGATGCAGGTGTTCGTGGCCGGGTTTGAGGTTTGGGATCAGGAACTAATCGCATCTGGATTGCCGCCGCCTCGTGCTGTTAATCAGCACCTCACCATTATCTCGACACTTTTTGCAGTTGTGCGCAACCCCGTTCGCTGGGCGATTGCCTGCCCACAGTCCTTCGCAGCTTGTTTCTTCGTCACAACCTTGACTCTTCCTAGCCTTCCCCCTATCCTGACAGCTTCGAAATGTCCTGGCTCATCCAGCCACTTTAGCAGAGCGTCGGTCCTGCTTGGCCCACGGGTCGAAACAGTCTCTATTGTCTGATCAGGCGTATTGGGTTGTGACTGCGATGGTCTCGGAGGGTCTTGAATGACTGCATGGAACGTGACGGTGCGCGGCATATTAAGCAGATCGTGCGTGTGAGATGTCGAGCTGGCGATTAGAATAATTCCGTGGCCCGGTGCTGTAGGTGATGAATCATGAAGGTGATTTGATGGTGATACCGTTCGAGAGTTCGCGCGAGTTCGACGACTTCGAAGAGCGATCGCGAATTGGCGATTTCCGGGTGGCGATTTTTGGACTGTACGAAGACCTATCCTTCAACCTATCTTACCCATCCAATTGACTCTACTGATGCAAGAACATGCAGACCTTGAACTGCGAATCATGGCTATGCTCTATCGATACATGCGGGGTGTCTATGCGACGAGTCATGCGGGATATCTTCTAAGTATTGACTATAACAGGCTGGGCGGCGCCCTCCGCCTTTGCGAAGCTTGGCTGAAGTTCGCATCTTCTCTTTCCTCTGAGGTGTCGAGGAGACGGTTTCGACCATGCAGCCTATGCACGGTCGTCCTATACCCTTCTCCTAGGCAGCCTAGACTCGTGGACCCTTCTCGTTGTGGTCGCCAACGACAGTTCCGCTGTCAACGGACGATTGTCGCGTCGACTCGTGGTTCACGTCGCCGGGGCTTCGAGTTGGCTTCTCGAGATTGTTGTACTCGCTGGCTTCGGCTGGTGGAAGCGTCGTGTCGGGCTCTCCAGAGTTCACGGCAGCTCCAAAGGTGTTGGAAGCCTCGGCGTCCGCCGCTCCGCCGTGAATATCGTACCTTTCGGTCAAAGTGGCGATCTGGTGGTCGGTCAACTTGGGCAGCTCGTCGGCAATGATAGTCGGTCGTCTCTTGAGGATGTGGGCATGGGCAAAGAGCACGTCGAGCTAGGAACGTCAGCGCGCGCTTTATCTCGTCGTACGGGTCTGACAAGCTCACCTCCTCGAGTGTTCGACCTGTGAAGGATGTCAGCACAACTTCAACGGAATCGAAATTCGAAATTTTGGTGACTCACCAGCAGTCTCGGGGTAGAAGAAGTAGATGAATGGAAGGAAGATACAGTTGGCAATGGCGAAGATGAGGAAGGTGTACGATCCAATCGAGGCAGTCATGGTTGGAAGCACCTGGACGACCAAGAAGTTGGAAAGCCAGTTGGTCATGGTGGAGATGGCGTTGGCCTGGGTTCGAACAGCCATCGAGTTGAGCTCGGCCGGGTAGAGCCATGGCAGCGGGAGCCAGGTAGCACCGAAGAAGGCGATGAAGAGGTATAGACCGACGGCACCACCCTTGGCGTTCTGGGCACCTCCAGCTCGGAGACAGGCAAAGGTGATGAACATGGCACCTCCTTGACCGACAGTTCCAATCAAGAACAGCTTTCGTCGACCAACCTTCTCGACCAGAAGGAAAGAGGTCAGGGCGAAGATAGCGTAGACAACGGCCAAAACACCACCAAGAATTAGAGCCAATCGGTGTTGACCTGGGATGATCTGGTTCTCGAACAAAATGGTAGAGTAGTAGATGACAGCGTTGCAACCACCGAGCTGCTGGAAGAGTTGGGTCGAAGCTCCCACAAGAGCTCGTCGAAGGTGCTGCTGCTTACCGCCCTTGAGGATTTCACCCTTGGTGTGAGCGGTGAGCGAGTTCTGAGCGGCGATGGCGTCGGAGATCTTGTTCTTCTCCTCGATGCAAGTGGGGGAGTCGACCGAGGTAGCGCCAAGAGCAGCGATGACTCGGATGGCCTCCTCATCGTATCCGTGAGCCATGAGCCAACGGGGCGATTCTGGCAAGACCCAAACACCTCCGGCGAGGATAAGGGCGAAGACAATCTGGAAGGCGATAGGGAACCTCCACGAGACGGACGACTAGAGTCAAGTTGGTCAGTTCTCAGCCCCTGTTTCTGGACAAAGCCTAGCTCACGTCGACATATGACAGTCCGAAGTCCATCCAGTATGCGATAACGGTACCGACAGCAACGGTGGAAGCCTCGATACAGATGAGGAAACCACGGTTGTGGGCCTTGGACGACTCAGCGACCCAAGATGGGATGGTGGCGGTGTTGGCGCCGTTACCTAGTCCAGTGACGACTCGACCGATGATGAATTGGACGAAACCACCGACGTTGCCATTTGACACTCCTGGTCCAAAGGCAGCGACAGAGATGACAGTGCCGATGATCATGACGAGAGCTCCGAGGAGCATCATCCTCCTTCGTCCCATGCGCTCTCCAGTGAAGTAGGCGAACAGGGCACCGAAAAAGCAGCCAACTTCGTAACAAGCAGTAACGGATCCCTGGACGGTACCAGCGTGGACGTCATCTGGGTTGGCTTGGTAGGTCTGAGAGGAGGGTCAGCGAGTGCACAGTTGTGCAAGGGCAATCGCCTGGTCGGACTTACAGCTGGGAACTCCCGGTTGAATTGAGGCGAGGCGATGATACCGGACATCAGACCTAGGTACCAGTCAGTGTACTGGGCCCAGCTAAGTCTCATTATCAACTCACCCTGATCATAACCAAACAAGGAGAAACCGGTCGTGGCAATGGCGACAATGAAGTATAGCAAGGCATTGCCGTTCCTGCCTCCAAACTTGACGAGCTTGCTAGGCTCCTGCTTGTTAAGAGCAGCGGCCTTCTCGTTGCTGTACGAGAGGACCATGTTGATAGGTGTCGACTTTGTTTGGCGAGGCTGTAGTGTCGAGTGGGATCAAAACCGTTGAAGCGAATTCGTGTACGTCGCTGAGAGTGTGAAGACCGGAACGAAGGACGGTCAAACAGAAGGAGTGGATCAACAACACCTCTCGGATCCCTGCACTACTTGGTCTTATATATTCGTCAACAGTCGGGTCGGGTAAACAGATCAAGACACTCTGAAAAGAGGGTGCAAAAGTTTTCACCTTGTTTTCCACCCGACATCTAGGACCATGAGATCAGGTCACTCCTCCTAGTTCCTCCTCCACTCCTCCTCCTCCTTCGCCCCACATGAAGTCTCCAGCGATCACCCTGGCGACATCCACATGGCGGCATGACGAAGCTGTCGGTGCTATGCGGCTTATCCGACTGGCTGACGGCTATCACACGAGATGAAGTTATGCTTCCTCTTGCGAAGTGCCCGAAACCGGCATTAAGCTGCGTCTAGGGTGAGCGCTGGTGAGCGGCTGTATGTCATGCTGGAGCATGCTGGTCGTGCGGAATTAACGATAGATCAATTAGCTGCAGGGCAACCGCGTAAGAGGCTTGCCCGGTGAGAAGGAAGGCGTTAGAGGTTGTCACGGCCCCTCTCCTCCAGCTCCTCCGCCCATCTTCTGAGCTCGCTGCTCCACTGGACATCGATAGAAAGGGTTAGCAGCATTCAAGTTATCTCGCTAAAAAAAGAGGATGGGAGACCGACCTAAGACCGCCCGACTGAAAAAATGTATTTTGGGCGAAAGAGCCAAGACTCGCCACCCGAAGATTGACGTCACTTCCTGATTCCAGGGTCAGGGCAGGCGGCTAACAAACCTGCCGGCGGCAACAGCCGGATCCGTACGGATCTCACCGTTCCTCGAAGTGGATCCTGCCCTATCCCGCCAGGTCCTGCCAGGTAGTGCCAGGTCCTCTGCTGCCGACTTCGCAGCTGAAGAGGACATCGGGAGCTCGGGAGGATCAGCTGCTGCAGATGCATCGGAGAGCAAGGAGGCGGAGGACAGCAGACGCGAAATTCTCACTAGTAAACTTACGGCTCCACGACTGCTCTGTGGATTTTCAAACCAGCCCACCGCATCTCGGACGATCGGAGCAGCGTGCGGGGATAGCGGACTTTCGGCCGCGGGGCTACCTAGGGCTACCTTGAAACCTTCCCCTTCTATCTCGCCAGCTATCTCACCTTCGGTGGAGGTCTGTAGAGGTCTATGAGGGTAGATGAGGGCTGATGAGGGTAGATGAGGGCTGATGAGGGTAGATGGAGGTCTATCTAAGTCTATGGCCTGTGTTTGAGGGAGTTCGAGGGTCGCAGATTGTCAGGGCTGGGGTTTCGGGTCTATGGGCGAGCGGGGCGATTCTGGCGAGTGGAGCTGGGTTCGGTTAGAGCGGCGAAGACCCCGTGAGACGCCAGAGGAGCAGCGATGGCTGTTGCTGGGCCACTCTGAGGAACCCTAGGGCCCTCCAGAACCCCAGTTTCACTGGCTGTTTCGCTGGTAGCTTACGGAGGCTTACGGTTGTTGTTGGTTGTTGTTTCACGAGGCTGCTATAGAATTGATCCTGATTGTCTCCGCAGGCTCACTTGCGGGAGAACGAATGGAGACTGGGTCCTACTGGGTCCCATTCGGTCCCCCAGTTTGTCCGACAGGTCTATCCCAAAAGGTCTCTTCGTGGCTAGTATAGGCTAGGACAGATAAAAGAAGACGAGAGTCGGCTCAAAAGATCCATCCACCCAATGCCGTCCATGCAGCACATCTTGTGACACATCACTTTGACGAGGATCAACAGTCTAATCAATTCTCCGTGATTAGATAACACAGCTGGCTTTGCCATCCGGGATCGACCTCAGTCTTCCGCGGCAGTCTGCGCCACACCCTTCGTACTCCGCTTATGCTTTATACATGCGCCTCCAGCTCACCTCATGCATCTTTGTCTCGTCTTTTCACATCTTGGCGATACCAAGCATGCTCGTATCTACTATCTATCGCTCAGAGGGACACGTTCTCCAGTGATTCGCTGAGATTGCAAAATTGACGGATCTGTTGCGAAACCTCCAGCCGTGACGTCATGACCGTTGATGCGATCGATCGTTCCTGCGCGGGCAGAGATCTGTTTGTTGACAAGACGATGCGATACGATAGCGATTCCAGTTTCTAGCAGCGTTAGATCTAGCACCCACTTCACCCAAGCTGCGTCAATCTGATTGATGGCGCTGAGTAGGGCCCTGAGTCGATTCTCCATCTCAAACAGAGCAGTTACCCAACCGGCATTCTGGCATATGCCCCAACTCACACTCTTCGCGGATCCCAATTCTAAATCTCTCGCACTCTCACCTTCCAAATCTCCCAAGCGGACTGCAACCACTTCTGCCTCCTCATCTTCGTATAGACACCAGAACGGTTCTGGAAGTGGACAGCCGAATCTCTGGGCATTACACCACGAACAAGAAGACATGGCTGCACGGAACAAGAGCAGGGCGGCTGCTAAAGCCGAAGGCAAGTCGCTCGAGATGTTCGACGAAGAAGGCGGAGATGCTGGAGAAAAGGAGACGGTGAAAAAGGAGCATTCTGGTGCTCACGTTAAGGAGAATGATGAAGGGCAACAAGGGGAAAAGAGGGCGAAAGGCGCTCCAGGGAAGAAAAGGGACAGATCACCTGAAGGCGGCGGTGTCGCCGATAGCAGGGACGTTAAGAGGCATAAGAATGCCTATGAGATCAGTGAGTCTAAGTCATGAAGTATGACTTCGATTGTGTCGACGCTGACTTCGCTGTAGAGGGCAAAGTAGCTACAGTAGAAGATGCCGCAAGGGCAGACGAGGACCCTCCCCTTGATCAATTGATCAGGGTGATGAAGAACAACAAGGGCAAAGTCGAAAAGGGAGAATCGATTGTGTATTGGATGCGCATGGAGGATGTCCGGAGTGAGACCATCATCGATGTCCCCCAGTGACTTCTACTGACACTCTATAGTTGAGGACAACACGGCCTTCGCGATGGCAGGGGCAAAGGCGAAAGAGCTGGGCTTGCCGCTGATCGTGCTATACGTCCTCTCGCCGGGAGACTATAATTGGCATGATCGAGGTCCTAAAAAGATTGACTTTCTACTGCGGAATCTTCGGTATCTCAAGGTATGTCCCTCTCTAGCCCGTGTCCGCAGCAGCTTACGCCTTAGTCGCTGTAGCCCAAGTTGGACGAATTGAACATCCCCTTACACGTGGTCTCGTACGATAAGAGGCTTTCGATACCCCGTAGACTGCTCACAGAGTTGTTGCCTAACGTGCTCAAAACCACACATGTGTTCGCCAACATCGAGTACGAGGTCGACGAGCTCAGGCGGGATATCGCTTGTGTCAAATTGGGTCAACAGAAAGGCATAGAGGTGACCTGTGTCCACGACAGACTGGCCATCCCACCCGGGATAGTGTTGAGCAAGCAGGGCAAGCCCATGTCCGTGTACAGGTGGGTCAAGGTGGACGTTACAGTTCGGAAGGAGACTGATAGCAAGGTGATCCTAGTCCCTGGCAGAGAGCGTGGGCGTTGGTGCTGGAGAAAGAGCCAAAGTATTTGAAAATGTCGGAGATCCCAGAGGCCAACGACAAGAGTATACGAGAGCATAAAGACTTTGGCAAGTTGTTCGACGCGACACCTGTGCCTGAGTACGTCGAGGGCTTCAAGGTGGAAGAGGGAGAAAAGTTGCAAGAGCTCTGGCCTGAGGGCATGGACAATGCCAAGGAGGTGAGCGTGGCTCCCCAGATCAGACAATGTTAGGTAAATGTGCTAAAGTCACCCGGTTGCAGCTACTTGACCGGTTCCTAAACACCAAAGCCCGGAAGCAGCAGCTCGAACTGGTCTCCCCATTACGGGAAGACGGCTTGGAGCGGGACGTCAAGCACTCTCGAATCAACGAGTATACCACTGGGCGGAATTTGGTCAACGGGGACACGTCCTCCCGACTCAGCCCATATCTCGCCCTCGGGGTGATCAGCGCTCGCATGGTGCTCAACGAGGCCAAGAAGATGACAAAGGGAAAGCTGCAATCAGGACGGGATACCGGCGTCGGGATGTGGGTCCAAGAAGTCGCATGGCGCGACTTCTACAATACAATGGTGGCGACGTGGCCTCGTCTCGGGATGGGAAGACCTTTCCTTGAGAAGTTCGCCGATGTGCAGTGGGAGGTGAACGAAGAGCACCTGCAAGCTTGGAGAGATGGAAAGACGGGGTATCCCATTGTCGATGCGGCCATGCGAGCTGGTAAAGCCAGGGGTGAGTCAACGCGCAGCACAACTGGCTCTGGAGGAATGATGCTGACTTGAGGCGACAGGCTGGATGGAGAACAGGGTCCGAATGGTTACCGCTTCGTTCTTAGTCAAGTCGCTCATGCTAGATTGGCGTGAGTGATGATCGCGGAATGACTATTGAGAGTGAGCTGACCGTGCCATAGGTCTCGGCGAGAAACACTTCATGGTAAGCAGATGAAGTCTTGTGTCGTGCTTTCAAGGTGTTCTCGGTCATCGAAGCCCATTCTGATGACGATGTAGGAAATCTTCATCGATGGAGACTTGTGTGCGAACTCCGGAGGGTGAGTCCCAGTATTCAGCAGTGTGACTGACGTATTTTAGATGGCAATGGGTTTCTAGTGTGAGTGATTAGTCCCCATCGTAGGTCAAGTGGTCATCTTCTAATCCGCTTCGCTTTGTCAACAGGTCGGCACCGATCCTCAGCCGTACTTTGTGAGTGCCCGATAACCTGGGTTCCATTCAAGGCAGGGTAGCTCACCTCGCCTCCACAGAGGATCTTCAACACAATCACCCAGTCGGAGAAATGTGATCCGAATGGGGACTACATCAGGTATTGGGTCCCCGAGCTCAAGAACTTGAAGGGCAAGGCGATCCACGATCCATTCCACAATATGCCCTCGAGCGAGTTCAAGAAGTTGGGCTATCCAGCGCCGATTGTCGATCACAAGCAATCGAGGGAGAGGGCGCTGTTTAGGTATAAGAACGTCGGGGAGAAGGAGGATGGGTCGTAGCGGGGTGTTACCTCGAGGCTCAGGTTGCTGTGCGGCCACGTGGGCTCAGTTCATCCCATAGAGGATACACAAGAGGTTGCAGTTCTCGCGACTTGTACAAGGCACCATGTACAATGTCAAAATGCCCTTCTAACCGTCAGCTGGCCTGGGCCTGCTCCTGCACCAGCAGGTCCTTTGACGAGCCTACGAGAGCATTAGCAATCGCAGGTACGACTTATAATGAGCTAATCTTCAAAACTAATTGGGATTGGGACATGATTACGATCTTGCCGCTCTATCGGACATTACGTTTTCATTTTTTAATTTTGGTTAAATTTCGATTTCTCCCGAGCTCCTTCGATCACTCGTCATCGAGGGACGAGGATGATGAGAGTAGCGAACACAAGTATTTCGACGTCGAACGACTGTACATTAATCGGATCCTTCCTGTTGATAACCTCAATCACAGCTCGACGGACACACTAATCCACCATGGCGCCCATTATCAACCCACCACCAGCGTCGCAAGTGCCAATCGGAGTGCCGGGCAATCTTGCCAACTTCCCATCCCAATCCACCTCGGAATCGATCCTCGACAGAACATCCCGTTTCGTCAGGGATAACAAAGTTGCCGTTACTGCGTTCACGGCTCTGGTAGTCGCTGGAACGGGATACTACGTGTACACCAACTCGAACCGGTATTCCGGCAACGACGGCGGCAGCGACAGTGGATCTCAGGATGGTTCTTCGGAGAAGGTCTCTGGCGGAGCTGGAGCTAGTGGTAGTGGAGCAAAGAAGACCAAGAAGAAGAACAAGAGCAAAAAGTTCCTGAAGGGCGATGGGACGAACGGTCCTCTTCTGGAGGAAATTCCAGGCGCGGCGGCAGCTGCTGGATCAGAAGGGGTGCCCAAGAAGTCGGAGACGCCGTCGACTCCGGTCGACGAGGCCAGTTCTTTCAGAGCAGACTTTCCCGATCCGGCTCAAATAGATAGCATGTCCGAGGCTGTGAGTCTCATGTTCCAGTCCCGGTGTTATATACTCATCCGTTCTGCAGGAGAGGAACGAGAAAGGCTCGCAGTTGAAGGAGAAGGGAAACAAGCTGTACTCTGCGAAGAAGTTCAAGGACGCCGTCGAATGGTGAGTGAGAAGCGTCTAGTACTATCGAGCGCCCATTGACCGGAGGGTTTAGCTATACCAAAGCTATCGAAGTCTCGGTGAAGGCCGACCCGGTCTTCTACTCGAACAGAGCGGCTTGTGAGTGGAATAGGCACTTCTTAGCTGTGTTAGGTCTGACGAGTACAGGTTACTCCAATTTCGAGCCCAAAGAGTGGAACAATGTCGTGTCCGATTGCGACGAGGCCATCAAGCTAGACAGGATGTAGTGAGTACCTGCTTCACCCATATACTCTGGACTCTCACTGATTCCGCCCAGCACGAAAGCGCTGAAACGAAGGGCCAACGCTCTCGAGCAACTAGGCAGAGACGAGGAGGCCATTAGGGGTGAGCAGCTACTCGAGGCCTTGCCTTTGTCTAGCTGACAGTTGACCAGATCACTCTGCCACGGCGCTGCTGGCCGGTGGCCAAACTCAGGCGGCCATGGACTCGTGGGAGTCCGCCGAGAAGTGCACGGATAGACTGGCCGCCAAGCGCGCCTCTGAGATCCTGGCCGTGAGTCCGACATTACGGCGACAAGCGCTCTATTGACACGCTGTCACCAGTCCCGAGAACCCAAACTCCCCTCGACGACTTTCATCTCTGCCTACCTCTCCGCCTTCCGACCTCGTGAGTATCCATCCAATCCTGGACCCGAACGTCGCTGACTATCAAAACGACAGGGCCCAAGCCAACACTCCCCGCCGAACCTTCGCAGGGAGACAAAACTCTTGACATGGCATTCGACGCCCTGGCCGCTGGAGACTACGCCCACGCCGTTTCGTACAACAACGAGGCTATCGACCAGGGAATCTCGACCAAGCAGAACGAGGCAGAGGCGTACAATCTTCGAGCAACGTTCAAGTTCCTCATGTCCGACTCTACGGGTGCCAAGGAGGATTTCCTAAAGTCGCTCGATCTGATGCCCGAGTTTGTCCAGTCTTGGGTCAAGATGGCCAGCGTCGACATGGAGCTCGGTGGGTAGCTGAGTGGCTTATTTGCTTCTGAAGCTAATACCGATATTAGGCGACGTCGCGACGTGCTTCGGCGACTTTGAGGCTGCTATCAGGCACAACCCTGAAGACCCAGACATTTACTACCACCGAGGACAGGGTGCGTGACGCTCGTTGAATAGATCCCAGCGAGGGCGATAGCTTACACTGAATAGTCTCCTTCATCATGGACGACTTCAACAAGGCGATTGCGGACTACAAAAAGTCGACCGAACTCGAGCCCAACTTTGTCTTCAGCCACATCCAGCTCGCGGTCGCGCAGTACAAGCAAGGCGACAAGGACGGTAGTATGATCGCCTTCAGGTCGATCATCCAGCGGTTCTCGGACAGGGTTGAGCCATACAACTATGCGTGGGTACTCAGCAGCGCATTGCCACTTGTGGACTGCACTGACAAAACGACGTAGTGGAGAGTTGCTGTACGACCAGGAGAAGTTCAAGCAGGCCATTGAGCGATTCGACCAAGCCATCGAGAAGGACAAGAACAAGTGAGGCCCAACGCTTCACTACACCCACAATGCCGCTCTGACACTGACACTACCTAGCCACCCGAGAAACGTCCTGCCATACGTCAACAAGTCGCTGGCCATCTTCCGAGCCGAGCAAAACTTTGCAGAGGCCGAAGCTCTCTGTCTCAAGGCTTTGGACATTGACCCAGACTGCGACGTCGCCATTGGCTGTATTGCCCAGCTATGTGCTCAGCAGCGAAAAGCAACCGAGGCGCTCAAGTGGTTCGAGAAGGCCGTCGCCGTCGCCAGGACAGAGCCAGAGTTGGTCAATGCGCTCAAGTGTGAGTGCCTAGCATCCATGTGGAATGCTGCGAATGACCATGAAGGGGAAGATGCTGACGAGAGGGTGCAGTCACGATCGCTAGCAAGTCTCAATTGGCCCTCATCGAGGTGAGTACCAGACGCCGGCATCAAGCAAAGAGCTTTGACTGACTGGGAGATTCAGGCGTACCCCGAGTTCAAGGAGATGCTCTCTTTGTCGTAATGACCGGGCAAGGCGCTTCGGGTTCTCAGATAGAGACGGGGACAGAACAGAGTGATGCAGGGATGAGAGTTAGTGAAGAGGAGCTGGAAGGTCACCGACGACTGCTTGAAGAGAGGTACGACTTGCTAGACCTTGAATGACACACGACGGTTTGATGAGTGGTCGGAACAATGGTAGTTGCAGTAGGGGTATCTAGGAATAATGTAGCACCGAATCACCTTTCGCCTACTGTCTCGCAACGTCGACAATGGTGGCCATGGTATCGTGACTGCTCGGCTGCTCACTCGACGCGGTGACAGTAGTCAAACAAGTTCTCCGAAAATTTGCATTTGCGCTAGTCGCCCCAACATCGACCTCCTCCCGCTTCACTCAGACCTCCTAGCCGGTATAACCTGTACGAACCACCGTCCCCCGCCTGCGCCGTCCAGCCTCTGTTGTACGTTTGACGGTCCAATTTTCGGCTGTTCATCGCGCGGGCGGATGGGAGCTAAGACGTCCGAATCGCTCTTGACGCAGATTGACGCTCGACTACGTTGTTGGACCGGCAACACCCCCGGGAAGGGGGGACCGGGTGAACGAGGAGCAACAAAGGAAACTCAAAGAATAGAGCTGCGTCTTGCCGCACAGACATAAATGTCCATAAAGAAGTAGAGGATGTTGAGTTGTTGAAATTTGGCGAGCGAGAGTGCGAGTGGGAGTGCTGGGTGGAGGGCGATTGACAGGCGCGTTTCACTCGGCGTTATAGCGGGATTATCAGTGTGGCAACCGGTGAACCCAGTCTCATGCTGGCAGTCGATTGTGCTGAGAGGTAGATGTAGCGTATGTACATGCATAGGTCATAAGGGTGTACTGGCAGGCAATAGACCACTGTCTGTGCCACCGAACTTCCAGCGGCCGCAAGTATAATCTGAACCGGTAACCTGCGCTTGTTCTCCTCTTCTCCGCCATCCTGGTCTCCAAAGCGATCTCTCCCAACCCCGCTTCGACCTTCCAGAATGACCAAACCGTACTCAATTGTCCTCATAAACCGCCTTATCCCGCACACCACCTATCACTTCTGACCATCTCCTTGCTGGGTAGCGCCAATTTGTCCGCACGCCTTCATATCATCCATTTGGACTGCGAGGAAGGTCCTGCTCCAGGCGTCGGCCTCGACATGCCATACACCACACTTGAACGCGCCGTTGACGATTCCGGAGATGTTGACCACTTGGGCGTTCTGGACGTCGGCTGCGCCGGCGGCGCTGAGCGGGATAGGGTGATACTTGAGCTCGACTGGAATGGCTGTAGTAGCTCGTCAGAAGGGCGGGTCCCGCCTGGGGGAACTTGGCGAGTCACTGATGGGTATGTTGCTCCGAAGCGGAATCCACTCTGAGGCGGACGAGGTACAGTACTGTGCTGGGCGATCGTACTGGCAGTGAGGTTCTTCGACCTCGAGTACACCGTCTTCGTAGGGGTAGCTCGCGGCCCGACAGCGCTGATGCTTAGGCTTTCCGAGTGAGTAGTAGCAGGATGGCTATTGATGCCGGCGGTGGGTGAAGTCTCGATGTGGGGGTCATTGGCGGTATTAGAGATCTTGGTTCTGGAGTAGACCGTCGTGACGGGGGTGGATCGCGTGGCTTCGGAGCTGGTCTTGAGGCTCTCGGAGGAGTATGTCCTGACGGTGGGGAAATGGCTCTTGATGGTGTTGACGTGTTTGGTAGACGTCGTTGCTGAAGATCGCTTGGGAGACGATGTATTTGCAGTTGTCGACTTGGTCTTCTGGCTGGTAGTAGTAGCCTTGACTTGTGGTCGCGAGGGGAGTATCACCACATCATCATCACTGCCCGCGGCATGACGGGCCAATACCCCATCGAAGAAGCTTGACGAAGAGCCGAACCCGGACTGAGCAATGCGGGCTGTAAGAGGGAGGGTTTGTTCAGCTTGACTGTGTGTGGTCGTGTTGGTACTGGTCGAAAAGTTGCCCTGACCACAGGCGGAATTGGCTGTATGCTGACTGGTACTGTTGGGATCTTGAGTTTGGCTCTGGTTGGGCGTACTTGACCAACTTGGCATACTTGGCTTTGTGGTCTGACTACTGTTGATGACCGGTGGAGACGCTTCTTGAGACGTGTTGGTATCGACGACCGCTTGATCGGTGACTCCATTCAGGCGGGACACTCGAGCCGATCTGCGAAGGGGGAGCGACGTCTGCGATTGTGATGATCCTTGCTGTTCTTGCCCCTGGTTCGAGGAGGAAGGAATGCTTGTTCGCTCGTTGCTGACTGGATGCTCGAGTCTTTGGCGGTCTGGCTCGTTGACCCACGTCTTGGCTCGTGGAGATTACCTGGTCTGACCTTGATGGATATCAGATGGTCCTTGCGGCGAGGCACCTTGAGCACCAACTTGCTCTTGGCTCTGCGGGTTTGGCGAGCTGTCATCACCATTGCGAGTTCGGCGAGATCTTCCAGAGGCGACGGTGGTGTTGCTGCTCGTAATGAGATTGTTGATAGTCTGCTCTGCCACGGCGTCGCTGGAAAGCGTCTCGCCAGTACCGGTAGTCGACGAGCCGCCCTTGGTGCCAGCCTGCGAGCTCTGCGGGTTTAGCTGCGTCGACTCGGTCTCCACCGAGTCGACCCCGTCTGGCACTTCTTGAGCCGCCTACAAATCGGTCAGAAGGGATCAAGCAGGTCAATCTCTGGACTCACTGCTGTAGTACGAGCTCGCTTCTTCGGACGGGGCGCTGTCGAAGAGTCTCCCATTCCCTGTGTACCGGCGCCGGACGCGGTCTAGACAAGTCAGTCGACCCGTTCTGACGTGGTCTGCAGACGAGCCCCTCACCTTTTGGCTATCGACATTCGAGATCGTGATTGACGTCTCTGCACTTTGCCCTCCGGTCTTGTTGCTCCCCCCTCTGGCTTTCCTCTGACTCCATCGAAGTTTATCCCTAGCTCTCCTTTCTTCTCGGCAAGCACGCTCCTTCTCCCTAGCCGCTCTTCGCCTCGCATTCTTCTCCTCCCTCCGGGCGCGTTCCCTCGCCTCGCTCGAGTAATTCGATCCAGCGGGATCGTCCGATGACGTCGAGCCGGACGAATGGGTAAAGTCCGGAATCTCAGACTCCTCGCTCTGATTGTTGGCATTATCAGACTCTCCATTGTCACTCCTCTTGCGTTTGCCTTTGGCCTTGTGCGATCGAGTCGCTGGCGCTGAGGATGTGTGGCCCCGAGATCCAGGCGGCGGGCGTCGGGTGGAAGGTTGAGACTCGTCCGACTTCTCGGGAGAAGAGTCAAACTTGAAAATAGGCTGCCCGGGTGGTGGACTCAAGGTGATCAAAGTCTGTCTTCGCCTAACACCAGTTTTGGTCCTTGTCCTCGCTGCTGGTGGATCGGTGTATTGCTCCTGAGAGACCGTGAGATTGGGAGGAGGTGCTGCCTGCTTTGCTCTGGCCGGATCTCGCTTTCGATTGGTCTTTGGTCTAGATGTTGCGTTCGATTGAGTGTTACTGGGCGTCAGGCCATTCTCGGCGGCCATTAGGTCTTGAGCTACCGGAGACTCGGTGAGATCGATTATGTGGTTGGGCTGAGAAGCGGGTTGGCTCATGTCTCGGTGCTCGTTCGCATGAGCTGAGCCAACGGCACTATTCGGACTATTGGTTTGGAGAGGTCGCATAGGTGGGGTTGGGATATCATCCCCGTAATGGTCAATACCACCATGGTCGTTGGAGGATAACGATTCGGTGACCTGGGTATTGGTCGGCGATACGGTGGTGGTGTTTGGCGTTGGTAGTCCGCCCAGGAGAGATTGACTCGAATGCGAGGGCCTCACTGCCGATGGAGGTGTTCGGGTATTGGCTTTCGGATGTTCTCTGGAGCTATGCGATGCCGGAGGGATACCCAAGATAGCGTTGATGCCAAATACGTCGTCTTCTGGACGTGACGTGGGCCTGGTGTGTCTCTGACCTTGGCGGACAGGCGGTCGAAGTAGATCGTCGAAACCACCAAAACCACCAAAACCGCCGAAATCGCCGAAACCACCAGGGTAACCATTCGTTGCGATGTCATTGACGTTGGCGTTGAATTTGATAATACTCGACCCGAGATCTTGTACCACCCTGACCATCTCGTTCCATCCTCTTAGGCTTACTTGTCGGACCTCGCCCTCTTGCGCTATCATCTTATACTTGCTGGCGAGAACCGACTCCAGACGGGTGACCGCTGACAGGAGCTCCGAATCATTGGCAGCACCTATGATACCTCCTTGGTGTGAGGTGTTGGGTTGAGACTTGTCTGGTGCTGATTGAGATAGTGAGTCTTGCAGAAGATCAGGCAATTGAGTTACCTTCGCCTGTAGAGCGTCCATGGATTGCTTGAACACCGCCACGTCGCGAACGGCTTGTTGTAGATTTGCGATAGGAACATGTCGTAGCGTGTCGTTCAGGCTTTGGACTGAGTCGAGCTTCCCGATGAGCACATTGATGAGTTGAATGGAAGGCTGGGGTAGTGGGTCAGCTTGTTGCACGAGAAGGATGCAGACTGGATACAGCTTACGTCTTCATGGTCGGGAGCTCTGTTCTCCTTGTTCGACAACTGGATTCGATCCACTATTCGCTCGACTCTCGGTAGAAGGGTTTTGGCTATGGTGTCTGGTAGTGAGGAGACTTTGTGGTGTAGCTGATCGAGGGATGTCCTGTCCATTTCTTGCAGTGCCGTGGACACTATGAGGAGCGTCAGCTGTCAAACATTTTTCCATAATGTCGGAGCTGGTCTTCGAATGTCCCGATGGACTCACGCTGCTCGCTGATCTCGTCTATGATGTTCTGCTTTGTTGCTAGTGTTCGTTGACCGATCTGGACATCGTGCAGGCGGTCTCTGAGGGTGATATAGTCCTTTCGTAGAGTTTGATTTCCGGCTTTGAGATCCTGTACCGAACTCGTGAGGATGGAGACTTGGCCAGTGATGCCTACAAGGAGATTAGCACATAGCTTCTCTCTGTTTCGAAAGCTGATCGAATCCGGATCTGGATGACACAGCTTGACTCACTTTCCAAAGCTGCGAGGATCTTCTCCCCCGTTGACGGTTGCATCCTCTGTTCCGCCTCTGCCATCATGATCTCCTCGGCTGTCTTAGCTTGATTGCTCGGACCCGGGCGTCGAGACGAGATGGAAGCTCTACTGGGTGCTCTGGGCTCAGAGGGCGGTGGCATGTGAAATGGCTGTCCCGGTGGAGGGCGATACGAGTCAACAGGTCTCGGCGGAGGCGTTGGTGGGTAGCCCGGCGTTCCCATGCGAGGAGGAAAGGAGAATGGAATCTGGGAAGATGAGGCGATGAGCTTGTCTAGATATGTCTGAGGGACGGGGGTTGAACTCGGAGTGTGAATGGCTGGAGATACGGGAGGCCAGTAGAACGGCGATGGGGATGGCTGGGAGGATGGTACGGAGGGGAACCATGATGTATAAGCCTGAGGTAGAGGTTGACTGCTGGGTGGAAGAGGTGGGTCGGCCTGATTGTTTTGATCCTCTTGATGGTCTGCGTTGGGATCAGTAGCTTGGAAAGAGGTTTCTTGGTTGGTATGAGAAGGAAGGTCTTGAGATGAAGGTACGAAGAGCATTGTGAGCAAGAGGGAGTGAGATGGTGGGCAGCTATAGCATGGTCGTGGCGAGGTGAAGGTAGGGCAGAGGCAGAGGAGCACGATCTAGCAGTGAGGATGGAGTGCAAGATGACTGCCAAGGAGGCTATAGAGGGTAGATGGTAGTGCGGTGTTGGTGGTGATAGCGATGGGAAGAGAGGGAAGAAGGAAGGATAGGAAGGGTAGGACACAGACCGCGAGTAGGGTGGAAGAGAAATCATTCGGCACACATTCCAGTGCACGACGCTCGAGCCACCAAGGTGATTAACCCTCACGAGCCTGAGCAAGGACAGGGCCGCACGAGCCTCTCGTTCTCATCATCCTCCTTCGTTCGTCCACTGCTCGAACTCAACAAGAGGTAACTTTGCGCTCGGCTTCCACTGGCAACAGACATCCTACTCGAGCTGCACAGAGTGGAGATGATCAATGTTCTGCAGTATAAGTAGTTGAGCTTGTTTTGCTGGCTGACAGTGGTGTAGCGTCGACCCTCTGTGCTCAAGACTACAACCATCTATAACCATACATGCCATCAGCCATCCTATCGCGCCACGGTCGACCTCACTCCACAAATTGATTCCGGGGTTGTTTCATGTTCTCAGTGGCGAACGCTCGCCACCAACCGGTGTTTCGGTGGCTTGGCGCGTCCCCCTTCTGACCCTGAATCCCTGATTACCCCTTGACGCGTCGCGCGTGTTTCCCCCTGGTCTCCTTTTGTGCACAGCTTGGTGCCTTGACTTTGTTGCGGATTGGTGGGAATCTAGTCTTACGTAAAGACTATCTGTCGCGGATTGAGAGAGCAAGACTTGCATTGGTTGCACGGTGAGTGGATGAGCGAAGTGGATGCTTAGCATGAGTGTGAACACCGGAACTGGTGCCGGTGACTGGGTGTGCATGAATATTGCATCTTGAAGCTTGAAGCTTGAGACTTGACCTTGTCTCCATACATCGAAGAGGCTGTAATACAAATCGGACGCGTAGAGGCATTTGATCTTTGAGCCATTCACGCGCGGCAATTTGTAATTTTTCAAGATCAACCCTTGGTCCTTGGTCCGTTGTCGGAGTGTCTCGCACGTAGCGGATCACCTTGTCAGCGCCGTCGAATCCATCTCGGATCCCAGCTAGTATCTCATCTCTATCAACATCAACTCGGCAAGGGCTGTGCAACCTCGAAATCCAGCTGCACACCACTTCTCAGCCAGGTCGGTCGGAATCGCAACCCGGTATACCGTACGCGCTCGCTGTACGTACACACGCCAAGCACAAGCGTCACATTTTACATCCACTCCCTCTCCCTCCCTTTCCAATCGCACTACCAGCAGGAGCAAATCACCGCCGCCTTGAATCCCATCCTATCACACTTTCATCGTCACTCAACTCCTCCCTCAGTGTCGATAGTGTCCACTCACCATGTTTGCTTCGACATTGCCCCTCTTGCCGGTCATAGCGTCGGTCCTCCCGGTGGCACTGTCGTTCAAACTCGACTCTCTACCCGAACACCTCCAAGCGCGCCATCAGAAGGATAAAAGACATCCTCACCCACATAACCCCTCGAATCCAGTCAGACACCTCCTCTCCCGATCAATCACCAACGATGCGTCTTCGGTCAACGGCGCCTCGTTCGACTTCATCATCGCGGGCGGTGGTCTAGCTGGTCTAGCCGTTGCAGCGAGATTGAGCGAGTGGAACAATGTCACCGTCCTCGTGATCGAGGCTGGAGGTGACGGTAGTGATGTTGCCGATCGAATCAGTATTCCAGGTGAGCAAGGATGACTTGCCGTGCTTCAACGATCATTGACTCTTGTCATCTCAGGTTACTCCTATCTCAATGGTCTCGGAGGCACTGGCTACGATTGGCAGTACCAAACCGTGCCACAGGTAGACTCTGGTGGCGGCAGGAAAGGTTGGCCGAGAGGTAAAGGTCTCGGTGGATCCGGTGCCATCAACGGTCTCTACTGGTGTCGAGCCGCCGCCGACGAGTACGATGCTTGGGACCGTGAGTCGAGAGTCGGGATTGCTGTGCTCGACATGATCAGTATTGACGTTTTTGTTTTCTTGGCATAGGACTCAACCCTGATCGAACTACATCCTGGGGCTGGCAAGACATGCAACGATACATCAACAAGGCGGAGAACTTGACTACCCCTTCGAGGGCTATTCAACAGGAATATGGCATGAACATCGACACCAGTGCTCACGGTGACGCTGGGCCAATTCAGATCGGTTTCTCGCAATACATGTACGACACTGTCCGGGATTGGATCCCGACATGGGTCAATCTCGGCATCCCATCCATCGACGGAGGTGCAGGAACCACCCGTGGAGTGACCATCACACCCTTGACAGTCAACATGTTCAACCAAACCCGAAGTGACTCGAAAGCGGGATACATCGACCCACTCCCACCCAGATCCAACCTAGTCATCCTCACCGGCCAACAAGTCACCCAGATCCTGTTCAGCAGCACCGACAGTGCAAGCGGAAACAAAGTTGCCAGTGGAGTTCGATTCCAGGCCGCTTCGGGAGCTCAGTCGTACACTGTTCAGGCGACCAAAGAGGTCATCCTGTCTGGCGGAACGGTCGGATCCCCACAGATCCTTCAGCTGTCCGGTATCGCACCGAAGACGCTCACCGACAAGCTCAACATCAACTCTGTGGTCGACCTTCCCGTCGGCTACAACTTGCAGGACCACGTCTCGTACTCGATGTACTGGCGAGTTGCGTGAGTATTGCGGTTGTCTCTTGATGTACGTCACGATCGCTGATAAGCTTCACTCTCCATAGTACTGGAACCCGAACCTGGTCTGAGCTGGCTAACAACGACGGCCTCCGAGCACAGGCATTGCAGCAGTACAACAACAACAGGACTGGATTGTGGACTTTCGTCAACCAAGCCGTCGGATACCCTAGTATGACCGACATGTCGGACGCTGCCACCGCCTCAGACTATGCTTCGCGGGTCCAAAGCGCTCTCGCTTCCACTGCCTCCGATGTGACACGGTGGCAAAACCTCCCATCGGCGGTCTCTGCTGGTCTGACCGATCAATACGCCATTCAGGCGCAGTGGATCAACTCGGATGTCGGCCAGGTCGAGATTCTCCTGACCATGTTGGGTAACAACGGTAACCAGAATGAAATCGGAATCCAGGTCGCTCAACAGCACCCTTGGTCCCGAGGTACAATCTTCATCTCGTCGACAGATGCCTTCACCCCACCAGACATCAACCCGGATTACTTTGGTGTTGGATACGACATCGACATTATGGCCTATGGATCTGGCTTTGCACGAACACTTGCCTCGACCGCCCCTCTCTCCAACACCCTGATCGAGGAGACACTTCCAGGAGCCGGCGTAACCGGAGACGCTCTCAACGACTACACCAAGAACATCTGCCAGACGGAGTACCACCCCTTGGGCACGTGCTCGATGTTGCCAAGGGACAAGGGAGGTGTGGTCAACACCAACCTCATCGTCTACGGAACTGAGAACATCAGAGTGATCGACTCCTCCATCATGCCTCTTCAGATCTCTGCCCATCTCATGGCCTCGACGTATGGTATTGCCGAGAAGGGCGCGGATCTGATCAAAGAGAAGTACTGGGCTGTGACGGAGGACACGTCCTCCGCTTCCGCTAGCCAGACCACTGCTAGTGTCGGTCGAGCTACCGACACTTCTGTCACCAATGCCGACGCCGCCAACAACAACAATGGCGCTTCTGCAGGCAACAACGGTCTTTCCACCGGCGCCAAGATTGGTATTGGTGCCGGAGCGGGTGTTGCCGCTGTGGCCCTGCTCGCTGGATTATTGGTGTTCTGCTGCATGAAGAGGAGAAAGTCTGGACCTACCGGTGCCGAAAAGGGATACTACCAGCCCAGCCCATTGGGCGACAGAGACGACTTTGACCCTAGCGGCGGGTACAAAGAGTCCCGGGCGCCCATGGGCGGTGCCGCAGCTGCGGGACTAGGTGCTGGAGCGGGCGCTGGAGCGGCGTACCCCATGGCCAACTTTACAGCCCCGGCCGCTCCCTTCGGAGCTCACTCGAGGAGTGAGAGTCAGAGCAGTATGGCCACGGCGGACATGTACTCGAGAACGCCTATGAGGAATAGCGATAGCGCCTATAATATCGGAGAGTACGGCAGAGGTGGTGACGGTCCATACCGGTGAGTCCACCCTTACGCCCGGAAGTAGTTTACTCATACTTCGGGCAGGGACACACCATCACCCGGACCAACAGGCTCAAACTCATGGGACGCGTTCCCCAGGCAACAGACTTACAGACCCGTCAACCTGCAATAATGTCCAACGCGATGTAGCCTGTAAGTGGATACGAAAACGGCGAGGAGTCAGGAGTCAGTGTAATGCAGCGTGCTTGACTTTGAGGCCATGGCTTTGACGATCTTCTCGGACAATTTGATCTTTGTGAGATGCGACGTGGTCATGGGACATTCGTGTCTCATGCTACCGCTCGCGGATTCTAGATAGTAGCACATTTTACGAAACATACATGCATCCATACGACAGCGGGCGGAGCAGTGTTGCTTGACCCTAGCCAGCGTGTAGCGCGATCACTCTCAGAGCTCTGAGGATGAGCAACTAGCAAGCTGAACATGCTGAAACGCGTAATCAAATTCGTTCGCGATCTGAAATCTTAGTTGTGCTTTCCTCTGAGCAGCTACACGGCAGCCCAGGACCTCAACGATCTACGCCCACTGCTCATCTGCGATTTCCACCGCCACCGACTACACTCCGACAGCTACTCGCAACATGGGTATCACTCACTCCGTCCCGGACACAGCCGCTCGACTGACACTCTGCTAGGCCTCCTCACGATCATACGGAAGAACAAGGCAAAGTCGAAGGAGATGAGGGTGTTGTTCCTGTGAGTGGATCAGAGGCGTCGAGGTGAAGCGACGCTTACTCATGTCATACTGGACAGCGGCCTCGACAACGCCGGCAAGACCACCATTTTGAAGAAGCTCAAGGGGGAGGATATCTCGTCCATCAGCCCGACTTTGGGGTTCAACATCAAGACCATAATTCGGGACGGGTGGGTATTGTCTCGTTCAGCTGAGATAAGGGCACGATGGGTCCCCCGTCAGGGATCAGGACGGGACGATGTTCAGCTTTGCACCTTGCACCAACTAGAGAACTTAGCTGACCTGACCATTTTAGGTACACCCTCAATATCTGTAAGGAAGCTGCAATGCCGGCGATCATCTCGACCTTCTCGATGACTGACAATGTCACCTTGCAGGGGACGTCGGGGGCCAAAAGACGCTGAGGCCCTACTGGCGCAATTACTTCGAGAGCACAGACGCCGTGGTCTGGGTAGTGGACTCCAGTGATCGATTGCGGTTGGGCGATTGCGGCCAGGAACTGAGAAGTCTGCTTCAGGAAGAGGTGGGTACCGAGGCGCAGACTCTACAGCTCGTCTTATCCTACGTGGTCAAGCCCGAATGGCTCTTAAGCGACTGATCCACTGTGCTGTAGCGACTCGCCGGAGCGACGTTGTTAGTCTTTGCGAACAAGCAAGACCTCGGCGGGGCCATGACGCTAGAAGAGATCCGTGATGTGAGTCCAGAAACATCATCTAAATCGACATGTTTGTTGACGCTACGAAGGGCCTCGACCTGCGGTCCATAGTGTCTCACCGGTGGATCATCAATTCGTGCTCTGCGTACTCTGGCCAAGGGATCCACGAGGGGTTGGACTGGGTGATTGCCGAAGTTGCGGGCAGGCTGTACTGGAGCGGAACGCCGCAGGAGATTGCCGGGAGTGCGCTGGAAGGGGTGGGGAATGTGAGGGATCAGGGAGAGAAGCAGGCCAGTGGAGAAGTGGATAGGCAGGCTGTGTCGACAACATGAGGCGGCTTGCGTTACACCTCCTACGTCGCTTGGGCCTGACCTGAACTTCTCCTGTCAACTTGGGCTTCCGCCTCGCTCGAAGAGGAACCCGGCTGGGTCATTGGGATCCTGGACTTCATCCACCATCCGAGTCGGGCCACATCGACATCCGCGGAAATGGCTCCCCTTCATTCGCTCAACGGACAGCGACGCAAGGCATTGGATTTGAGCGACTGGAGACCAAAGCTCAAGTCAGCCAATCGGATAGCAATACATGCATGATATGATCGCTAGACATCAATGGATAGTTTGGGCGCGTGTATGAATGCACAAGTATGCTAGATCTCAATGCAAGGTAGACAGATGATGGTAGTTAGACACTATGTTGACAGATGATAGTTGATAGAGGCTGGGCAGATAGAGCTGTACTGGGCGACCAGATGCGGAAGAGATGGGATTGTGATGGGCCTGCCGAGTCTCGTTCGACATCAAGGTGAACCGGGACCGGGCGGAGAGTCGGAAGGAATTGAGTACGCTCTATTCCCACTCAGAGCTCAGAGCACGCCCTGAGAGGTCCACCTGGCTCGCAGCTCGTCTAATCGCCTCTGAGGAAGATCGCCATTCCACCAGTCCCCCGCTTCAGCATGCTCGATTGACGGCAAGCCGATTTGCTCCACAACAAACGACGCCGCGATGCTGCCATACAGTGCGGCTACATCCAAGATCAGCATGACATTCAAAGACGCTTGTCAGATGGCACCTGATGGCACTCACCCTCGTAGGGGTCTTCATTGGTGAGATCGAGGCCGGCGATGTAACCTCCGATGAAAGCGTTGCCAGCTGACAGACGGTCAGCTGTGAGTTCTCACGTGTGATGCGACCATTCTGAAATACTGAGGTCCGCCTACGGGCCATAGTGACCCCTCGCTGTTCGCTGTTACTCACCACCGGTGACGTCCTTGACCCGTCCCTCGGCGTCGCCGCCATAGTAAGCCGGGAACCACCGCAGTCCGCCCTTTCGCGTGCCCACACATCCGCCCAATCGGCCGCATCGGACGAGCAGGATGCCCTGTCCCGACTCTCCGATGCCGACCGAATCGATCAGGTGGAGCATGATGCGTTCCAGCGTTGGTATCAGTTCGGGATCCTGGAAAGAGATCTTGGAGTGGCCATAGAATGATAGCAGCTCTTCGTGATTCGGCCTAATGCGGGTCAGTGGGATGTCGCTTGGGATCGGCACCGTGCTAGCACTTACGAGAGGACGTGGAGACCACTGCAAACCTGCTCCAACCACTCCCTCTGGCCGGAATGGCAGCTTGGCGGGGTAGGCTCGAACACGATCTTTGGTTTCCATATAGCAGAAACAGCTTCACCGTTGGTCAAGCCCGCACCGTGCTTGACGACCTCGGCGTAGCGGGCCATCTCGTCCTGCAGCCTCGCTAGGTCTTCACTCGAGTTCGGCGGGGCGATGTGGAGGTATCGAGCGCCAAAGAGCGGAGAGTTGACAATTTGGCTGAAGGTGCGGTATGGTGGCTGGACGATGTTTTGGAAACTGGGCAGAGGGGTCAGTGCGGTGTTTCGAAAGATAGGACAGCAACGTGATATTGGAGGTGTTGGCGGGTGTGTACTAACAGTCTGGTATCCCCGTCATAGCGAATCCTGCTCTTTTGCATCTGAGTATCCTCCGTTTCGTTCCAACACCAGATTTCCTTGCCAAATTCGCAGACCTGAGCTTCAAGCTCTTGTCGCATGTCCGAGCCGCCTTTAGCCCTGTCCACCAGGATCTTCAACTTGTCCGGGCGCAAAAACACCCTCGAGCCAATCAAAGCGTAAAGACCCCCACCGCCGAGGTACTCGTACTCGCCCATACTATGTCCTAGGGAAGTGGGCGAGGTGGTGACTGACGATGGGTCGGTCGAGACGCGATCGGAGAAATCGAGCTGAGGGGTCGATGCGCCCGAGCCACAGGGTGAATCGTTCACAGAGGACGATTTGGACATTGCGCTCGAGAGTAGAGAGCGAATGGATCCATTACTGTTTTTCCTCTCTCGCTTGACGAGATCGGCAGCCAAAAACTGGCCGGGAAGACCATTGGGCGTGTGGGGTCGATAGATCTGTGTAGGCGAGTGACTTGATTTTGGAAATGGGACTCTGGGTGGGCTTGGGCTGGGAACTCGAGATACATCGAAACCGGCCTTGCGGTGAGGTTGTCGAGAACGAGAGTATGCAGGATGTGAGGGAAGTGGAGTGTTGTCGATATTGGGCTGGGGTGGTGCGTCGAAGGAATCGATCAAGAATGTGCCTAGAAACGTAAGGGTGGGGAACACAGATGAGCACAGATCCACTCCACCACATACGCACGTATGGCCGAGGGGGAGATTCACTTACCGATCGATATCACGGTGGGGTAGACCTCTTGGGAAGGGTTGTAGCGACGGGACGGGCCGGCTTGGGCATTCCAAGCGGTGGTGTCCAGCACCATTGAGAGTATAGGCAGAACAATTTGCACAAGCGAGCAAGGCGATCACGACAAGTACTGGCTACACTGGTGGATAGGGGCGGTTTGGTGGACCACAGGTGATATATAATGCAGAGACTTGGCTCTCTTGAGGTAGGCCGCTCCTTTCGACGAGACGCTCCCTTCAGTTGGCCGCGACCATCGGGCGTTTTGGTGAGCGAGGAGGGTGAAAGGTTCTTGAACAGTGGGTCGAGACAGGCTAGTATATATTGGACAGTATGGCACAGTGGAGCGACGGGCGAGGCGACGCGTGGGTCGTGTTGCGAGAATAGACACCGAGGAGGATATGCACAAGCTAAGGTGGATGTCGAGGACAGAGGATGGTGCGGTGTAAAGGATTGGGATGGAGCTGGGCACTCTCGCTACGACTTGCTCGGACGGACGTCGGCCCAGTTTTCAATGTAAACAGTTTTTAAATCCGAACACCGGAGGAGAAGCGAGGTGGCTGAGGGGGTAGCTGCTGCTTCAGGATGAACTCGTCAATGAGCCTGGTCAAGGCTCTACTGCCGCCGGGAAGGTACGGACAGTTACGGGGCGGGCTCGGCCTTGTCGCTCGAGCGCATGCATCCTCGACAACCATGGACTCATGTTGGACAGATTGGACTCGTGGGCAAATTCTCCGTCGGGCCGTGGGCCGACGATCCTCTAATTCGCCTTTCTGCAGTGCGCACTGGGCGTCTTCGACTTCCACATCCCAGCTGCACGGCTGAGAGATTCCCGAACGAGGCGACTGTTTTAGGTCGCCCAAGGCCAACCCTATCCTACGCGCACTTGGCAGACGACTTGCCGACGATGCCGACTGTTCAAAGCTCGATGATTCGCTCCGAAAGGCTCCTCGTCCGATCGCTTGACATGGACGCCGTGCTCTCGGGCCATCGAAGTCGCTAGCCTCGAAGCCTCTCGAAGCTAAGCTGACAAAGTTTCGCCCGTTCGCTTTGGTCGCTTGCTGCTTGCTGTCGCTTGACGCTTGACCTCAATCGACTGAAAGCCGAAGCTGTCGGACGCCGAACGAGTCTGATAGCTGGACAGCAAAATGGCTGAGGGGGGCTGGAGGTGCGCACTACAATTTGCTCAGCCCCGAAACGAGTTCGGGTTTGCTCAATCCCAAGGGATCCCTCGCACTTGCTTGTCTTCGCATCGGCCTCAATGGCACTGCGCTGCATACTCGCTCCGTTCTCTTCGGGGGATATATCGATTGCTCTTGAGACTAACGCAACCGACAAGGACTAGTGCGTACTGCTTTGCGTGTACACCCGAAGGAGAAGACACGTCGAGGTTCTTCGTCGTCATGTCCCTCGTCGGATCCTTTCGGCTGGTATGCAGACTGGCATCATACTCGCGCAGTAACTCGCGGCGGGCTTGTGCACGATTAGTGCATGTGTCTCCCGAAGAGCTTGGGCCCCATCACAGCGTGAGTCACTGCTTCAATCTGCGAAGCTCAAACTCTGCAAAGAGCCACCGAGGTCCGAGAGGGTCCGAGCCCGGTGACTGTGAGGGACTCTGAGCAGCTCTGAGCTAGCGTGAATGAATCGTCCCGAAGCTTCCTGATCCTCAGACCTCCTTAGCCCTCCTTCCACCTCCTCCAACCTCCACCAGTCCTCCACCCTGATCACCCTGCGCCACATGAGCAAGCTTTATCCATAAGTTAGTACGGCTGCAGAAAGCTCTCCAGCTCTCTCGAGAGCTTCCCCTGCTGCTGCCCTTCTAGGCTTCTGTTAGCTGCGCGCTCTGTTCAGCTCTGCTCTCGTCTCTCTCGCGGTCTCTCCTTCTCGCCGAGCACTGGTGAGCATTGATAAGAAACTGCCTCCACCCCTGCCCTGAAAACGCACTGATCACTGCGCTCCCGAATGCTTCCGGGGTGGGGGAAGAGAGGCGGGCCAGGGCGGGCCAGGAGGAGAGTGAGGGGGTTGCCGTAATATCCCATCTACCGGCGTCCCTGAAGATGCGATTGTAACGGCGTCCTCTTCGACACTAGCTTCCACTTGAATTCTTTCGAGGTCACTTGTACGACTAGGAACATTGAATGGAAGCCACTCACTCGACCGCGGGCGGCTGAACAGCTGAACAAGAGCGATAAGAGTGCTCCGAGGCAGTCACGACATGGCCAGGAGCGATCGGGTCGAAATTCGGCAGACCACTTCCAAGTCAAAGAACCACACAAATCCACATCGGCCGTACGACCTCGACTCGACACACTTCACTCCCCACTCACACAGCAACCTACTCGAAACCTGGTGACCAACCCTCCCGGTCCTGGTCCCTCGCAAGGTACGCCACGTAAAGACAACTTTCGATCATTCCATCAAAACACACCTCACCCTCTCCCAGGCCGAATCATCTTCCCACTTGCGCCACTCGTTCATCTCGACTCTTGAACCACCTCTTCCTCCCGTCATTGAGTCTTGGACAGGTCATAGCTGGACAAACTCATTCAAGGGAGGCCTAGTGGAGTATAATCATAATTCATTGGTGAGTAATTGATGGCACTGACCACTCTCCCATCAATGTCCATTTGAGTGGCATCCCGGCGATGGCCAATACTGCGACGTGTGACCCTCAATCCTCAAACCAATCAATCATTCCATGTGATCACCCCTGATACCCCTCCGATATACCCATCATCCAGGCCTGTGCCTCGCCCACATCGCTGTGACTTCCTGTTCTGGCGTCTATTTCAGAAGCATTCGGAAACTGACTAAAACCCAGCCAGAATCGCAACCTATCTTTCTACATCTCTTCCTTCGACTCGTCGACATTCCACTCTTCGACACACTCCCCAACTCCGCTTCCATCTAGTCTGGCACTAGCTTGTGCATCTGTACATCATGTTCTCGCTTCCTAGACCAGAGCCTAGGAGGTGGTTCACCAAATCCTACTGGTATTTAGAGACACCGCCAGCCTCTTATGCCACGCACGACGGATGGTCCAATGCCGACGTTGACGTCACGCCAGTCGAGCAGCGTAATTGGAAAGCGTGAGTGATCCTGATCTTCATACAGCTTCTCTCCAAGCTGACCTTACCCCTCAGTGTCAACTACCTCTTCCTCTGGCTTTCCGATGGTGCAAACGTCGGTACCATGCAGCAGGCCGGCTCCATCGTTGCCATGGGTCTCAGTTGGCGAGAGGCTTCCGTTGCAATGTGAGTAGCGGCAGTTGCCCGTCCTCGCACCACATCACTGACCCCGGCATACAGTGCAATCGGCAATACCATCATCGCCCTTGCCGTTGCCTTCAACGGAATCTTCGGGTCCCGACATCACATTCCCTTTTCCATCGCATCCAGAGCATCTCTCGGTTTCTACTTTTCCTACTTTGCCGTCGTGTCCCGACTAGTCCTTGGTCTGATCTACTTTGGGTGAGTCTGATCCCACTTCTTCCTGGACTCTCAGCTAATGGATGGCTGCAGTATCAACTCGTACATCGGAGCTTCCTGCATGCTCATCATGCTGCAAGCCATTTGGCCATCATTGAAGACGTACCCCAATGCCCTGCCCGCCAGTGCTGGAATCACAAGTAATAGGATGATTGCGTACTTTGTCTTCTGGACCCGTGAGTCTAGATTGTTCGTATTCGTTCCTTTCACTGACGTTGTGTGCCACAGTCCAGCTGCCTCTCGTCCTCATCCATCCTCGAAAGATGAGATGGCTGTTCTTCATCAAGTCGATCGCCGCAGTCATCGCCGCCTTTGCCCTTCTCGGCTGGTCCGTCAAGACTGCCGGAGGTGGTGGACCTATCTTCGCACAGAAGTCCAGGCTTTCTGGCAGCGCCAAGAGTTGGGCTTGGGTTTCTGGTATCAACATTGCCATTTCTGGTAAAACGACTCTGGCACTCAACATTGTGAGTTTGTCACCAGACGCACGGCGAGATAAATACTGATTCACTCTGTAGTCCGATCTGACGCGATATGCCCAAAAGCCATCTGCTACCTACTGGCAATTGCTCTACATCCCCCTCGTCTACTGGACGTTTTCCTTCATCGGTATTGTCGTCGCCTCGGCTGCCGACGAGATCTACAAGCCCAAGACCACCTTCTGGGACCCCACGGCCATCATCGCGCTCTGGGAGAACCGAGCTGCGGCATTCTTCTGCGCCTTTGCCTTTGGTCTCGCCACACTCGGTACCAACATCTCCACCAACTCGATCGCCACGTCCAACGATTTCGCCTTTATCGCTCCCAAATGGATCAACATCCAACGTGGTGCTTTCCTCACTGCGATCATTGGCGGGTGGGCCACTGCGCCATGGAAGATCCAAGCCAGTGCCAAGAGCTTGACCACGTTCCTCAGTGGCTATATCATCGTCCTCGCCCCGGTGGTCTCGATCATGATCTTCGACTACTGGGTGATCAGGGGTAGAAAGCTCCACGTGCCCATGCTATACCAAAACGAGGGTATCTATCGATACAAAGGTGGTGTCAACTGGCGAGCAATCGTCACTCTTCTCGTGGTGATTCCTATCAACTTGCCCGGTCTGATCAACGCGATCAACAACAAAGTCGATATTGGAAACCACGCGTATTTCTACCGATCCTCCTGGATGACTTCGTTCTTCATCTCGGCTGCCGTCTACGTCGCCCTCAGCAAGATCTTCACTCCCAAGGACACTTTTGTGCCAAAGACGGTCGAGTCTCTAGACGAGGATACCGGCTACCCAGGCGTCACCGAGCCTGTCAATGGCGCCGATACGCCATGGGAGAAGGAGATGAGCCCGACGACCAGCGGCGAGCACGAGAAGTATGGCGGATCGTTCCGAAAGGTCTAGACCAGGTACCAATTCGACTCGTCATCGCTGCCATACGACCTCTCCCCTGTCGCCACGAAGAAGAGATACAACGCCTACGTTCAGCATCAACGATCAACGAAATCAAATCCCACGTGTCGGCCCGGTATAGAGCATGTATATTACTTCCCGATCACCATCACCCTGGTCATCATTCGAATTGTGAATATTGTTTTTCGAATCGCCTCTGTCGCTTCACTGGCAGTCGCTGGCCTCGCCCGACATCCGACTTCTGGACACTTCTTCACAGGCTACGCCTCGCTTCTCTCTAGGTTTCTCTGGGTTTTCATCATTCGCATCTCCATTTGTACATGACTTGCCCTACGACCGCCCCTCGTTATGACTATGCAACCGTACCTCCCGGCGACCATCCATCTACACTATTCTCACTGTCACACCTCACAAACTGCGACGATCCACGGAATCCTACTCGGCCGCCTCGACTGATCCGACTGACTTGACCGTCTCGGCTGTCTTGGCTGTCTTGGCTGACTCGACTGACTCGACGTACTTCTTCCACGGGGCCGAAGACTCGGTGAGCGCGGTGAACTTGGCCTCGCTGTTGGACAGGATGTCTGGAACGGAGATCTCAACTGTCCCGAGAATGTGGCGCAAGTTTCTCCTGATTTGATCGATGGTTCCAAGGTGGGTGTTGACTGTCTTTTGATTGATGCCTTCCGACTCATCGTCATCGGAGTCATTTCCGGGATCGATCTTCGATCGCCAGGATGTACCTTGCGCAAGGTCTGCAAGGCCGTATCCGAGGGCGAGACACTCATCAAGGAAGCCCCCTCGAGTCCCTCGGTTCTTCGGATTCGGCAGGTGGTACCCTGGGATAGTTGTATCCGGCGGCAAGAAATGGGACCAAAGCGCGTCGAAGCTGTTCTTCCCATGGTTGAGTTTAGTAGAGCACTCCGAGATTTGCGCCTGGGATAGAGGAAGATTGACGAGCATCTCCTTCAGTTTGCCCACTTCTTCTTCCTCACGTCGAAGGGCCGATTTCATGGCGGACCATTCAGTTTCATCTGGTTGCCACATGCTTGGTAAGAAGCGTGAAGTAGTGGATGGGGCTTGCAGAGAAAGTGACAGAGCACTAGGGAGTAGACACGATGAAAGCTAGGTGAAGGCTGAAGCTGACTTGGCCTGAGTGCAAGTGGCGACGAGGAGGCCGATCGAAACGGTCGAACGGTGATATCGGGTGTGTGCCAAGCTTATATGTATGCCCTTGCGCGGTGATCCAGAAGGCCAGAAGACAAGTGAGTTCTAGAGCTTTTATCGCCTGCACTAGCCTCAAATGATGAAATCCTTTGAGCCCCTTTCTCCGGCACCTCGCTTGCAGTTGCAGCCATGGAACCCGAAAAGGATGTGCTCGCAGACTCCTCCTTCCAGCTTTGGACCCGGGTCAATCGCATTAGCCCCTACGTTTCAAGGCAACACGCAAGTCCTTGACACGGAAGTCTGATGACGCTGACTCCTCCATTCGGCTTGCCACCCATGGTTCTTCGCAATATCCCCCTACATGTCGAGGTGAGGCCCGAAGGTCTGTTGATTAATGATTCTCATCCCCTCGAGCCTCCATAGACCAGTCAGCAATACACTGCATCAGCATTGCACCCTGCTACTTTGCGTCTATCGCGTCACTCTCCTACTCAAGTTACATGTCAGAGAAGCCGAAGTAGGAGTGGCTAGCACATACGTATCCCCACATCATGGGATGTGGAAGGCGGCTCTCCGGCCCCAGTCCCCAACGGCAAGGAGGGAAATCAGCCTGCTCGAAAGGTCTGCGACTTGCGTCATGGAGTCAGTGACTCGTCACTCCACTCGCCAAACACCCAATACTCAATGACCCCTCTCACTTTCAGTGTCTCACCCGTCATCCCACTCTTGGGCAGTTAGGGCTGGGCACTTGCTCGCAGACCGAGGATCGGTGCGCTGTGGGTTCTCTGGGTTTTCATCGTTCGCATCCGCATTGTAACCTACCGTAACTACTACCTAGGACCCCGTCGTGACGACTTTGCACATGTACGAACTACGATGCAACAACTCACACCGCTTCAACCTCCATGTCCCACTGAGTTCTCGATGGCACTGCACGGAGCCACGACGCCATCCCTGCCTTCCGTGCAGCCCAGGCAAGCTGCTCAGTTCACCGTCACCGCACCGGCGTTGGATTTGGAAGTCTCGAGATAGTCCTTCCACGGAGCCAGAGAGTCGGAAAGATTGCTGAACTTGGACTCGCTCTCGGTCAAGACATCGGGAATTGAGATCTCGACTCTCCTGAGGATCGGGAGCATCTCCTCTCTGGATCGCTTGATGGTCTCGAGATGCTCGTGGATCTTGCTGTTCTTGCTCTCCTCGCTCAAGCTGCTGTCTTTGCTCTTGGATCGCGTGGCGAACGCAGATCTTCGTGCAACCTCAATAGGCTCGTAGCCGAGATCGAGACACGCCTCAAAGAAGCCCCCTCGGTCCGTTGGGATGTCGGATGGTCCGGAGGTGGTGGCACCGGGAAACATGAGCTCGGCAAGAGCTTCGACGCTCTGCTTAGCTGTCCTGAGCTTGTCAGTGCACTCGGACACCTGGCCGTCCGAAAGAGGGAGATTGGCCAGGAGCTGGTTGACAGTGACATTGTCCTGCTCCTCTTGCCCGAGAGCGGACTCAAGGGCGTCCGCCTCATCGCCACTTAGGACTGGCAGTGCCGACATGTTGCGATGTAAAGGTGAGGTGTTAGAGTTTAGACTGTTTGGAAGTGTGATAGAGTGCGGGCGCAAGTACCAAGTGGCGAGTGGTAGAGTCAAGAGTATGGAGGAATGAGGAGAACAACCGATTCAGTCGATGGAAATGACTTGAAGAGCACAGTTGACCTGGGCGTGCTCCAGGCTTATGTGTTTGGCAAGGACGAAGGCTATGGTAGTCGCTCCATTCACCAAAGACATTTCGCTCCTGTTGATCGCACTAGTCTGACTCTCTTACACGTAAGAGACTTTTATGAGGCCAGAAGACGAAGCAGTGGTCTCATACAATAGGCAGAAGGCGTTTGAGTGAGAGAATCTCAGAATTCAGAAGAGACGGCGTGAGCGTGGGGGCTGGGTCTTGGAAGAGTGGGACGTGTGCATGTGCATCGTGACTGCTGTGACATCATGACCCATGGGCGCTCTCCGGAAGAACAAGGGGAGAAACCACCAGCTTGACTTGTTTCGTGTTCAAAGCAGGCCTTCTGCATCGATACGTAGGTGTCAATCCACAAGATTAGAGAGTCAGCCCATCATGATCCTCCCCCTTCCACTACGCCAACGAGCCCCCCTGGCCTCCCGCCATCCACTGCGAGCTCTTCACAGCAGCTCCCGCGAAGAGGCTCATCCCCACGAGGAGTGCTGTTGCTCCGGTCGAAAGTCTTCCTCTGAAGATGGAACCAAAGGTCCCCTCGAAGACTCAGTCGCTTGAGGCTGACTTGCATCATCCTCGTCCTCCAGCTCTTGGACATACTTCCTCAGCGGGGCAAGTCCGGTGTCCAACTCGGACAGCTTGTTTGCCGTGCCGACTGACACTTTGGGAACCCGAATATCCAGCGACTCGTATTCATTGGAGAGGTTATCGATGGCATCTTTGGTCGACGTCAGGTGTTGTGCGACTTGCTGCGCTGGAATCTTGGCATCTCCTTGAGTCCGTTCTGGCGATCCGACTCCCGTGTCCGAGGCGCTGCAGAGTTGAGTGTACTGTTCGCGCAGGTCGTTGACCTCGTCAAAGAGTTCCCCTCGGTCCAAGTCAGTAGGCGCCCTACCGCAGGGCTTCGCCGTGGCGTCGGGATCAAGAAGGTCGCGAACCCTGTCCAAACTCTCCCAGGCGGATTGCAGAGTCTTGGAGCAGTTCGATTGTTGTCGGCTGCTGAGAGGAAAGCCCGCGAGTAAGCCGAGCCATAGGGCACCATGGCTCTCGTCATCGATGGCGGTAGAGTTGACATGGCTGTCGTCCTCAATTGATGGCTAGCTGGCAAGTCTTGCAAGTTGGAAGTGTGCTGGCGCTCTAATTGGGTGTGGGAACAAGCTGTTCGGGTGGAGAACGAGAGGGGGCGATGAGTCAAGCATCTTGTGAGCCTTCCTGTACCCCTGCCTGATGACTATCAGCTGGCAGGGTACTCGAGCACTCGCGGGGACGATCAAACGTGTGTCGTATCGGCTGTCCTTTGTGGCACACCGCGATGAGTGCCACCAGAGCCTCGCTCGCCACGTTCGTCATTTTGTCCCCCCCAGTCGGTGTTGCACGATGTAGAGAGGCGGAAGGCCAGCTTACATAGGGGGTTACTGCTCGCCAGCGAAGTCTCTTCAAGACTCATTCTGGATGCCGGCCTGAGGAGTGAGCGCATGTCATCGGAGGTCATGTGCATCGATTCGCATCATACTAAGTAATCATAGACTGACAATCAGGCTCAGTCGGCGTACTGGGAGAGCTACGCAAACCCAAAGGCTGGTTCTCCAGACCGGAAGGGGTCAATATCCCGCCGTGTCCGATCCCATCCTCGAGGGTACGCACGTACCGTCTCATCCTGCGAATTTCCTCCTCCAAATGCTCAAGCTTACTCTCTGTCTCATCGCCCCAGTCGGGAACGTGGATGTCTAGCGATCTGCACTCCTCTCTGACTTTCTCAACGGATAATGATACAGACCCGAGTAGCCATCCGGCTTGAGATAAAGAATAACCACTTTCTGCCCAGGCCCGCTTGGGTTCCCCATCTTCGTAGCGCGCCTCTTGAGCGTCGATGTGTGACGATAGTTCATGGACGGCGCGACTCAGCTCGTCGCATTCTTTGAAGTAGCCCTCCCGGTCCAGATCGATCGACACTTCTCGATCGGGCAAGCTGGGAGTCGAACTGTCTGCGACTTCGGGGTCGAACGTATAATTCGTCCGTGCCAAATCGAGCCTATGCCATGCAGTCTGTAGATTGGATGCACAGTTGGCTTGTTGGAGAGTGCTCAGTGGTATATTGGTCAGCACAGCAGCCCATAGGGCATCTTCCTTGTCGATCTCGATGGGAATGGGTGATGATGCTTGGTGATCTTGCTTGTTGATGTGAAGAGGCAGAATTAGACTCTCGGCTGAGCTTGGTCGGCTCCCCTGAAGTGTCTCGACGTATTTCTTCACCGGTTGGAGCAGAAGCTCCAGGTAATCGAGGCTGTGATCCGGGGTCTGACCCAAGTCGAGGACTCGGATCACCGATGATCTGCACTCTACCATTGCCTCCTCGATGGATTGGAAGGCCGAGTCCAGTAATGCTCTCACTTGAACCGCGTCTGTTGATGTGACTGGATACTGGGCTATGGCGCCGGATTCTACATCCTGCACGATTGGTCCTTGCTTAGCCGGCAGCGATGAGGAGAGCTGACTGGCGGCGCGATGCAGTTGGCTGCAACTCAGGAAGTAACCCCGTCTGCCGAGTTCAGTGGAGATTGTAGATCGCTTGGGCATTGCGGAGAAGGTGACGGGATCGTAAAGCTTCCGGGCGTTGTCGAAATTCTCCCACCCTCTCTGCAGGCTCTTCGCACAGCTGGTTTCTTGCTCACGGGTCATAGGAAAGCATGTCAGGATTCTCGACCACTGGAGGCCCTGGTCGTAAACCGAAGTGACCTCGACATTCGCGGGGTGATTGCTGATCATTGTCGTATTGTGAGTTGAAGGGAATTTGGAATTTGGAATGTCAATGAACAGTCGTTCGTGGGTCGGTGGGGCAGGATGCCGATGAGTCGAATGACTCTCGCCGCCTGACACACTGCTGAATCTTCATAGCCTGACTATCCATCAAACTTGACTACAAAGAGTGAGAAGACCCCATGAAACATCAACGCAATGATCCTTTCAACGAATCACGTTGACGATACACTGCCGAGGATACGAGCTCAATTTCCTCCTCATGACCCAGATCGTCACAAATATCCCCGCGTTTCATCACGCCATCAAGGCCTTGAGCGACCCGGTGGTTAGATGTTGTGAAGCAAGGACAAGCTCACCTCAGCCGGCCATGCGATAGAAGGGTAACGCAGTCTAGATCTCGCTGAATTCTTACGCACTCCCCACCCCATGAACCTTCCACAAGTCACCTGATTGCCAGTACGAGACACCTAATCGCAAGTGTAACCAAAGTGCATGCTAGATATCCATATCCAGCTGGCATTGCCATCCGGTGCGTAGTCTATGGCTTTCTCCGGGCTGTTCCCTCAGTGCCTCACTCCTCCAGCGAGGATGGCCTGATGCCCAGTACGATGTCCGACACTAGCTCCGCGACAGCCCCTACTTCTCTGAGGACCGATCCCGCAATCTGGGTGAAAGTCATCCTGCTCCCAACTGCTCCAGCTTGCCCAGATTGACCAGTACCATTATTATCACCATCCTCGTCCTCTCCTTCGCTATCGTTGACATCGTCGCCGTGTTCGCTACCGTCGACACTCTCATGATCCCCGTCAAACTGCTCGAACACTTCGTCTCCCACCTTCTCGACATACCCCCGGCCTGGCGTCCCCTCCTCGTCAGTCGGATCAGCTGCTCCTGCGGTCAAGATCGTACCCGCCTCGCCGAGGCTTTGAAGCATTTCATCATACTCAGCGTCCACCGACGTTACATCGGCGGTGCGGTATGTTTTTGAAACACCCTCAAGGAGGCCGTGAAGGAATGAACGCCGGTCAGAGAGCTGTCGCCAGCTAAGAGCTTGTATCCCAATAGGAACCCGGGTTCGATTTACGGTATTTGGGCTCGAGGCCGCGAGGCCGAGTATCCCCTGCTCGACCGAGGATAGGAGGGTGCTCACTCGGCTGGCCTCGGAGGATGGGAGGTTGACGTTGCGCACGTGGAGCGAGGGCATGATGAATCTGGTAATGGAACAATAAGGGAGTGATGCAATATCGACGAGTTGATCGTTCAACTGGTGGGATGGAGTCCTGGGCGGTTGACTGAGTGAAATGACAAGACAACGAAGAGATGGGAGACGGAACATGTCATCTCGCGCCCTCTATCGCTCTTATAACCACATCAGAGGGTGGTCTCACTTGACGGAAGGCGACCGCTATCAACCCATCGGGCCGCAGAGCCGACCGCGTGAGATGTCGCAGATATCCTTTATGCTCTGCTTTGCGCTAGAGCCAGCCTCCCGATCACCGCGATGGAAGGCTATAGGATTCTGCTTCAATTGGGCGTCTGTGACGCGAGGCTGAGTGGGGAAGCGTTTCACATGTCGGACGATATCGCGATTCTCTTAGCGCAGAAGGCCAGAAATTTGAGGCGGTCAAGCACCATTCCAGCATGAGCGAAGACATTGAACTGCACACTTTGCATACCATTTCCGACTGCTGACTGACTGTACTGATTACTGATCTTCTCACATGACTAAACTTGACTTCGCACGTCGACTGGCTGTCTCGAAGATTGACGGGACCGGACACTTTACCAGATTATAGCTGCTTGTTCGCCCAGTCGGAGACCTTTGTCAACTGGGGGTATCCAGGCGAGGGAGCCTCACTAGCAACCAAGTATCAGTCATCTGCACTACCATCCGTCTCGTTGCTTCAACTCACCTGGCAGCGGTGCTGACGAACACCTTGACGACACCGGCGTATCGCTCATCAAACTTCTTGTACAGGGCGGGGAAGTCGTTGATGTCGACTCTGTGGGTAACGAGGTCGGTCATGTCGATCTTGCCGGTCTTGAGGTAGTCGTTGAGGATTTCCTCCCAGTAGAGGTGAACTGGCGCCTGACCGTTTCCGATGAATCGGATTCCCTTCTCTGCAATCGGGTCAGTATGCTCGCATCAAGCCACATTGTGTGGACTTACCCATCAGAGCACCAATGTTGAAGTGGTTGGTGTATCCGGCGTAAGCAGCGATGAGGCCGACTCGACCGAACTTTCTGGCGAGGAAGATCATCTCGTTGGGCGTCTCTGGCACATCCGTCTCGAGCATGAGAGCCTTCTCGACCTTGTGCAGCATTGTCTTTGGCTCGTGGAAGGTAGTGCAGTCGATACAAGCTGCGCTGGAGTTAGAACCACGAGATTCGCTCATAGACGGTGCAGGACTCACCGTCCAGACCCTTGGGGGTCTCTCCGAGGATGAACTTGCAGACATCCTCGGTCTTGAAATCGACAGTGACGACCTTGGGGCCAGCTTTCGCGGCAAGGGCGAGTCGAGCGGGCACAGTGTCGATGACGTAGACCTTGGAGGCACCCTTGGCCAGAGCGAATCGCAGGGCGACTTGCTAAACATGGGGTTAGTATGGACTATGTGGGTGTCTTGAATTACATACACCAATAGGACCGGCTCTGTGCTCGAAAGTCAGTTGTAATCATTAACGTGTACCTGGACTGCATGACTCACCCCCAGATACCAACAACATCACCCTCCTCGACGCCGGTGTCGACGACCGAGTGGTAGGCAGTTGGCAAAATGTCGGAAAGGTCTACAAGAACGTGTCAGAGCATGCCCTGGGATGGCGAAGTTTCAGCTTACAGAGAACCTGCTCATCTGCAGGGAACATCAGTCGGCATTCCAAAGAGGTCGCAAGACTTTGACTTACCGGCGACTCCCTGAGGGATCTTAAGACAGTTGACTTCTCCGAATGGAACCCTGACGTATTCGGCCTGTCCACCTGGGTAGCCTCCAGTCATGTGGCTGATCGAGGAGTCAGCTGGCCATCGCTTCTATCATTTGCTGCGACTCACCCATAACCGAGGAAACCAGCGTCTCTCTGGCCATACATGCTGGCCATCAAACTACTGTTGTTGGTCCTGTCGCACATTGAACTCCATTTCTTCTGGCAAAACTCGCAAGTTCCACAAGCGATCTGGAAACTGACGACGACCTTGTCTCCAACCTTGAGGTGGGTGACCTCGGGACCGACTCTGTCCACGACACCCATAAACTCGTGTCCGAGGATATCACCTTTTTGCATGGCCAGCATCTCTGCGTGGTACAGGTGGAGATCGGAACCGCAGATGGTTGTGCCGGTGGTCTTGATGATGACGTCTTTGGGCTCGGAAATGTCTGGGATGGGAGCGTCCACCATTCGGACGTCCTTGTTGCCGAACCAGGCGAGAGCACGCATAGTCGCTCCTCCCTCTCGGTGCTTGTAGGTTGGCTCCGTGGCGGCTGTAAGGGGGTCAAAACGGGATCGAAAGCGGTGAGTTCTGTTGATACAGGGCACTCACTCTTCACGGGACCCATGTAGTCTTGGACAGCGTTGGCGGCGGCCTGCATTGTATATAAGTTTTGTGACTTTGTTTGTTGTGAGAAAGGCAGTGATGAATGGGGAGAATGGCGACAAGGACGATGGCTGCGTGGCCTTCTTTATACCCCCTACCACCCTTGGCGTCTGGCCTGTTGACCCGCTCGATGACCAGCATGACCTAAACGCATCGTAAAGCGACCTCCACCTTCTAGCTCTGCTGGAATCACCTGTACGTCATCATTCGGACACCCTTGCTCCGGGTGGCAAATCCTGCCGAACCCGGCATTCTCGGCAACCAGAAGCAACTGCAGTACTCTGCAAGACGTTGTGCGATGTTGTGGGTTCGCTGAAACGACTGGAGGTCAGGAAGGCAGCCTCCGCCTGCCTGTATTGCTCATGCTGGACATCGTGGAGGCCTGTGGAGGTGGGTGGAGGTGGATGGGCGACGATGCGATAATCTCGGATCATGCTGAAGTGGGATCTGGGAGGATCTGCGACTCGAATGCCACGTGGCAGATGCCACACAACGTTTCATCCTCGACATCTCCAAGCCTCCCCAGGCACGCTCCCGCATCCAATCTGTGACGCAATGTGAATCGCCTCGTGCTCTCTCGTGCTGCAACCTCACCCATGGACCCTGTAGACGTCACACCACGTTCGGTCGGCTCACTCGACCGGGTATATAACCTCGACCCCTTGTCGTTCTCCATCTTCCCACCAAACTCCACTCTACCTTATCTTCACCGCACCCACCAACACAACCAAGACACACACTCACGATGGGCTTCGAGACTCCAGACCACGACACCATGGCTAGATACCGTGACGAGGCGGAGGGTAAGTGGAGAATTTCAGCTTTGACCGTCGCCCGTCATTCTAATTCACTTCAACATCCTCGGCTTCTCACACCTCTTTTTGAGAGCAGCAGCTGACCTCTTCTGCAGCTGCTCACAAGGACTATTGGATGCAGCATGAGTACAATCCAACCGGGCGTTATTTTCCTGGATTTGAAAGGGGATGGAACGACGCCTGCGCCGCGTTGTCCTCTGGCAACCAGGTGCCCGACGACATCGAACAATGGGCCGTCCAGCGAGCCGAGGAGCTCGGTGAAACTGGCGACAACTGGGAATGGCGACACGGTTTCAAGGCCGGTGTCGAGAAGGCCCGAGAGGCTGGTCAGAACTAAGTGTAAGTTGGTGCAAACCAAGTCATGGGTCTGGCGACTGACAGCCTTGTGCAGTCTTCGACCAGTCGACACGACACTAAACGAAGACGGGGACGAAGCAACGAATAAACGCGTGACGAAAGAAAGATTATGAATGCATGAAGTTCACGCTGGCCTTTATGAGCTCGCTGCTGCTCTGGTCCGGTCATTGATCACCTGTTGACCACAGACCACCTCCATGAAGAGGTAGGTGTATTGCTCTCCTCTGGTGTATGAGGCCCTGCGAGGCCCTGGCGCGCGAACGTGCACCTGCCACGTGGCAGCCGGTCCGAAAGTTGGTTCCGTGTGGGGCTCCATAACGGCTGTTGCTGGTCCGCTGCATCGTGCTGGGATCGTCGAGCTGGATGTCACCGATCTTGATGTCGATCGACTCTAGAGTACATCTTACACGACCCGCGCAAAGCATACTGTAGCTTGGATGTCAACTTTGATGGCAATTCGCCCTACGATCAGCACATTACTCAAAACGGCTCCCTTTGCCGCCCTCGCGATCCCCCTTGTCCACCACTACGCCATGTCCACCTCGTCCTCCAGCCCGGCGGGCGAAAGCTCTCGGTGGCCTACTCGAGCTTACACCCCCCGCCACGCTTCTTGGCCATACACAGAGCGTGATTTTGAGCGGTACGACCCCGATCCCGATCCCAAGTTCTACCACATGCCGCGGTTTGTCAACCACATTGACGACCATGCGATCGAGACATTGAGGCGGTACTATGGGGAGGTGTTGCCGACTCGAGGGCGGATCCTGGATTTCTGCTCGAGTTGGGTCAGCCACTTTCCCGAGGAGCTACATGAAAAGGCGTCAAAGACCGCAAAGTCGACATCAACAGATTCACCGGGTACTACGAAGGATCCACTGTCAACCAGTGCGGCGATTGGCGAGAGTGGAGATCGCTTGGAGGTGATTGGCATGGGGATGAACAGGCGAGAATTGGACAACAACCCCGTATTGTCGCAGAGGATCATCCAAGATCTGAATCAGGACCCAAGTATACCCCTCCTTGGACCGTTGTCAGCGGCGACCTGCGTGGTGTCGATAGACTACCTCGTCCACCCGGTCAAAGTGCTCAAAAGCCTCAAAGAGTCCTTGGTCGATGGCGCCAAAGTGCATCTGATCATCTCGAACAGGTGCTTCCCGACCAAAGCGATCAAAAGGTGGTTGAACCTCAGTGAATCGGATCGCTTGGATCTCGTCGGGGATTACCTCCACTTCGCGGGGTACGAAGGTATTGAAATCCTAGAGCTCAATGGGAAGAAGAGTCGGTATGATCCGCTATGGGTAGTGACGGGTAGGAAGGGGTCAGGCTCGTCGGTGCCCAGTGACCAATGACTTCGGTTTGATATGCGTTGTGATGCATTGATTATGACTACTCGTCTATATCGACGTCTAGGCCTGACGTTATGAAGACCATGGCATCCAGCCTTCACTCTTACCACCGCTCAACTCGTTCGTTATACTTTTATGCGCCGTCATCAAGTCTATACCACTCGTCAGACAACGCTCTGTCCATCATTGATCGGGCGGGCCACTTACAATCTGTGTAATTCAGCGCGTCATTGTTACTATCCTCCACGAGCATGTTGGCGAACTCGATCTCCATTCCATCGACATTCTGCCTCACTATCACCACGGGCAGAGTGTGTCCGACAATGCTCTCGAGGTGCGTGAGGATGTTCCGGACTTGGGTGGACAGCAACGTCGGCAGTTTAGGCAGGCGAGTCTGTGTCTGGGATTAGTTTGTTGACTTGACCAAGTCGTCTTGGATCTACATACCATTCGGATATCGAGCTCGTCTGGTGTCTCGACACCATACAGGTCGTCTACTATTTGCGGGTTGACGCCACCTCCAAACCAAATCATGGCAACCTCTCCATTACCTATGGGCGGCCAATATCAGCGAAAGTCATCCTGGGCCGGTAATCGGTTGCGGAGCTGGTCTGCGCCAAGCGGGGGAAAAGACTTACACAGGAGGTACGCGCCCTCTGCTACCATCCAGGCGTAGCTAGCGCGCATGAACCGAGGCAGCTTCAATCTCCCGTTCGAGGCCGCAAAGCCGACATTGTCCGCAAGATCGTGTATCGCCAGTAGACGTGGGTACAGCAGGTTCATAGTGCCCACCACACCCATAGACCGCATCAGACGCATGTAGTGTGCTCGCACGTCGGACGTGACGTTGCCGCCTGGAGGGGTCAGCGACGATATCAGAGGGCTTGGCGCGGTACTCACCCTTGAGCGGCTTGGATTTGAGCATGCAAAGCGTATACAGAGGCAAGAGCTTGAAGCCCTCGGGCAGGATCAACTATTGAGAATTCGATGTCAGCTCGAGTCGATGCCGTTGCGGGGCCAGCTCACCTGTCCTGGCTGAACTGCTGGCGCACAGTGACGCCTGTACATCAACAGCACCTTGTTGCACCGATCTGTCAAGGTCTTGCGTATGTCCTTGAGCGATCGATTGCCCATTTGCGAAATGGCTACACAGCACGCAGCATCAGCTACGTATCACAGCGGGCGTAGTCAGTAATCGTACTCACCGTCCTTGAGGAACAGCGTAACCGAGGCATCGAGATCCGCAAACCGGAAGACGTTTCCAATCAAGCTAGTCGTCGTGAAACTCATGTTCAAGCACCTAACCCTTCTCTCCCCGTTCTCACTAGTGTGGAGGACGGCGACCTGGACAAAACTCGGTTTCTGGTCGTTGAGCCTTTGACCCGATTCGTGCTTCAGCACCGCAGCGAAAGACTTCGAGTCGTCCAAAGTACCGAATTCGAGGTCGGTGAGGGATCGTTGGTAAAAGTTGCCAATGTGATCCACGGCTCTTAGGCCGTCACTACATCTCACTCTGACAGTGGCGTTGTATGCCGTTTCGCGGGTCATCACTCGTAATAGCTCGCTGTGAAGCAAGTCCCGATCGCGGACGGGGTTGAATTTCGGATGGAAGAACACTTCTCCGCCAGTGGTCGAGGACAAGGTGCCAATGGATGCCACGTCGATATACGAGTCGGGGAAGAAGAACGTGTTGACTCCAACGCCACTTTCTGCCAGTTCCTCCGCAGTCACTCGCCAGAATGGATCAGCGGGGATGAAAAGCGCCTTCTCCTTGTCTGTGTTGTAGGTCGTTGGGTCGTCTCGGGCAGTGAGTTTGCCGGGGCCTAAGATCGGGAGCGAGGAGATGAAGAGGTTGATTTGTCCACCCAGCATGCGCTGTAGTATGTCAGATAGTTTGCCTACATATCGACGACCGTCCCTGCTCACCAAGCCAGCCAGAGCGCCCTTGATTGCAGATCCAGCTGCCACTCGGTTCCCGTCCGGCGAACGTTCCGCCATACCCGGTAGCATGTCCAGCAGAGCAGTGATCTGAGCCCTATACCATTGTCAGCGTTCTCCTATACCTCACTGTGTTCCGTACACACCGTGACTCTTTCGGATCTACGAGGAAACCAGATACGAGGGGAATGTACATGTCGTCCAGGTCGGACACGACCATAAGAGATGGACCGTTTTGTTCGGGCTGCAGTGAGCATCATCAATTATCAGCTCAAAATCGTTGATTGCTATCAGTTGTGTAGTGACTCACCGCCAGACTCCAGAATCCAACCGTCTCAGCAACAGTGACAATACCTATCCTCTGTTTGTCCCCTATCCTCGGCTCATCATCCTCATCGTCCTCATTATCGGTCTCTCCTTCAGTTGGATTCGATCCCTTGCTGCCGTAGAGCGACTTGCGGATACCCTCGCAAACCTCCCTCACTACGCCTTTACCGACGCTCGGCGCGCTAATGTCGATGACAAACACCCTGCTGAGGGGTTGCGGCCGTCGTAGCTTTTTGAGCTTTTCCCTCTCCTTCTCCTTCTCCTTGTAATTCGGCTGTGGGCTTGGGCCCCTCGATGTGCCCTGTCCGAGTGATGTCTGGAGACCGGACAGCAGGTCGGAGGCGGTGGACGTGAGTGCGTCAGAGGTGTTGTCCGGTGCAGTGTCGATCAACGAGCCGCTGGGCTGAGTCGCCCAATAACCCTTCGAGACGGCGAAATCCACTGTTCCGTGTTGTAGCTCGGGCCGTGAGTCGTGGTCCAGCCGTTGACCATTGGGCGCCAAATGACAAAAGTACTGCTCTGGCACTGTACGCACCGGACTGTCAGCACTCTCCCTTGTCCAAGTAGACTGGGTGACTCACCAAAGTTCTCATTGTTGCACAGATTACACAGCCATTTCCTCCCGCCGTTCGTCCACGTTACCCACGGGTTGACATATCCCCGGCACTTCTCGCATCGGGGTGGACCTCCATCTTCACTTTCTGATCCAGAGGCCAATTGCGAGTTGTCGAATGCCGAGATATCGGCAGAGAAGGACGCGACGACGGGCACAGGGCTCTCGTCAAACCGAAGCTGAGCGAAGGGCTGGATTATTAGGCCAAAGGGCAGAGCTGTGGTGTCTAGCAGCTGAGAATTGGTCGGTATGGTGGGTAATGTCGGGCGAAGGTGTCTTGGCAGTGAGTTACCTATAGATTTGTCAGTACTCTGATGACCGGAAGCGCAGTGACTTCGCAGGTCTACTCAAGGTACAGTCTAGAGCAATGATGGACCAGTTGGACTCACCCTGATCGACACCCCTCCAATCCGTCCCAGCGAGAGGGATCACCCCTCTACTCTGACAGCTCAAAAAGTCCTCGTCATCCCACAAGTTCTGATCCATCTCCTGCGCTTCTATCGGATTTGGCATCTGACTCGGGTCTATCCTCACCCTTGGCCCAGCCAGCGCTGGTCCCGAGGAATGAGGTGGTGCCGGAATGTGATTTTGAGGAGGCACCGGTCCTTGGAACGGTTGACCATGTTGCTGCTGCTGTTGCTGTTGAGCATACTGCTGATGCTGCTGAGATGCATATTGACCTTGAGGGGCGGAAGGCGCGTAGGGGCCTGTCGGGGGTGGTGTGCGACGGTCGGACGAGGGATGTAGCTGAGGGTTCTGGTTTGGTGTCGGGTATGGCTGTTGTTGATATTGTTGCTGGCTCTGAGCCTGAGCTGTGAGACTCGGGTCTACGGCATACCTAGATCGCGGGGGCATTGTGTTTCCATCCGCGTGTCCTTCTCTCGATCGACACGGCCTAGCAGGTCCTGAGCACAAGCTGTAATCAATGTGGTATGTGGAATGGTATTGACCAGCGCACAACCAGCGCAACATGTATAGTCAAGCGTGCAGGACACGTCCCTCGGGGGGCGACGGGCGGAGATGGTCAAGCAACTCCGCGTGTCACCCTTTGTATGACGTCCACTACTCTGGCAATGAGAGAGCGATCACTCAAGTCGCAGCACGACTATACATGGCTGCAGTCTAGCTATCGCCACGAATAGGCAGTAACATCAGCTACACCGGCGGATATAGCACAAGATTCTGGCGCATGAAATACCTCCAGACGCTAGGTCAGTCAGATCCGATGACAACGACGCGAATCTCCTCCGGTCAAGATAGCGTGAGTGGCCATTTCATGCCAGCGAGACACAGCTTTCCGTAGTGAGACAGCCAAATGCAGTTGGAACTCCCATTGACCTTCTTTGACAGTCTAGACGTTCGACATCGTCCGAAGACTCGAGCTCATTGGTCGAGGTACCCATATCCCAACCGATATCATCACCTGCTTCAGACTTTGTCCACGTTTCCCACCCATCCCATCTGTCCGAGCCGGACTCGATTTCGTCCTCTTCGCCGCTTTCATCGTTGTCATCTTCAATGTATCGCCAGAAGGCACGATTGCTGTATTGCAAGTCTCATGTAGCGATTCATCCTACGCAGTTCAACAAGGATAACATCTCGGGATATCTCGCCATAGTGGAAGCAGATGTCGGTGGCACAGGAGGAGTTACCACCGACGCCGAAGGCAATGTGGTTCAGCATGCGGGCAGCAGCAAGGAGATCCTAATCACTTGGGTGCCCGACGAGCTTCTCGACAGGATGAGCGAGGATGACAAGGAGAGTTATCGCAGGGTGGAAGGCAGGACTGGCGTCTCAAAACTAGATGAGTCAGAGGAGGATGGTGAGTTGGAACCACGGTGCTGTGATCGGGGCAGGCTGAGTTCAGCTCCAGGCTTCGTCTTTGTCACACTTCCGCCGCCAAAGGGAGAAAAGTACGCATTCTCAGTGCCTCTCGCAAATGTGTACAGTATCTTGGTCTATCCCGTGAGCCAGATCGCCGCGTTGCAAATTCGCCAATCTGACCTCTGATCTAGCCGAGCTTGCAGCACTGGTATGGCTCTGCTACTGTCAAGTGAGCATCTGAGCCCTGATCTCACATCAACCGGCACTGACGTCTGAGTTCCCCAGTCTCACTGGTGGCGTCTCCCTCCCGACACTGTTCTTCCACGATGACGAGTCGCCTCTACTGTCGGGCTCCGCAACAGCATCTATCCCACGGCCGGCATCCACCCCTCGATCACAATGGGGATTCCCGCCTTTCCTGCAGCTAATCCAGGGCAAAGCGAGTCTTCTCCGATCCAAGCTCATCACCGGGCGAGGCAACCACAACGCCGAGCTTTGGCTCATCAACCCCTCAAAAGCGGATAGGGACGTTCACGAGTCTGACATCGAGGCCGATTCTGGTCCATCGAGATCTGGATCAAGTTGGACTGGAGATGACACGAGACAGTCGACTGTCGGTACCTCCACCGGGCCAAGAGCATATCCACCCGCTCGGGGCGCTTTCCCTGACTCACCAAATATGGCTATGGACCTCAACACGCCCAAACAGACACTTCTCACAGGGCTATCGAACATCACGTCATTTTCACGCAAAATGTCCCAGCAGATCTTGTCGCATCCACTAGCGAAAGAGGTCGTGCCTCACTTACCCCCGGCATTCAGGTCTCTCGTCACCGTGCCGGGCGAGTGGGAGAGATCCGGGCGATCAGCCGCCAGCAGCAGCAAGAGGACCGGTGATGTCGCCAGCGAGTTCGAATCAGCAAGGCTGTATCTCGCCAAGTGGGCCAGAGTCGTCGCGGAAGAGGGCGAAAGGGCGAGACGGACCGAAGTTGCGAACAAAGCGGCTCTAAAGCCCACCTCATCCTCAACCAATTTCATCGACCAGGACTCCGCCGTGGAGGATCTATCCGGCTCTCTTGGCGTGTTCTCATTGTTGAACTCGCCAAATTCAAAGAGGGCAGTGCCGAAACCGACGAGAAGTCCCCAAAACCCAATCACCTCTCGAGACTGGCAGTCGTTTGCCGCACAGGGCCGAGACGAATACTATGTCCGCAGGGCGATTTTCCGTCGAGGATTCAGCGACTCGACGGAGCCGGAGGAAATGCAGACCAGGCGAGAAGGCTGGGAGGTATTACTTGGCATTCTGAGCTGGAATGAGGGGGGCGTCGGGGGCGGAGTCGCCGGAAGGGAGAGGAGACAGAAGCGCAGAGAAGAGGTTCGACGCGAAAAAAGGGAAGAGTATCAGCGGCTCAAATCCTCCTGGAGGAATCAAGCGGGTTTGCAAGAGCGAGAAGAGTGGAAAGAGGAATGGCATAGGATCGACGTGAGTCCAATTTGAGCTGAAATGGCGAATTTGTCTGATGCGCGCTTTAGGTCGATTGCAGACGGACTGATCGGACTCATGGCATTTTCGCGATTCCCAGCGAAGCTATACAGAAGGGAGACGCGGAGAAGGAGTCCGGAGGGGCGGGTTACGACTTTGACGGCACGCGGGATGCCGAAGAAGGCGGGTCCGCGAGGCTGAATCGTGAGTATAAAGGTGTTTTAGGCAGAACTCCCGCTGATAGAGACGGTAGCCCACATTGCCGCTCTGAGGATCATTCTCATGACGTACCATACATATTCCCCAGAACTGGGGTATGTCCAGGGTAAGCTCTCGCGACGGATACCTCAGGTTCCAGCTGACGGACTATATAGGCATGTCGGACCTCCTGTCCCCGATTTACGCGGTCTTCGACGCCAATGAGGCCGACTCGTTTTGGGGTCTAGTTGGGGTAATGAAGATGATGGTCAGTTCACCCAGCCCCTAGTTGCGCGCAGAGCTGACTGGATTCTGTTCATAGGAAGGCAACTTCTTGCGCGACCAGAGTGGGATGAAGAAACAGCTGTCGACGTTGCAGCAGCTCATCGGGGTGATGGACCCAGAACTGCATGCGCATTTGGGTGAGCAGTGGTCCACAATGTGGATCTTCAGAGCTAATTAATACGTATCAGATCGGACTGGCTCGCTCAACCTCTTTTTCTGCTTCAGATGGATACTGATCGCCTTCAAACGGGAATTCAAGTTTGAAGATGTGATTAGGCTCTGGGAGGTGGGTCACAGGTTCCTGATTGTCCAATTCTTAATTCTTGAGACTAATCAGTGTTTAGGTGCTCTGGACCAACTACTATTCCGAGCATTTCGTCCTGTTCATCGCCCTAGCCGTGCTGCAAAGCCACCGAGACGTCTTGTTGCGATACTTGACCGAGTTTGACGAGGTGTTGAAGTACTTTGTCGACGTGTCTATGACGGTGAGTCACGCGAACCTTGCCTAGTCATGGACTTGAGGCTGACAACATGCGCCGCGATAGATTGATCTCGACACTACACTTGCCCAAGCCGAGGTGTTGTTCTTGTCCTTCAGAGGAATGGTGGGGGATCTCGATAAAGAGCTGGGAAAAGGTCGTCAAGGGGCTGAAGGACAGGAGCTGCGTCGAAGAAAAGGCCAGAGCGGGATTGGTGAGGGTGTGTTGGGAGCAGGTGCCAGCTCGACCGGCGATTCGGACATCTCACCCGATCTGAGAGAACTCCTCGACTGTTTCCAGCTCAGGCCAGATGACGAGTGAGAGGCCACGAGGTGGATCGGAGGATGGTGGGACGATGAGTGAGACGAGTGATGTTGTACCTTTTGATCAAATACATGAGCTGTTCCTAGTTGCAGATCCTGCTGTATAAGATACGACCACCTTCCTACCTACTGCGGCTTCTTGTTGATCATCATGAGGACCAAAGGCCAGCCTACCAGTATCTCGCCATTTGAATCCAGTCTCAGGTCCCGCTTGAGCTTGCGCATGAATCGGTCCACTATATCCCCTTCCTCGCTCCCCCTCTTCGCCTTGTCCTCCGGGTTGTCCTCGTGAAAAGCGTGCAGAGCAGACCAAGTTCGATAATACCCCTCCAGAGTCTCATACGTGAACTTCTTGGTCATCAACCACGGTTTACCGTCCGGATGGGACTTTAGTCTCAAAGCCGATTCGGCGTCCCATACCGACCAATCGACTTCACTGGAGATCGTCTCGATAGAAGGCTGCTCGTCTATGATGCTGGGTAGGGGAGATGATTGCGCTGGATCGAGATCTGGCAAGGACGTTTGCGAGGGTGTTTTGGGTGTTACAGGGAACGGAGCGAGATCTAGCAGGCCCTCGACGATTTTCCGTCCTGGCTGCCAGTACGACCCGAGGGAGTCTTGGGAGGACGAGTAGTGGGTGATCTGGGCATTGAGCTCGGACTGGTCGGGGAAGACCTGCTCCGCGTACCCCTGCGGGAGTGAGCATATGTTTTCCCTCAGAGCAGAGTCGACTCACGATGAAGGCGACGGTGCCGCCCGGTCGGACGACTTTGCTCAATTGAGCCCAGGCTTTGGGATAGTCGAACCAATGGGCAGATTGGCCTGTTTCACCTCAGTGTCAGTACAGCTGAGATGGACTCAGTGGACAAATCGACCCACCCGCAACGACGAGATCCACGCCGTCTTCACCGGAGCCGATTCCAATGTCAGTAAGCTGCTCAACTGACCCGACTCGATAGTCGATCTTGGCGGCACCATGTTCAGTCGGCTGCAGACCCTTCTCCACCATCTTCTTGGCGGGGTCTATAGCAACGACAGATTTGAACCTCGTGGCAAGGGATAGAGCGACGAAGCCTGGCCAGGAGTGTTAGTCGCCTGCGGTCAGAGAGGTCAAGACATACCTGGCCCACAGCCGATATCGAGGGCTCTGTCGAATCGACCGCCATTACGAGCGTGATGAGCATAGATGATCTCATACAGACGGCTAGGGTATGTTCTGTGGTCTAAGTCAGCGCCAAAGCCCTGAGAGCTAGAGTGTACAAGGACTCAAGACTCACGGCCGACAGGCGAGATATCCGCCGACGTCGAAAGTGGCCTTAGCAAATGTTGACATGATTGTCGGACAAAAGAGGTGGTTCAGGGCAGACTAGAAGATGAATGCGAGGGGAGGGACTATGCACAGTGTCCAGGAGAGGAGACGTTCTTTTATATACCTGGGCAGTATAGTACCATTCCTCTCAGGCAGTCACCATGAGGCCTGTGGTCATGTCGAGTGGAGGCGAGCTTCGGCTATTTCGGTCCATTTTCGGACTTGTCATTTGGGTGTCAACTTCTTCGATCTCATCTGTTCAACACACCACACGGTCATCTTCAAGTCATTCACACCGCCGACAAGTCCGAACAGCTCTAACACTCAGCCTTTGTTCGTTTAAGCACGATCACGCAAGATGGGACGCGAACCCACGCGACAGCAGTACTCTTCTGGCCTGACCTATGTCCAGAATAAACCTGCCTTTCTGCAAAACTTCGGGAAACCGGCGCCTCAACCCGATGCTTCGTCGAGTCGGGGGAGAGACGATGGGAATGGTGCTCGAGCTGGGAGGGAGCCCCTGCCTGAGAGACCTAGGGAAGGGGAGTGGGCGGGCGGGAGTGATGACGAGGGCAAGCGAGGCGAAGAGAGCGATGACGAGTGGGGGGATGTATACGGTGGCGGAGGGGATGATGGGCCTCAAGTAGTTGTTCTGAAGGAAGGGAGGCATTTGACGGCGGATGATGTCCGGAAAGAGCGTAGAAGAGGTGAGTCACAGTCGGGGCATGTGGGCTTACTTGTAGCTGCTGGAAAAGCATCTGTATCGCCCCCTCCGGAGAAGAAACCCTCGACATCAGCAAGTGGCAAAGAGACGACGACAAAGGAGGCAGATGGAAAGGCTGGAACGAAAGCCAAACCTGTAGTGCCCAAACCAAACGCTGGGGCGAAACGGAAGTTGGTGGGCGAAGCAGTCTCGGCGGGACAAGCCTCAGATACGGCGGACAAGGGGAAGAAGAAGAAGAAAAAGGCGGAGAAGGGCTTGCTCAGCTTCAACGAGGCAGATGGAGAGAGCTGAGCTGGCGTACCCATTCAACTCGAAAAGGATCAGCACGACGCCGCCCGACAAGCACGATGAAGAGGCCAGACCGGTCAATTGGTTGTCAAGGAATCTGCCAGACTAATGAGAGGTGATTGGCGGCACTCGCTGGAGATCGATCTCAGCAAATTCACGCTTCGGAGGACAATATATCCATCTTTGCAAACTGACTGCAATGGATCGCTCCATGATAGCAAACTGCTAGAGCTCTGCATGCGCAAGATGTGATGTATCACCTCGTTCAACCGATCACATCGCCCCGAGTACTCCCTGCGGGTCCTCCTTGGCTGTATTCGGAGTCACGAACCGGTCTTAGACCGGCGGAAGTGGTAGTGTCCTTGTACTCTTTCTTGCCTGTTCGGTCTTCAGACACGGCGGCAGTCAGTTGGGATATAAGCTGTGTCCGAGTCGCCGCCTCGGCCTCCGACAGCTTCCGGCCCTGAGTAACCGTTCGCAGAGTGTCCAGAACGAGTTTGGCCATTCCCTCCGAGTTCGACGAAAACCTGCGAGTCATCAGGTCGCTCAACGAACTCAACGCCCTGACCTCTTTCTTGCTGAGAGTGGACATGAAGTCGAGATTCGGAATGCTCTTTTTGTGAAAGTCTTTGGCGGCCTCGCTGGCGCATTCGGCGAGGTAGTTGTACTTGTCCAACGTGGCGTTGGTATGGGACAACTCCCCGAAGCGCCACGTCTCGTGGACAAAAGAGGTGAACGCTTGCCTGGATGCACTTTCAATCGTTTGCATATGCCACTTGGCTTTTTCGTAGTCTTGATCTGTCATCTGAACCTGTTGAGAGTCTGGCTCGGCGTCTTCTTGGGGCTCCTGCTCTATCACTCCGCTGTCGGGCCTTTCGTTTTGAGTTTCCTCATCTTCGAGGGCGACGCGGGTCAATCCATGTTCGTCCGTGAAGGACCTGGCCTCTGCGATGAAGTGTTGAAGCGTCTGCAGCGCCACATCATACTTCCTCACCGACACCTTTCCGGTTGACTTGCTGCTTGAAGCCTTCGTTGGTGGTCTAGACGGCATGTTTCGGTGATGGTGCTCAGAACGTAGCCGTAGAGCGGCAGAGCTTATAGTAATGGACTAGGGTGTAAAGAGAAAAAGAGGAAGAGTGAAGCTTGTTGGGGTCTGAAGAAGAAGGTCAGCCCGCTCAACGCCAGGTATATATACTGCATTTCACGACCGATGACGATCCTGTGGGAGATACCCAGACCAGTCAAACGCCTTCTCCAACGTATGTGAGAGACGCACGACGCAGTGTGTGGGGTCGAGAGACCCTTTGATTCGGACGCTCTCATTACCCCGTGTCTATCGTCATAATCGTCTAACGGAGTGCAGCCGAACGAAAGTTGTGTATCAAGGGGCAGATATTGAAGCTCAGTCTATATTGGATGGTGACGCACGGCTCCCCAGTCCCCAAGTCAGCGAGCGATAAGGCCTGAGGGAGTGAGAGTCGACCTACGAGAATCATTCGCCCGCATTCGCCGCTCCACCGCTGCCTCTCTGATAAACGGTCATGATGACTCTCGGCCGCAGCTCTCAAGATGTGAAACTGAACCAAGAGCCGACATCGCGAAGGGCAGACATGAAGTCGTGACAGGCATGGTACAGGTCTCCAGAGAGAAGGCATTCAAGGCAGCAGGCTGAACCCTGCGCCGGCCCTGCGGCTGCTTATCTTATCACGGCGGCCACTGCGGGTAAACCTCCGGCCCCCCACCCGACTTTATCCGGCAAAGCATTTTGGCTCGATCGAGATTTCGCCAATCCGCTCTCACTGAAATCATCTCGGTTCTGGCTCAGTATCGCGTAGCCGTCATCTATCTCAACGTATCTCCCCCTGACTGTAGCGATATACCACATATAGGACCCATGTCCCGCATCAGCTGCCTCGCAAGGCAGTGTACCCGACTTCGATCATTGGACACGCTCAAAAAACCATCCGCCCGATCTTACGCCTCCTCCCCTTCCCCGACGAAACCATCGCTCAATGTCCATGCAGCAGCAGGAGGACCTCAAGCGCCCTCGGAGTACTGTGCGTCCTTGGTACAAAAGCTGGATCCGGAAGCATGGCTGTGTTCGAGGCTGTGGCCGACTAGAGAGCGGAATTGGTTTCTCGCATGGCGGGCCTTCAACGTGAGTCATCTGTGCCACGCTCTCCTTCCGAGTCAGAGCAGCTGATTGAACGGTTGGATTGCTAGCTTGAACTGCATTTGATATCAACGACGATCTCTCAGCCCGCGCTTGCGGCGATCAGATTTCAATTCTGGAGAGATGCCCTTAGCTCGATTTGGACGGGCAAGACGACTGATGGAAAAGTGGCGACGGTGCCACAGCATCCAGTGGCTGTGGCCTTGGCGGAGATGAAGGCCGCGAGACCTATACAGAGATACTACCTCTCGCAACTAATCGACACCAGGGTCAGTGGCCTCTCATCCAGACATCGATCGAGAGAGTAAGCTGACGGTCGATGTTTAGGCCAAAACACTATCGAAACCTCCGGCATCGGTATCCCTAGAACAGCACCTAGAGACCTATGGACCGCTACAGTCGGCATTATTGTTAGGTCAACTCCCACTCTTGGTCCCTCCGACATACCCACAGACATCACATATCACACACACCCTTTCCCATCTCGCTACCCTACTCTCCACCGTGTCCCTCCTCCGGAATCTGCCCCTCTTGGTATCAAATAAGCGGCAAATAAACATCCCCAGCGATATATGCGAGAAACACGGCATCATCGAGGAAGACGTGTTGCGGAATGGGGCAGCGGCAAAGGGTCTTCAGGATGGACTTTACGAGATCGGAACGAGAGGGATGGACGAGTTGATAACAGCAAGAAGGGAGCTGAAGGGCGCAGGAGGCAGGGTGGAGCCGAGGGCTGCCACACCAGTCTTCCTCTCTGCGGTGAGTGAAAGCTCATTGTGTGAGGCCATGATGCTGATTGTTTGTAGATTCCAGCGGAGAGATACCTCCAAAGGCTGGAAAAGGTCGATTTCGACGTCTTCAACGTCGGCCTGCACAAGCACGACTGGCGTTTAGCACCTCGCCTCTGGTGGCGGGCGCAGTCTGGCAAGATATGATCCCACAACGCGATGGACAGTTCTCGCATATGCATTGCATGGATCACTCCAAGCGAAATAGAACGACAGAAAGGCAGGAGATGTGGTGGAGGCGCTCTACTCAACAGGGTGCATGTTCAACACGTCGCATTTGTCGTTGTCGTCCTCCCATGGGAATCCCATAGCTTCATTCGGAAGCGTCCATCCTGACTCACCGAGCTTCTCAACGTGTGTCACGTTCGGATCCTCCTTCACGACGAGATGTGAGTGCGGATAGGCCAGGGGTAACTGTGTACCCGGATCACCGAGATCGAGGTATACCGGGAGTTCGACTCCCCACGGCCCTGGATGACATTCTGGACTGTAACCCAGATCCACAGCCATCCCCGGACCGCTGTGGAGGACCAGATCTGGGATCCAGCCATACCCGCCTTCCATCGCCACGACCGTCTTGCCCTCTCTGATCATCCTATCGCGTCTGGGCCAATCAGCGGTTTCCATCTCCCCCATTTGACCATTATCGGGCCATACCAGACGTATCCCCTCGTCCTTGTTGGTCGAGGGGTTGAGGATGTGTCGAACGGCCAAGGGTGTTCCCTTGGTATCAGCCTGGCAATCAGCAAGTCCCGGCTAAATCGACTGACCCGGGTGGATGTCGAGAGGAAGACTACTCACTAGCTCTTTGAGCTCTTTGACTAGTTTGTCAAGAGGAGCCTGGTCTCTGATTCAAGAACGATCTCCTCCCTCATGCCTCGAAAGCCGCGACCCCGTCTGCCGCAATTCGGCTCTGGTACGACGAGGCGGTACGTACCGACCTTGAAGTCGCCTATCAATCTTGCGTCAACACCGCAATCACACACGGATCTTGCACATATACATACCTGGTGCGTATACGCCAATGTATCGCGGCTATGGGAGAGTCAGTCTGAGGGCTTGGAATGGAGGGACGTACGTGATCTCGAAGTACGCGGGCGATGACTGCTTGATAGGCCTCTTCGGCGATCTCAACGGCACTGAGGACGGGTTCGGCCATGTTCATGTCTGCCTGTGGACTAGAGGATTCGATAGACTGATCAGTATGTTGGGGCGAAGGAGGCGATGTCATTCTGTGTTCTCTTATTCAGTGTCAGTTGATCATCAGCTTGCAGGGGAAGTGAGCCGAGGTGGATGAGGGTGAGGATTGGTGGTGAACCTCGACCAGGAATGCTGTTGGGTCAAGTACTTGGCCAAACGACCACCAGTAGTGTAGCGAAGAAGCAATGCTGGCGTCCTTCTCAACGAAATCCCACTGCTGAAACCCTCGACAGGCGTCTCCATACCCTCCCTTCATGCCGACATGTCGCCACAAACCGTGTTCGAGTATGATCCACCCGGTCTAACGCGGCCCAACGCGCATACCTCGCCTTCACCGTCCTTTGACCTCGAGACGACCTTTGTTTCGATATGATCATACTCGTCATCAGCGTTAAAGTCTCTCAAGAGCCATCCTTTCCCAGCGATCGAATCGTCATTCTAGCGTATAGCCTTAGCGTTGAGTGTGTCAGCGTGTCGTGGTGCTTCTCTTGGAGCAAGGTCATAAAATCGTACATGCGCAAACTGAATGCCACAGATCAACCATCTTATCGCCCACTCTTTGCGAATAGCAAACAGTGCCGACTCCTCGCCACCTGCCCAGCGCGCGCGTGTCCTCAGATCTCCATCCTGGACTGTTCTATCCTACCGCTTGTCCTTCTTCCTCACTTCATCAACCTTGACAGGATGCAGCATAACCTTGTTGACGTTCGACGCCGCAGGTGGAACACCCTGGTGACCCTTCGACCAGTCATACGACAGAGCACTGAAATCATTGGGTCAGAGATAGGTCTGCGGATCTGAATGCGCGAAACTTACTAGGCGAAGATCTCGTGGTTGTGGTTGAAAGCGGTGGAAACAATGGGCGTCCCGAACTGAGGTGGTTTGGCGTCGGAATCACCGTTGTTCAGTTCTTTGAGTGTGAAGGCTAATGGGGTTCTAGGTCAGAGCAGTACAGTGGGTTGCGCCGAGGACTTACGCTTGACTTTTGTCCTGTTGACACCGTCCCAGAAAGTCAAACTACCATCGCTGCCACCGGTACAGAAAGTGTTGTATCCCTTATGGAAAGTGATGGTGTTGACGGCGAAGACGTTTTGCGAGTATTGCTGACCAGACATGGTCGCTGGTGTGCCCGGCATCGAGTTGTTGGGGATATCATATCGGTGGCACTTGAACGAGTAGTTGCGACTATGACAGGTCAGCTGAGCTCTGGACCAGACTGATTCAAGTGTCGATGAGCTCACTTCGATTTTTCGTCCTCAGCTGGGTACCTTCACCGAAGTCAGTCTCTGCGCTCACCCAGTAGCAGTCGGACTCACTGGATGGCCACTCTGCCCTCTACACTGCCAACTGTATACGCATCACCAGATGGGAAACAAGAGACCACTCTCGTCTGCCACTTCAGTGGGGAGTCGATTGTCTATAAAGCGAGTTTATTAGTATTGTACGAAGGAACGACAAGGACCACCTCACCTTCCACTGCTTCATTGGATCTTGCAGGTTGAATATATGCAGTTTTCGGTTCGCTGTCGCCACGACCTGTCACTACAGTCAGCTAGATGAACTTTCGGGGACGAAATGCCAGCTGATTACTCGCCATCAACTTCTCCGCAATATCCATGCTATACGCGTTCTCCCCTAGCTCGACGGTTCCAACTGGATTGGGCGTCCTCAGATCCCAGTACTGCAGACGTCAGCGCGATGCCCGGGCTCTGCCACCACAATGGTCCCACCTTCAGCTTCTTATCCCATCCCGCAGTGACGATCATGCCGTCCCCTTGTTGCAAGTACTTGATGCACTTGATGGGAGCGTCATGCGCCGCGACTTGTTGTTGCTGCCCCGTGGCGACGTCGTACATTCTCGCAGCGTTGTCGCATCCCGCTGAGAATATGTGTTGTCCGCTCTATATCATGCGTCAGCGGTTGGTCACTCGAGCACAGCTTCTCTTCGCTGGACTTGCATTTGACCAAGTGAGATCTAGGACCGGTGCTTCGTGATTGTACATCGCTTTCGGCTGCGACTGCCCTTGCGAGTTGACATCGTATAGTCGGACCTAACATCGAGTCAGTGTGAGGTCCTATGTAATCTTTGCCGACTGGGACAAGGCAGGCAGCCTGCCCGGCAGCTAGGGAAATCACTGACTCCGTTGTCCCAACTTCCTACAGCCAAAAGATCTTGCGTGGGCGAGAATCCGATCTTCGATATCGAGTCCGTTGGCGGCTGTGCCAGCTCGAGATCTTTCGAGACCATTCGAAAGGCCGTGTTCATCATGTTGGCGAAGAGACTGCCTCAGTCCAGAGCGTGTTGAGAAAGTGTGAATCGGGTAAGAGCTCGAACGACGCGGTAGTCGTCTCGGCTTGCGGCGGCTCGAGGGCGCTGATGGAGCAGCACTTGTTCACTACCAATTACGTATGATGATGGGGTGATGGCAAAAGCTGAGGAAGCCTCGCGAGTCGTGCAGTGGATATGCAGACGGAGAGGGTGCGAGGGCGATAGGGAGGCAGTAGTCGGACAAGAGTCAGAAGTCAGGCCGGTCAAAGTTGTGGTGGGCGTTGTATGGTGGATTTTAGGTTTAAGTCACCGTGAGAAACTAACAAGCGGAGCGTTCGAGATTTCTGAAAAATGTGTAGGCTGTCTTGTGAGGTTGTTGACAAAGCACTCCTAGCATCGAACATCGTATCGACGGCAACACTCCCAGCCGCCAGAACCACACAGATAGCGGGCGTCAGCCACCAGTATCCAAATTTCGTAGTTTTCACCGCCATGGCGTCCCTCATCGAGCTTTTCCAATTCCTCGACTCGCCAAACCCCTCCGCCAGACATCTCGCCTTGCAGAACCTTGTCGGACATACCGCCAAGAACCAGCCCGAAAGGCACATATTCATCCCTTCTCCGTTCGCTGGCACGGGAACGACTGGAGGAGGACTACTGCCTGAAAAGCGGAAGCAGGATAGCGAGCAGGATGAGCTCAAGCTCAAAGCGCTGAGGGATCTGATGGAGCTGTGCAGCGATCAAGCGGTGAGCTTGAGTTGAGTAATGAGTGACGCAGAGGGCTGATTCTGTTCGAAGATGATTGCGCATGATGCTTTGTCGGGATTGATCAACCTCGCAGATACACTGGCAGTAGCTAAGCACCTTGCGACTGAGCAATTCCTCGTATGGCTCATCTCGTATACGACAGTGAGTGCCGTTCTGCAGATGGGATGGTACAGAGATACCGACTGCCCGTCTACAGAACACCACATCTCCGTTATCTCCCTTGACAGCGATGCTGCTCTCCAATTTGACATCGCATACGTCGTTGCTGCCTCAAATCGTTAATCTCACCATTCCCATTGTTGGCCTCCCGCTGTCCAAGCACTACCCGCCGTACCACCTTCCAGCGGCTGCATCAGCATCGTCCAGCTTTCACCCGGACTACAGAGACCCAGCGGTCGTGCCTGCCAATGCGGAAGCTGGGCAGGAGGAGGAGCGAGACATCGAGGCACTGCGTGCGCTCGTTCAGGCTTTCGAGGACGGTGCTGGCGAGGGCGTGAAGGAAGGCAAGGGAAAGAGAAAGGGAGAGTGTCATTTCCTCGCCTCGGTCTTTGCGAACGTCTCGATGGTGAGCCCAGTCCGCAATGTGGTACACAGCGATACTGACGTTTCTGCTCTCAGTTGCCGGCTACGAGACAACTTCTGCTTACGCCGCGGCCACCTTTCCCACATCCCTCTTCGGATTTGCCATCGCCCGACGACGAACCGCTGCTGAGCAAGATTGTCGTGTATACCGGACATCCAGATACAATCAGGCGTGGAGGTGCTTTGGGCTGTATCAAGAACTGTGCGATGGACCGGGCGTCAATGGGATGGCTTTTGGCCAGCGAAGGTGAGTTTGTGTGTCGGACCCTTCGGATTACCGCTGACTCTGGCTTTCAGATGAGCGAGTGCGACTACCCTCGGACCCGTCGCGAAAGGTGAAAGGAGTAGACGTTGTTCCATGGGTCCTCGCGCCGTTGATGGGCCCGGAGGAGTATGATGTGGACGTGAGTCGTGCTGGAGGTCATACTTAAGACCCTATCTGACATATCGCCGATTTCAGGAGATGGAGCAACTCCCGCCGACATTACAATTCCTGGGCGCCGAGAAGAAGCGCGAACAGGATACTGTGTTGCGTATGATGTGTATTGACATCTTGCTACTGTTATCCACTAGTGAGTGTCTGGCTGGTATATCATTATTGCGTATCTGTCATCCGTCGCCCCAATCTCTTCATCTCGACCTCCCCCTTTTTCTCTCACTACAGCGTCTATCTTCGCTTCCATAAATCCGAAATCCGGACAGGAGATCAGTAACTGAAGTTGCTCTTAGCTTTCACTGGCAGAGAATCATTACGAAGTCGCGGGGCATACTTTGTCGTAAGAGAGCTGCACAAAGTGGAGACGGATCAAGCGGTGAGTTCATATTGATAATGTGGGAAACATATCTAATACTTCGCGCCCCAGATCAAAGATGCGATCGAGCGATTGGTATCCTTGATCCAAGGTGAAGAAGGGCACGACACCAAAGCCGAGCATATTGGCGAGCTAGTTAAGGTCAAGGATGAGGAGGCAGAGCTCGACGTTGTGGAAGTGTAGTCGCGCATCCAGCATCCACCTGCATGCACCGAAGTCGAAAAAGGTCTGGAGACTTAGCGTAAGTTCGTATTGGGTCGGATAAGAACATTTTCAAATGAGAGCCGGGGGTGGTGGTCCTCGTGGTCTATTCGGGAACGATGGCGGCGTTCCGTTGCGTTCGGGCCGGAAACATTGACGTTCCACTCCGTCGGCGGGAACGCCAGCCAAGTACGTCGTCGCCGCTGGAGATCCTCCCCGCAATCGTCTCGCTGCCGGAACCCTCCCATCTACGATCGCCTCTCGGCCTTCCCGCCTGATGGGCAGATTGCTTTGCCACCTATTCTGACCTTTGATGATTAACCCCGTTCTCACTCGTTCACTTACCTTCCACCAACGAGGTGACTACTTCATCCTTGATCTTGAAGTAACGATTGGGGTTCCAACTTTGGAGCACCAGCTGCTGAATGCACCTGGCCTTTGGAAGGCGTTTGTCAGCTGGAAGGTATATCTGATGCCAGGAGCTAAGAGGACTGACCTGCTGGTCATCATCCTCGCCTTCCCCCAATATCGCTACGAGCTCCCCTCCCACGACGTCCTGCTCCCAAGCCCGTCCGCCTTCGCCAGCATATTTCACGACGTTTTCAATGTAAACAGGTCGAAAATGTTTCTTGTCGGTGATTGTCACCGTGGGCGGAGTGTCATGAACTATCCCTACCTATGAACACGATCAGCGGATCCCATCGACAGCAGTACAGACCACATACGACTCGACCTCGAACAAGATGCTGTGCCTCGTGGCACACTGTAATCGCCAAGTGGAGAATGGATCGTCGGTACGCCTTGTGGTCGACCGTCGTTCGCGCGCAGACCGCTGTCGACACCAACTCCTGGGATGAGCATATGTTCTCAGTTCTGTCGAGCGGAAAACTGCCTCACGTTGTGCGATATATAAAGATCCTCCTGTGCGTTCAATGGAACGCACATCCCGGAGTCTTCGATGTCATCGTCAATGTAGATGACCATATTCGAGCCCCGCAGCCAGTCGCCGACCTGTTTCGCTATCCAATCTCGCTCAGGAGCCTCCTTGACAGGGGGCGTTTCGCCGAGGGTTTCATCCAACGCCAGACCTCCGACGTCCATCAACGCGTCGATCGTCGTCTCCTCCGATCTTATGGAACCGAGAATCCTACGTGCCACTTCAACCGTCTTACTCAAGACTATGATCTCATCATGCGTAGCTGGGACATCATTAGGTTCTCCTAGGTTGGAGTGAAAGAATCTCGTTTGGGGGGTGTAGGGGGGGAGGTCGAGATGTACGGCGGAACGGGTTCGTTGCAGCGGGTCGCTCCGGGTCGCTCGCGGGGCGTGTCTGACTAGCGTTTTGGGCATGTCGCTACGGGTAAGATCGTGAACTCAGGTGTGCCGTGGAAAGTTGTGAAGAGAAAGCTTCCAAGTGAGTGTACGTGTCAAGTCTTTACGGTTACTTCGATCGACGAGCCGGCAACCTGAAACAAGTGACCTGAAACGCGCCAGCAGCAAGGTAACTCTCACCTACTTTACAACCACCCCCAAGGGCGGAAGGGTTCGCAAAGCTTATATGATAGTCCTGCATATCTACGGTCATGATCGTGATGTCCTTCTAAACTGACTGCATCGACTATTACTACAGATCATAATGAATAGGACAAACCAACACGGCAAAACAGGCGAAATGTCCCCTCATACCAATCTCCTCGCTGACAGATGACGAGCTGAATTCCATCTCGTGGTCGAACGGCGAGGAGACATGACGTTGGGAGATCACACCAAGAACCTGAACCCCTTCTGCATCTGCGCAGCATCCCGGACGGTCGTGCTCTCCAGCTCGGCAGCCCGCTCGAGGGTATCTCCATGCTCGCCAAAGGCCCTCTCGCCGGCCTCCAGTCGCCTATTGGCCGATTTGAGGATCTCCCTGAACAAAAAGTTGAGCTGCATGTGTGTCAGCTCGCTCACTCGATTACACTAGCAGGCTTTTACTCACTGCGATCGTGGTGACGAACATTGCAAGCACGATGCCATAGGACTTAGTGTAGCTCCTGTGAAGTATGTCAGATTGGAACATCCTCCCGGGAATAGGCTCGAGTTAGACTTACGGGCCGAACTTGCTGGGCCAGACGTACTGAGGCGTGTCAGATCATACAACTTGCGCAGTGGAGTCTAAGCTAATCACGAGCGCTGCCTGGCGTTTTGGCGGAGCCTTCACAGGAGAGGGTAGGAAAGAGCTTGAATGGAATCAGGAATTGGACTCACACTTCCAGCTATGTTACCAGTTTGGGACAAGGCGTTCTACAGTGATAACCTGGGTCAGCAGGCACATAGAGTGCCGACAATGACTCCCAGCTCACCATGAAAGCGAGCGCAACGGCTCGCTTGGCCGGTGGACGAGGGAACGAACTGCTCATCCAGGTGTACATCTGCGAAGGTCAGAAAAGTCCAGGGGAGGATCCATTAGACTGACAATGATGTAGCCTATGGACGCTATTCAGCAACAAGAGCCATAGCCAAGAAATATACTCACCTGCGTAGGAGCCCGCTTGGAGGAAGAGAGCAAAGTAACGCGCGGCTCGGGCTTGAGTGGCTGAGCGAGAGTGAGATGCAATACTTGTGATTCTCTTGCAGTAGACGTACCCATGGAAATGATGAAGCCGATGATACCCATAATGAGTGGCCATCTGCACGATCTTAGATCAGAACAAACCTCGACTCAGGGGAAATAGTTGACCCACGTAGAATGCCAGAACTTCTCCTTGGTCCTGTCCGAGTGGATCGAGTTGGCGAGAGAGATGATGCAGGAGAACTGGATTCGTCGTCGTCAGTACAGGTGTATCGATCTACGAGACGACGGTAAACTGACGACCCAAGGGGGTGCACTCAAAAGTAGAGTCTCGGTGGTGCCGTAACCCAAGGTCTTTGTCTGTATGATGGTCAGCTTTTTACATCACCGAAGGTGATCAAGGCGCAGCATCTGAAACGAACCAGAGTTGGGAAGTAGCTGAGCCACGTCAGCGAATTCAATCTCTCGCCGGAGACCAACTCACATGTTGAACGACAGCCCGGTCACACAAGCCGTAAGACTGAGCATGAGGATGTAGATCTTCCAGTCCTGCGCCGTGGATCAGTTGGCCCCATCCTGACCCCATCGCGGTGTTTGCAGGCGGCGACTCACGCTCAATGCCATCACAAATCCTGCATACCACTTGTCCTCCTTCGAATCGACATCCACTTCGCCGACCTACCGGCAACTCTGTCAGTATGACCCAGGGTCATGTACCCCCCTATTTATCACTCACATCCTCTAGCATTCTCAGCTGGGCGACCTGGAGCTCCTCTTTGGAGAAACCGAATCGGGTGTTGTGGGGGAAATCCGGCAACATGACAATAGCAATTAGAGCCACGAACATCGTTATAGCTCCTTCAACTGAGGGAGGCATTAGCGCTTAGCTTTGTGCTCACAGCGAGACGTGTGAAGACTTACTGTAGAAGAGCCATCTCCAGGCAGAATGGCCGAGACTGGGGTAGTGTGAGATTGCATCTGACGTGCAGAAATGTCACCTGGACGACTCACACGCCCTTCATATTGGCCAGAACTCCAGCGGCGATGAGAGACCCAAATGCGTTCGAGATCAGGTTTCCACAGTAGAGAAGCGTGTATCGCAGACTGAGGGGTAAGCGGGTGATGATCGGTACAGCTGAGCTCCGGAATCTTACCTGATCTCATCGGCCTTATACCATTTACTCACAAATAGAGTGAGCTCGGAAGCAAGACCAGACAGGCGGTACAGCTCACCTGAGAAGGAATAGAGCTCCGGGGAGGAAAGCAGCCTCTACCATACTAACAGCACTGTCAACATCACACCAAGCGGTAAGATTGATGAGTTGGACCCACCCCAAGAATAGCCTGGTGAGAAGAGCACCAACAAAGTTCTTCGTGATACCAGTCAGAACGGAGATCATTCCCCACTAGACGTTATCCAGTCAATTTATCGAGTGCCATTGGGTTAATTGACTTACGATCAACATGGCGATCGGAAGGTAGATTGAAGGACGTCCGACCAGGTTGAGCAACATGTTTGAAGGGACTGAGTAGACCATCAGCCTTGTTCTCTTCATCTGCGTCGCTGTACTTACCTTGGAACAAGATGTATCCCACGTAGAGGATGGACAGCAGTGTCTGGAACTGAGTGTCGCTGAGGCCCAACTCTTCTTCGAAGCCTATTCGGTGTCAGCCTTCGGTGGCCCAACACTCTGGGCGGCAAGGCTGACCTTGAAGCCTTGCAGCGGCCGCATTGTTACGGTCGATGTAGTTTCTAGACACATGAGCGAGTCTTCGAGGATCCAAGGAGTCTCAATTCAGCTTACAGAACTAGCCCGAAGTCAGCATTGAAGCTCCCACCTGTCGCAATAAGTGCTCACTGTAAATGACACTGAACAGAACGAATCGCTCGGTCAGTAAGTTGAGGACAGCCACTACTCTCCATATCAAACTCACATCTACATCGACTGTCAGTAACATTCCCCGGCTTGCAGCTTGGCACTCACAAGGATACTGAATCTCAGATCGAGTTTGAGCTTGAGCCTCTTCTCGATCCTCATCCTCTTCTCCGATCCCATCTCGAGGCCGTCGACCGCACCAAAGGTCTTGTTCATATTGGCCTTCTCCTCAGCGGAGAGATGTTCGGCATGATCGATAGCTTGCTTGTTGTTGAGTTGAGCGTTGTGCGGATCCGTGACAACGGTGTGTGCCGACATGGCGTCGTTGTGTTCCGAGAACCTCGACGCGTTGTCCACCATCTTGCTTGAGGGTCGATGGTTAGGATGTAATCAGATGCGGGGAAGAGGATTTCTCAAGGCCTGGAAGCCCGTTCTTATACTGTAGCGACTCTTTTGAAAGGCCAGGGAGGACGGTCGATATTGATTATACCCAAAGCCTGCAGAAACGTCATCGACCCAAGCTCGGTCAGCGATTCAGCTGGGATATACGCTCCTCCAGGCTCCTCCAGGAGCAGCAAAAGTCATTTAGGTCAGGTGGACCCGATTTCCATCGGCAGCTATCGGCAGTCAAATCGGTTCGGGCACGAAGACGGGTTCTCCCTGGTCTTCCCTGGTCCTCCACCCTTCCAGACCCATCCTCCACTTGCCCCTGTCGGTGCCCTCGGTACCCACAGATGTTTACTTCGCTTGGCGAGCTATCTTTAGGTCAAGGCAGGTTCCAGCTTGGACGTGACTGCAGGTGACTGCAGGTGACAGCTGACTGGCTCTAAATCCCGGAGTCTTGCTCGCCTCTCGGAGTCTCGGACATGTCATCGTTGTGGAGCGAAGTAACGGCAAAAGACGGGCCGGCGGCGAAGGTGGTCCGAGCACCGGAGCACATAGGCGTAGGATCCAGTTAGCAAGCCTTTTAGCGGGGCCAGATACCAGGCGTGCCAATCAAGTGTTTCCCGTGAAACCCGGAGTGGTTGCCTGCATGAGTCATCACAATTGACACACTGTCTGTTGTCAAGTTGGCTCGTTTCATCGTTCCATGTCGGTCCAGATCGTCATCTTTCGGTCACCGTGACCACGTCGATAGAGGTCTCTCAGTGGCGACCGTGAACACATATCAAGAATCGCTCCTCGCTGTCTTCGTACCTCTAACTATCGCAAAACATCCCAGACACACCAAATCACTTCAACATCATGGGCAAACACGCTATGATTGGCAAGCAGGCGCCTGCGCTCGAATTGCCTAGCACTACTGGCGGCACGTACAGGCTGCCCGTCGGCGAAAAGGTGGGACAGCTGCCGGCTCTATACCACTCCTAGAGCTTAGCTGACCACGTTCTCTATAGCCCATCGCTCTGTTCTTTGTGCGTTGACCACCTCGATCTATTTGCGGCCACGACGAAAAGACTAACGGAGCTCATATATAGTTTCCCAAAGCCGGTACTGCGGTCTGTACCGCCGAGGCATGCTCTTTCCGAGATGCCCAGGCGGACAATGTCACGTTCAAGCGACACCCAGAGCTGGAAGTCGTTGGTATCAGCACAGGTGAGTCGAGCGATCTGACCGAGCGGGACGTGCTGATCGCTTTCCGGCCCAGACTCGATAACTGCCCAAACGACATTTGCCGACGAGAACAAGCTGTCATACCCCGTCCTGTCAGATGAGAAGAATGAGGCTAGAAAGGCGTACGGCGTAAACAAGCAACTGCTAGGTCTCGCTCCAGGTACGTCTGGCTCTCAGCAATCGGTTGATGGCAATACTCACCCAGAGTATCAGGTCGAGAAACGTTCTTCATCGACGCCAAGGGCGTTATCAGGGGTGTCTGCGATAGTGCCTTCTCCTCGGGGTGAGTTTCTGCCACGAGCTAGGATCATTCGAGCTGACATAAATGCAGCGCCCATCTGAAGTTCGTCGAGAAGATGCTGCAAGACACCGATGGCGGAAAAGCCTAGACCGGGACTGTGGACTCTCGGACCTTTTCCGGCAAACTACGATATACCCCATAGACAACTATCTCCCTTTTTCTGATCTAGTCTGAATGCCGAGTGTGCATGCTGTTTTGAATGATGCTATAATCTACTACTACACCAAATACTACTCCTATATCCCCTCCACGATCGGGCCATCTGGACCCGCTGTTGCCTCCTTGGTTCCTTTCAGACTGTCCCCTAAGCTCGCCAACCTCTGCAGCTTCTTTCCGGCTAGGACTTGCTTCACTTCATCTAGGTTCAACGTCTCGTACTCGACCAAGGCGGATGCGAGCTGGCGTAAATCGTATTAGCAGTGTCCATATCAACAGGCCAAGGTGCAACTCACAGTGTGCAATTCCTGCTCGTGGTCTTTCAGGCATTTCTCTGCTCTCTGCATACTCTGATCCAAGAACCTGAACGTGCAGTGTCAGAAATGCAAGTGGGAATCGAGCCCGTGATGACTCACGAGCGGATCTCGCCTTCAATCTCGTCTTTCTTCCTCCCAGAGAGGTAGACAGATTCCTCGTCTCCATGAGCCACCAACCCGACTTTATCACTGAATCCATAGCTCTGCGCCTGGTCAGTACTCATAGGTAGTGATGCACTCGAGGCACTCACCCTGATCATACGCGTGGCCACGTCGGTGGCTCTCTGCAGATCACTGGAGCAGCCTGAAGTAACGTCGTCTCGACCGAAGATCATCTCCTCGGCTGCCCTGCCGCCAAGGGCGACGTCGATCATGGCGTTGTACTCCTTCCGCGAATACGAGTCTGTGACCATCAGCCCGATGTTCCTTATACGCGGCTCGTTCAGTGAGCTCACCCTTGTCCTGCTCGGGGAGTTGGAACGTGATACCAAGTGCTTGTCCTCGGGGCATGATAGTGCTATGTCAATAGGTCAGAGTTGCGCTTTATAGACTCCAGCTCACTCACACTTTATGCAGCGGCATGGCGCCGGGCGTATGTAGTGCGACCAGAGCGTGGCCACCTTCGTGATATGCCGTTGCCTTCTTCGATTCCTCGGTGACGTAGTGCGATTTCCTCTCGGCGCCCATCAGAATTCGATCTGAGCATGTCAGAATGGTCCAAAGTGCGACAAGGTGCTCCACGTACCTTTGGCCCATTCGAAGTGCTTGAGCTGAACAGACTTGGCGTTGTCTCGAGCGGCTTTGACCGCGGCCTACATCAGATTTAGCCCAATGTCTCAACTTAGTGATTGGCAAAGCCAACATACCTGGTTGACCAAGTTCTGCAAATCGGCTCCGCTCATACCTGGACATCCTCTAGCAATGACACTCGGGTCAACGTCGACATCGTACTGCACGTCGCCCATGTGATGCTTCAAGATCTCAACTCGGCCTCGGACATCGGGAAGACCGACGACAACTGCTCCACTCAGCTCTTGTCCTTGCATGCTTCGTCTGGGGTACGTACCATGCTTGTCAAATCGACCTGGACGGGTCAAGGCCTTGTCAAGACTCTCGGGGAAGTTGGTAGCGCCGATAATGATGACTCCTTCGGTCTGGGCAAAACCATCGAGCTCGACCAAAAGCTGATTGAGGGTTTGTTTCATGTAATGCTGCCAGCGACATCAGCAGATAGTCGGTGAAGTTGGTTGAGCTTACTCACCTGGTCCCTGGCAGAACGCTTGGAGCCGATAGCGTCCAGTTCGTCGATAAAGATGATAGCAGGCGCTTTCTCCCTTGCGACCTGGAATAGCTCTCTAACTCGTTTCGCTAGAACACATGTCAGCTCAATACCCATCGTGCTTGAGGGCATTAGCTCACCTCCGACACCAACGAACATCTCGTCGAAAGAAGATCCGGATGCGAACAGGAATGGAACTTCAGCTTCACCGGCAACAGCTCGGGCGAGCATCGTCTTTCCTGTACCAGGGGGTCCGGTGAGGAGGACACCTTTGGGCAGCTTTCCTCCGAGCGTAGAGAACTTTTCGGGGTTTCTGAGGAATTCGACGACCTCTTCCAGTTCCTACAGCTGAGTTCAGCCCGTGAACGTTGAAACGGCGACTGGATGACCTACATTCTTGGCCTCTTCCACACCGTGGACATCGGAAAATTTGACAGTCTTGCCCTCTTCAGGTTCGAAGATGGCGGGTTTGGCACCACCCTTCAGCAGGCCAGTACTCTCGCCGACCATGCCGAAGACGGTGAGGAAGACGAATATCCAGAGGAGCGAGACTATGATGGATCGGGCGACCCTCCAGAAACTGGAAGTAGGCGAAGCCGGTGCAAGTTGGACGTGAATAGGTGACAGAGGGGTCCCGGGAGTGGCTCCGCCGGCACCTGCTCCAGGAATACCAGTAGATGTTTCGGAAGCAGCAGCAGTTTGAGCCGAGCCAGCCTGTGTTCGAGATGCTAGTAAACTTTGAACGATAGGTGCACGAGGAGCGGTGGCAGAATCAGAGATAGGAGCGGTCGAAGCAGTCGAAGTCGGCGAGGCAGTGGAGGTGGAGGCAGTGGCAGATGTAGCTGATGCTTGAGGGAATGGAGATGGAGCCGAAGTTGCAGGTGTAGACAGAGGAGCCGACGTAGGTATCGATTTGATGTTGCCCAAAATATTGTCCCGCTTGCGAACCATCTTGCTAATCTCGCTCAATCTGCCGGCTCTGCCCAGAGCGACGACATATAACCCCCAAGCCTCCTCACTTCCAACAAGAGTCTTCCTCCCACTCCCTTCTGCCCCAACTCCCTCTTCGATGCTCTCATCCAGAGCGATCGTCTCGTAATATTTGACCAAGCCTTGTACCTCTCCTCCTTCCAGCAGCGCGTTCAGCAAGGCTAATTGATCTGGAAGTGAAGTGGGCTTGGCCAGCGCTTCAGTCTCGAGGGCCGCTATTTGAAGCTGAAATGGTGTGAGTGGGGCATCGGTACTAGCAGGGCTGTCAGGGGCGATCGGTGCACTTGGGGCATGATCTCCCGATCTATTGAAAATGGCATATTGCGTCCGCGATGTTGATAGGAAGCGGGGCGCATTGATGAGAACTGATGATCGTACCAGCTATCGCCCAGTCAGCGCCACATACCCAGGCCACAGCTTCGTACCCACCTTAGTCGAACTCTGCAGCACAGACTGAGCTCGGCATGTGCCGAGCGGTCGTAGCAGGTCCAAGATCAGACCTTGAGTCGGTCGAGCCATTTTGTCGATCCGGGGCGTCTTATGTGCCTCTCCTCACGCCTCTTCCGGACGTTGATGTCGATACCGCACACGAGTCGAGGTTGTCGAACAAGCTGTCTTTGCCGATGAACCGCGTACCACTTGCTTACCACTCGTCGTTGCTTTCAACTTTCGATCTGGCTTCATTCGTAAGGTACGCAGCGATCGTTACGTAATTCTAGATGGTGGTGAGCGGAATCAAAAGGTTGGGACGAGCGTGACCGTGTTTCAGAGCGAGAGACGGGTGACATCCTCACCTTCTTCATCTCACAACGCGACACCTCGACAGCCACCACATTCTACCTGGCTCATGCTCAAGCTTAAGGCCCAGAGACAGCTATAGCTCAATAGTCATCACTCTCGCCCAACATGGTGGCTCAGAAAGAGAAGGAGAAACAGAAAGAAGGGGGTCCCCACGACGCCAGGAGTACTCTGACCATCAAGGTGAGTCCCTTGGCCACCGCTCGACCTCATGCGTCCCTTCGTGTAGTTGCTGATTCCCATCATAGCGATTGACCAAGAAATTTCGCTTCCTACCCATCCATTCCACGGCGTCGCCCCACTTTGCTCGTCTACCCAATGAGATCCTCGAGCTCGTCTTTGACGCCCTCGACCAACAAGGATTACACGCGACGCTGGCCAATTTCCAACAGAGTTCGAAACACACGTACGCAATGGCCACACCGTACCTCTTCAGAACGATCATCGTCTCTCCGACCACCATCGAGTGTCTCCTGCCGCTGAACGCGACGGTGAGCAGTGGGGAGGAGGACTACACTATGGAGGATCTGAGGCGGTACAACTCAATCATGGGCCATTCGCACCTGACACCCCGCTCGAGCGACCGCTCAGATCGTTCGAACTCAGAAGATCCCGGCTCGGACAGGGATCCCGATGAAAGCGAGAGCGAGGATGACAGGAGCGACAACGAGGTGGTCAAGAAGGAACGACCACGTATCACACCTCCACCTTCTGGAGAAATCACGACACTCAACCAAGTGGGAACCAAAGCCACTCCCTACGAGCTCTACCATGCTATACGCAGTGGTACCAAAATGCGAGGCGCCGACCCAAACGACTTCTCACCCGACGACTCGCATGTCTACAAAGCCGCCCATTTGGTCCACGTTCGCCGCATCCACATGGCCCCAGGTCTTGACCAGGGAATACTTCAGCGCTTCTCTGGCTACCTGCGCGACGTGACGGACGGCATCGAGTGCCCAATGCCAGCCTTGCAACAGGTGTGCTTCGTCCCGACCATCTGGCAAAAGACTCCTTCTCAGAGTTGGAGGCGACGGTCGAGGCGTAGAGCCAAGCTGGAGCCAACAGAAGGACCGGGACAATTCCTCGCTATCGCCTTTCGCGGAAGGAAACAGCCCAAAGGCCCTCACATGTGCTTCCACCTCTCGTCAAAGACGAACCCAGAAGGGGTCAAGTACGATGGTGCCTATTTCGAGGATATCACCATGTTCAAGCCCGCCCCGGCGTCTATCACTTTCCACGGCGTGCACAAACAGACATATTACGACGCGATGAATTTTGCCAACCGCAAGGTCGGGTGTCACAGGTACATCTTCGCCAAGAGTGAGTCATGCACAATCTCGTTGATGGCCCGGTTCTTACTCTTACAGACCCGAATACGGAAAAATACAGCCCCATGACCTCGATGGCAGACGTGGCCATTGAGATTATTCACCAACTCAGCAATCGACAAAAGGAGTCTGTTGGCAAACGACTTCGATTGGGCAATTTCAGGGTCGAAGCGCTCAACGTGTTCCTCACCGACGCCGAGAAGGAAAAGTCGGCAGATGTCAGAGCGGCCGTTCGAGCCCAGGTGGAGGGAGGACAGCACCGTGTCATGGACAACAAGATCATATCCGACGTTTTAGACCACTTTGAATACGAACCAGTCTTGCTGCCGGGGCGCAAGTTGAAGAAGAAGGAGAGGGCCCTCTGGCGACCGTGCGACGCGTGTGGCCGTGAGTAGATCCGATGTTGCAGATCGAGATTTGGATGTTGACGATATTGCAGATCCACCATAACTGGCACAGCAATGGAGCCAACTGTTCAGCGACCGTTTGGAACTCCCGCATCGACATACTCCTTCATGACCACAACGAATTACGCTACGTCTCACGATTGTATAACTTCAAAATGATCATCGTCCCTCCCGCAAAGACCGCTTCGGCAATCCACCGACGCTAGCCTTCGAGACTGGCATTACTTCCGTCACTTGTTGTATGTATGACTTACAGAGGCAGCATGTATGAGGCTCTCAATTTCATCGCGCGGTGAATGCTTTCCAGCGGCTTGCTTCAAGTTCGATGTCCCCTAGTCCCGCTGGCCTGCCAAGTCGATCATGTCTGCATTCGTGTCTCGTGTGGTCATCATACACAGTACAACCCCATTATAGCTCGTGTGCCCACGAGTACAGCCTGTGACAAATCCCGGAAACTTTTGATGCTACTCTTACAACACCTTTGACAGCACCACGGCGACGGTGACGATGATAACGAGAAGCAGGACGAAGCTGAGGAAGGCGTACAAGCATCTCTTGGCGTACTTCAGCTCGGTCTGCAGTGGAAGTCAGTATACGTCTGGCTTGCGTCATGACCGATGCTCACCTTGCGCAGAATGGCGATCATCTCTGCCAACTTTTGCACTTTCTCCGGATCTGCCTCCTCCTCTTCACTCCTCAGTGGGATCCAGAGACTACAAGGCGGATCGTCAGCTCTCGTTACTCATGGAGCGGTGAGCTTGTCACTCACATGCACATGCCCACGGCCCAGAGGAGGGGGCATAGCCATCCCCATTTCCACAGACTCCTAGCCAGCGTCTTTGGCTCAGTCTCCTCTTCCTCGGCATACCTCGGTAGGTCCTCGATGGCGCTATGGGTGCTCTGATTCCGACTGTCCACCTCGTACAAGTGCTGCGAGGACGAGGCGTAGGAAGTAGGGTACTCTGGTGGCGGGAGGGAAGAGGGAGTTGCGGGCCGATCGACTGCCAAGATGTACATCGGGGGTCGAGAGCTTGGTGTGACGGGTGTATGGGGCAGTGATACCTGACTTGGTCTGATAGGTGTCGAGTGGGCACTGCGGCTGGATGGCGAGGGGAGGTTGTGCATCTCCAGTTCGACATCACCGATCGTCATGGGGACTGGTTTTCGCTTGATTGAGTTGTTGGATTTCCCCCTCACCAGCTCATGCGTCAGGCCGGGGTACGAGGTCGGCGGGGTGGTGGGAGACATTGTCGACGTGGGCGACGAAGAGGCACTGCTGCTCGAGGAGGTGGGCAGTGGCGGTGGGGAGGAGAAGTCTGGTGATGGGAACGACAGGTCCGAGATGGTGGATTGAGTCGATATCCTGCGCAGAGACCTAGCGGGGCGAACGGGCGTCGTGAGCTGAGTGGAAGGTAGGTCAGACATGGTCACTGAAGGTTCTTGGCTGGATGCTGGTGAGCGAAGGAACCGTTCTGAATGATCTGTGGGTGGTTCTTGGGTACCTTCCCGATGCATCCACTCCTTTATGTATGCCTCGCACGCTTGGTCATAGCGGCCCAGCGGGTGTCAAAGTAGCCTTAGTGCACCTTTCGGCTGCTCGTCGCGATCCGTGCTGGGGACGATCGGGGACGATCCACTCTACGGGATTGATGGCGTCGATTAGCCGTCGACGGGAGACTTGAGCTTGATTGGTGGTGGTCATCCGCCCACCCCTTCGAGTGGTCGTTGAAGCCATGTTCCAGTTCGGGCAGTCTAACCTTCCTTTCCCCTTTCAGAACGTGATCGCTGTCGTGAGAAGCATCAGCAGGCCTCAGCAGGCCCTTTAACGGATACGCACACGTCCCTTCCGATGCGCTGTGTATCATGGTCTCAGAGCGCATCACTCTGTCACGGACAGGATGACCATGTCACTGCTCATTCCATCAGTCCAGGTTGAAATGTGAACGTGAAAGGGCGCGCGACTGGGATTTCCATCTCGACTGAATTCGTCTCAATCTATCCGTTCCGTCGCACCTCGAGTGCATCAATACGTGACGCCATAGTGCATGTACGTCGCAGGGGCATCTGCAGACCTGCATACGTAGGATGCCGGAGATTGCTGGAGTGACTATCTATGTACGCGGAGCACAGAGCGATGCAGCCTGGGCCCGGTTTCAGATCCACCGGTAACTTGTGAAACCAATGCCGCGCACTCCTGCCCTCATTCATGACACTAGCTAAGTGACCGAGCTACTGCACCTTGCGCACGTAGACCTCCTTGAGTTTGACCATAGCAGCCTATGCGAGTCAGCATAGTGCTCCGACCTACCTTCCACTGTGCAGACTCACCTCGTAGGCCTCTTTGTATGGCTCAACTTCAGTCTCCTTCACCTTGACCTTTTTCACCTTCTTCTCATGGCCAGCCGTCTTGAGCATCTTCTTGAAGTGCAGTGCCTGCAGAGATATCAACATACTTCTTCTACTCATCGCTACGGTTCCGCCGACTGACCTCTTGCTTCTCCACCAGGGTCCATGCTGTGCCGGATCGACCGGCTCGGGCGGTACGACCCACTCTATGGACATACTTGCGCATGTCGACGGGTGTATCGTAGGAAACGACATGCTCGACAGTGGGCAGGTCCATACCTCTAGCAATCAGATCCGAGCAGATGAGCCTGTAAGTTAGTCAGGGCGTCAGCCAGTTTCTCAAAGTGGAAGCAGGAGGTCGACTCACATGTGAACTTTGCCCTCGGAGAACTCTTTCAAGACCGTCTTCCTTTCTCCGGGCTTGAGATCACTGGTATAGCTCTTGACCACGATCTTCTTGTATCCCTTGCCCTGCTTCTTGGCGTATTCGTCCTCAAAGAACTCTAGCAATTTCGCCAACCGGTGCACGTTCTCCACACTTTTCGTGAAGACCAACCCGCCCTTGACGGCGTACTGATCGTCGTGCATCAAGTGAATCAAGTTGAGAGGCTTCAATGCCGGTGGCAGTGCGAGATACTTCTCTTGCAAGGTGGTCGGCAGAGTGAACGATTCGCCCACGATAGCGACGTCGGCTGGAGATGCAGGCGCATTGACGATAAAGTACTGCGGGTTGCGAAGCTGTAGGGATGCGATTGCTGCTGGATCTCGAGTCAGGGTTGCGGAGAAGAGCAGTTTTTGACACTACACATAGTCAGCGTTGTTTCTAGTCTCGGGACTGCAGACACACCATAGAGATGGGCTCCAAGGCGAATTCGCTATCAGGGTCAACAAGACCAAAGGCCACCATCCACTCCTCTGCAACGTGATCCCAGGGCAAGTGCCGGAAATTAGGTGGAAGCTCTATAGGCCGTGTGGGGGGTCGAGTGTGTTGTAGGACCTCGGCGAGCCAATTGTGGAATGACTGATTGAGCAGGCGGTCCGCCTCGTCAATGACCTTGGAGAAGTCAGCTTGGCAATCTCGGTTCGCAAAAGCTGATACTTACAAGGAATCTCAGATGCTGCAAGCTGAAATTTGGAGTGTGATTGATGTGATCAATCAGACGACCGGGTGTTACAATCAGAATGTCGACTTTGGACGAGCCGCCAAGCAGTCTACAGAAGTCAGCATGGTCCGTGCGGAGATTAGACAACACAGCTTACTTTGTCTCCTGGTCCTCAATGATGGCGTTCTGCTCATGCGAGAAGCTGTGTTGACCAGTAGCGCTGCCGATCTGACCTTGAGTTAGCGAAATCCGCGGTCTCAGAGTAGTACTCACAGTCAAGCCCGTGCCTTTTGCAAGTATCTCCAGCGTCTCACGGACCTGCACGACAAGGTCTCTCGTCGGCAATACGATCAACGCTCGCAGTCGGGTGATCGTCCGCTTTGATAATATCCGGACGATGGGGATCGCGTATGCCAGTGTTTTACCAGAACCAGTCGGAGCTGATATCAGATAGTCGTCCAATTCCGACCAATACGAAGGGATCAAAGGCAGAGGCAGCAATTTGGGCAGCATGGCCGCTTGAACTAAGGGCACGATATCAGCTTTTGCTGAACTCGGGAACCAGATATTCGAACTTACCGGCAAAGAATTCTTCCACGCCAATGGACTTCAGTCTCTCTTCCATGTCGCCCAGACCCTTCTCAGGCCCTTCTTCATATTGCACCTCGAGCTGTCCGACCGGAAGGCTGAGGTTCTGATCCACAAAAGTCGCATTCTCCAGGTTGGCCGGTAAACCTTGACGTGATAGGAGAGCGGGGTCGGGTGCGGGTGCAGGGGTGGGGAGCGGGAATGCCTGTAAGGGTACAGGAGATGATTTCCGAGCCGTATTCTCCTCTTCTTCTCCGTCGATCGAGATCTTGTCGTCGGCTCCTGGCTCGTCTCCACTGACTGCCTCATCTTCCGACGAGTCTTCAGCGGGGATCTCGGTCGGCAAGGGTTTCGTCGGATCGACGGGCATAGGGGCCTCATCGTCCACGACCTTTGATTTCCCTTTCTCCGCCTCTTTCTTCCTCTTCTCCTCCTTCAACTTCCGTTTCTCAGTCTTATCCCTGGCCGCGCGCTTCTCCCTCTTTTCCCGCTTGCGCCTCTCCCTCTCGGCCGCCACGTCCACCTCTTCATCCTCGCTATCCTCCTTTGCTGCTTTCTTCTTCTTCTTCACCGCCTTTTCCTGCTCTGTCTCCGGATTACTCTCTGGTAGTCGAGATGGACCAGCTTCTGCATTCTTCCCAGCGGACTCCTGATCCATATCCTCGTCGTCGTCGCTGGTATCGCTGCCGCTGGTGTCACTGCCATTCTCGACGGCCGTGCCATCAACATTCCATTGCTTGTTCTTCGGAGCGGCATCTCGTTTCGCCTTCGCAAGGATCTTGTGCTTTCGGTTCTTCTTGGCTAGGTATCGCTTCTGCGCGGCCGTCTTGACCTGGTCTTCGGATCAGAGGTTGTTTTATGACACTGGAAGGAATGGGCCAGGCTCACCTTTGGCTTTTTGGCTGGTCGCTCGGCAGCAGCGACGTCTCCCGGCCCTCCAAGCTCCTGGAGCTTTCTTCTGCTGGGATGTATGTTGTCCATGCTGCTCAGGCCCTTGATCTAGGATGTGCTCACTGTGCTAAGGTGTTTTGAAGCTGTTCCTCGTCCGTGTGCTGTTGTCTCGAAAGCAACTTTTGCCTCGACCTCCACCGGCAAAGCGAAAGAGTCACCGTGGGAACGCATCCTTCCGTGCCTGAGATCCGGACATTGCATCGACCGTTGTTGACAGGCGCTGACGGCCATCCCGCACTAGACATGCTTGATCAATGCACCATCGCAACTCTGACCACGTAGCAACATGCCTTGGCTGATGAAGGCAGAGCCCGACTCCAGGGTCGTCAAGGGGAAAGATGTCAAGGTGAGCTGTCCTTCTCTTCTTTTTGTCCGCGGGGATGTCAGCTCATCGACACTCAACTAGTTCTCAGTGGACGACTTTGAGGAGATAGGGTGAGGGTCGCGTCTTCACTACCTGACATTTTGAAAAGTAGCTATAACTAATTTCTGGGCCAGTACTTCGCCTTGGGATGGTAAGTAATTCTACCTCCTTCCCACCTTCCCGCTCACTCCTGCAGGCGTCCGGAGTCACGAGGCCAAAGCGATAATGAAGAGCAAGATGAAGCTAGGGGACAAGGTGAGCTATGTGTCGCAAGTCGTATGTACCATAGCTTACAGCCATATCAGGTCCTGTTCTACCATAGTAGTTGTAAAGTGCCCGGAGTGTTTGCTCTGGCCGAAGTGGCCAAGGAAGGGTACCCAGATTGTAAGTCTCCCTCGAACGAATCAGCTAACATCCTCAGACACAGCGTGGGACGAGTGAGTCCCCAGATCTCCTGGTGTCATGTTCTATGGATTACTGAGAGCTGATTGCGAGTTAGGTCACACCCTTATTACGACCCGAAATCGGATAAAGACAACCCAACGTGGTACATGGTGCGTACAAGTGCATCCTGCCGCCTTTGCCGCGGCACTGATGATTGACTCTGTCTCTAGGTCAGCGTCAAGTTTATCCAGAGACTACGGCATCCTCCGACCCTAGCTCTGATCAAGCATCTCGCCGAGCTGAAATCCCTGCCCGATGAAATTGCCTATATAGGTGAAGATGGCCTGCAAGCCATCAAATCGATGCCCCTGGTCAACAGGGGTAGACTGAGTCAGTGCAGCGATCTAGGGTCTCAGACAGCTGACACTTCGTAGGCGTTCAGCCAGTGGATGAGGCAGCGTACGATGCTGTTGTGCTTTTGGGCACCAAAGGAGGTTGGGACGGTCTACTGCCTCAGAAGGGGAAATCCGCCAAGCGAACCAAAGACGATGCGAAAGAAGAAGACGCGAAGTCGGCTCCTGACTCAACGCCTAGACCAACGCCAAAGTCGAAGGCGAACGAGAAGAAGAAGGCAACGGCTGCCAAGGCCACAGCGCCAAAAGCCTCTGCTTCCAAAGCAGAGGTTAACGATAGAGCTACGCGTGCCAGTAAACGTTTGAAGAGATAGACGCTCCCCAACGGCAGCAGTCTTGGCCTGGAGGAGCACCGGAGTTCCCGAGGCATGTCATGCCTATCGAGATCATCAACGACGGCCAGAATCTACAAACAACAGCTAGCGAGGCGGTTATGCACCCGAGCGCTGCGTCTTCATAGCTATCCACATCGTTATTCGATTAGAGACGTAACCTTCGTCCAGATCGTTCTCCGGTCGTTTCGCGTTGCTTGACATCTTACTGTCCTATCACATATCCGTATCCACATTTCCTCCGCAGCTTCTTCATGTCGTGTATTGGGGGAACCCGATTACGAGCCGACAAGAGGAGCTCGCTCCTCGTCGTGGAGAAGGTTGCCGTTGCTTCTGACAGTGGTGCTGCAAGAGGTCAGCAAGTATCGCTGAGAGATGAGACGAGGACGTACTAGAGACTCTTGAGGATGGCGAAGAGGGAGAGGATGAAGAAGACAAAGGCCGACCAGTGGATGAACTTGGACGAGGTCTGGTGGATGACTAGAATGGAGTGTGTCAGTGACTGCGCAAACGGCTGAAAACTACGTTGACTCACAAATGGCGAAGAGAGCCCAGGTGATGGCAGCGGCTCCGGCGGCATCACCCTCCTTGCTAGCGAAAGCGTAGGCGGCGGCAGTCGTCTCGAGGAAGACAAATGCGAGGAAGACAAAGAGCTTGGTCCAGATACCGGCCTTGTGGGTATGTGCGTTCACACCGAAAGCCTCGAAGAGGGAGAGAACAACGAGGACGATGGTCCCTGAGCACTCATGAGCGAACAGTCCGCAGAGAGCTGGGGTGGGGATACTCACAGCCGTGGTAGAGGGAGAATGGGAGGTGAACAAAGGCTTCCTCGGCCCAAGTCTCCTTGCTAGAGTGGTTCTTCTTGACGACATAGTAGATCTGACTGACGGTAGCCGAGACGAGCAAGCTGAGGACAAAGGCGAGAATGTACCAGTGTCGGGACCAGAAGAAGACGTAGACAGAGTTGAAGATACCGAGCAGGGCGAATCGCCAAGCGACAGAGTCGACAATGATCTCCTTACCCCGAGTGGTGAATTGGAAGATCATGGTGCCGAGGAGCAATAGGTGGATCAGGGACCATACGTAGAACGCCTAGGGATTGTCAGGGGTGTCTCTGGACCAGTTCCAGTCAGTACACTCACGTAGTAGGAGGGTGTGATGTACGTGGTCTACAGATATACATCAGCTTTGACGTCCCTCCTCAACCATTTGGCAGCTGACCTTCTGAGACCCGTACATGTCCTCTGGTCCGGCGACAGAGTAGACATTGCTGCCGAGGGAGACGGCGAAGACAATGATGTTGACGACCTAGGGAGGGTCAGCAATGATCCACGGTTGAAGCTGAAGGCCCCCGAAGCGATAGTATGCCCTCCTCCTCTAGGAGAGCATCTGGATGCTACTCAGTGCTGCTCGCTGAAAGCATCCACAACGGCTGAGGAGAGTCTCGACTCTGGAGGTGGCAAGGGCGAACGCCGGCGACTCACCTTGATGAGGATACCGTCGGTGATGGCCATTGTGATTGAGTACTGCTGGGTTTGATCCGAAAAAAAAGGACGCTGTGACTACTGGGCTGTTCGGAGCTCGTAGACGAGGATGAAAACGAGTAGAGTACGCGTTGAGGATGTCTGCAAACCTGACAGCGGTTGGGTTGCACATGATGCGTCCTTTGTTTGGCGCAAGATTGCGCATTACGTCATTACGTCATAGCATCACAGCGCACTCCCCACGTGGCCATGGGTCAGTGTGGCAGAGGGGAGGTCACAGGTGCCTTTGCTGCTCTTTCAGCGTTGATTCAACATGATCCACAACTTAGACACGAGTAGACCATCATGCAAAGGGGTGGTATCGGATGAGCATTTCAGTCTGATGACCTTGAATCATTCCAGCATTCTTGACCTGCCAGCATGTTGCTGTCAGTTGGCTGGTGCAGCTTGATCCTCTCGACAGCTTTCGCCACCCTTCACCCTTCCATCACCCCTCTTCCAACGTTATCTCGTCAGTCACTTCCGCAGAGACATCCTCGACTGGATCTATACCGCCGGCAGAACACTCAGGATGTCTCCACTCGAACGATTACTCCTTCAGCGACAGAGGTCAGCGCAGTGGCGACTTCGGAGACAACGCCCACCGCCTCTCATATTCCGATAGCAACGACGCCTGTACCTCTGGCGGCGACGATGGGGTTGATCATGCCAAATCCTTGGCAGAAGGTGTACACGGGTAGGCTGATGCTCCTGCATAGCGACCTGAAGCTGAGTTGACACTCGTGGCAACGCAGGTGTGAACTATACCTTCGGCTTTGTGGACGCCGTGCCAAGGCCAGCGCCCATAATTGGAGGATGGTTGAGGCATGTACAGCCTCTGCTTATATTCCCCAATTACGCAGTAAGCACAACTTCCACCGTACTCTCGTCGCGAGACTTATTAATGTCATCTTTAGGTCGATATCTTTCCCTCTTCAGGCCAAGATGATCCCAGCCAGGAAGGAGCGGTTCCGCCCGGAAGTGACAGTCTGTGCGGGTGAGCCACTGAGCGATGAGGACACGAGGACAGCGGGGAGGCATTGTGCTAAACTCCACTGTGTCAGCGCTACAGCAGAGGACTTCTCCATCTCCTACCCATTCGTGTTTGAGAAACCGGGTTATTACATGTTTGCCATCAACCAAACCTGGCTCCAGCCGACCGTTGTGAGTAGCTCGTCCAACATTGCCCAGGTCTATACTGAATCAAGCAGGATCCCATCGAGAGGATATGTAAAGCACCATTACTGAGCCAGAGATCATTCTTCGCATGGCAAGTCCTTTCCGTAGCGCCAGCTCCGACTATTACGCCTGGCCCCGCCGATCCTACAGCCGCATATACCGTCTTTGCGGCCGTATCCACAGATACACCATCCAGTCTCCCTCAAGATCTATCCCCAGCGTCGAGCGGTCAAAAGCTGGCCGTGGGATTCGGCGTGACGGGGGCGGTGATTGCATTGGCGTGTATTGGCGGCATAGTCTGGTGGGTCAGGAAAAAGCATAAGATGGAAGCCGAGGTAGGTAGGCTGGAACTGCAAGAGGGGCGAGTGCTGATCAGTCTATTCAGACTCTTGCATTCTCACGGCTTTCGGAGACCGACAAAGCGGCGTTCTTGGCAGAAAATCCGAACCACTTCTTGAACCCAAACCGACCGTCGGCACGGTATAGGGAAACCTCGCAGCCACCAGGTCCACCGGGCTCTGCCGCATATGCCCAGTGGTATTGGGACCAAATGCGGAATAGGCAGCAATCGAGTTGGAGATGGGGAAGTCGATATCCGCAAGCGTCGAGACCGACCAAATGGCAGTCGCAAGGTTGGTACCATCGCCCTCAACAGATGGGCATGGGGCAACCATATATGGATCACATGCGTCAGCCTATTCCGACCCAGCCTGTCTTCCCAGTGCCAGTCAATGGGGTTCAGCAGGTGTATCCGGTGTATCAGCCGCAGCAGGTATACAACGTGCATTGAGATGTGGCGCTCGGACAGCGAACGGCATTTGATACTTGGGGTATAGCTAGCACACACATTATTATCAGCTTCGCTCATATGTACAACAGCGCAAACTCACCAGTGCAGGGTATCATGAACGGCCTGTTGTCGGTGCGCCGAGTGGATTCAATTGAGAGCTGTCAGATCGGTGTCACGTCTCCATGGCCTGCCTGTACTCGGCGAGGGCGTGCCGAGCAGATTCATCTTCGGCCGCAGCGGTCTGGAGCTCATCCCGTATGCGGTCAAAGCGAAGCTTGATCCCGTCATGGTCTGCCAATGGTCAGTTCGTGGTAGATTGCGATCCACTCTGCACGACTTACCATCTGCTAGGATCATCAAAGACAACCTTCCGACCTCTCTATTCCATCTCTCCGCCAGCTGCTCCTTCTCGTCGAGTTCAGGCAATGCCGTGTCGTCTGCCAGTCGAGATATCTCGGAGAAGGATTGCTGTAAGTTTGACATGATTCCAAGGAGTTGAGGCGTTCTGGAGTTTAGATGCGAAATGGTATCTCCCGCTTCAAACAACTACGAGATTCAGCAAAACTCGAACTGCAGTCCGAAACCTATCATCTACCTGATGATGGTGATTATACACCAGATCGTGCCGGGACCCTTGTAGGCGTTTGATATCTGAATCAAGCCATCAGCCATCTGGTATATGGTCAATGCGCCGGTAAACTGACCCGCTGAGAGCTTGGTGACTGTCTGCATCAATTCGCTGAGATTCGCCGTAGCCACCAGGTTCTGGTAATATGCCTTGGCATCGAATGCAGGTGAATCTGGGCATCCAATCAGTCAACCGTACTCGTATTGTGACTCGGAGATACACACCGAGATCCCTGGGATCGCCCGCTCGCTTCGCTGGCGATGCGTCGCCTTGCCCATTGTCCCCCTTGAGACCGTAGAATTGCCTCAGCTCCGCTCGTCTCGCTTTCCGCTGCTGCGCGCTGGTCTCGGCATTGAGATTGCTGGGCCTCCTATCTCCCTGTGCGGCCGGATCGGTCGACGACGATGCGTGACTCAGGGTCGAGGTCATCCCAGGCCTCTGCTGACCGGACATCGAGTCGTTGAGAAGCGCAGTAGGGCGGACAAACTTGTGATACTACAGATCCTTGGCTGTAATAAAGACAGCTTCGTGTGACCCAGCACGCTGCACGTCACGAAGTCATACATCTGAAACGTCCAGCCTAATACACCCATTTGAAACCAACCGAAAGAGCCTGATATATTTTCGCCACCCGGTTATCTCTAAGTCCCGGCTGGTCGACGTCTCGTGACGTCCGGCCACCGGTGTATGGGATGATCGAAGCAGTGTTGATGGCAGGCGACGAATCGTGTTCAGCGCATTAGTACACTCGAGCCTGCTCGACTCCTAGAAGACCAGACAAAGACAGGCTACATCGCAGACATGCTCGACTCGATACAGGAGAGCGGCTCGCTGAACGCACTCGGACGAGAGCTGGACGAAGCGCGATCACGACGCGGTCAAGGCTCTCGTCAGTCACACGACAACGCGCTGGAAGCCAGCCCGACTCTGTCCGAGCTATCCCTATCCGAGGGATCCAGCAAGGAATCCACTACGGACGTAGAGGGACCGTTCCCACTGTGTCTCTTGTGCTATGCCAGACCGCCCACAGCCGTTCTCCTGCCGTGTGAGTACCAAGCCGAGGTGCTGGCATCGAACCATAGGAGGGAAACAGAAGGATGCCATCAATGGGAGGGACACATGCTGATGTTTGTATCCTGCAGGCTGTCACCTCAACCTGTGTCATATCTGCGTGCCGATGTTTATTGAGAAGCAACAGCGCAGACTGCCAATCGCGCCAGACATAACGGATCAGCCGCGTCCCGAAGCCATACACATTACACATGGAGACCCGGCACCGGAAAGGACCGCCAGCATATCCCCCTCGAGACCCTCTTGGAACCAGGTGCTCGCTCGAGCGACGGCAAATCATCCAAAGTCCCGGAGACTCAGTACAGGCGGATACATGCCCCCCGAGCTCGATTCGGTTGGTGCTGAAGTCTCGCCATGCGCGTTGCTCCCCAGCTCTCTACCAACGCAGTCCTTGAGCACGATGAAGGGCTCAAATGCTGGTTGGAGGAACGAACAAGGCTCCGATGGGAGAATCGCGTTGGGCGTGACACAACCACCAACTCAAGCCGCAGCGTGTTTGCTTTGTCGGAGTAGCGTACAAGGGTGGCTCCGGGTTTACACGGGGTAGATTCTGCCTTCGAGGAAATCGTGTGGGCACAGAGGCGAATGGAACGAGCACCATGAGGAAGAAGTGAAGCGCAGAAGTCTTTGCCCATTCGCCACGTCATCCTGTCACAGAGCATGTTTGATTGTTGTAAGATCTACGACGTTGTGCAGTATCCGTGTGTCATGTATTCGTAGACCCTCATGTTGATCGTGCAGCGAGGGACCCAGGTCCTTCCGTATCGCGCAGTGCGACGCCCCAAAACACTACACCCGCTCGTTCACCATCCGTCTCGTCAATTCATGAGCATATGCATATGCTAGAGCGAGCAGTCCAGAACAGTCTAAACAAGAGATATATGACAGGATACAGCTCAGATCTACCGCTACTCGTAACACAAAGCTCTGCGCGCAACAGAGAACAGTGTCCGCATTTTTTTCTTCAGGACTCGACATCCCTCTCTCCTTCATCCGACAGACATCTCTAGACGAACAGCTTCTTCTTGTTCGCCTTCTTCTCACTGTCGACATGCGACTCGAACGTGACTTCTGTCTGGAATCCTCCAGAGACCAGCTTCTGAGACTCCTCATAACCCAGCACTGAGACCTTGAAATGTCGGCCAATGGTCATCATCCGCTTCATGAGCGGGTCCTCTTCGGTGAGAGTCGTCTCCGGTGCGTCCTTGGTCCAGATTGCGATTCGGTAGCTACACACAGGGTCAGCAACATGACTTTTGTGCTCCAGTACACCGGACTCACAATCCCGGTCTAGCAGAGACGATCACACCCGTGACGAGGTCGGACTCCTGTGGCGCGGTCGACTCCTTTCCGTCAACAGGTAGAGGCGTCTCAAAAGTCTCTCCGATCGCCGCTAGCATCTGAATATCCGTTCAGCATAGTGGAGTCAAGCACGATTCGGTCTCACTCACGGTATACAGCCACATCTTGTCAATGACAGTTTTGGTTTTGTCTCGGGGCACCTGGATAGCCCATTTACCTCCATTCTTGTTCGCAGGATCCTCCCATGCAGGCATGATTCCGTCCTACGCGCTCTGTCAGCTGATCACAAAGATAGGTTATGTAGCTAACATACCTTGAACAGGTAGTAATTGGCCTTTCCGGGCAGCAAACTAGGTGGAACGATGTTGTTGTAAAGTCCCCAGAACTCCTCGACAGAGTCAAACGAGACAACTTTTCTAATATCGTCCATCCATCCGCCTACACAAGGTATGTTCAGCTGATTTGCAATATGCTTTCTAAGGGCAGATGCTCACCATGTGCGATCTGTGGAGTGGCTGGCGTCGACGAGGGGGTTTTGGGTAGTAGTTTAGATTGAGGAGAATCGAAGTATAGAGTCCAGTTGGCATACAATGGGTGCTGATCACGATATAAGCAGAGTCTCTCGACTTCCAGGTCGAAGGAGACCTACCTTGACATTGAACTTGTCCGCGTCGTCAAACACCGTCTTCACCTTGCCATCATCCTCTTCATCCTCTTTGATCTCTCCATCCTCCAGGTCCTCCCCGTTCTGTTCATCTCCATTGACAGACTTTGCGCCGTCCTCTTTGGGTGACGATATCGAGGTGGCAGCTAGGGCCTCGGACAACGTCTTGTCATTTGCTTTCGCAGCAGCCGGCGAGAGTGCTGATGTCGCCATGATGAGATTGTTGGCCTTATCGAAGGCCGTTGCAGACAAGTGGGGCTAACAAGGCCAGCCAGAAGTGATGGATGCTGGTCTTGCCGGTGTCGACGATACACGAATTAAGGTTTTTGAGATGGCCGCAAAGATTCGTTGCCGCCAGATGGTCGCAATGGTGTGTTCGCTACGACAAAATACAGTCCTTGCAATAGCGATGTGTATGCCCCGGATGTCGTGTGCGGGCGATGCGATGGATGCTTGTGAGATGAGAGTACGAGTCAAAGGAGGGATGACCATCGTCTCCGTTGTCCTCGTCGACCGGTTCAACCTGCTGGCCCGCCAGTGAACCAGTCGAATGCGAAATAAAATTTGATCCCGTCTCGATCCCAAAAATGAAAGTGGCACTAGCTCGAATCCTTTCACCTGTCTACCCCTTGCCGTACATTGCCTCGAGGGTGGAGATGTGATCACTGCAAGCTAACACAATCACACTAATTATCATGATGCATCACAACGATGAGCAGCAAGAAACACTACAAGTCTAGTAGCTGGAGCACTTGCCACTCCAGCTTTTGCTGCTGGCAGGGGACATTTCTCGTCTTCGCCCTACTCATCCTGTTCCTCTCCATCGTCGCGCTGGAGGTATGCGCGATCTTCCTGCCCGTCTTTCTGTTAGACATCGGAAACATCAGCTATAAGATTAGCACCTTGGGTTACGAGAGTAATGCGGGTCAACAGTCGTGAGTGGAATCAGCCTTGATCGTCAAGAAGATGCCCGGCTGACAAGCCAGTCCCACTGTTCCGGCTTGGGCTGCTCCGCTATCATGGCCAGACTCGGCACAGGACATCTCGATGTGGCTCCTGGCGCACTTCATCACCGCCATCCTCTTGTCCGTGTTCCTCCTCGCGATGGCGTTGGGCTGGGTCGCCAGAGCTGTTGGATGGATCCGCTCAGACCGAGATTACAGGTGGGGTACAGTCCTTCCGGCGTTTTTGCTAGCAGGATTGGTGATAGCCTTGTCGGCCTGCGATGCTGCGTTGTGGGCCAAGATCAAGCGAGACGCCAACTTCCGACCCACCGTTCTCGGGTACTTGTGAGTCGAGCTCGCCATTGTCGAAGCTAATCACTTATAGCCTGATTATCGGTGGCATCATTCTCGGCCTGCTTTGGATTTGGGCGCTCGCCAGTGCGTGGCGGGCTTACCCCGTCCGTTATGTCAGCAGCAGAGGGGATCGGTACGAGAAGTACGGCAGTGGTCGACCAGTGAGAAGCAGTCGGTCAAGGAGTCGACGTCGATAAGCCAGTCATCTGAATGCAGGGATCAGCATGGGCCATATGATTCGTAAACACTGCCGCCAACCCCGCACAGGTGAATTTCCGATCGCATGGCTGTAGGCAGCGTGATGCATCACGCCAGGCTGGAACCGAAAACGGGACAGTATTCAGCGAGTATCATCTGAGGATCGGGAATGCCGTGCCAGTCGCATGGCGAGACTACACCTCTTGTATCATGTATCACTCGTCTAATTGTCTTCTGACGTGTCGAATTTGTGTTTGCCCATCTTCTCATACTCGGTCACTCCGCGGCCAGAGCCAGTCACACCGACTATATGTTTATCAGCCCTTCGTCCCCACGATAAACCGTGTACTCACCACGGCCGAAAGGGTTGTCCGGCGTTCTGAACACCGACTTTCCCTCCAGTCTAGATCGAGAAGTCAGCCAGAAAGCCCGAAAGCCGGATAGCATTCCTTGCTCGTGACGTACCCCGAGATGTGGATGCCCTTCTTCTGAGCCTTTTTGCCAAACTTGTCCCAGGCCGATTTCTTGTCCTTCACTTCGTCAGCCCTAGCTTTCTGGGTCTCCATCCACTTCTCTCCCTTCTTTTTCTTCTTCTCCTTTTCCTTTTCTGACAGCTCCTCTGCGCCTCGTTTCTGCGGTTGCGGGATGGGAGCGTTAGGATCGTGAGGCTTTAAAGATGAGAGGGGGACGTTTGTCGACGACGAATAGCCTTTGAATGTGATTGTATATAGAGGGGAGTCTTGTGATCCAGTCACAGCGTTGATCTTTGCGGGGTAACTGAAAATCGATTGATCAGCACTCCGATCATAAAAGCTGTACTATGTTCGAACTCACAACTTGCCATCCTTGTACTTCGCCATACAGTCCATACCTGCCTTGTAAGGCCCTACATCCTGCCAATTTGTCTCTTTGGCTTTAGCCTTGCCCTTTGCATTCTCACTCGGTGCGGATTTCGACGGGGCGGCTACTGGCTGACTGCCTTGTATCAGGTCGATCAACTCTACCAGCTCGACTTTCAACTTGAGGAATTCATCGTTCGTTGGGTCCGCCTCGAGAGAGAGATTGACCAGTGCCAGCTGGTCTCGAGCTGTCTGCAGTTCTGCGCTCATGGTGGGCTTGGTGGATGGATTGTTGAAGCAGTTAGATGCGCAGAAGACAAGCGGAAGATCAAGGTGTTGATGGAGCGGAAGCAAAAGTCGCCACCATACCACCACCAGCTTGCCATTCACTCACCCAGCATCGACCCCCTCACTCGTAGATGCATCGTTATGCCAAGCTGCGTTAATCGTTCTACTCGTACTCTTCGTTATATATATCATCAACCAAATTGCCATTCAGGCGTCCCGAGCTGAGACGGGTTCACGACTCTCTTTCAACTTGTCCAACAGAGCCTGAAGCCGATCCTCCACTGACCTGCCCGGAGGTCCGCTGTCCGAGCTATTGAAGCTCGCCGCTGAGGGACTCACACCCATTCCCGAGCCTATACTCAGCGAGTTCTGACTATGCTTGAACACGCGTCGATGTGGGCTCATGTCGTGTGACCTGGCGTAATTGTGTTTTGGGGCGTAGATGGGTGGAGGAGGTCCCTTTCTCGGCGATGGGGCATCTTCAAATTGTCCAGATATAGCGGGCGGGTTGGGACTGAATTGTCTCGTCCCACCAAGAATATCTATACGGCCTTTGGAAGCGTCTTGATCTCTTGACAAATGGTCGATCAGATCGGCCACATCGGCAGAAGACGTGAAGTAGACCTGTAAAAGTCAGCGATGGACTGGTCACTGTATCCCGCATAACTCACATTCGTAGGTGGGCGGACTTGGGAAGCATTCCTATCCCTGTGCCGGAAATTGAGGCCCTCCACAGTAGGACGTGGCCGCGTACCGGAAAAGGTATCGGTGGGGCCGACCCCAGCCGAGTCGACCGACTGCGACCGGGAATGGGGTTGTGGGTAGGCGAAATCGCCTTCTCCATCACTCTCCTCATCCGCCTCGTTCTGCCGCAATGCGTCCACCAATGACCAGACCATTTGTCCATCGGCGTACTCGCTATCGAGAAGTCAGCAGCTTTCTGCTTCGTATGGGCGAGCACTCACGTGATCTCGACGGCTTGAGCCGATCGCCGTATCTCCGAGCCCGACTGAGCATGGCCTTTCCTAGGACTGCTGAGGAGCTCCTGGACCGCATCCTGCGACTCGTCACCGTAGAGATCGTACAGCGATCCGTCGGTCGAGCTCGGTCTCAGTGACGCAGAGTCGCTCTTGATCGATCCGGGGGTTTCGAGAGCAGATTGCGGGTTCAAAAAGCCCAATCCCGCATTCTCCGTCTTGCTTGATGATGCGGCGCTGGGCTTTCGCGATTGCGACGATGGGGATTCCGACACCAACGCTTGGTCCTCACGCGTAAAGTTGACTGGCTTACGCTTGATAGAGTTCTTCCTTTGGCCATACTGATCTCGAGAGGAGGAAGGCGATGCTGGTCCATTCATGACGGTTGACTCAGGACCCGCAGCCTCGGTCGGAACAAGAAGAGTCCGACGAACGATCTGCGCTCGGGTTGGCAGCGGTTCACTCAACAGAGGAGGGGTTTCTGCCGCTGGTTTGGCCTTTTTGCTTCGTGATAATGCGCGGAACAGATTCTTTGATGGTTTGTCGGATATCAGGGGCGAAGGCGCTGCCACAGGGGATTTCAATCGCGTGTCTTGAGCTGCTACGGGTGATTTTGTCGGCGCGAGGTCGCCATTGGCGGGGTTCCCAGCCGCAGGTCCCTCCGGTCTTCTCGGTACCATGCCCTTTGCAATCAGCATTTCGTTTAATTCGTCGTCGCTGAGTCCCACTGCACGTCCTGCTTCGACAAACTTTGCCACGGCGGAATCACTCGACGATGATGGTGTGTGCAAGTTGCGAGGGGCGATTGCGTCTCGAGTACGTGAAGGCAGCGAACCCTGGTTCGTTGGGAAGCGGAACGCGTTGAGATTAGGCGAGACCGTCGAGCCAGAGGGCACCGGCGGTGTTTGCTTCAACGCAATAGCGTCTTCGAGTCTGTCCGCTGTGAGAGGAGGGGAGGCTAAGGCCGCGGTGCCGGACACAGACTGCTTTTTGAACCCTAACTTCCTCCACCTCATGCTCATCTTGCTGCTGGAGCCACTGGCTCTTTCAAGCGCTTTCGTTGTTGGCGATATGCCCGGCGGCGTCACCAGAGCGGTTCCAGAGAGTTTCGTAGACGAGGAGACCAGAGTCGGACTTGAGATGACCATTGCAGCCCCTTTCTTCGTGTTTTTGCGTTCCAGACGGGGTTGAGCGGCAGAGGGCGTGCGATTCAAGGCAGCCGTTGCTGCCGCAACTCGAGCTTCAAAGTCTCTCCGTTTCTCATCTTCCTCAGCGCTTGGCTCGGGTCTTGGCTTCGTCACGGCTGTCGGTGTTATCACTTCCGATTCTCCGGGTGGAGTTTCTGCTGGTACAGGAGGTGGTGCAGGAGCAGTGCGCTTGGGGACGTCAAAGGCAGGGTGCCGGACTAGAGGCGTGCTATCGTGGACGAGATCAGAGGGCGTCACTGGCGAGGCCGGAGATTCAGGTAGTGGCAGATCCGGGGGCATGTGGTTGGGATCTTGACCGGGATGCTGTTCCTTCTACGGACAGTCAGCATGCGATTCCGGGTTTTGTACTCACCTGTGCTACGGGCATGTCCTCCACTCCACGCAGGGCCACACGCTCAGTTTGCGCCTTCTTCACCAATTTGTTCTGGATGTCCATCAGATCGGCCTTATCCAGCCAGTCTACCGAAGGGGCAGGCTGGGCGCAATTCGGCTTGTAGCTCTTTGATCTCGGACTCCAGACGTCATCGTCACTGTCTTGGAAATCCGAGTTGACAGTCTCAGAAGACCTGTTGGCGGATGGAAAAGAGGAAATGTGCGCCATCTCGGACAGATCGGACGAGCTGATGGTGCCTTCTTGAGAGACGGCCCGACTGGAGGTCCCTAGTCCTATCTGATGAACATCCAAGGGATCTGCTGGTGCTTGCAGGTTCTGCGTAACATGCCTCCGACTCGCAACTCTTTGCACCCGCGGCTGTGTCTCAGCCGACCGCTCATCCTCATCCTCATCTTCCTCGCCGATCCCTCCAGACAGCGACGGACGGGCTCCCGCCAGTCTCATGGATCCAGTTGCACTTGCAGGGGATGCCCTGAAACCTGAGGACGGATCAGGTGATCTAGAGGCCGATGTTGCCGACCTTTGTAGATTGGCGCCAATGTCGCTCAGAGAAACCGGTGCTTTGGTTCCTGCGGCGGATAAAGACCGACCTAGGGACACGCCGGTATTGGGCGTCGGGCTACGATCCTGGTAGGCCATAGATGGAGAAGTTGCCGGATTCGTGTTGGGCGTTGCTGCTCGGGAAGAGACTGATCCTTCCGAGCGATGCATCGATCTGATAGGTCTTGGTTGACCGGGGATGTAGACAGCGGAGTCCTGCTTGATCGAAGAGACTGAGGAGTTTGGTGTGTGTCTAACTGGCGTGGTTCGTGAAGGCGTCATTATGGGCTGAGGGATCGGAGGTGAGCGGACACTTGGCTCGAGATGGGCGACTAGATTGTGCGATCTTGGGGAGGGTGGCAGCTTGGTCGGAGAAACATTCACCACTGGCTCCTCTTTCCCATCCGCAGTTGCCTCTTCCACCTCCTCGACAGCATCCACATCGCTGTTCTGCGGGATCTCGACGACATTCCGACTCAACTGTCCCTCGATCTCTCCCAGTGCCATTGAGATACGCTTCACTTGGGCGGGAGCTAGGCCAGCGAGTCTAGATTGCCGTTTGTTTCGAGAGTTCGTAGCTAGCGAAAGCTGACGAGCCAGGGCTTCATGCGACAAGGAGAATCCCACTTGTGGTGCCGAAGTCGGAGTGGGTGTCGCCGTCCCGTCAGACTTGACCTCTGCCTCGCTCGTATCCTCTAGTCCCTCGCTGTGTATACTTGATATCGAACCGCTGATGTTCCTCCCGCTGGAACTCTTCTTGATCCTCCTCAGATACTCCGACTCCCTAAGGGATGATCCTCCGCTGAACCCGTAGGATTTGACTTTGACCCCGTCAGCGACACCGAAGGTCTGAAACGAAGTGAAAGAACTGGACGTCGGTGAGGGTGAATCAGGCCATCTACCATCGGGAATAACAGGTGCTGAGTTTGGCGGTCTGTCGTTTCCAGCGACTCCGAAGGATGGGTTGGCAGGTTTGACCTCTCGGATCTCCTCAAAGAACAGTTCCTCCTCTTCTTCCGTCAGAGACGGTCCGTTGTGGCGAGCTCGCTGAGAAGCAAGAAGAGAGCGGAGCGTCGTCTCTGGTGCTGTTGATAAAGTAGGCAAGAGGACGGAGAATCGTTGCGACAGTCTATACCCATTAGCGAGCATTGCGCTATGATCCCTCACCCTGGCAAGATCAAAGAATTGCGAATGTCCACGTTCAAACTAGGAGGCTCTCTACTGATCCTCTGTGCTGGAACGGAGTGGAAATCGGGCGAGAACTCGTCGGGCTGGACATGCTGTATCTGCGTCGGTGACTTCTTGAGTGTTGCAGGTCGAGCCGTTTGATCTGCCTGAGAAGTCGTCCTCTTCCTACAGTGTGTCAGCGGAGCCACCACACCCATCTTGCAGCACCCACCTGAACAGACGGTCCATCGAGTGAGACCGAGCGCTAAAGCTGTGCTACAATGCGGGGTGGTTCTGGTATGATGATATCGTCAGATCTGGTCGTTACGTAGCAAGCGTGAAGTTGTGTAAGCGATCAGGTCGTTGATCGTGAAAAGGCGAGCATCCGGTGTGGTCCAGTGGAGCCGTGTCGTGAGTCGTCAAAGAACGAAGGAAAGTGAAGAGCGAGAAGTGCAAGAGACAGAAGGTTAGAGTACAAAAACGAGCCAAAGGAACGCGTTGAAAGGGTAGAAGATGCCGAACAAAAAGTTGAGAATCGTCAACTAGTTGAAACAGCAAACATGTCTTCGACGTTGAAGCCGATGGTGAATACAACAACATGCATCTATGATGATCTAGACGGTATGATCAGACGAAAGCCAACCTGAGGCGCTATATCACCTCGACCACACGCCGACTTCTGTCATCCTCCAAGGCCTCTTCCATCAACTTGACCAAATCTCTGACCCTGTCCACGCCGACCCTGACCACGGTCATGATCTCCGACGGGGCGAGGGCCGTTCCACCAGCTTTAGACAGCACACATAGCTCTCGCTGAGCATTCAGCGTTATCGTCAGCGCGCCTGATGCTAATGTCGCCTCGAGATGCGTTGGGTCCAGTATTGGTACAAGGCTGAAGATTAGCTCTATCGCAACGGGGTTGCACCTACTTCTCAAAGTATGCAAATGTCAGGCAGAGGGGAATATGGTGTATAGCCAGAGCAACAGGTGCCCTCTCGTCAGGAGAGTGCTAGACATTTAGCTCTTGAGTATGATAGCAGACTCACGACGACGACCTCGTCCCCGATCACTTCGACGTCGGGCTTGCGATAATGACGCAAAGCGGTCATCGCAGCCAGAGAGGCACAGTCGAGCAAGTTTCCCGAGTCGGAAAGGAAATGCAAGGTTAGGCGTAGTTGCCAGACCTAACCCTTCAGTATGGGTCACAAGTTCTGGTACACACCTTCTCGCCTGCTAGGATACACAGTGCTTCTCGATCGATGGCCTCTGTCCGCCTTATACTCTTCTCCAATAACCGAGTGATCATCACTTCATCCTCCGATGCCCTGAGAGGATCAGCAGAAGCTCTCAACACTATTTCTCACCTCCCTGGCTCATACACTGTCGAGGCCATAGGACTGATCTCCGAGTTGATCAAGAGGAAACCTTCATAAGGCCTATCCTCCCTCGGCTTGACAATAGTAGCAGTCACTTGAGCTAGAACACTGTCGCGGAGGGTCAGTAGGAAAGAGCGCCTGAATTCACGCACGAAGTCTTGCCCAGATGACAAGTACACCATCCCAATTCCTCGCCCATCTCCAGCCTGACGTCTCTCATCTCCAACGCCAACCTTCCGTCTAAGCGTTTCCCTTCTGCTAAAGCAGCGAGAACAAAGTCCCGCTGGACCGTGGCTGGCTCTATCTCCCTGGGCATGATGGCTGAAGCGATAGCCTGGGTCGAACTAGCGATACGTGCGGTTTGGAGCAGAAGGAGACAACGGTAGAGTACGGTAACATTGCCAGATAGCAGCCTAGCCAGAGCCTTGCTCGAGCAAGGCCCACCTCAAAAGTTGGGACCTCCACTTCCGACGGAGGCTCGTCCACCATCCATGATCCATACCTCGATCTCCATGCTTCGGTTCTGTCCTCCCAGTATCAGTACAGCTGCAAGAGCAACGGGAGATGCATGTGACATTGCGTGCATGTCATACTATCATGACGTGGGTCATGTTGAGGAATGTCCTTACGACGGCGCGCCAGGCGGGCTTGTTCATATCTAGTGTACAATCTATTGGGTAGTCGTACCAGTGTAACCAGCACGCGTTTTGCCTTACTATATAAATGTCCGCGACCAGCGCAGGACACCGAGTTCGCTATCCTTTTCATTATGTTCGCCTAGTATCGACGGTCCCGCTGGGAGAGGTCTGGAGGCGAGTGAGGGTCGTAAGGGCGGTATGGATCGCTATAACCCATTTGATGACCAAGATCGACTTCGGAATCCCAGCGTGTCCGAGGAACTCGATTGTCGTCGCTCTCGGCACTCATGTTGCTACCGGTTCGTCTCAGAGTAGGCGGAATGTAGCCGATAGGGGGCTGCGTGTACGCGCTAGGTGGGTAGGGCACAGAGTCGTCGTACCCAGAGCTCTGGGCGAATTGGAGAAGCGGAGCGCCGGCGATCGAGTCGGTGCTTGGGGCAGGATGGTGGGCACCAAAGCGCATAGATCCAGGCTGGCGCATTGCCTGATGCCCGGCCAGCAGGTAGTCGGTAGATGGATTGTCCATGGGTAGTGGGTGCGGAGTGTAGTCGGGGGTACCGGGCGTGCCGGGTGTACCAGGTGCCGTCGACATGATCTCGGATTTACCCCCAAGCATGTCAGTCGATGCGATGGACTTGGCGTCCCAGTCGGATTTGTTGTCTCGGATAGGGTCGTACTCGAGGTTCTCCTCTTTGACGGCCTTGATTGGAACACCGTCGGATTTGGAGGCGAACCATGGGTAGGCGGAGAGCACATCCCTAGCGAGAGCTTCCTGCGATTTGTGAACCATGATTGTGAACAGCTTGTCGGCTTGTAGTGCAGGGTGAAGGAATCGCTTCTCCATTTCAGAGTGTCGAGTTCGCTTCTCTGAAACCGCATAGGACCGTTCGTCCTCGGCTTCCTCGGGCGTCGGCAGATAGTACTTGAACTGTCGCACGGCGGTCCTGCTGATATAGATCTTGAAAGCGAGCATGATGAAAACTGGCGGCGCAGCAGCTACACTGTCCACCCAGCGTCGACGAATAAGGGCCGTAGCTAAAGAGTCAGCAACGTTTATAACATGTCACTCACTTAGAACCATGAGCAACTGCATCAGGACGCAACATGCGATCAAGCGGTTGACGTAGACGTTCCACATCCTGCCTCCGCTCTCGGCTCTAGAGACGTACACGTAGAGCAGCTGGTATTTGTAGACCACCGAGGAGAACCAAAACACCAAGCAGGCGCCGATGGCGACCAGAGGAGCGAGAGGTGCGTATATCAGACCAATTGCAGCAACGAAAAGCAAATTGACGATGACTATCGTCAGCCGAGCACGAATAGTGGACTCACCTATGGCGTATTCGAAAGAACCCGGTTTCGTCATTTCTCGAATGTCACGAGGTGTGTGCGAGAACATGAATCGTCTCAACGATACCATGGCGAGCTTGATGAGTTGGATAAGCTCGAATATGACTAGGAATCCTCGCAGCCTAGATGATCAGTACCTCATTGGATTCGTTTCACGTACGGTAGCCATGTCAACCAATCTGAAAGCATCAGCGCCGTTCTGCTGTAGTATAACTCACAAGTACTCTGCTGGACGTATGTTCCTTGGATTTCTACGACGCATCAGAAAAAGTCTCAAAGGCTACTGACCTGCACTTACGGTATGGGAGCTCCTTCAAACCGTCCAACACCTCGTGAACCGACTTGTGTTGGCCAACCTGCAGGACGACCAATGCGATGGTCCTGTAAAAGACTCCAAGCAAGGAGAAGACGACCAAGTTGGAAACAATCATGAAGAAGAAGTACCTTGCGGTCACAGCTCGATCGAGTCTTGACCGTGTCGGAGCACCTAAAAAGTCAGCTCCGCTATCAGGCTCTGGCTCACCTTGATACTTGCTGATTCGTCTGATGATCAGAGGCAGCATGTAACCGAAAATAAACGAGACGGTGGCGGGAAGGACACCGTTGACGATCGAAAACTGCTACATGAGCTTCTCTCTGGGAACGAGACTCACAGTCCAGTTGCCCCACTGCCCAGCTGCCCTCCATTTGTCCAGGAAATCGACATAGACAGCCAGGGAGCTGAGATTCGCCAGAAGAGATACAACGAGGAGCTATCGTCAGTGCTGCAACCACGCCGAGACTCACTGGAACGGTGTTGAAGAAGCAAACAGCGCCGATGAAAACGAAACCGAAAGTCCGCCTCGAGGCAACCTCGGCTGGTTCCCGTGAGATGTTTTCCCAGACGATATCTTTGGGCATAGGAGCGAGATAGATCCGAGCTCCGTGCAGTTCTTTCAGTCGGCCCTGATGAGCTCGGGCGATACGATGGGCCTCGGCGATAGTCTTGAACGTCACAAAGCCTAGTCGTCAGATCTGGCGCTTGATTTGAACTCACCATAGTTCTCTCCTTCCACGCGGTTGGCTCGTGGGGACTTTCTCGCCTTCCTCTCCTGCCTGATCAGGGAGTCGATGGCTTGTCGTTTGGCGTCAATCCTGTCTCGGAGGAATTTAATCTCTTTCGCCAGGTAGTCGATAGCGTCCTGACATCAGTCCTGTTCTGGCCAGATGACCCACCTTTTTCTCCCCTCCCATTCCCATAAAACCGCCTTTTCTCATCGTGGGTCTCTTCTTCCCCATTTGACCTCCCTTGAGGTATTTTACCAGATGGCTTTCAAGATCCGCAACGGCCTTGTTATGGTCCTCCACCATCTGCGGGAAATCCTCGAGGCGACGACCTAATTGTCAGATCCGACTCAAACAAAAGGACCCACCAATTGAAGTGCAGTCAATTTCGGGACCTGGATGTCAGCGATAATCTCGACTAATGACCTACCAATCTTGATGCCATCCACTTTGAGCTGGCCCATCAACGCAACGAGTCCTTCGTCACTGCGGTAATCCTTCCTGACTTGAGTGATCATAAGGGTTCGAGAGTAAATCTTGCTCTGGTATGCAGGGGATCGGAACCATCGCCTTCGCAGAGCCACCATAACCTGCCAATTCCTCCAGACTGATTATCAGCAGCGAAAGACCTTGCAGACCTACTAAGAAACATGGCGGCGAAGTCTGACGTCAGCAACATTCATCCTGATCGACTCACTGATGAGATAGCTGGCTGCCAGCGTAGCCCACATCCAGGCTCCGGACAGGTTCTGGATTGTGAGAAGGGTGATCCAACTTCGACTGTCGGCCTCGATATTTTTGAAGTTGTATATGATGTACATGACCAGAAGGCCTATGGCAATGAGGGCGACCACTGTGAAAAGAGATCGCAAGAGTCGAATGAAACGGAGGAAAGTTGTCGCATCGAGACCGATGTTCTGGATCATTTCCTCCTCTTTCATGTGAATGACGGGACTGAGCCATGCGAAGAAGCCGTTGGACACGGCTGGCGGAGGAGGCTGATAGTCGACATCTTCTGATGTAGGTCGAGGTTGCTGGTATTTTATCTTGACAGGTCAGCGCAGTCGAAGGGACAAGACTCACCTTTGGGGCGTACACCTTTTTCTCCCGTGGTCGGAAGAAAGAGAACGCCAGTATGGTTAGGAGCTCACGCTTTAGCTTCGTTCATATCGTTCGACTTACCGAGATGCTGACCATGATGACCAGCTGAGAGCCGACGGCCTTGACCGAGACCTGTGACCAGTTCTTGTCATGACTCGCGATCAAGTTCGACACTGCGCTGTCGATAGCCGACATGGTGCCGGAGGACGGACGTGTACCGAATTCGAGATATCAGGGTTGATACTGTGTGATGATGAATAAGAGTGAAGCAAGCGATGTATCCGCAACTGAACAGAGGTGAGTGATGTCTAGTGAAGAGCAGAGATGAAGTTGAAGCAGGTGAAGCCAACGGTAAAGTGGGTTCTATTCACAGACGTCTAGATTGTCGTCATGGAAGATGCAAATCCCTTTGGTTCCCCGTACCCTTTTTTGTCAACCAGAACTTGGTGTTTCAGAATTTGACCCGCTGTCCTCGGTGCCAGCGTGACCTCTCTATGATGCATAGTCCAGACCATATACTGTGCATGCTTGTGCGTGTCCATACCAGCTACGGACTCGGTCCTGTGCCCTCGATAAGGTGTAGATGCTGTGCACATGCATATGTTGTCGACCTTTCACAGCCTTTCACACCCCCAAGAGATAAAAGATCTGGATCTCGGAAGGAGAGGAGGAAAAGCGGGGTGAATGCGGGGTGAAAGGAAAAGAGGTTGAAACACGGTGACGCGCCTAATCGGGACGTGCGGCGCACATCACCGCCGACCAGTGAGTTACGGTACGGTACTGTAAGCTCGTTGTGCGGCGGTCGCCGTCCCACTACCGTTTCATATCGCTGCGGTCTGCTCCAGCTGCAACCCAGCTGCTGGCCGATATGATGTATTGATGACATGTAGGCTACACAGTAGCTATACATACAAGGGGTCGTAGGCTCAGAGGTGCTCAAGCTCGAGGTCTCTCTTCGCTCAACATGTCTCCAAAGACTGTCAGAGTAGCTCTGCTACTATGTGACACTCCCGTAAGTCCTCCACTGGCCAGATAACTCCGGCTGACCGGTTCCAGATGCCAGCAGTGGTTGCGGAGTCTGGAGACTGTAGGTTGACGATCTAGGCTACGATGACTGATGCTTCTAGATCTTGCGATCTACCGCGACTGGCTGCAGAGGGCATTATCATCGTATCCCGACGTCGAGAAAAGAGGCGTTGAGCTACAAATCCAGGGATTCGATGTTGTGACGAAGATGGAATACCCAGACCTTGACAACTTCGACGTTCTGATGCTTACTGGGTCTAGTGAGTCTTTCTAGGCGACCCGCACTGACGATCATAGGGCACACCGCCCACGACGCTACCAACCCATTCATCGCACCCTTGATCGACTTTGTTCGTTCGACGGCTACAGCTAAACCACACATCAAAATCGTTGGGGTATGCTTTGGACACCAGATCATTTCGATGGCAATGGGGGGCAGATGTGTCAGCGGGGAAAACGGCTGGGAGATCGGAGTCTACCAGAACGAGTTGACGGAAGAGGGAAAACATCGGTGGAACGGAGACAGCATTGTAGGTCGTATCCATTGGCTTAGCTAACAACGAAGTATGTGCAGCAGATGGTGAGACCATTCAAGCTATCATTACTAATAGTCTAGCACCGAGATCATGTACCGGAGGTACCGCCGGGCTTCCAGCTCCTCTCCCGAACCGACAAATACCCGGTTCACTCAATGGTCAAGACATACCCATCATCCTCCACTGCGCACATCTTCACAGTCCAAGGTCACCCAGAATTCACCCCAGCTATCGTCTCTCACATGGTAGATGCCCGATCAGCCCAAGGCATCTTTGACGAGACAACCACGGCTGAGGCTAGACGACGCCTTGGTGGAAAAGACGGCAGCGGCGGAGAAGGATACGGCAAAGTCGGTTGGGCAATCTGGAAAGTCATGTTGGACTCAGAAGTTGACCAGAATGGCGATGTGGACATGAACGGCGGAGCTTCGGATAGCTATCTGGGAGATGCCAGCAGGTACCAGACGATTGATTATTTGCTGGATCGACGCGGCCCATGGACGGACGAGCAGTTTGTCGGAGGGTCAAGTGTGAGTGGTCATCGTAGATTCTGCTGACGACAGGCCAAATCATTCCTCCGAGAGAAGGCAAAGATCCTTGTCATTGGTGCAGGAGGCTTGGGCTGCGAGATATTGCAGAACCTCGCTCTGAGTGAGTTTCCGCTCATAGAATAGCTCTGATATTCAGCCGGGTTCTCCGATATTCACGTCATTGACATGGACACGATCGACATCTCGAACCTAAACAGACAGTTCCTCTTCCGGTACGTCTCAGTGAGAGTTTCGGCAGCTGATTGAGTAGTGAATCCGATGTCGGAAAGTCAAAAGCGTTGGTTGCCGCAGAGTTCGTTATGAATCGTGTGCCGGGAATCAAGGTGACGCCGTGAGTGATGAGACAAACCTTCAAGGCCGATCTGACCCGCATCAGTCATCACGACAAGATTCAGGACCACGACCAGAACTTCTACATGCAGTTCAACATCGTCATCGCTGGCTTGGACTCCATCAGTGCGCGTCGATGGATCAATGCCACTCTCGTCAATATGGTGGATGCGGAGAATGAAGAAAGCTTGAAACCACTGATCGATGGTGGTACAGAAGGCGAGCGATACGTTGTGGTCTGGCTGACCGTCAGGATTCAAGGGTCAAGCTCGAGTCATTCTGCCTACGATCACCTCCTGCTATGAATGCTCGGTGAGTGCGACCGAGTGAACGTAGCTGATCTTAGATCGACATGCTCACACCGCCAACGGCATTCCCCATATGCACCATTGCCAATACGCCTCGTTTGCCAGAGCACTGTATCGAATGGGCAAGCGTTCTTCACTGGCCAAAGATGAAAAAGGGTAAGTGAATCCATGCGAATCATAGCTAAATACAGATGTCAAACTCGACACGGACGACCCAGATCACATTGAATGGCTTTATCAGATTGCTTCTGCGAGAGCAGCAGAGTTCAAGATTGAGGGTGTGACCTGGGCTCTGACCCAGGGTGTGGTGAAGAATGTGATCCCCGCAATCGCCAGTACGAACGCGATTGTCGCAGGTGGGTCTTCCACCGTAAACGGAGCTGACTCATAGCGTCCTGCTGCAACGAGGCCTTCAAGATCGCTACTACGTGTGCGCCTTTCCTGAACAACTACATGATGGTGAGTCTCCCAGTATAGCTGGTCGCTTACTTTCAGTACACCGGTAATGACTCGATATACACCTACACCTTTGAGCACGAGAAGAGACCCGAATGTCCCGTCTGCGGCGGAGAGTCTGCGGTTGTCAAGGTTCCGAAGGACTGGACCCTGGAGAACCTGGTCGACCACCTCAAAGAGGCGCAGGACTTGTGAGTGCTAAGCAATGATACGAGACTGAGAATGTTTCAGCAAATTGGCCAGACCATCGCTCTCGGGTCCAACAGGACCACTGTTCTGGTTCGATCCTCCAGGAATACACGAAGCGACTAAAGCGAATCTGCTCAAGCCGGTTAGGGATCTCCTGCCAGCGGGAACGGTGATATCGGTGACGGACAAAACGCTACCCGCTGCCAATCTGAGCGTCGAGATTGTGTATGCTTAGACAAGTAGAGAACTACGAGTATAGTAGACGTCTAGCCTCTCCCCTAGCGTCAGTCTATGGGATAAGACATGAGCACCGTATGCATGGATGCGATGACCTCGAGCGATTTAAATTGCCACCCAAAGTGACTAGTGATATTGCGCAGGCTTCTTTCAGACGACGTTGCTGTCTCAGATCTCAGCGCTCAGCCTTGTGCTTCGCCTTGTTGTACTACCGTACATACTTCATACCGCGCTTCAAGCATCTTTCACCATACAGCCCTCCTCTCTCACTCCATCCACGCCACAGCATACCCGTAAGGCTAGGGCGCTGGGTATAACACGCTCCCGGGATGCCCAAGCGATGAGTTCGACATCCGCGTCCTCGACCCAGACTGGGCTGTTTCCTACCCCGACACAATCCTCCAATCCATCTCAAAGGACGGGCACCAATGTCTACTACCTAGTGGTGAGTACTCAACGGCGTAGATGGATTACTAAGAGCCTAGTTTCTTGGAGTCTTGGTAGTCCTACTACTCTTAGCAGCATGTTTGGCTTATCGGGCTTTCCGCCTCAGACGCCGTTATCGGACCGCAACACAGCTTGCCATCGCTCGGGGTGAGATGCTTCCACCGGACATACGTAGAGACTACTGGGGTCTTGGAGGTCTCTCTGCATGGACATCGGATGGAGTCGATCGATTGGGTATGCCATTAAACGACGACATACGGTCAAGGGGTCCCAAAGGCAAATGGCAGCGGATTCCGAAGTTGTGGGACGCTGTGGTGGAGGACGACTCAGATGTGGAGGACGAGCTCGCCAGTGGGAAGAATGCAGACGTATGGTACGATGCTCTGGTACGTATTCATCTTTCCAAAGCATTCATTTCATCTCCAGTCGGTACTGGCTTCCGCTGACTCTTCCTCAGCCCATCAGTCTACTATCTCTACGGACCGAAGAGGAGACCCCTGCAGAGCCTATGCAAGCTGACCCTCAAGGGACGCCAGCAAGCTATAGGCTGTCTTTAGGTGGTCTAGGAGGCTTTGGCCGCAATCAGAGACAGCGTAATCTACCAGAGGAAGCATCTTCAACCGCACCTCCACCACCAGTCCTGGGCGAGATCGATCGCCCTCTGAATCAGGATGAGCCGCTGAGTGTGGGCGTCATCATACGTATGCCTTTAGATCCGGAATGGTACAAGGAACTTCAACGAACCGATTCGGGTCTGGATGATGGAGATGAGGAGCCCGGTTGGAGGCCCGGAATGGAATTAGGGGTGTGGTCAGGGGTAACGACGTAGGATGATCTTGGATATGCTGTATATGTATACCTTATAGACAGTTCCCTGGCCATCTTCGAGCTGACCCCGTGCTGCCTTCGACTGCCCGCTATGCGATGCGCTGAGTGTTGCTCTCGTCACTCATTGCTCTGCTCTGGCTGTGTATCACTCCGGTGCCCGGTGGTAACAACCGCCGACGCCCTGAAAAACGACCACTCGTGCACCACCCAACTAGCATTCATCTCCTGATAACGCGCTCCTTTCAACTTCACTCGGACGTATCTCAAGAGCGAGACTTGGCTGGAGAGGCTCTTTCACTGATTCTCAGCGGCCGTCAAACGCGCGATAGCACCAGTCCTGGCTGTCAGTACCCGCGCCGGTCACAGGGGGCGACGTGATCATGCCGTCCGAACCTGGAATACCGATCGTTCATGGCAAGGCGTCCAACCGGCGCTTGGTCGGAAAACCTCTGCTATATGCTGTGACTGTGTATCTTAGTATTGGAGTATGGCTATTTGGGTGAGTGTCACAGATGATCGTCGCGGTATGGCAGCTGATCAGCTGTCAGATATGATCAAGGGTAAGAGAGCGTTCGGTCTCCGTATAGATGCCTAGCTCACCACCGCCGCTTCGTAGTGTCATGTCCGGTGAGTCTCTCCAGCTGTTGATCAGGACCACCGCTTACTGTCCTGTAGGTATCATCACCGGACCATACTTCAAGTGAGTGCGGCAAGCGCCAATGAAACTCGTGTTGGCTCGCGTAGTGACCTGTTCTTAGGGCGTATTGTGAGTAGCGACAGGTATTGACGGAGACATGCTCATTGGATGCAAGTCCACCAACCCTCTTCGGCGGCTGTAGGAAACATGGTGGCCGTTCTGGAGATTGGAGCCTTCAGTGGGTAAACTCTGCGCGATACATCTAGGCTGCGCTGATGACGGATACCAGTAACATCTCTCTTGGCCGCTCATCTGGCTGATACCTATGGGCGGAGACAGACACTGAGGGCCGGTGCCTTCGTCTTCCTGATCGGAGGCGCTGTTCAGACGTTCTGCAACAGTTACACGACGATGGTCATTGGGCGAGTGATCAGCGGCTTCGGTGTGGGCATGCTCAGTATGATCGTGCCTATATACCAGGTGAGGTCAAGACTTCTCCTCGACATGAGATCCGTGCTGACGTGTTCTAGTCCGAGATATCACCAGCGGATCATGTAAGTATTCAACAGCGGGACGTCTTCTGATGGGATCAGCGAGGACTGTTGGGATCTGTTGAGTTTACTGGCAATGTTGTCGGCTATGCCTCATCGGTTGTAAGTTCGAGCAACCCGAGGAATAAATGAGATTGCAGGACTGAGAATGACAGTGGCTGGATTACGCTTGCTCCTACCTCCAATCCGACTGGTCTTGGCGACTGCCTCTCTTCGTCCAGTGTATAGGAGGTGCGATACTCGCAATTGGCAGTTTCATCACGCCAGAGTCACCAAGGTGGGTGACATTGTCCGGTGTCGAAACCCTTAGAGCTTACGACCGCACAGATACCTCGTCGACACCGATCAAGAGATTGAGGGCATGGCCGTCATCGCTGATTTCCAAGGGGCCGCTCTCGATGACGACAAAGTCATAGCAGAGTACAAGGAGATCCGTGATGCAGTGATAGCAGACGTCAGTATTTTGCTGTGATGGTGAGCGTAACTGACTCCCGTGTAGCGTACTGTAGGCGATAGATCCTACAAGGCACTATGGCGCCGATACCGCGGCCGAGTTCTGATTGCTATGAGTAGTCAAGCGTTTGCCCAATTGGTAGGTCGTTGCTTTGATGTAGCTGGGCTGACGTTGTACTAGAATGGTATCAACGGTAAGCGGAACGATCGAGGAAGGATAGGACTCGGACTGACAGCCATGTCAAGTCATCTCTTATTACGCTCGTAAGTCTCCCGAAACAGCGGCGGATTTCGTGCTGACTTGCGGTGGTAGCTTTGGTACGTAGCATCCTGCAGAGACTAATCATACTCTAATAACAAATCGTCTACAGGTATTTGAGCGTGAGTCGTCTCGACTCTGATATTATTCCCAGCTGCTGACGACAGCGTAGAGGCCGGTTGGGTCGGACGAGATGCTATCTTGATGACAGGGATCAACGCCTTATGTTACGTGGCGAGCACGATTCCACCGTGAGTACGATACTCATGGCCGGTGCTGAAGAGGATAGATGGTTCCTGATGGATCGGGCTGGACGACGGCCCATCTTGCTCTCTGGAGCGATTGCGATGGCCATTGCTCTTACTGCAACTGGATGGTGGATATACATTGATCAAGCCATCACTCCAAACGCGGTGGTCATTTGCGTCGTCGTATACAACGCAGCGTTCGGTACTAGTTGGGGACCTGTACCTTGGTGCGTATATTTTAAGCCAGTCTAAACCATCGTGCTGACCTTGTAGGCTGTATCCTCCTGAGATCATGCCCCTGCCTTTCAGAGCCAAGGGTGTCTCCATATCGACGGCTACAGTAAGTTTTACGAGAAGCGACCCGAGCTAACGAGCTTTCAGAACTGGCTTTTCGTGAGACAGAATCCCATTCAAGCATTATATATCGGGCTAGTATACTGACCTTGTTCAGAATTACTGGGTTGGAGTGTCCACCCCCGTCTTCCAGGATCTTATCGGGTGGAGACTATACCCAATGCACGCGTTCTTTTGCGCTGTCTCATTCGTCCTAGGTGGGTAGCTTTTCTGCGATCAAGCTGATTTCGAAGTATACTTCCTGTACCCCGAGACCCGAGGTGTACCCTTGGAGGAAATGGACAAGTGAGTTCTTACAGCGATCACTGCGGTCATGATAGGAGCTGATGTGTTCAGGCTCTTCGGCGACGGTGAGACCGGGTTGAGGCAACAAGAATCATGATACTAATGTCAAATCAGAGGCCGTGGACGATGATGACGATGATGACGACTACGAGGACGACGACGAGCTCAGCTCGGAGACTTCTTCACTTGTCAATGGCAGGTCAAGAAGTCGATCGGCTGCATCTTCGCTCCCCTCATCCCGAAAAACGTCACCAGCGCCATTACGCAGCCGTCAAACTGGATTGTATGATAGACTGACGGACAGTGCCGGACGTTTGTTCGGTTCCAAGCGTCGGAAGGGAAGCTTGCGCGGAGATTACAATTCGTTGGGAGGCCAAGAGCAATGAGAACTCGCGAGTGAGTGGACCTGCTTTTTGCTTAATGCAGTGAAGCTGATCTAGGCAGGACTCGGTACACGGCGCGGAGGCAGACCTCATCGTTCAACCGTTGACGTCGAAGCGGCGGGCGAGTTCGAATTGGTTGGAGTGGATGCCGAAGAAGGGGGCACGGATGACGAGAGGGCCAGTTCTGATGCACTTCGAGTGCGGACGCCTGGCCGCTGAAGGTCCTTGGTACCGAGTCTCACAATAGAAAGCGTCTAGACCAATGCTAGTACTCGAAGTAGACCCTTGTAGCCCCAGAAGAGAATGCACATGATATGAGAGCGTTGAGTATACGAAGCTAGACCACGAGCAGGTACGAATGGATGGCCTGCTAGGGTGGCGAGGTGGCGAGGAGACGAGTTCGAACCAGTCAAATGGAAACTCAAAATCACAACATCTCTCATTCGGTCTGTCTCTACCAACATCAACATGTCAAACTCCAACAACGCCTTGATACCTCGTACGGGACTGCCTGTGAGGATCAGTGAAGGTCCGAAAGTCGGTCAGCGGAGTCTGTATCGCCAGCAGGTCCTCGACGTGAGTCGGCCTCGATTGACAGTCTGAGACTACTCTGACCGCTTGTTTAGGAAGACTCGTATACAGAAGCTCTCTCCCATATCATCACTCGAGACTTCTTCCCTGATCTGCCACAGATACACGCCACCAACGAGTATCTCACCGCTCTCACAAACAACGACCCGGAGCTGCTCTCCTCTGCTATCAGACGCTTGGCTGCCGTAGCTAGAGACAAGGAGGACAATGGATCTTCCAATGCTGCGGATAGGGCTCGTTCTGCCAGAGCCATGGAGCTAGAGAACGTGGCTACGCCGTACATGTCGATGCCGGGAGGAAGTACTCGGACGACAAGGACGCCGGTTGGTGCGCGAGGGTGGGATACCCCACTGACGAGACCTGGCGATCAGTCTCGCAGACGGGCAAGGGATAATCTCGATCCTGACTCGTTGGACAACGATCAGCAAGCCGGCCCCTCTCGACCCAAACGCAAGAAAGCACCAGTAGTCCGTGATGACCTCCCGCTCGACGCATTTCAACAGAACTATACCTCCGAGGACAATGCTTCATTCGTGCAGATTATAGACGAGGAGAATGAGCGGCGGAGAGAGGAGAAGTCGGCTTGGGCATGGGAAGCCGAGAAGCGAGCCAATACAAGGAGAATAGAAGGCGAAAACAAACGGAGATTGCTGCTGGATCAAGTCGCCAGCGGGAGCTACAGGGTCGATGCGAACGGGAAGAGATTGATAGGAGGTCTAGCGGAAGGAGGGATTTCGGACGGCGGTCACAGGCTGTTGACCGGGCGTGAAGACGAGGAAGACGGCGAAACATCAAAGGCTACGTCCAAGACCATCGAATCACGCAGCCCAGACAATACTTCGCAAGCTCTGGTGAGGCAGTCCGACACCATCACAGGTCTCAGCAATCAACCACTACTTCGTGAAGAGTCGCTACCGGCGCATCATCCACTGCACAAAGCACTCGATCAAGCGGGCCTCCCTACCACTGCACTCGTATCGACCGACGACGGTGCTGTCGTGCCGTTCCACGAAGTCGCTTCGGGATCCAGAGATGGTCGTGGTCGTGGAGCAGACGCTAGTCTGGAGGCGCAAAGGAGTATGACAACAATCATGGGAGAAGAGCAACAAGAGCATCTGACGTATGCGGGGACCGGGGTCGATCAATGGGGGTACAAGGTGAGTCACAGCCGCTCTGCTCTGCTGACCTCCGCTAGGCTATGAACAATCTCATGTTCACACCAGACGCCAATTCGAAACCTTTTGAGAAAGCTCCAGAAAGCAAGGTAGCTTCGCGTCAAGCGCCTAAGGCTATCAACCACTCCAACACCAGACTGCCGGATGAGACTAGTGCGAGGCCGTCAGAAGCGGGGAGTACAGCTGGCTCCAGTCGTAGAGGCAGCAGTCCTGCACGCAGCTGGGTAGCAGCAGCTGTGGCGGGCACTCCCTGTGAGTTCGAAGTCGAATATGCTGGAGGCTGTGCTGACTAAAACTCGTCCAGACCACCCAAATCCCGACCACGAGCCCAAAGTGAACAACTATAGCTTGTTGCCAAACGATCCATCACCCTCCCCAACAGAGCTCCCCTCTCTGCTTACGTGGGGTTCTCTCCTATCCACTCCGCGAGCACTTGACGGCACCGATGATCCACTCGACTTGTCTACACCGTCATTCCGCCTCCCGGCTAGCCAGCGCCGTGATGAGATCGGCCGGAAATTGGGCAACAAGGCCAGTAAAGCTATTACCGATCGAGCTCGAGGTTTCACCCCTAGGTCGAGTCTGCAATCCATCGCCGACAAAACCCGTCGACCAGGCAAGACTAGCGGTGCCTCCGCTGCAATGGCGCCACCGCCCGCCACCCCACGGCGCGAGGGCTTGACTCCTGCTGGTCGTCGCCTATTGGAGCGCGGACTGGGACTCGGTAGCAGCGCCAGAAACCGAGGGGCCGCAATGGAGATGGGATCTGGGTGGAGTAGCGGAGCTGGCAGTCGAAGCAAAAGTAGCATGACTTGGACACCAAGTCCCAATCATCGACATAAGGGATGATCAATGGTATAATGCACATACATTTGCAGGGCAGCTATCGTATACACATGTAGGACTAAACCCTTCCTTCTCGAATCCGCTTGTGACTGATACCCATTCTCCCATCGATCCCATTCACAACCTCGTTGTCCATTCCATACCTCGACCACGCGGAAGCGACCCCACCCGCCTTGGTTCTCGGGTAGGGCGAATCGAGGTCAGCTTGTACAACCTTGCCCGCTGAAGCTGTGACCAAAGACGTCAGCCCTGTATCCCAAAACACAGGATGATCTCACTCACATCCGTCGTAGCGCGCCCGAGGGGTGAGAGCGGACTCATTCCAGCCTCTGGCCTGACTGCTTGTTGCGGAAGTCGCTGTGGGGGCTGCCATTCCGCTGTAGGCAATCGGAGCAGAAGCACCACTGTAAGCGCTTGCTGGAGGGGGTACGTGTGTCGTTGCTGGCGTCATTTGCTGCTGGGTTTGGTGACTGGCAGTTGGTAGTGGAACGCCTGCGGGAAGTTGACCAACTGGAGGGCCAGCCAGTTCTGAAGGAGTCAGCGCGACTACTGTCATGTTCTACACACCTCTGCCTTCGAGGTAGCCATAATGCCCCATACGTCCTCTCTTCATCTGCGTCGAGTCGAATGGCTTTTGAGAATCCATCTGCCCGGCTCCAGGGTAGTTGCCCATCATGCCTGGCTGTGACATGAGATGGGGATTCATGCCGTTCATCATGCCGCCAAACTGCGCCCCCGGCATACCATTGTTACCGTTCATCTGTGGCATTCGACCTTGGCCCATCATGGACATGTAGGGGTTGTACATTGAACTGTGAGGTTGTGGTATGAGGTGAGGGATTGGTTGGTGTGGTTTGGGGTTACAGTGGCGAGAAGACAAGCCGTCAGCTCATATAACACATGGACAAGTGGCGAACTGGAGTTCGAGGAGGCTCTCATGCGAGACGTTTGGAGAAGATGGGGTTGAAGGGTGTACCTCCTTTGAGAGCGTATATGACGATGGAGGTGAAACGAAGGAGCGCAGAGAAAATGGAGGATAGAAACGCTAAGGTCTGAACGCTTTCCGGATGAAGTTGTCCTCACGCAGGTCACACACCCTTGATTGCTCTGATTCCCATATCCCCAGGCGGCCATTGGGTCCTGCTGCATATGCCCTGGAGCTCCTCCCAGTCCGCCTGCTGAATAATTACCGCCATAAGAGGTCGGCGAAGCCATCGCATTGCGGTTGAAGGGCATACCCATCGTAGACATGTCCACTCCGGGAAAGTGACCCGGGTTGGATGGTCCAGACTGCTGCTGGCCCATTTGGCCGTAGGGGGAGGATTGTGGGAAAGTATACGGGTGAGGATATGATGGTTGATTGAACATGTTGAGGAAGGTGGAAGGGTATGAGAGACTGTGGAAGAAGTCGAGGCACTTCTATCTGTCTTTTGAATGATACCAGCCGACAACGACAACACCGCCAACCTAGCGCAGATCCGAAAGGGGAGTTCAAAGGCAAGGGAGATAAAGGAGGGTAAAGGATGGGTAAACACTTACCCGTCCTGCTCTTGGTATTGATATCCACCGGATGCGTCTGATTGCGATGGGGAGTTTTCCGAGTCCTCAAATTGCACACTGCTGATAGTCAACATTCGGCGAAACCAGGTCAACGGAATGAACGGATGGACTTACGTCTTGCCGTCAGCGGTGTATTGCTCCTTCCAGGGGGTATCGCTGTACTCGTACATCATCGGGTTGTACTGGTTCCAATACGCCATCTGAGCTGCGTAGGCGTCCCACCATGCGTTTTCATCAGCGCCGTATGGGTTTGCATACTGAGTCGGAGGAATGGGCTGGACAAGAGGTTCGGGAACCGCTGCAGCGTCGTTCCATACAGTTGTTGCTTTGCCAACTGGATCTAGTGCCTGCACCTTTGTGTTGGCCTGAACTCTGGGGCCGACGTAATCATCGGAATGAGCCAACCCGTCGACTGATCCAGGGACTGCCACCATTCGACCTTTGGGTGCCCAGGCCCTCGTACCACCATAGTGGTCGTCATCGGCGACTCCTCCCTCCCTTTCGTCTTTTCGCTCAAGCCAGCGCTCGTACTCTTCTCGAGCCCTCTGCGCCTTCTCCAGCGCACTGGCCTGGATCTCATCGTCGAGGTCGAGAAGCGGGGTGGCATATGCTCCGATTGGGGATAGGATAGGGATCGGAAGCAACTGGTCTGGCTGATTGCGGATCGCTGAGTCACTGGCATGCGACGGATGAAGCCGAGGTCGAACACCGACGTGAACGGAGGTAACTCCGGAGGGTGCTGCTCTAATAGGGTTTCGGGGCTTGGCCGGAGGATAGGCTAGAGACGGACGTCAGTCAAGGCATTGCCCTATTCGTCGCTGACCCTACCAATCGCTCTTTCCGCCTCCCGCCTCGTTCTGTCCTCCGCTTCTCTGGCGGATTGGCGCTGATTGTCCCATAAACCATTCGTCTCCCATGCCTCGTCCTTCTTCCTCTGCGAGTTCCTCCAGTCGGCCATCTGCTTTGCGTCCTGGTCTTGACTCTGGTCTATGGCCGGTGCAGTTGACAGACGCATTTGGTGGAATTTCGCTTCCAACGGATCGACCTCGGTCGCAGGACTGGGCCGCCTAGATTGTCTTGGATTGCTGGTAGATGGCCTAGGAGATTGGTCACGTCCCTCTTGCCTTGGACGAGCGTGCTCGTGGCCGCGCTCGACTGGCCTCGGATTCCTCTTCGCAGTCTGACTGACTTGTGCACTCGGCTGATCGACCTTGATGCTCGGCACCGCTGCAGGAGAGCTTGTTCGTAGTTCTGCTTTCGATATGGCAGTCTTGACTTTGCGCCGCTCTGGCGTTTCGCCATCTTTCGGCACCGGTTTGCGTCTCAGGGGTGTAGCGGATCGGCTGTTCTTGAGCTGCGGTTGAGACTCTGGACGTCTGATCGGCCTGCGGTCATCCAGACTGGATTCGTCCGCACTAACAGGTCGGGGGGCACGGTCGGCCAGTCTACGATGACTCGGACTCTGATTGTGCTGCGCAGCCATGTTTGGAGAGTACTGCAATCCTAGCATTGTGGTATGCGCAGGTGAGATGTCGAGTGAGGAGGGATAAGTCGTGACAGAGCTGTTGCTGGTGGGGCTATAAGGACGCATGATTCAAGTCGCTGAGTAGAGGAGAGATGCGTGAACAGCACTTATAACTGGGGTGGATCAACATTCCAAAAGGACGTGTAGATAGGATCGATCAACGACCCTTTGACCGCGTCCGTCCAACCTCGATACACGGTTGTGAGTGGCAGCATGGCTATCATACCTTTCCGGCCGCTATCCGAGTCGTCAGAATGTAGGCGGCGTACAGGAGTCGTACAGGGAGCAAGCTTATACAACTCCGCGTTTGTCTTGTTGTCGATGTCGGGTGGCCGATATCTTGTAGCAGACCAGACACCACTAGTCGTAGTGTTGCTGTTATTGTTGTTGTTGTTGTTCGCGCTTGTACGGACATGGCTCCGATCTCCGCGGTGCAGCCATCTCCCGGCCGCCTGCTTTCCTGACCGGGCTGATTGCTGCTGTGCTATACTTGTAGACGTATCCTCCGTGAACCACTTCATACACTATACGATCTCAACAGCATCCACAGTCGTACCCAATCGGAAAGCCAGTCGGGAACAGATTCGACTCCCTCAGCATCGCCAGCTCTTCTCTCGGTGGAACAAGATAGCGGCCGAATAGCCCGACGTCAAGCCACACCTCAAGCTTTACCACCTCCGCAACCCTGTCACCATGTCGCAAAGTCCAACACCCACTCCCACATCGGAACAATCCACGTCGAACAACCCTTTGAAGAAGTTCAAGCTGGTCTTTCTGGGCGAGCAAAGTGTCGGAAAGACCAGTTTGATCACCCGCTTTGTGAGTGTGTCTATCCAGCAGGCTCCGTCGCAGCTGAGCAGGCGTGCATGATAGATGTACGACACCTTCGACAACACATATCAAGCCACGATAGGTGAGAATTTCTCTTCATGAGTGGACCATCTCCTCACAACAGATCAGGTATCGACTTTCTGTCAAAGACCATGTATTTGGAAGACCGGACCGTGCGGCTGCAACTTTGGGATACGGGTGAGTCGTAATTTTTATAGTAGGACATCAGCTGATTGAGCACGATCGTAGCTGGGTAAGTCAGACTGCTGGTGAAGACATGTATGCTTTGTTGACTGGGGACTTGCCACGTTATAACAGTCAGGTCGGTACTCCGCAGTACGCGTGGTCTTCCTTATGGCTGACTTTGCCGCTTGCAGGAACGTTTCCGCTCTTTAATACCCTCCTACATCCGGGATTCATCGGTAGCAGTGATCGTATACGACGTGACTAGTATGTCCCCCCATCGCGTGATCACCCTTGCCGCGTACTGACATCTTAGATCGCAATTCGTTCCTGAATACCTCGAAATGGGTCGATGATGTGCGGAATGAGCGAGGTCAAGATGTCATCATCGTCCTCGTTGGAAACAAGACTGATCTTAATGACAAACGGTGTGTCATGCTGGACTAGGCAGTGCTGACAGATTCAGACAAGTGACACCGGAGGATCTGGACAAACGAGCGAAAGAATTGGGTGTATTGTCCATTGAGACGTCTGCAAAGGCCGGACACAACGTGAAGACGTTATTCAAGAAGATAGCCATGGCTTTGCCAGGAGGGGCCGAGTCTAGGGATGCTGCTGTCAATCAAAGTGAGTCTGATAATCGGCGGTGCTTAACAAGGCTAACGACAACAGAGATCGACGTGTCTTCTCCAACGACTGGGGAGGTGCCGCAAGCGTCTGGTTGTGCTTGTTGATGGGTTGCATCGGTATATGCAGAGTGGATATCGGAGGGCCGACGTGTAGATAGAGCATATGTACGATACAACATGGGTCTATCGTGTCAAGTAAGAGGGAGCTAGTGTCCGCACCCAATTCTAATCTAGGCCTGCCAAAGGACGTCGATCATCTCCGCCGAGCGCGTCGTCCTTTGAGCTTTCAGCTTTCCGGCCTGTTTTGGACATTGCTTTGACACCTTCCATTCTCAAGTGCATACCGGACGACCAAGCTACTATTTCTTCATCCACCTCATGTCACATCAAGGCGGATACGCGATAGTGGATGTGGACGAAGAGGAGGTGAGACCGATATAGCGTGCATCGCTCTGATAGCTAATATCCGACGCTTTAGTTGGGAACGAGTTCGAAGCCATCTGGAGGTCCACAAGGCTTAGAATTCCAGAGTGAGCTAGTCCTCCTGTGATGTGCTGCCCCTACAGCCAACTCCAGTCGTCTGTGCGAAGAAGTGGTACTGATGTCCGCTCAGCCTTTCTCGGCACGACCGATACAGCAACGTCTCGTCGTGACGCTGAGCGTGCTGCTCCAAACGTACCGTACAACCCGTTCAACCTGGCGTACTATCAGGTAGGCTGCGAGCAGCGTAATGCTGGACTTCTGCTGATATGATCGCAGACCTACTTCGATGTGGACACGGTGACCGTATCCAAACGACTGGGCCTGGCTATGATCCCTCGGGAAGGCTTCATACAAGACACTTGCGAGGGGCAGATGGATCTCTACGGTAAGTCCCAATCGAAGTGATTGCAAGCTCAGACCACTTAGGACCCTTCTGGACATTGACGACCCTCATACTGGCCCTGTACACGACGTCTACGTTGACGGCGTCCATTACTCAGTACTTGGCCAACCCTGGCGCCCACTCGCCCGCTAATCTTCCGCTGCTATCGACCGCCGCGACAATCATCTACGCCTACGGCCTGGCCCTACCGGCAGTCTTCTGGGCAGGGACGCGATGGCTTGGGGTCGGGTCGTGGGGAGTGGCAGAAGCGATAGGGCTGTACGGCTACTCGCTAGGGATCTTCATCCCAATCAGCTTGCTGTGCTTGATTCCCGTTGGCATCCTCAGATGGACACTTGTCGGAGCCGCAGCCGCCAGTTCCGGGTTCTTTCTGTGAGTGATCTAACTGCCAGTCGTGCCAATGAGGTGACTGAGCTCTACAGCGTGAGAAACATATACCCGATTCTAGCTTCTGTGAGTAGGTCATCAAAGTTCGATTTTCCGAGCTCACACCCATCCTCGCCAGGCCGACAACAAACTGCTACGCTATCTCGTCATCGCGGTCGCAGTCCTTCACGCTGCCATGGCACTCAGTCTCAAAGTGCTCTTCTTCTCGTGAGTCTTTACATATCCAGAAATCTGCTAATATCAGGTATGCTGTCGGCGGAGTAAAGGTGGGCCCTGACCCTGTAGGCGATAGCAATCTGTGAACAATGCATCGTGGTAGCTAGTCTTACATCAAAATGGCACGTTCTTCATTTCTCCTGCTGCGAGGATATCGTCGTCGAAGATGGCGCCGTCGTCAAAATCAACATCCTCCTCTTCTCGTTCGTCCTGAATCTCATCCTCTCCATCTGCATCGCGCTCTCTCCGAGCGTCAAAGGCTTGACGCATATATTCCCCGTGACTTTCGAAAGACCCTGGCATACTGCTCGATCTGCTGTGTGCTTCGAATCCGCCGTCGTCTTCGGCTTCACTGAGCTCGTCGGGGGTCATGGATGGCCCAATCAGGGGACTGCTGGGCCGCGAGCTGGCGTCGTTTGACGGTTCGCCAATCATCGCCGGGCGAGAAGATCGTCGACCGATAGAGGCGATCTTGCCTAAAACGCCTACGCTATATCTGGAAGATGTGTCCGATCGCGCTGACAGAGCAGGAGAAGGAGGTGAGAAGTCGGGAAGCGCGACGTAGGGAATGGTTGAACGCCAGTAGTTGAAGTCTGTGAACTCGGGCTTGACTTTCGTTTTCACCGGCGGGAACACCTCGTTGACCAAATCGTTCTAAATTGCGGTCAGCGATCACAACTCTGGCGCGAAACTCAAACTCACCAATGCCAGATAGCTACCCTTGTGACCGGCTGCCTGCAGGAGCTCAGTTCTGACTATACCGGTCGAATCTATGGTGTATATTTTGGAGGTTTCCACTCCTACACTGCGATAACTGAGGGCATCCGTGATACGGTTACCAAAACCTGCGTAGAAGGCTTCGGCCGCCTTATCCGCGAAGAGCCGCTGGATATCACGCAGACAAGCCATCTTGAAGAGCTCTGGCTTGCGCATGATGACCTCGCGGTGCAAGCTAGCCATGAGACGGTCGGGACTCATGATCACTGGGCCTTCCGGCAATCGATAGTCGCCCTGAGCGATCGACTTCAGATACTCTCTGGTGGAATCTGCCTGACCGATAGCACGTGATGTCAAGTACATCATCTTGTACCCATTGTTGCAGATGTCGGTGTAGAGTCTGGCGATGCCCAAGTGCGTCCAGTCCCGGCCGATGGCAGCAAATACGTGCCCGAGAGCGTCTGATCTGGAGCAGCACGTTGAGCCGCTGTTCTATCCTTTAGAATGTTGACTTACTTTGTGATTGTGCCGTCAATATCAGAGATGACAATCTGGTCTGTGTTGTCCCAGAGAAAGATTCGAGCTGTACAGACCGCCAACCCAGAATACGATGATGTGACCGAGAACTGGACAGTGTTCGGGCCGGGCTTGAGACATAATTGTTTCTGCAAGACGATGCGTCAGTCCTGTACACGACTAAAAGATTGGCAACTGACGAGCTGATCAGAGGACAGCCGTAATGACTTGGCGTAATTCATACTGGGCGCAGGTTCTTCGGCCGTGATGGTAGTGGGCTTGGTGATGTTCTCGTCGGCCTTGGGAGCCACTTCAGACGCCGAATTCTCTTGGTTCTGCAGGGCTGCAGTTTGATTTCTACGCCACCAGCGGGACCAACCAGTGTTCGCTGCAATCTGCTGGGAGGGCCCGTCCGGCATTGTGACAGATGGCGAAGTAGGCGAGTGACCAATGACTCCAGAAACCGCAGCCAACGCGCGTCGGTACTCGAACAAAGCCATCAAGAGATCACGCCCAGAGGTCCAGGTCAAGTAACTACGCATGTGTCAACGGAGCTTTGCGGGAACGGACTAACCTCAGGTTGTATCGGACGACAAAGTGGGCGTCGTTCACCACCTCGGGATCCTCTAGAAAGCGGGAGAACGATATTCGGTTCTGCAAGAAGGAAGCCTCTTGTACAGCCTGGGACATTTCTCAGCCGAGGAACAGACTCGATCCGTCGACTTACGGAGGCTTCTGTATTCTTGATACCGCCCAAGTCGACCAAAGACATTTCGAAAAGGTAGTGCTTCCCGCTCGGACCGAGAAATTTGAATAGGTAAGGATCGTGCTCGACGTGCTTGAAGTGAGTCGGAGACAATGGGCCACCAATGTGGGACGAGGAAAGTTCCAAGTCTAGTCGGGCTGTGGATTGATGGTCCATGTCACCCGTCTGTTCACCAATCAAAGGTTGCGAAGTCCGTCTCTGGACCTGGTACCCCTCGTCTGCTCCATCCACATCGCTGGGATATGCCGAGGCCCCGGGCAGTTTTCCCCAATCCCAAGCATAGTCCATGACCGCAGCTGAAGCGCCGGGATGTAGCTTTTTCGGGGAGGCGGCCGGGTATATTGCGCTTGCGAGCGGTGATCTTGACAATGTCGTAGCCCCAGAGACATGGGATAGTCTGCCGGAAGACGGTCCCACGTCTAGCGGTGGCTCAGACTGACCGCGTTCATGTCGTCGTTCCGGAATGAGCGAAGACGAGGCCGTGTAGCTTTCCGACTCCGCATCTATGTCAGACTGCTTCTGGGTCGTCGAAATGTGACTATCCGTCACCCGTTCATGCTGTAATGGGGGACGAGGGCTTTCTAACAACCGAGAGGAGGCACTGTTGAGATCGTTGACGAAGGCGTTGATCGAGATACTCTCCATATCATTTGGCTCCGCTGGCGAGTGCTCTGACGGTGATCTCTGTGGAATCTGCTCACCCGCCAAGGGCGAATTGAGGACCTCTTCTGCACTTTGACGGCTGTGATAGCCGGCCATGTCCAAGACGGCATCCCCTCTGTAATGGATGTGCGGGGCTTCTCCGTCCCCAGGCGCTATCCGAGGTAGTCCGTCCTCGTGTGATGCGCCAGAAGGTGTTCTGTTCTCCCTGTCACGCGCCTCCGCCAATTGGGATAGCTTGTGATCTCGAGCCGGCAGCTCGGTACTTCCTTCGGTCTTAGTGGCGACAGGGTTGGGAGGCGCGTCCGGCAGCTGGTTCTTGCGTCCCTTGGCAGCATGCTGTCCACTTTGCGGTTGTTCCTGGGTTGGATCCTTTGAATCGGACGATTTAGTGCTGTGCACGAACGGTATGGATGGTAACTTTGATGATGCAGTCTCGAAGATCGACGAAGGAGAGAGTATCGACGGGTGACCATTTTGAGGTTCCGGATCTGCGAGTCCTTGCACTGCCTGAGCAGCATCCCCATCATCGGCGTTCAAGTCCAGGTATTCGACGTCCTTTAAGATCTCACTGGGATCAGAAGCCTCGTTATTTGTTGATTGCGGAGGGAGAGACCCCACAGTCTTCTCCGTTTCACCGAAGGGCTGCTGTGTTACGATGTTGCCTGTTGGCGCTTCATCAAATTGTTGCGAAAAGTCCGGCGGCGTGTCGGCGCTTGAATCCTGATTGTGCGGCTGCTGCGGTGACGAATCAGCTCGATGCGCCGGAAGGCCCACTCACGTCGCTAGGTAAGACGACGGGACTGGTAAGAAGGTCCTCGGGCACGTCTTCAGTTGTTTCGACTACGAAGAACGCTTCACCAGTATCGCCGACCTTCATGTTGAACGGTGCCACATGCGGAGCCGGTAGGTTGTTGGGCAGTCGCAATGTGACCGTCTTCTCGCCAGCTCGAAGGACCTGTAGCTTTCCAAATCTGACGTGGAAGGGAGTGGACGCGAGCTGCTCCTCGCCGTCCTCGTCGACATGGCGAACGACTATGATATCGATCGCGCCGGATAGGGTGGCCGGGTTGATGCCAGAATCTGTAGTTCGGTCAGCTGGCTTCCACTCCCAGTCACGATGATGCTCACAGTAATTGTACGCCTTGGAAAGATACTGCATTCTGAAGCCTCAGACTGACACTGATGAAGCTTGAGTAGAATGCGTCCCTGTTCGTTGATACCCGGAGGCGAGGACCAGATGGGTGTCGGTGGTCACACAGCGGCGCGAGACCGATAGGAGTACATGCCACGTTCGCGATGGTGTGTACTTGCAGGAGGAATAATTTCGTCAAAGTGACCTCAAGTGACTTGTTGCTAGCCTGATGAGGACAGAGTACTTCGACACTTGCTCGACTGTCGACACCCTTTGCCGACAACCGAGCGGGCAGCATGTATGACGTTTGAACAGACGGAACCAAATTTTGGGCTGGTTCAAAGTCGCGTTGATGAATTGCGCTCGCGGCCTGGTTGTTGTTATTGTTGTTGATAGCTGCTCTTTGCCATCACAGCGAGCTTTGCCTCCTTCCTCGCACCGACGGCGGATCTCTATGGGTGCCAGAGTGCGTCGGGAGCACGCTGAAAGCTTGAGATGAACATCACGAACCCATAGTCAGTCATCAGGTGGTCGTCAAATTCAGAGCCAGTCACTGATCAACTACAGCTCGAATCATCCGCAGTTGAGTCCGCTGGAGCAAGATGTTCTGTGGGAGTACGCAAAGCTAGGACAGCATATCCGGAGAGTCAGTCAGAGACCCAGACAGAAATGTGCTATGACTGATCGTTATTCCTACAGCTGTCTGAGTTATGCCGTACAACGGCCATTACGCCAAACGAAGCTCTTTTGCTTGAGCTCCGAGAGCTGGAGAAAAAGATGGGCTTGGTTCTCACTCTTGTGAGTACCTCTGGCGGAAGTGAGGCCTTCGACGTCTGCTGACTCTGCACACAGTTCAAGGGAGCAGTTTGGGCGGTCTTCATGGATTCGAAAACTCAGGACACGAACATATCGGACACTGGCACTTTGTAAAAAGGGCGGGCTTAAGCTCGATATTTCATGGGTGTTGTAGCTTCTATGTGTTTAAAACTTGAAAACCTCGTCGGCAGAGTAGCCCAGCTCCTTCAGAGCTCCTTGTAGCTCGCCTTGACGGGGCCCGTCCTTGGGACCACAAATGGAATTCACTTGAGGAGGAGGTCCGCAGACAAAGGCCTTGACCTTGTCATCTCGTTGGGCGTCTCTGGGGAAGAGCTTGGCTAGCATCGGAGCAGTAACGAACCCAGTCTCGCCTGATGCCGGTTTAGCTTGATCCGAAAGGTGATCATACTCACCAGTCCATCCACGCGGAGCTTTGTCGACGACGTACTTGACATCCAGACGGCCAGGGTGGGCTTGCGCTAGCTGGTCCCATTCCTTTTTCAAGACTACGACCGTTCAGCCCGGGCTTTTGTAAGGGGAAACCTACGAATGTCCTTGTCCGAAACGTTGGAGAATACCAAGGTCCACTTAGTGCGATCATCCGGCAGGGAGAGAGAGTAGTTGATGAGTTGCCACATTGGAGTGATACCGCTACCCCCCGAGATACAGAGTCCCCGGTCGAATTGGTTTGGCTCATACTTGTACTTAAGGATTGGACCTTTGAACATTAATTGCGACTTGCCGGGCTCAAGACGAGAGATGTGGGATGTCAATTTGCCGTCCTATCGGGTCAGCGAACAACAGAAGGCATGTTGCCTACCTTGTATTCTTTGATCATCAGTGTGAGGTGACCGGTCTGCTCGGGGGTCGAGATGGGAGTATATGGCCTGCGTAAAATGTCAAGCTTGCCTCAATGGCCGCCAACTCACCTTATGACTGGCTTGCCCTTCTCATCCCTGACTTCATTTTCTCCTTCGGCGGACTTCACAAGTAGTGCTCCCGCCACAGGGATTCCAGATGTCTTCTCTCGGGATTCCTCTGGGAAATCAAAGTGATAGATCTGAGTGTTATGGTTGTGTGGTTCCACTTTTCGCAGTGTGAATGCTGTCCATTGGTCTCTGGACGCGAGGTTGAGCGTTGATGTTTGCAAACTGGACGGGTCCCGAGGCTCACTTTATCAAAGCACCAGACGCAGCTGGAGCCTCGACGGCCGCTTGTACTTGAGAGGCGGCCGCCTTGGCCTTGCCTTCCAGATCCGCCTTCCGTTTGGCAACCTTCTCAGCTGAGAGACGGTCAAGTGCACGTAGTCATGTCCAGTTGCGTTACGTACGGTTCATTCGATCGAGGTATACGTACGCCCCGAGTCCGACCTGAAAGTGTATTAGGGTCGATGTCTGCAGATCTTGCATCGCAAGCTTACAGCTCCCGCAACGGCGAGGCCCAATGGCCAATCTTGAGAATAGTCAGCAACAATCTACGCTGCCTCCTTCCCGTGCTCACTAGCATTTCCAACGTTGCGCAAGCTCGAAGCGTGACGCCTGCTCTAGAGACAGATGAGCTCCCGTCTCGATTGTGGCTATTACAGATGACGACTTACCTGCTGAGTGGATATGTTCAGGTTGCCGATGGTACGGGATGCCGCGGCACGGATCGAGGCCATTTTGAGTGAAGAGTCTGATCGGGTGACGACTTGTCGGGCCTACAGTCTAGCTGATGAACAGGAGTAGTCAAGGAGTAGTACGGGTACCTTGATGGACGGAGTGGTCACCTATAGGCCTATAGGAGGAGCCGGCGGGCGGGGATCTGTTAGAGGGGAGGAGCGATTAACACTTGCTGGTATGGCTACTCCTCGTCTACCACCACCTGCAGCTCATACCACTCCTAGTCACGCATTGCTGTCCGTCTCCTGATCCTTCCTCTGTAGACCATCATCAGTCACTGCAGCAGCCATGCCACGTGAGTCAACTGGCGTAGCCCCAGCTCACCATGTCACAGTCTCCCCTGGATCTGTCCCCTCGCGGCTCTCGCCAAGATCTCCCATCAGTCCCAATATCAACCCGTTCGCTCCGTTGTCACCAGACCTACCTCACGCTCACCTCGTCAACATGCCCAGCATGCACCAAGCAGATCAGCGCAGGAGCCTCCGAACCTACACCCGGCAATCCTTGCTCCACATTGCAAAGAGATGCAAGAAGCAGGGGTGGACCAAGCCTGCTGGTATGGCAGAGCTCGGCTCCTGGTATGGGTGAGTCCCCGAAGGAAGACGAATACTAACATAGTCAAGCCCGATGACAGGAGGAAGCAGACATACTCACGACGATCCTGCGATAGCGTCCATCGACCCAGCACCATCAACATCTGCGAATCGTCGCAATGGTCCCGTTGGTTTTGGCGAGGGCTTTGGCTTTGGTGGTGGCATCGGGTCTGGGAGAGGTATAGGCAAATCTGGGAGATCAATCGGGTACAGTCTCACCCCTGTGTGAATCTGGCCCATGCTGATACATTTCAGATCTCGAACGACTGAGGCGCCAGCCGAGGCCAGTGAAGCCGGTTCCTCCAGAAGACCACAAAACGCAATGGGTCGCTTCGCCCTGAGAGGCAACGGCGACCGAGCCGGGCCTTCTGAGGTATGTTCAATCACAGACAGACACCGCACTGACACACTAGCCCACAAAACACGGGTCCGACCGCAACTTGAGAAGAGACGACGGGGAATGGCGCAGACCAGGTGCGCTTAGACATCGCACTTTCCGTTACTCATAATGACCTTGTGCAGCACATAACACCAATGAAACCCACAAACGAAATGGACCAAATTGGTCGCACCGTCCAGCCTATGAAAATGACAGCGTTGAGCCTGCATGGATGGCTGATGACAGCGCTCCCGCTGCCTTGCAAGCGGGCTCGGAGCTTTCCGACAGCCGCCACTCGAATCCACTGTCGCCCCCAGGATTTGATGCCCCTGCGCCCTTCCGCTTTCGAGGAGACGATTCCCGGCGTCCAGAGAAGACCCTGGTATCCTTTTTTGATACGCTGGAAGGATCATCCAATCAGCCTCCACCAATGCCGGCTTATCCCGTTCAAGTGAAGACTTTCAACGCAGCCGACTACCTCAAATCTGCTCAAAACGCTGCGGAAGTGCAGGAACCCGCTCAGCCGGCTGGGGGCTTCTCAAGTCGCTTCCAGAAATTCTTTGGATCAGGAGCAGCTTCGGATCCCGTTGCCGCAAACGCAAATTTCGCCACTACTAGCTCGGTCTCATCTCCTAATCCAATCACGAGCCCACCCCCGGAGAGCGCAACACACAAAGCCGATGACCACATGGCAAAGCTAATGGGTATGCTATCGACACGGGTAAGTCTTTCGCCGCTGTGCAGCGCTAACGTCGCACAGCCTACGCCAGCTCCAGAGTATTCTCCGACCGACCGTCAGAGAGGCGAAGCGGTGTCTTTGCCGGTCCAAGATCATCATTACCAGCCTTATCCGACCTCCGCTTATGGATTCCCTAATCAGTCTCGAATCGAATCACAGCCCAGCAGCACCTCTGGACATCAGAATTTTACCTCGCCGCCTCCTCAAGCCCTTTACCATCAATCCCCTGCCACGGTACACAGAAGCGATCTTCCAGCCCCCTACGGCGGCTACCAAGGCGGGTTCCCCGCAAACTCCCAACAGCATCCGAACCTCGCACCCGTGAACCACCCGGCGTCTTTCGCTCCCGTTAATCCTGCGCCTCAGTTCGCACCCAACGGCCCCGGTAGAGCATCTCCTCAGGATCTTCTTCGTCACCTACAACGTGTACCACCAGGTCCGCCGGGCGGTCAATACTATGCGCCGCCTCCTCCCGGTCAATTTCCTCAATATCTAGAACATGAGGCGCAATCGGCAGGAAACCACCACGTTTATCATCAGCAGAATCCACCGTTCATGCAACAGAGAAGCGACTCAGGAAATCGGTTCGTTCCCCCTCATCACCTTGCGGAATATGATCAGAAAGGTCCACCTGCCATCTTTCCGAACCCTGGGAATCCGCCCTCGCGCAACCTGAATATGGCTCAACAGGACATGCTGGCTGCGCTTTTCGCTGGCCTCCCTGGTTCTTCTCATCCCAATCAGTAGTGTCGATAGCTTTGGGTGACGAGAAGCATTATGCATCTTCGCAGTTCAACCTTGTCCAGCGTACTTCTTCCTCGACCAGTCTTGCCACAAGCTGATCCACACCGCTCGCTCGGCTTCGCCTCTCGGGCCCTCACCTAGTCCTAACGGCTCACCTAGCCCTTCTCCTTCTCGGCCGCGAGCATGCACTCGGCCGCCCTCTGTCAATCGCTCGCATAACGGGTAGAGAGCCCTTCTGAGTTCGGCGTTTACTGCTGCACTCATGGGCGCCTCGGCGTTGGCGAGAGCTCGGGTATACGCGAGTAGGATCGCTGTGACGTGCTTTGACATGCCACCAAGGGAGTGGTCGCCCGATCCGGCGAATCGTTTTTTCCCCTTCAGACGATCCGAGTTGACAAATGCGGTGACAAGCCTGGATAAGAGACTCGCGTGCTGGAGGTCAAGAGCAGGGCTCAATGTTGCTTTGGCGGGAGCGAAAAGGCGATAGGCGGTGATGCAGAGAGATGTCACCTTTGGTTCGTATCCAAGGAATATTTCGCGATGAGTTCGCAAGAGGTGAATTGACAGTTCCATCACGGAAGTAAAGAGCGCCGCGAGACCCGTACTCGGAGGGTTTCTGATGTAACGCACGAGTACTTCGGAAGCGGTGTCGAATATTGCGAGGATTGTAGAACGATGGAGCAGACGGGACTGATAAAATGAGCGACGCTGCGCAGATGATCGATCACATACCCTCGTTTCAGACCATTGTCGAAGAAGCTCGATTGAAACGCTTTGCAGGTCGATCGGCCATCCGGTGATGTTACCGGAACAAAAGCTGCTGAACCAAGTAAGGTCGAATGGCAGAGCGTCCGCGTCTACGATAGACTTGGCTTAGCCAGCGACGAAGGAGGCGGTAGAATAGCTCACCTTTCACGACTGCGCGACAGAAGCCTTCGATTAACTGGCGCAGGTGGTCATAACGACCCTCTGCAGAACAGCTTTCCAACCTCTCTGCCCACTTGTTACCGACGGAACCGGTCACCGAGGTCGACGTGCCAAGATGAGCTTGCAATCAGGATGTCAGCGCGGCGAAGGGTTCGGAGACAGCAAAGTTGCTCACTTCTCTGGCTCTGTGAGACAGGAATCTCTGAGGTCGTCGAGTCGGCATCGCCCAAAGCCGGAATCATACTGCACGTCGATATGGCGTCAACCAGGAATTGCAGAGGCTCTGCGGGTACTATCAGTATGCCGTGGCACGAGGGATCACGTCTTTATTTACCTGGGGGTGAAAGGCAATGCCCAGCTTTCCACATGGTCGGCGCAGTCGAAAGCAGGGCTATTGTGTGGCTCGGTGTCTGACTACCTGCGGGCTTCTTCAACAACGTGGCTAAGGAGCTGGCCCAATGCAGTAATGATTGGCGGAATAGCGGCTCCAACTCAGCGCTGAAACTGAACGCTCGTCAGTCAGATACTTGCATCGAAGGGAAGGGCACCGTACCGTTCATTCTTTGTTGAGCACAGTCGATCGGCAATCACGACCCAGCTTTGCAGGTCAAATGACCACGATGGCTCTCCAGGTCGAGCTCGGGCGGCCATCGTCGATGTGACAACAGACGTAGCTAGCTGATTCCACATAGCGGGCATGCCATGGAGAGCTCTAGAGCAGTTGTCAACGCATGTCAAGAACTGTACCACTTACCGAGCCAGGGCGCGTACGATCTTCAGACACGGGCCTACCGCCGATATTTTCTCATGGCAGGAAAGTGATAACCTTTCGACGATACGTGTCCGAACTTCATCAGCTAGCGATTGATACTGGCAAAGTTAGCTATGAGATCAAGCCAAACGACATACCATGCGCGTAGCAAATTGGGAATCTGATAGGGATTGAGCCATCCATTCAAGCTCAGATCCCGTCCATTCCCGTCCAGTGGAAGCGACAAGGCGACTCCACGCGAGCAAGTTCTGTTCCGACGTAAGGAAGGTGGGCGGAAGGCATTGATGTAACTGGTGGTACGAGGCGTCCGACCAGACATCGACCGGGGAGACTGTCGTGTTAGCTAGTCCTACATTGACAGACATACCGACTGAAAGCCCCTTGTCCCATATGTTCCCGTCCAAGGTCCAAGCAGCATCTGACGCAGACGATTGCGGAAGATCTTCCGCTGCGGCTGCTTGTAGCAAACGCGAGATCTGACTTTTGCTTGCAAAGCGACTAGCGTGCGTGAGCAGAGCATGCGTTACACCCATAGGTTGCAGCTCACCATGCAATTGATGACCCGCCGCGGGTCAGTATGTTCAACAGCTGATTCGTCTCGAGCAAAGGCGATGTCGTGTTGTCGGCTATGGCCTCACCGCTGGCACTGGAGAGCACGCTTAAACATGAGTCCACCAATCTTTCTCTTGACAGTGAAGGCCAGACATCAGGAGCAACCGAGATAGACTGTAGACAGGCGGCGAGCTGTATCGTCAGTTTTAGTTTGAAGGGCTGAAGCTCACGATCTCATTCCTGGCTTCGGCAAGGGTGCTGGGGGACGCGAAACGGTCCAAAAGACCCCCACTTTGAACTCCCAGCTTCCGAACGGCACTGCGGTCACACCGGGACAGCCGCAATCGTGCTGCACAGATGATGTTTACTTCCCATTCCTTGTCGCCGGCCTCCTGCTCGAGCTTAGAGATGACGTCCGTAGTGTTGTCGACGGACTTTGCCAGGTCGTCGCTTTTCAATGTCGTCCCAGCCGTTAACACGATTCGGGCTATCCGGCTTCGAATGCCAGCGATAGCGGCTGATCTGGTCACACATACGGAACTCGCCTCACGCTTCCGCTTGCGAGTCGACTTCGAGTCACCATCCGCCAACGCCGTGCTCCACGTCTGTCCTTCATCATGAAGCACCGAGAACCGGGTAAGGAGAGCCAGCGATACTTCATGCCAAGCTTTAGTGGCGGACTTCTGATCGGCCATTTCCTTGGAGGCGGTCGACAAAGCTCGCCTGAACATCGTGCTACCAAATGTCCCCTTGATGATGACAGCGTACAAGGACCGGACGGTCTCCGACGAAGCCGCCTGCGCGAACAAGTCTTGGACGCATTGATCAAGCTGAAGTATGAGGGTGGGCAAGTCGCGAGTCAGCCGATGGTAGTTGATCAATGTGACCAAGAGTTTTGCTGCCGCTTCTTGGGAGGTTGGGGGAGCCTACGATCATCTCAGAGCTGAGCACATGTTGCGACTTACGGCGATACACCATTGGATCGTATCAGTCTGAATACCCGCGTGGGCGTGATCCAACTGTTCTAATAGGCTCAAAACGTGCAATGCTCGATCTCTGCACGCGTGAACTCCCGCAATCGGTTCGGCGACGGATTGAAGGCAATTTTGAGCTGCTGCTGATTCCATGGACAAGATGCGAGCCCAGTGTTGCTCTGACTCGACGTAGCCGCCCCAGTGACTGATGACAGCCCATAAGTCCACTCGCGCGTTCCAGACTGTAGAAAGGGCGACAGCCGAGACCGAAGGAAGGCGCTGGGCAATGTTGAGACTGTCGATCACGGCGACCGTTGCCTGGTACACGGTCTCTCGAACATGTTGGGCAACTGCGATGTCCAACGATCCTTCAGATTTGCTGGGGCGCAGATGAAGCTTGTATCGATTACGCTGCAAGGCGGCAATATACTGCTTGAGCAGATCAGGAAGGACGCTGGTGACCGCAAGTACGTCTTGGTCTGTGTGGCTGTTCAACCTTTCGAGTAGCTGTTTGAAGGGGTTTGTACCTTCAAGAGCGGACAAGGAAAACATCTGTTGGGGAAGCATGTCACTCTCGCGAAGGGATGGGTATTTGGACCAGGCTCGCGCATAGGACGGAGTCAGCGCCAAGATACCATCACAAAGCTGAGACAGGTCAGATCCACAATCGACCGCAGCGTGCCTGTCGCTCACCTTGCGTCCTGTTTCCGGCGAATCTTCAGGCAGCCAAACCTCCCCCAGCAAGGACCATAACGAGAGCGCATGTCCATCTAGGAGAGGTAGGACTTCTGCCGCAAGTGTCGAAACCAGCGAGCTATACGCATCGAGCCACAGATCTGCCTTGACGGCATTGGATTGGCCGTGATGTAGGAGGCGGAAGGACTGACAAGCCAAGCTGACAAGACGATCCGGGCTGGATCCCGTTTTGTCGACGACTTGCAGGAATGCGCGGAAGAGGTTGATTGAAGATGAGTCCAACGAAGGACACGATGGCGCGACGAGCGCTAGGACCTGGTGATACGTAGGATTGAGAAGAGGCGAGTCGCTGCTTCTGCTTGATGTCAGGATGGTCGTTGATCTTCATCGACGAGACTTACTTTTGCCTCGTCTTCGACCAAGAATCGATGACCCAATCCCTCAGAACGATGGCTTTGTTTGGCAGGTAAATGTCCTCACTGCACCAAGTCTCCTGAGCAATAGAGGTCTTGAGCGGCCAGTCGGGGCGGGGTGGGTCGGTTGGTGCTTTGAGAGCTCGGATCAAGGCATGCGAAGACTTGAGATACTCTGGTATGCTAGGACATGAAGACATTGACGGCCGACCTTATAGCGCCTTGGAGGACGGATCGATGGTCGGCAAGGTGAGGGAGCTGTCCAAGCTGTCTAGATCGAAGTATCTGAGCCGCTACGAGACAGTTGTCTGACCGCACTCAGCAAGATGATGGCCGCTGGATTCGATGAAAGGGTCGAGCTGAAGCAGGCAGAAGCAACGCTGAAGACTGACAGCGGCACAACAGCGGCTCGAGATCACCAAAAGTCTGAAACACAAAAATGTGCATTCGGGCGGAGGTCGCCGCGACTGGCTATAGCGCGAATCTCTAAACTCTCTGAGCTCTGCCCGCTGTACTCTACATGCACCGTAGCCTAGACATGCTGGTGACTCCGCGGTCGGGTTCACTGCCGACTCTTCCGCCCCACCGATACCTCGCCGGAGGAAGTCACAGACTCGGAACGATGCTGTATGAGATTGGAGGTCAGCAAATCGCCTTCTGACGCAGGTATCAGATGGAAACCTGACTGCGGCCCACTCACATCCCGGAGACTGCTGCCGATAGGGGGCACAAATCCTTCCCTTTGGGCTGACAAAGCTCTGACCTCTTGCTCGACTCGATCCACTTGCCGCTTGATATCCACGAGTGCGCCCACGGCTTGCAACAAGCTTTCGAATTCATCGATGTTTGCGCGTGTGGGCATGACCAATCGCTGAGCATTGATGCCGAGCTCGGAGAGAATCTCAGTGACGCGGATGACGGAGCTCGATTTGGGCACGGGCATCTTGGTAGACCTGAGGGTGGCTGGTTGGTGCATCGCGTGCTTTGCGGCAAGCTGTGACGTCTGACCACCGGGGGCCGCAAACGGTCGATATATGCACCGTTGATTGTCTGACGCAGCGTGATGAGCTCAACACCCCGGGATCCGGTCTTCAATGACCTACCGTAGATGGCCATGTCCTTGACTTTTTTGGCTGGCGCTGGAGTTTCTGTGACATTTGCTTCGACGAACTCCCCATCTTCAGGTCTCTTCCGTTTCTTGGCCTGAGCACGTTAGCGAAGGTCGCACCAGGGGAATTCCGAAGTATCATCTAATTTACCTTGTCTGCCCCAAGAATCGTATCCAGGGTACTTTGATCCACGTTGTACAGTCCACTGTCGAACCCTACCACATTGCGCATGAGATCATCCCTCTCCGCACGAAAGCGTTTCCCGTTTTGTTCCATGCGTTTCACTTCGATGAACAGAGCCTCTTCTTCCGCGATCTCCGACGCAGTCAAATGGAACAGACCAGACGAGTACTGTTTCCGCTTCGTCTCTCGAGCTAGGTTTTGTTAGTGATATGATGAGCTGACAGCACGATACACATACCTTTGTCGAAAGAATATGCTTGTATGAGCTGCTGCTGAGTCTGTGCGTCACTGGCTGTGCGAGTGCGGACTAGCCTTCTACAGATTGTGTAATATCGGTCTTTGATGTCCTGCAAGAAATCAGTTGATATACCCACAAGCTTCCGAACGTACTAACCTCGACCGATCTCTTTCGAGGAGGAGTTGATCCTTTGACGTCCACGTACTCGTATCTGTCAGCAACCACGACGAATCGTAAATCGTATTGCCGCAGCAGGTCGAACAAGTAGGCGGTTTCTTGAGCCGTCCAGTCCGCATCCGCTAGGTGTTGATCATATTCGAATTGACTGTATGCCATGACCGAGGGACCAAATCGATTGAATTGAGAGAAATGCAAATCTGTCGATCCGTCAGACAGCTTCTCCTTGCGTGTAGCACACCTTTTGAGCTTTCTCCGAGCCCGGACTGCTTCGACCATCGAGACAGCCTTGGAATGATTTGATTGTCACTGGCCGCCGGGATGAATGGTACTTTCTCCCTGACGATTTGGCAAATGAGCACCTTGCACTTCAGAAACTCGATCCGCACAAGAACGATCCGCTCACCATTTGGCAGCTTTGAGCTTGAGTTTGGGTTTCTCGCGGTACTTTGGAACGCTTGGCGGTTGACTGTCCAATAATGACGGGGAGTTCGCCCCGATGAGGGCGTAGAGCTCTCTCGAAATTCCTTCTGGTCTCTTCACCGCCGATGAGCGTTTCGGGACGTGACCGCTGGATGACCCAGCCTGAATATTGAGGATAGATCGCACGTCGTTGGAAGACATGGCGGTGGTTTATCCAGGAATCGAGTATGGCGATGTCGGAAGATGCTCTGTCAAAGCCACATCCACTGAAGCTTGGAGTGACGCGCTCGAGTAGACGGTCCAAGGTTCACAGCGACGAGCGGTCGTCTGCTCTTCGATATGGCGGTTCGAGCTGTGTGTGAGAGAAAGAGAGCAATTGAGTTGCTACTGCCTCGACCTGCCCGCTTAACTTGCGCGCTCATATCTGCGGGGAAGCCAATTTTGCTTCCGCTATTCCGACAACCTCGAAGCTCGAATTCGAATTAATGAGCGCTGAAGCTCTGAAGAGCTAAAGACTCGTACTTCTGGAAGGCATACTATATTCGCACTCGACAAGCTTTGTGTTCACAGAAGCCGTACGGATACACGCAGCTCACCGACCGCATCTCAATCTTAGCACGTCGCTGTCGACCAATTCATATATATAAGTCTCCGTAATCAAGATGGACATTCGCCAAGCTACAGTGAGCAAGGTGCCTCTGCACAGGGTTGAAGACACTCACTCGTACCAGGTCGACGATCTTCTGGGCATGCAGAACGCCAATCTTCTCAACTTGCCTGAGAACTATACCTTGAAATACTGTGGGTGCGACACTTGTGCCTCGTACTCGTGCTGATACACATCTTACAGACCTTTACCATGCTCTGACCTGGCCTGAGCTCTCCTACGTCGCGGTTGACCCTCGCGGACGCATCGTCGGCTACATCCTCGCGAAGATGTGAGTCAATAGCAGGGAGCCTCTGCTGACTGACAGGGAGGAAGAACCAAGTGCGGAGCCCAGCGGACACGTTACCTCGATCTCTGTTCTCCGCCCATACAGACGTTTGGGACTGGCCAATAAGTTGATGAAGCAATCCCGTAAGTCTCTTTGTACAGTCGTTCAGTCAGATACTGAGAGGCACTCTTTAGAGGAAGCCATGGTTGCTCACTACAACGCCAAACATATCACTCTGCACGTTAGGAAGTCGAATCGGGCCGCAATATCGTTGTATCGCGATACCCTTGGATTCGAAGTTCATGTTATGGAGCAGGGCTACTGTGAGTTGTCCGGCATGTCCAAGATGCGATCAGCGCCTGACGATTCATGCCATAGATGCGGATGGGGAGGACGCATATGGTATGCGATACGTATTTGAGCCTGTCAGCTCTTAGGATATGCGATAACATGGGTTCATCCTGTGGTCAATGGACACCTCGGCCGCTCTCTTCCGCTCGTTGCGTCCAGCTGTGACCTGCGTGTAACCCTTCGAGTCCGGTCGGCTTCAGCTCAGATCACTTCAACCCGGTGATGCTCAGTGGTCACTCCTGCTTTCCCGTGATCCAGTCAGTCCGGTTTCAATTTGATCTCCTATACACTTCGAGAGAGGCTCGTCTTGGCGACCAGGAGAGCTGTGTGACACTGTCGAAAGCCATCTAGTCGACACTATGCCAGGGCAGTGAGGTGTTTGATACAAATCGTAGCTTGGAATGGCGGTGAGGAGTCTCTTCAGGCCAAGCGCAAGGTACTGACCCATGCTAAAGTGGCCCATCGTTTGAATCCTGAGGCCTGATCCACTCTCTAGATCTGTCATCATCCACAAACTCAAAAGGAATATTGATGCATCCTTCCTGATCATAAGTTTGTACACACAGCTGTGAAGTTGCTAGTCACAGATAGCCATCTTCAGCGCTTCCTCTGGCCGCTGATCTAGTTCAGGCAGCTCAGATATAGGCACAGGTTTCCTTCTCTGCTCTCAAATCTCAATCTCTCTATTGGCGGATACACATTAATACCCTGCACAGGATGCTGCAGCCTATTCTCAGCAAGCAGTGCTGTTTCATAGCTCAAAGCTTGATGCTGCCAAAAGCCAGACCCTCATCACTTCTCTGAAGGTTCTGCATATACTCCACAGTCTCACATCACAACGCTACACTCCCTATCTCATGTTAGCCTTAACACCACTGATGTCCAGGCTAGTACAAGTGCTCCTGCTAACCCTTTGACCGCTCCTGGGGGTTTGGCACTAATTTGGCTTCCACCCACTGGTGAGTCAGTGCAGCAAATCAAGCAAAGCAGGCTTGCTGATGGCAGGCGTCATGGTCTGGCTTGTGCTGGGGTGTCATGTTCTGGCTGGTGCTGTATCCAAAGCCACAAAAATGTCACAACCAGTCTTGCATTCCAGGTGCCACATTGCAATCAGTTCTGCTTATCTGATTGACACATTTGTCAAGCTATTCTGAACTGGCATTCAGTCTATTTGATGACTCTCTGGAGCAATCATATTGTGGTATATATGCAAATCCAAAACGTTGCGTGACTACTGCCTCAATTGTGGGATCCTTGTTGCATATGCAAGCAGTGTAGTTCTGCTGCAACGCAGCCCATGTTCAGTTTGTAACCCAAGTGGAAACGGGATCCGGAGCAAGGGCAGTAGAGCAAGTACCACAGACAAGGAGTTCAGGATACAGCCCAAACTCAAAGTCATAGTGATGTATGAATCATTGGTCGATCCGATGAGTGAACCATGGTTGTTCCTTCCAACGCTGTCAACGTTGCACAAGTTTAATGCCAAGTGTTACGTCCCAACCTTTGTTTGGTTCGCAACCCGAGTAGAATCGGATCCGGAGCAAGGACAGTAGAACAAGGAGGACACGGAGAATGGACAAGGAGTACAGGATAGATCTCAAGCTGGAAGTTGTAGCCGCCAAGCCCGACTATGGCCATAGTCAAGCCACCGACTATGACCATAGTCAAGCCACCAACTAAGGCAATAGTGCGGGTCGACTATGATCATAGTCAAGCTTGGTGAAGCCACCGACTATGCTCATAGTCAGGGTTGACTATGATCATAGTCAGGGCCAACTAAGGCCGTAGTCAGGGCCAACTATGAACATAGTCGCCAAGCCGACTATGACCGTAGTTTTCCTAAGTATCTAGTTTGCTCTGTACAGTATATATAGCTAGCAGTTCATAGCCTGATTGGTCCTCTCCCAAGGATCAATCTATCAACAAGTTACTCTTCTAAAGCCCACTCGCATTTGCTTGCCCTCCGATCCTTCCGAGCTGTATCTAAGTCGACTTGCCCTCTCGTGACTGAGTCTCTTCTAGACCAAGTCTCCAGTCCAGTAGTGATACCTTTCTGGTATCACTTGAGTCTGTCCACGTCCCTTCTTCCCCCAGACACCAACTTCCGGGCTTTCTCGGTGTCAGGTCGTAACACCAAGTGATGTCCCCGTGGCATTTGGGGACACTGATGTTGCTATTAAGCCAAGTCCATGCATCATCTAACAAGTTACCTCTCTGGAGTGCCAAAGGTGTAAGGATGACAATGCCAAATGCAAACTGCCGGTGAAGGCTTTTGGATCAACAAGGTTTGGATAAATATGACACTGGTTTGGGTGTCAGGCTTGGACAAGTCTCGAAACCTTAGCGTCAAATACCGGTGGCCAGGTCTTGAAAACTCACTGTTGTGACAGCTCAGATGAGCTGTGACAGCCCAAATCTTGCCGGTCCATCACGCACAATACCACACCCAGCACCTCAGGAGCATACCTGCCCATATCTGCTTACCAACCGCACGTACAATAATCTCCATTCCAACTCTATCTGGGGAGCAACTCTGATTGCTCTAATGCTATCTTGAGACCACCTCCTGTAGCCCAACTTCTATCTCGGGAACAACATCATCACACCACCTACTTCTCATCAACCTTTGAAGCGACATACTACCCGGCCCTATCTTGAGTGCAACAAGAGTTGCTCTACTCTATCTGGGGAGGAACATTTGTCGCTTCACTGCCAAACTGTACGCCAAGAGCAACACAGGTTGCTCCCCAAATAGTCATCCGAGTCCTCAGTTTAGTCTGCAGTCCAGTTCAAATAAGTAGCCAGTCTTGTAGCATGTTCAGCTGATCCTTCTTCCCAAGAATCAATACTCGCTCAAAGGCCTCTTGACTTTGCTTGCTCTCCAGATCCTTCCGAGCTCTCTCAGGCATTCAGCACCTTTTTGACCAAGCTTTGTCAGTCAAGTGTTAGCATCCTTGTGATACTATCCAAGCTTGTTAGTTACAATCATTGTTGTCCACCTGTCACCAACCTTTGGGGCCCTCTTGGGTACGGGTTGTAACATGAACACAAGGTTTCTGGGGAATAGGAGGAACTCTACCAGTATGATAGACCTGATCAGTCAGCTGTTTTGGGATGATACTGTCCTGCATGAGAATATTGGGGGAGCCCTGGCAGAGACCAAGTGGTGATTGCGTGCGGAGGAGGAAGAGATGTTGGCGCCATTGTAGGGGTGTTCCTGTGTTGGTAGGGGTAGATCGGACATATGAGCAAAGACTGAATAGATGCTGTATTAGGATTTGACTTGTCCAGAAGCTCCTGGCAGTTTTTTCTGAGGACAACTATTTGCAACCACTTTCGCTTGTTGTGATTGTGCTATTTGACAAAGTAGAATTGAGGGTTGTAAGAATATTGACCAAGTTTGATGTCTATGATAGCTTGCTTTTTTCTCTCCTACTTCACCTTCAACAATGATGACATGCGCTGACAGTTGGATTCAATTGGGAACTGTGTTATGAGAAATGCTATGTTGCATGGGTGAAGAGAAGAGAGAGCAGAGATAGCGTTCTAGACTTGTCTTGAAGGCAATGAACAAAAGCGTTTATGATTTCCGACAAATATCAGCGACCTCTTGTTGTGTGTCAGAGTGTCACGTCCCTGCTTGTGACATAGTGTATTGTCAAGCTTCGACTCTTAGTTTGTATTGGCATCGTAGTATACCTCATGGTGGGCAACAAAAGGCGAGACTGTAGTTGAGAAGCAAAGGTCAGAGTTGTGAGCAAGCTTTACTAACAGGAGTCTCAAGGCTACACCAGTACATTACCAGTGCCACACTAGCAGCTTTATGGGTAGTTGTTGTAGACTCGAAGGTACTGTTTGAGAAATTGGACAAACCATTCAGTTTAATGGTTTCAAAGGCGGATTGTTGTTGGAGATCCCAGAAAAAGGGAGTTAGCTCCTTGCAAGTAGTTGAGTGAGAGGATTTGCAATTTCGGAGAAGGAACAGATGGATTGGTGGTAAAGAGGCTGGCAAAGCCAAGGAAGATGCAAACATTGTGTGGTATTGAGGTGTGGGCCAGTCTGTGATGACTTGAACCCTCTTCTTGTACACAAGACTGTTGTTTGGTGTTATAACATAGCACAGAAACTCCACATGGTAAGTGTCAAGCTCATATGTCATTGCTTTTGCATATATATAGGTTGCTTCAATTGAATGTAATGTCAGTGTGCGTGCGTCAAGACTGGGACTGTAAATAAGATGTCATTGTATTTACAACTCACATCCAGAAAAGCCTGGAGGTTGGTGGCAAGTAGAAGGCAGCAGTTAAACCAGCAAGCTTGGGTGAATTAGAAGGATATCACCTCCTAACGGTGGACTTGATCAAGAGGGGCTCAGTCAACAGGGATACAATCAACTGAAGGGAGCTTGACTGTGTCCCTACTGTCTTGGCTTGTCCCATATGTGTCAGAGATCATAAATGCGTCTGTTCAGGCTTGCCTCCCAGTTGAGTCTAGAACGCTATCTCTGTTCTCTTTTTTTTCTTCATCCATGCATCATAGTGTTTCTCATAATATGAGATGTCTTAGGCTGTGTCTCTGCTGTCTTGTTTCATCCAAGCCTATCCATGTCCTGTGTTGTGGGTCCTTGGGCTTGCAACCTTTTGGCTTCCCAAGTGCGGTTCATGAGACGGTATGGACCGGCTCATATCACTGGGTGATGAAGGATGAGAGGTGGTTTTGTTGGTCATGCCGGTATCAGAAGTATTTGGGAAGTGATGGCTTGTATTCTTTGGAATCCTTGTTGGAACCAGAGTTGCCATGTTGTAGTTTGTTGGCTTGGTTGTTGAGGGGGGACACCTGCTCCAGTAGTTGCTGATTGGTAGCAGCAGATGTATTGCCCTAAGCTTGGAACTGCTGAATCTGTTCTTGAGCAACAATGGCTTCTAGCTGCTTTTAGAGAGCAGCCATTAAAGCCATTTGTTTGGCAAAAGTTGGGACCATGCTGGGTCAAGAGGTTGAGTGTCATTTGACTGCACGTAACATAGCGTATTGTCATGGACTCTGCTCAAGTACCTTCAATATCATGGTCACCTCATTCTATGCGGCCAGTGACCAAACTAAGCTTGCCCAATATGGCACATAGCCAACCAATCCAATGTCATATAGACTTGCCTCCTGTCAGCAGATCCTGATGGGCCATCACAACACCAAGGTCAACAAGCACCTGATCATCCGAGTTGTTTTAAGGCCCATCATTCTTTCAGCTGGAGGCATGATGAAGAAGAAGACAGCGGAGATGTTGATCAGGTGGAAACGGGTACTAGCGCTGTCAATCTGCGCTAGGATGGTGGATGGCATAACAGTTTGGTTGATAGATAGTGCAAGGACTAAGTACAGGAAGAGGTTCCGGTGGTTTTGTACAAAATCATCAAAGATCTGCCCATCAGAGGCATCTTTTCCAAGTTCCTAGCTTAGAGTCTGATCATTCCAATGTACCACCTATCTCAGCCTCAACTCTCAATTTGTATTGTTGAGCCTCAACCTGTCAAGTCTTGTGTTACAATCCAACTCACACCAGGTTGCAACCCTGTAGTACACATAGCTGGAGAATGCAAGGACAGGCATGGAGCACGGGTAGAGGATAGAAGCCATGTTCATAGCCGAGCTTGACTACAGGTGTAGTCACTTTAGCTGGGCTTGATGTGTAGTAAGTACACTTAAGCTTGACCTCAAGTGTGATCAGGGCAAACTACATGTGCAGTCCAAGCCGACTACATCTTCAGTCAGAAAAAGCACTCCATAGAAGCACAGGTGCTCCTTGCCCAGTATGTAAGACTTGTAGTCCATAGCTGATTGATCCTTCTTCTCAAGGTCTGATATATCAATTGTTACTCATCTAAAGGCTACTTGACTGTGCTTGCTGATCCTGACAAGCTATCTCTGAGACCACTACCCCCTCTTTGTGACTGAGTCCATGCAACCAAGTGTATCACCTGAGTCCTGTCCACAAACGTCTTTGTTCACCTGCTGCCATCCTAGGGCTTTGTCCACAACAGGTTATAACACCATAACTCATAATCTAGTTTGTATTGTCAGACCTCAACTTGTTTAGTGCTTAATCTGTATTGTTGAGCCTTGAATTGCTGAGTTCTTAGCTTTCATTATTGTCATACCTTGACTTGTTTACCCTCAACTTTCAGCTTAGTCAGTAGGATGTCAATGCCCCTTGGCTTTGCCTACAAGTGAATAGCTTTTAGCATGTTTTGATCCTTCTTTCCCAAGGATCAAATTATCATAAATTACTTGTCTAAAACCCACTTGCCTTTGCTTGCCTGGCCCAGATCCTTCCAAGCAGGCCCAGATCCTTCCAAGCAGGCCCAGATCCTTCCAAGCACTACAATCCATCCTATTCCCCTTTTGACACTTGACTTGTAAAGAACCGTAGGCTGGGATGTCACAAAATGGGGCCCACCAAGGGAATCCGTGCATGAAGAGGGGTACGAGGTGTTGAGAGTTGTGGATAGAGCAAGATTGAGAGATGTAGAAGTGCAATGGTCTACAAGCTGACTACATGACTACAAAATTCTATGCGGTGGGAACTAAGATCTTGGATTGCTGAGGTCCTCTCTCAAGCTTGACCTCAGCTCTTATACAAAATCCTGAGCCATGAATTTCCAAGCGCTATGCAGAGTCCAGACCCGGTCTAGAATTCCGTCTCCAAGTCACAAAGAGGGTCTAGACTTCCGGTTCTTGGCAACAGAGACAACGGGATTGATCCGGCAAATGCGAGGTTTTGGATAGAGCGGATAGCGGGTCCATACAGAATCATGACATGATTGAATTCATCAGTTCAGTGGCAGTACTATCTAAGTCTGTTCCAACTCGCACCTGAGGGAAGCCTGGAGGTTGGTGGGGATTGGAAGGCAACAGTTGTACTAACTAGCAAGCTTGAGAGATATCAGAATGATATCACCTCCTTGACCTCACCTCATAACTGGCGGACTTGATTGAGAGAGAGACTCAGTCAATAGGAATAGGGTCAACTGAAGGGAGCTTGGAAGGATCTGATGAGCAAGCAAAGTTGAGTAGGCTTCTAGAGAGTAACAATTTGATAAATTGATCCTTGAAAGAAGGATCAACACAAGATACTAGACAATCTACCCGTATACTGTACAAGGGAGTCCTGCTCCTCCTGTTTGGTCTCAACAAGATGTCAGACAGGTGAGACATCTCACTGGTCTCATTGAGAAGTCCCACCGGTCTCTTCTTGTCCAAGCCTACCCATGTTTTGCAAGGTCTGCGGCCTTCTGGCTTGCTAGGCATGGATCAGGAGGTTGGGTCCTGACAAAGTCCTACCCAAGCCTGTCCTGAGACCATTGTCTTCCACCTACCTCAGTTGTTGGGCTTTCTCGGGTATAGGTTTCTTGGGTATAGGTTATAATATTGAGACTCAAAGCATAATGAAGAGGTGTGTGGTAATGAGATAGAATGAGCAAGCACCAGCAACAAAAGACCAAGTCATACCCCTGCAATCTGATCCTGAGAAAGCCCAGAGGTCAGCAGAGGTGGAAGGCAATGGTTGTAGACTCATAGGACAGACTTGGGAGGACTTGGAAAGTCCAACCACCAAAATGATTTACTTGATCAAGTGTCAAAGCAGGAGAGGAGGGTTTGGAAGTGCTCGGAAGGATCCTAGTTGCGTTGAGCAAAGGCACCTGGGCTTTAGACAAGTGACTTATGAGGATTTGATCCTTGGGTGCAAGGATTGAAGCATGCTACAAAACTGTCTAAAACTATTTACTCATAAACACTCAAAGTACTATTGAGCTTGAGTGCAAAGGGCCAATGAGCTGGAGTGCCGGAGTTTGCAGAGAGATTGGCGGAGTCTAGTCAAGCTGACCAAGCAGTGTTGGAGCTTGCAGGTGGCTTGGTGTAGCTCAAAGGGTAGCGTTGGAGTCTGCAGATGGAGTAGGTGGACTCCCCTGAGTTGGTGAGGTAGTGCCAGAGTCTGCAGTAGAGGTAGCTGGAGCCCGGTAGGCTGATATCAGCTATGGCACGTGCAGGGGCATGACAATGACCAAAGTCTTCATGTGAACTGGTGACCAAAGCCACGCTTGGCAGAGCGGGCAGAGCAAGTGAGCATGGCCACTGAGATGACTGGTGACCAAGGTTGTGGTTGGAAGTGCGAGTGAACAAGGCCGCAATTGGTAATCGGAGTTGGCAGAATCCCTTGTGGTGTGATGAAGGAATAGGCAAGGAGCGAGGTCACTCTTGATGTGGTGACCAAGTAGATGCATGAGCTTGGTGAGGGGTGCGGTCCGGCAAGAGTAGGGTCATCACACTGGATGGGCATGGGTGAGGTTGGCTTGAAAGTCAAAGTTGGCAAGCAATGAGGTATTGTTCACGACTTGTCTTGTGATGTCTTGTGATTGCTAGCTCCTATGTTGGTTATACCGGTCGAAAGATGGGCATGTAAACATGAGGACGGAGGGGTATGTCAACCTGGGGCTGCGTGGTGGCGTGCGTGGTCGGCAACGATGAGGTTGTTTGCAGCGTAGCGATGGTGTCCTATATGGATAACCTGGTGGGGAGGTTGTGTATGACCGGCTCCAACCAGCAGCAGTGTTGGTGCAGGTCCCTTTGGGAGAAGGGAGCAGCACTGGTATTTATCAGCTCAATAGACATTACTACACCGTTAACCTACCTCAACTCCACTCTGTTCACTGCGCTATGCCCTCATCATCCAAGCCGCAGCCTTGCCAGCTCTCTCGCGAGAGCGCCCTGAATGGCTTCTTATTCTCTTCAAGACGATTATGCCTTTGTCCACCTCTACAAGACGTCTCTGTCAGGTGGTCTGGCATTGAAGTGGGGCGATGACTGCGATGAGAGATAGTTGTCCATCGCTCGACTGGTGGTCTAGGATTGTCAATGGTCGACGTGAAGATGCCGCCACATTGAGACCTGGCAATGTTGCAGTCACAGACAGAGATTGGCAACGATTGGCCTGACGAGTGTTTGGAGTGCCCTTTCTGCTCTTCATGCAGAGCGGGCGAATTGCTTTCCCTCCATCACATCGCTGTCTGTCCAGTCCAGCGCATCGTATCGCAACTCCGCCGCACACCCCTCGTCCTTGACATGGCGACTGGTTATCGATGCAGATAATTGAGTAGTACACCCGGGTAGTGCCATGTGGACAGAGGTACCGGAACGAGGATGGCGACGAGGTCCAAGAGTACGAGTAGAGTAGCTGTGAGCGCTCTTGCGGATAGTGTGTTGAGTCTTGACTTGCGGCGGTGCTGGAGGTTTGCCCGCGTGAAAGGTTTGGGTTGAACAGATGCGGAGTTGATAACTCGACTTGGATTGGGGGAGCCGCTTGTAGTTACTACAGTGATCCGCGACACGCTTTGATTTGGCTGCACCGGTATGACAAGTGATGAGTGTACTCGTAGAGCTAAACACTAACGGAACGCGGGCTTCAACGATCCAGGAGTGTAAGATGCTCTGTGTATCGAGGCTGTTACGATAAGTGTCTAGTAGTGTCTGTAAATTGAAGTAGGTCACGAGCTTAGAAGTATGCAAGGGTGTCCTATTCCATGCGGTAATCTCTGTATGTACTGGCAGGTACCAGCTAATACAGCATGAGCATACTAATATTGCGTTCGTAATCGCCAGACACAATCCTGTTACACGAAACCTAAAAGATTACCAAACATCACTCATTGGTCTAATAAGGGCTTCGAGGACCGGGGACCGAGAGCCCGCAACACACCGCAACTTGCGAGTTGCAGCTTGCACTATTGCCTCGAGCACGGCTCTGGTACCCACGGGCCGTTCGACGGCTTGCAACGAAGGTCACATTCATTCTGCTTCGACCCTGGTGACCCGACCGGAATATAGTATTTGACATGGTCCGCTTCGACATGGTTCACGCCAGTCAACGGTGAACCGTCGCCAAGCTACAGTAGTGGATCGACAACAATGGGGTCATGGCAACAGTCGCCCGGCTGGCAACAACCTAGCTATGATCCTCCTCTCCGCACCCTCGCCCAGCCTAGACCTACTTTGGAAACACCTCCTCGATCGCCCCGTCATACATCGCAGACACTACCGCCAGGAGCTGCGCCTAGCGCAATGAACGCAACAAGTCCCCGCTCGCCGGTATCTCGAGCCAGCATATACGACGATCAGCGAACCTCGAGGGCACAGATATATGTCGAATCAGCTGGGCGCGTACCTCCTTATACCGGGGCACGGACTGCACCTGAGACGCCAGCTCAGAGTAACCGGCTGAATGGTCATTCTGAGCCAAAGCCTATCGCATCCCCGACGAGCCCCTCTCCGCGTAATCCGATCGTACCAGCTTTAGCATCCCCCCCTCGCCAGAGACCACAGCGGGCCTCGTCGACAGGCCCGTATCCAGTGACAAGTAGCCAGGAGGCTTTCATGGCGGAAGGATCGATAAAAGGTGGGTAGCTGTCAGCTCTCAAACTGACCCAGCACAGATCACGGTCAGACGGTGTATGGTACTCCTCACCACGCTCGGCTCGCCAACGATGGCAAGACACCAAGGCTGCGTGTGAGCTCCAGACGATCGACATCGGATAGAAGTACGCCCACTCTAGGTGCTACTTTGCGGTCCCCCATCTCGACATCTTCGGCCAGCGTCAACATGCCTTCCAGTACACCCGTGTCCGAAGCGAGCGCTTATGCTAGGGCAGTGTCGAATAATTTTCGTTCATCCCCTGTCGTTACTACGCCAGAGAAACAATCGTTGGAGAGGGCGACGACAGGGTCCAACTCTCGACCTCTACCTAGACCGCCTAAGACACCTGGGCCGACATCTCCCACGCCAGTACGCCATCCTTCTCAGGCTCGCGACAGCAAAACCTACCCCGGGCAAGGTCAAGCGAACGAGCGGCCCAGACCGACAACGCAAGATGTGACACTCGACGCCAGGAGTAATCCCCTGCCCACATCGCCAAAACTCTCGACCCGACAGAGCGGCATCACGATCAACGGAAGGGAGACCGTCTCTCATATCACACGACCAGCGCCGCAGGTTGACACTTCTGTCACCAATCTGGCGTATCCGAACATCGTGACGAGTCCGACCCCCGAATCCTCATCGCCAAGTCGCAACGTTAAGCGCCAGACTTTCATAGTCCGGCCACCAGGACCGATTCAACTATCCTACCTCCTAGCGCACGCGCCCATCCAAGCCAGCCTTCTGTCCTTCCTCTCCATCAACTCGTTCCTCGGCTTGACCGGTGCATCAGAAACACTGCGCAGTATATTCACCGGAGAACAAGTGGGACGATGGATTCTGCAAGAGTGGGGTTTTGCAACAGATCGGGAGCGCGGACGCGGCTGGCCTAATCTGACTGTGTGGGAAGGCTTTCGTGAGTCTAGACATCCGAAGAGGGGCGCTAAAGGCAGTCGAATCCCTCTTGCACGATCCAGCGAGCTACAGTACATATCCACCTCGCTGGCACAACCTTCTTCGACATCTGTCCTTGTCACACACCCTGATAGTCCTGCACCTGCGGTCCATGCCCTCTTCCTCATTCCCTTCCTCAGCCGCGCTGCCATTTGACGATGAGAGTTTCAGCTCCACTACTCGAATGCCCGATTCACGCTCTGTAGGCAGCCTATCTGCAGCAGCCTATCCGCGGTCGAGAGTTGGAAGTATAACCGGCTCAGAGGCCGGTAGTCCCCTCCGTTCCATGCCGCCGAAGAAAGAGCGACTGATGGAAATCATCATGCCGGAGCCTCTAGCGGTACAGCCTCCTCGTGAGGACAGATCGAGCGTTGTGGCCCCGTCACGAACACGCCCGGGACGACGCAACTCGATCAGCTCGATCGCATCGTCGGCCTCGCTTGTCTTTGGTCGTCGACGTAGCAGCACGATGGTCAATGATCAGCGCCCCAATATCATGCCTACCCCGGTGGCTGCCGCGCCCATTGTTGCGGGTAAAGCCGTCCTGCCGCCTGTCAGTTTTCCCTCGGCCAAGAGGTACGCTTTCCGGCGTCACCCACCAAACTCCTCTGGAACCAGTGTCAAGGGCGATGACGGCTCCAGCCGGCCTGGATCAATCTTCTCAGTTCAAACCAGCGCTTCAGTAGCTCTCAGTCAGTGGGTCGCCGTGACTAGCAATCCGACCAAACAATCTCTACGCTCCCGGGGTACATCTGTGCCGAACTCGCCTGTCACTATACCTAAATTGGTAACTGGAGGGGGACATTCGATATCACCCAGCCCCAGAGCTAGTATTGCTGGAAGCGAGACGACCGCTTTCAGTCGTGCGTCCGATTTCGTCGGTCGACCATCTTCGACTTTTCGCCGTGGTTCGCCAGCAAACACCCGGGCATACATGGCCCCTCCAGCTCGGATAGAAGCAGCCTTCGACCGCCCCCCTCCCTATTCGCAAGGCCGAGCCCCGTTACTGAGGGTCTTTGTACCAATACCCGAGCAAGTTTCCCGATGGCCTTCGGCTGAGGGAGCTGCAGCTGCACTGAAGGAACTCGACAAATGCGGCGCTACGAAGCGACTGAAGCTGGGCGATCTGATAGTGGGTGAGATTGGCTAGAGCTTGAGCTTATGATTTTTTAGATCAACACTGGGTACAAGAATCCGAAATCGACAGAACACGTTCTGCTCTTCGTGCCGTTTGTTAAACATCGTCTGGTCCCGCTCGAATACCGGCACAGCAAAACCGGCCATCTACCAGCTTACTTGGATGGCTTTTCCCTCCCACCTTCATACTATCACCCATTCCTGCCAACGCCCCACATCCTTTACCTCAATCTGGCGCCTTTTGCACGTGCTGCTCAACAGGCGATAAGATTGGCTTTCGATCGGCGAGACGTGACCGTGTCATCTGGCGCGCGACTCTCTGCCAAGCGATATCTCCACGTGACCGGTTTCCAAGTTACGCAAATGTCCCCTGTGGCGCCGGAGTGGGAGGGAATGGTCACTCTAGAGGCAGACGGGACGGCAGAGGGCAAAGCTGAGCTCTCCCGGCGACTTGGTGGAGGCGATCCCAACCGAGCAGTGATGGGAGCTTGGGAGCTATTGCGCGAGAAGAGCATGGCTGGGAGTATGTGGCTTCGGCTTGTGAAAGACGTAACGTGAACCGGGTGGATCGCGAGTAAGGCAGTGAAGAGGAGCTGCGAGTATGCATAGTCATCTAATGGTCTTTTACGCTAGCAATGATGACCATATCGGAACCAGATAACCGATTGATGAGCCGCAGATGAGCGTCAACGGGAAGGACTGAGGTTAGCAACCGGAACTAAGGCCGCAAACTCACCTGCCATGGCCTGTCCCAGTCGAGGGCAATCGGCACAGTGCCAAGCCAGGTCCCGAGAAGTGCGCCAATCATTGGCCACACCAGGCCTCGCTCGACTGCGGAGTTGTACCTAGAAATCGTCACCCCTGCGCTCACGTACGGGGCGACTCACTGTAGATTGCAAATCATGTCTATGAGGCGATATCTGCGGCTATCGCTCGGTGTAGATATAGATCCGCTGTCAGAGACCATCCCGCAGAGTATAGGGAGCACGGCCAGGGTGCATAGATGACAAGCCAGAACAAGAGTATGCGCCCTCAATCTGTCGTGATCAGCGACGAGTCGCTATGAACGAGGATGAAAAGCTCACTCATCCAGCGGGGCGCCTAGTGCTAACAAGACGATGTGCGCGGCTGCGGAACACAGCGCGAGCGCGACTCCGAGATTGAGATACTGCATTGAATCAGCAAGGAACACACTGGACGGACTCACCGTCGACGCCGAATACGATTTCCTGCCAGACTCGGACTGTAGATGTCTAGACCAGAGAAGCGAGGATATGATCGATCCTGCCAACGCACACAGTGATGTCTGCAGAGGGCGAGAGGTGATCGGTGTGAGCATCCAGTACTCTGGGCGGTCCATGGAGGATGTCTGTGTCTGAGCACCGTGGTTCAAGCAATGCGGCAGCACCAGGGTCGCGGTACACATGATGCCCGTTATGTACGCGCGGACTGCGACAGCTCCATGAAGGCGAGGCGCGAGAGTTCCTGTCGACCCGGTCATTGCAGATCTTCGAAAAGGTCCAAGTACTCTAGCGTATATGCTAAGCACGGGGAGATTAGTTGTTGCCGTGCGAACCGTCTTGAACGTGAAGTACGAGGGCCAAAACTGAATGCAAGTCTTCGGCATTCCGCGCACGGCAACGGCTGCGTAGTGCGGTAGTGCGGCGGAATGAACGTCTGCGACCGTGTGAAACATATACTTGTCCTCTACAGTACGAGTACCAAGAACGTCGAACCCCTGCGTCCTATTCTAGCGCATCGGGATGCGGCATGAGGGGACCTAAGCTGGTAATCTCAGATCTCTTGGTATTGTCCGGCGCATGCGGTCGGCCTCAACACTGGCAGCTGGATTTATTATATTCATGTCGACTGTACTAAGAGGCTAAACTATACTTTGGCTGCAGATCGCAGACTCGTCGCTGCCGGTCTCGATCGACCTGACCTAAGGACTGTAAGACGCGGTCACATTGGACTTCTGTCCAAGACCGAGGGCCTCGGCAATTCTGAAAGCAATGTCCACGTTGCCCATGACTCCTCGGAATAGCTCGTGGCCGGGTCCAAAGGCGTAAATAGGCACGTCGACCTAGGGGTGATAATATCAGTATGCATCAGATGGACGCTGTAGGGGTAGCTCACCAAAGAGTGGACACCCTGACCTTCGCCAGTGCCGATGTTGCCGGTCATGGAGAATCCTTGGGGGTTGTCCTGCGGGTTGAAGAAGTATCCGGACGAGTTTCTCACCGCAGGGATTCGCTCGTGATGGTCGTTGACATGGAAGTCTTCTCTCTTGTCGGGAATGGCGGCCCAACCGTGGGCGATGGTGTATCTAGGGTCCCAGGTGACAGGGAAACCTGGACCGTTGGGACCGTCGAATACAGTGTGGTTGTTGGCCAAAACGTCTTGTGGAACCTGATAGGCTGAGAGACCGGAGTTTGCATAGGTGCCGACTGCGTTTCGTTTGGCTCGATCCGAGTTTTGTTCAGCGAGGTATTCTATATGTCTGTTAGCGAGGGTGTAAAAGGGGATCAAGTAGACTCACTAGTGTCTGCTGAGCCAAAGACATCGCTGACGGGTGGATTAGCATTCAGGTAGATCGGCGGTACAACTAGTTACTCACAAGCCATGGCCGTGGTCGGCAGTCACTACGACAAGGGTATCCTCTAGCTCTCCGATCTTCTCGAGGTGCTCCAAGGTAGCCCGTAGAGTGTCATCGAGTTCGAGCAGGTCTCCGAGTGCTCGGTCCACATCCTGGACGTGCATCTCTTTGTCGATCAAGGCGGCTTCAGACATGAGGGTGAATCCAGTGCCTCGCTCCTTGGACCTATTGTGCAAGATGTCGATGGCCTTGAGCGTCATGTCTTTGAGACCGGGCTGGTCGTACCTATGAGGTGTTAGTGAGGTAGGCGGGAAATGGATACACTCACGCTCCCTGTTCACCCAAGGCCTGGACAGCAAAGCTCAGGGTGTCGGTATAGACTTGTTGATCGAGCCAGGTCGAGATGTTGCCTTGGGTGAAGATGCCGAGAGCTCGCTGAGCGTTGTCGAACGCCTGTAGTTCCGTGTTCGTGTGACCGACTTGATATCCTGACGAGCCCCACCTGTCGAATTGGGAGACGTTGCCGTTGCCGGGTCCTGGAAGGAAGTTTTCGGCACCTCCACCAAAGAGCAAATCCACTCCTTGCCAGGGGTACCACGAGTAGTTGCCCGTGACGCCTTGCAGGTATTGCTCGATGATGGCGGTGTACTGACTCCTTTGACTGGTGTGAGCGCATACCGCTGCTGGTGTAGCGTCGGCGATGTAGGCCTTGGAGACGATGCCGACCTGGCCGCCGGTGATACGTCGGAACATTTCGAAGATGGTCTCGACCTTGGGGTCGCCGTAGGGTTTGCCGGTCGAGCTGTAAGTGGTCAGAGCTGGTGGAATACTTCGAAAGTTAGACCTACTCCTGCGTCCGGTTGTCAGCTGTGCCCGTAAATTTTGAGGAGAGGAACTCACAGTGTATGCGTTGAGACCGTTGACTGTCATCTTCTTGCCGGTGAACAGGGAGGATGCCGAGTTGGCAGAGTCGGTGATGAAAGAATCAAGAGAGTGTGTCATTTGCAAACCAAACCCGGGGCTGATAAGCCAGAGCATCAGCGATCACTCCAAGTAGGCCGAATCGACTTACGCTTCATCCATCTTCATCTTGGTTTGGTATTTCCCGTTGATTGTCTTGTGCGCAAGCAGCCGGGCAGCTATGAGGAAAGGTCAGCCAAACTCACATGGATCATAGACAAACTTGCCTGAAATCATAGAACCGGCCATTCCGTCGCTGATGTCAGCTGCTGCAGGGGGCGAGTCACTCACCCAATGAAGAGAATCAGGTTTTTGGCCTTTTTGGTCTCGGGGATAGGAAGCACCTCCCACTTGGCCTTTGTGACCTGACCATCATTGTATCGAAGCTCGAGGCAGTATTTGCCAGGGGTGTGTAGTTGGACGTTTCTGTAAGATTTGGCAAGAACATTGACTGGGGTCTTCGCTCCGGCGTCTTCGGCAAAGAGATCCTCGTAGTAGGTGAAGTTGTATCGCTCAACTGCAACACGTCGTCAGTGACATGACGGTTCTGAAACTCACCCTTGGGGTCGGTCAGGCCGAAGAACTGGGTAATGTCGACCAGCTCTGCTCCCTCGCCTCCGATCAGCAAGGCAAAGTCCTCGTTCGGGACGCCGCCGTTGTAAGCCTCCGTCCCGTTCACAGGCGCCTGAACCTCGATTCGGATGTCAAATGTTTCTGGGAGCAGCGTCAGCGAGATTCATACGGTTGAGTGGGAAGGAACTTACGGCCGGCGATGAAGTCGACCTGATCCGGTGGGAACACACATCCCAATTGAGGGCAGGCCGGGGTACGCCTAAAGGTCTGGGCAAGTGCCGGGCTGGCGAGAATAGCCGATGCTGCGATTAGCTGAAGGGCCAACATGTCGCCTTGGCTTGTTTTTGGGTGAGCTCTTGGGGAATGATGAATGATCAGCGAGGACCGGGCCTCATTTTATACAGCAGGTACCGGCAGATACTAGCGACAACTGGACCGTAAGTCTCGGAGTGTCGGATGGGAGATGACCCAGGATGACCCCCACGTTTGTTTTGCTCGTGCCTGCTCATGCTTCGTTCAGCCCATGAAAACCCACAAGTTAGATGGTGATGTTGTGATTGCCTCATGAGGCCTTGGTGACGGAGGGATTAGGCATAAAGTCGCTAGTGCGCCGATGCGGGAGTGTTTACGTGACTCTACTTGGCACGTTCGTGATTGTCATGTTGGAGACAAGGTGGTGCCTCGATCGTCGAGACAGCAGCCTAGCAGGGAAGAGCAGCAGGGATGGAGGAAGCCTGGTGGAGCATGCTCGATATCAAACACGTTTGATCATCTCGAAGAGCTTGGCAAATGATTGGCCGAGATCTCCTGGCAAGCGGACATCTCCGCCCGTCGGTCAACTCCGCGAGACAGTTGAGGATCTTTCGAAAAGTAAAACCCGAGAGTTCCTCCTAGGCTCCTCGTATTCTCCCGGCCGAGCCTTGCTGACACGTTGGTCGCAAACCCAATCATGGTACTCCGACTCGCAATCGCCCAGCTGTCCCCAGTGAACGCGCCGACAGGACCTTTCGAAGCCGAAAGTTCTCAACATCCATTCCCGACACTCCAAGCCAATCTCCGAAAGGCGACCGAGTATGTCAAGTCTGCGTCCGCTCAAGGCGCCGAAATCGTTGTGTTTCCCGAATACTTCTTGCAGGGTATAGCCAACGACAGCAGGCAGGTGAGTGGGGAGGAGGGCGTATCAGATGCTAGAGATTGACTATCATAGTACCTCACTTTTCCCTCCACCCATCTTTTAGAGTACATCAGCGACCTAGCCAAGACGTATGACATTGCCATCGTCGGCTCGATTGTGCATGGTACTCTGCCTGGATCCGCCCCACCGTTTCCAACTGCGTCGCCGTTTGCAGAAGGCTCGGCTCAAGCTCAGAGTGATTGGGCTCGTCATCTCGAGCAAAACCCGGAGCATGAGAACGCCGTCTTGCTGAACACTGCATTCTATGTCGAGGCGGACGGAGAGGTCAAAGGTCGATACGTGAAGCAGAACCTATGGCATCCTGAGAGAGAGTACCTAACACCAGGCGTGGATGATCATCAGGTCTTTGACACCAAGTGGGGCAAAGCAGGCCTGCTCATCTGTGAGTTAGGGGTGTTATGATCAGCGCTGATAGCAGGCTGGGATTTGTCGCATCCACAGGCTGCACAGACGCTTGCCGATTTGGGTGTGGATCTGGTCTTTGCACCGACTTATTGGCTTTCTACGGATAGCGAACCGTACGTGAGAGCCGTCCAACTGGGCTGACCATCCAGAATACTGCTCGATCACCAGCACGAGCCGACCTATGAGCTTAACGTCCTGAGCTCGCTATGCGCAGCTAGATCGTTCGAGACCGAGACCGTGTGGATCATGTGTAATGCCGGCGGGGATGCGACGGAGGGGTTCATGGGTGGCAGCGGATGCTGGGCGCCCCTGAGGGGGAAGATTGGAGGTTTCGAAGGAGAAGAGGAAACAGTGCGCGTGTTTGACGTGGATGTGAACGTGCTCAAAGTGGGTGTGATGATTGTGCATGGGCTGACAATCAGGACGCCCGCAGGCTGTACAAGATTAGGGAGGACTGGAGTCAACGCGAGACTCGATAAGTTCTATAACCAGAGGAAACGCTTCACCGCGTAGTCTACACGAGACAGCAGAGACGTCGAGCGTTGGGCCTCGGCAAGACTGAGGTGGTCAGCAGGGCTAAAAGCGACGCGACTCACCTCACAATGTCCTTTTCGTCTACACGTAGTTCGGCTTTTTGTTGTCTAGAAACGTGTTTGGCAACGAGTTGCACGATCTTTTGACTGGCTTCTTTGCTGCTTTCTCCCGGGCTAATCTGATAACTCGCTTCCGTCTGCGTATTCAACGTGTCCTTTTCCTCGCTAAACTCGTGTTCGAGAATCTTGAATGCGAAGAATGTCGAGTCGTCGTTGGTCATGGGTTCCTTGTTGCGCATAGAGTAGGTGCTGGTCCGCGACGTTTCGTCGAGGGGAGAGTAGTGGATGACAAAGCCGTAGTTCTGTGGGGAATGAGCGGGACGATCACTCTGTGTACCAACCTCTTGAGGGTCTCGTGCAGCTTCTTGCAGAGTCGAGAGGATGTACGCTCCGTGCTGTATGGATGAGATGGATGTGAGAGGGATCCTCGTGAAGCTGCTGACTTTGTCGAGCTCGATGTTATGTGAAACAACGTAGATTGCAACCGTGGTCTAAATATGAGCTTTTGGGGCTCAAGGAAGACTCACCAGCAGCAAGATCTTCTCCTCCAACTTGTTGCTCAACGTCACACCACGCTCCTCGGGGGACAAAAGGGTCCACCCGCCCACCCTATCCTCGCCGTCCGTGATGACGCGAGCGGCACTAGTTTCAACTGCTTGTCAGAAGAGGCAATACATTCGACTCACCTGCCGCTGCCCGGACTCGGGACATTTGCACAAGACTCGAAGCGTCGGTGCTCTTCAATGCCTCGAGGAATTCGCTGAATACGGCGAGATTCCGATGTCCAAGCATGAAAGAGATGACGGCTTGGGCGAAGAAATCGGACACGGCGCCGTAGAACATGCGGCTGAGCGAGCTGATGCCATCGTGAAGCATGCCCTGGAGGTCTCGCTTGCCCCTGCGAACAAAGTCGCCCTTGAGCGCAGAGGTTTTGGCGTAGCTTTGGCTGATGGCGTCGCCGTTGTTGCCCCAGACTACGGGATCAGTTATAGCAGCGTGACTGTACCTCACCATCGTTAAAGACGTTTTCAATCTGTGTTGAGGAGTCTGCCGTGAGGCCAAGTTGGGTCAACATGGAGGTCAGCACTCGACGTGCGAGTGCGGACTGAACGACGTTTGTCCGGTCAAGGCAGTCGATGCAGCTGATAATTAGCCCAGATTTTGGGTTCGACTCACTTTGCACGAAACGCCCCGCTTTGCTCGCGGATGAGGTCGGATTGGAGGGTCCAGAGGTAGCCCATGGAGTCAAAGTCGAGATCGTTGACCAGCTCGGAGATGTGTTCCCATTTCATCCCATGGCACTTTGCGTGAAAGTCGAATGTTTTGTACGTGACGTCGGACCGGTCTAGGAGTTTTACTACCTCGCCAAAGCCGTTGGTCACGACTGCTTCTTTGCCGGTTTGCTCGGATAAATTGACGACGGTCTGTCGTCAGCGATGGCGACGGAGGGACGCTCACAATGTGGCCATACCGACTGGCAAGGTCGTCAAAATGGAGCTGAGCAACGGAGAAGCACTGGTCGACGGGTTGATCGAGCGTTGGGGGCGGTTTCATCGAGAACGGGGATTGAGACCATTTGAGCGGGATCGATCCGCGCACTTGAACAAAGCTGAACAAGGAGGTCTTGTCTTCCACCTAAAGAGTCAGGCAGTTCCTCAGGGTCGACTCACCTTGGCTCGTACGATCATTTCCGTCTCGACCATGTTGGCGACGTGGCCTTGACTGTCAATCCCACGACGCTGGTACCGGAGGCCCGCTCGATCTTTACTACGCCTCGAGATGATGACGAGGTCGACTGGGACCGAGCCGAGCGACTCTGTCGGGTTGAGAGGGTTGCGGGGGATGGGCACGCTGAACGTCGAGGACTGTACCCAGCCTTGCATGATCGGGAGGATGAACGAGTGGAGACCGGCTTCCAAGAAATCCTTCAACATCCACTCGTTCCAGAAGAACCGTCGATCCACCCGTCTCCACAGGGGCATTTGGATATCGGGTTCAAGGATGTCATCGGGGGAGGGTGAGGGAGAGGGTGCTGGTTCGGCCCCTGGAAGTAGGTCGGCGAGAGCGGCATCGCTGTGTTGGCGGCTGTCTAGTTTACGCCGCTTGTGCTGCAGGGTCCGGGTGAGGTCAAAGTCGTGGCTGTAGAAAAAGTTGCCCGATCCAAACTCGCGCTTGATCTGGGTGATGATGCGGATTTCGAGCTCGCGGCGGGAGGGGGGTTCCATGGTGGCGGGGTTTGTCGGGGCGGTCTTTTCTGCATTAGGGGGTTCCAGATCCTCTGTCTCGTCCGGTGGTAGGTCAGAGGGTTCGGCTGTGTGTTGGCTCGCGGCATTGGCCTCGCTTCGGATCGCATCTAAAGCCTGATTTGCCTTTTCCACGCTCAAGGGGATCGAATAGATGGTTCCGAGTTGGGATACATGGTGAGAGCTAGCCGGTGCTTCGCGTCCGTGAACATCTGCTTCGGTTGACCGGTGGACGTGGTTGGGGAAGAGAGGGAAGGGGGGTTTCCTGGGGGCGAGGAAGACTAAGAGGTAGGCGGCTGGCGATCAGCGCATGAACAAGAGGGCGACCCACCGTCCCAGAGTCTGACGATGCCAAGGATGCCACCAATCTCGACGTGGTCGGAGACCGAGCCCTCAAACGGTGAGACTTTGCCCTTGACGCCAAACTCGATCTGGACGCCCTTTGTCGAGGAGATTGGCATCACGAGGAGTCGGTCATCGCGAACGCAGACCCGCAGCCGGCGGTGAATTCGAGGCGGCATTGGGGGCACTAGAAGTCGAGGTGGGATAGTGTGAGCGGATGCTGTGGACGAGGAGTGTCTGTGGGACATTGCCGGTGCGCGAGTGCAAGTATATGAGCATCACAGTCCTCTATTGACAGCTTGTCGGATACTCATACGCTCACGGCGTCCGGGTGTGGGATGGAGAAGGCTGTGGTGGAGGTGGGGCAACCGTGCGTCCTTCAATGACGCATAACGACTCAGCGAGTCATATCATTAGCGACCTTGAAGATTGAATCATCACGATGGCCAATCGTCTGCAACCCATCGCATCATGTCATACCTGACCTACAGTTGCTATCATCGATGCTTCGTATCGAGCTCTATGTAGCAGACACGGACGAGGGGTAAACTCGACCCGCCCGCCGATCAGGGTCTGTGCACGCTGTGCGCTGCCACGTCAACTCGCTAGGTCTGTGCGCCGCCGCGTTAACTCCACTTCTAACATCGCGAGCTCACTCTCATCAGACTCACATTCACCGACTCATATCCACAGACTTCACGCTATTGACATGCCCAAGATCTTCCCAGGCCTACCTGATCGGTCCGACCACGATTGGCGATTGAAAGAGGCAGAATGCAGACACTGCATGAACCGTCCGGTGTTTCGCGAGGCACTTGACTTCTGTAGCATCAATTGTTCCGTCATGGTGAGTGCCTATGAGGCCGATCTCAGGCTTACTCCATAGTGGCACGAACAACGTGGCCTCCCTCCCCCCTTGTGTGAAGATTGCGGCGACCCCAGTTTGGAGAGCCAAGGCACCAAGTGCCTATCGTGCAGCAAAGTCGAGGAGGAGAAGAAGCCGAGGATCACGGCGGAGGAGGCAGAAGCCCACATCGATCCATTTCCAGCAGGGACTCGACCCTCGACAAGCGCCCTACCAACCATCGAGACCCCCAAAAAAAAGAAAAGCGAGTATATCTCCATTCAAGACCCCCCTCTGGGAGCGTGCTAACAGACTATCAGTGCGCAGACTTCCTCCGCCCTCCAACGAGATCATCCTCCGATCATCCCCAGAGCAGAAAAAGGTCGGGCTGATTTGCGACCCAGCATCGCCTTCACCTCTGGCACGCCCTGCTTCTATGTTCCCGGCCCCGAACATAAACCTCGCCAGTTTTACCATTACGCCCTCGCCCGATCAGGCCGACCCAATGCCCAGCGTTCACATCGCATTCGATCAACTACTGGAAGGTCTGAAGCAACATCAGGCTGACCTAACCACGTCGCTATCCGATACTCGCGAAGCTCTAATGGCCAGCCAGTCCGCTCTGGCCGCCAGCGAGTCGGCCCGAAAGGAGACCGAGGAGAAGTTGACAGCCGCGGTCAAGGAGAGAGATGAGGCAATCATGGAGAGGAATCAGGCGGTCGCGGAGAGGCACAGAGCCGTCGCGGAGAGGCTTCAGGAAATTGCGAACGAGGAGACAAAGAGGGCCGAGGAGCCAATAATGACCATGGAGAGACTCTGGGAGAAGCGAAATGGAAAGAGAGGTGGTGGTAATCGTTGGTTTCGCTCCGAAGCTAAGTAACGAAGTCTGTGATTATTACCTATGCGTTGTATTATGTATACGTTCATGTCAGCTGAATGGTTATCGAGTTGCACATTGCTGAGCCATGTTGCGTAAGTTGCGAGGTAGATAAGACGTCGATCCATCTCAGTGGAGCTAGTGGTCTCCAATACGCCGACTTCCGAGATCCGTGAAATCCCGTTTCACTTTCCGTCTTCCGATCGAGATCAAATCGAGATTTTGTCTGTGATCGATTTCCGACTGTCTACTTCGTACTCATCCTTATCACGATGCGCCTCAGCTCGATCTCCTCAATCGCCTCGTCCTCAACCCTGCCTAGGGCGACAGCGCCCATACGCCGTTCGCTGCTTAGCACAGGCTCGATCCCCCAATTCTTCAATCCCTCACACAATCATCAACCATTCTTCCGACCGTCCTATAGACGCTTTTCGGCAGCCCCGGCCATACCCCTCCGCCTACCAACTGCCTCCGCTGTACCACATCCACTGTCAACGTCCGTGACGCCTGAAATCACGATACCCAAATCCCTGCCGAAATGGCTCTACGGCTGCTCTGCGCTAGTATTTGGCATTCTAGTTGTCGGGGGTCTCACTCGTCTCACTGAATCTGGGCTCAGTATAACGGAATGGGAGCCGATCACGGGGATTCTACCTCCAATCACACAAGAGCAGTGGGATGTGGAATGGGAAAAGTACAAGGTTTCGCCAGAAGGTGTCTTGTAAGTCATCCCCTTCATATAACATCAATGGCAGGATTGACCACCTGGCAAATGCAGGATGAACTCGAAGCTCGAAATGTCTGAATTCAAAAAGATCTTCTATATGGAATGGGCCCATCGTATTGGAGGTAGACTGCTAGGAGTTGGGTACGTCCAAGCCGCGGATGCTCACTGACGCAGATTCGTCGCCCCTATGATCTACTACATGTCGCGTTACAGACTCGGTAGGAGTATGCGCACCAAACTCCTCGCCTTGGGTCTCGGTATCGGCTTTCAAGGGTTCTTGGGCTGGTACATGGTTTCCTCCGGTCTCGAACAGGAGATCATCGACAACAAGGCCGTCCCTCGGGTATCTCAATACCGTCTCGCTGCTCATTTCAGCTCCGCACTGGCACTCTACCTCGGCATGCTCACGACAGCACTCCAAGTCAGCGGAATTGGTGGTGGTCTCAACACGGCAACCCCTGCTCCTCGACGGTATAAAATGCTGGTTCACACCGCTGCCGGGCTCGTCTTCTTGACTGCAGTCTCTGGCGCCTTCGTGGCGGGACTCGATGCCGGTCTGGTTTACAACGAGTTCCCTACCATGGGCGGTCGCATTGTGCCGCCAACAGACGAGCTTCTCGACAAGCGGTACGCAAAGTCCAACGGTGACTTGTGGTGGCGTAACATGTTTGAGAATCCTGTCACCGCGCAATTCGACCACCGAGTCCTGGTGAGTGAGCTAGACATGGGCCATGCTGATCCGTAGGCCACTACCACGTTTTTGACGGTCCTGTCGATCCCTATCATTGGCCGCCTCCCCTCGGTGAGGAGCGCCATGACCAGAAATGTTCGACGCTTGGGCGATCTCACAGCGGCAGCGGCAACCGCGCAGGTCACGTTGGGCATCACCACGCTCTTATACATGGTGCCCGTGCCGCTCGCAGCTTTGCACCAGGCCGGGAGTGTCGTACTGCTGTCGTGCTTCGCGGTCCTTCTCAGGGCTATCGGGCGGTCAAAGGTTGCGGTAGCAAGGGATGGTGTCAAAAAGGTACTCCAGACGCGCTGAGACTACTGCGCCATGTATGTATCATCACACCACTCATGCATTGTCGATGTACCTCTTGCTGCTTCGAGTTGATAGAGCACTTCTTTCGCCACCGCCACACACCCCCTGTGTACGCTAATCCCGAAATCCCGAGTCGCGATCTTCTCTTTCTGCAAAAGTCATGTCCACCAAGAGATCTACTGGTAGCGACGAGCAGCAATAGCATCAAAGCAACATCGCCCAGCATGGCCGAGTACGACCTCACAGCCAAGCTGATCCCATACCTGGACCGCCATCTGGCCATTCCACTCCTTTCTCACCTAACGGATACCGGCTTGTTTCCGGCTCAGCAACTGGCAAAGGCTCAGTAGGTCGTTCGACCTTGTCATCTCTAACCACTCTTAGGTATGACCTTGTTGCCGGTACCAACATGGTGGACTACGTGGAGCAGCTGCATGCGGAAAGCGGGGCGGAGGCGTTGGACTTTCAAAAATTGAGAGACGAGGCCACGTCACGCTACACACACCTGCAATCTCTCGCTCAACCCGTCATCAAAGTGATCGAGGACCCCGAGGCAGTTGCCAAGTTGAGAAGTGGAGGTGACAGGGAGAAGAACTTGGAGCTACTGAGAACAGAGTACAGTGTGAGTTACTAAACTGCCGAGCTTCTCTGACTCCAGATCAACATCGACCAAATCAACGCTCTTTACCACTTTGGTCAATACCAATACACTCTCGGCGCATACGCCAACGCTGCCAACTTCCTTTACCACTTCCTCCTCTTCTCCCCCTCATATGACCTCAACATGTCCGCCCATTGGGGTAAACTCGCTTCCAACATTCTTTCAGGAGAATGGGAAGCCGCTCTGCAAGAAGTGAAGGACCTGCGAGACGCCATTGACAGCCACCCATCTCCCCTGGCTCAGCTGCAGGCACGTTCGTGGCTGCTCCACTGGTCACTCTTCGTCTTCTTCAACTTGGATCAGGGCTGCCAGGGTCTGCTCGAGTTGTTCCTATCCCCCGCCTACCTGAACACGATACAAACGTCGTGTCCCCACCTCTTGCGATATCTCGTGGCGGCCGCAATCATCTCGAGAAGGACACCCCAGAGCTCGCGTCGAGGATCTCGGGATCACATCAAAGACTTGACCCGTATCGTTCAGATGGAGGAGTACCAGTACGCGGACCCCGTGACCAGCTTCCTAAAGGACCTCTACGGAGACTTCAACTTTGATCACGAGCGTATATCGCTCGCTGCTGGCGTCGTGCGGTCCGACTTCTTCCTCTCTGGCTTTGCGGACGAGTTTGTGGACAATGCCAGGTGGATGGTCAGCGAGGTCTTTTGCAGGATACACCAGAGAATAGATATAAAGTGAGTTTGAACCCGAAGCCATTGCTAACAGCAGTCAACTCTCCAAAACCCTAAACCTGTCCAACGAGGAGGGCGAAAAGTGGATCGTCAACCTCATTCGAGATTCGCGAATCGGCGTCGAGGCAAAGATCGACCTAAAATCGGTAAGTCTCCCTTCCGAGACTCCGCTGACACTCAGAACATGCTACACATCACACGCCCTCATACCACGCCTACTGCTTCGCTGATCGAGACCACGCGAGGTCTTGCTTTCAGGTCTCAGGCGGTGCAGTACGCTATGCTGCCCTCGAAAGCGGTCAAGACAAGGTCGTGATCATGCATTGCGTCTACCAGCTACAATTGCCGCCTGTTCGATCGTCCATACTACCGCTTTGATCCAGTTGAAGAGTTCCCGCACTGCTTCGTCCTGCTTGTCAGCGAGGTTCCGTGTTTGATACTCACCAATCTCTCCGGATCCTCCGACAGTGGCCGGCGGGTATGGCGTAGATAGGGATTTGGAATTGTGAGAGCCCTTGCCGTCGATGAGCGGCTCCCAGATTCGTACGACTCCTCCTCTTCCAGGCGTCGAGTACCAGGGTCCTCTTGATAGTCATCGCGAGTCCATTCGCCTTGCTCATACTCTTGCTCGTATTCGTAATCCTCGTGGCAGTCACACTCGCATTCTCCCTCGCAGTCACTCTTCTCATGTTCGTGCTCGTCCTCGTAGTATTCTTCAAAGGCGTTTCTGTTTGTAAGCGCAGGCTAGAGCCGCGACACATACCTTCCACAAGTACACTCCTCCTCTGCTTCTTTGACGCCCATGCCATCCCTATAGCCCTTGAGTTCTTTTTGCATCCTCATCAATTTGGCCTTTTCCCGATCAAGAGTGAGCTTGGCTTCGAACAAAGCGGCCAAGCTTGCAGGCAGGTCGATAGGCAGTGTTCCATTCTGTCGATCCACCAGGCCGGCTGCGGTCACACCTGCCACGGCGCCGAGAGCGGGGTTGGACATGACGTGTTCGGCTCCCGAGGCGACAATTGGTTGTTGGACGGGTTGGATGCTCTTGGGAGGTGGTTTCTTGTGCGTCCTTGGCTTTGATCTGCCCATGATGCTGAGTGATAGTGACTAGGGGTCAAAGGGTGAACTCGAGTTCGTTCAAGCTCGAAGCTCGATGTAGAGCGCAGAGATGCGCAACTCGTTGAAACGTTGAAAAGTTAAAATGCACCCGCCCTCTTTCTTGTTCATACACCTCACTCCTACAATGTCAGATAGCAAGCGGATCACAGTGCTCATCTCTGGCTCAGGTAAGACACGAAGATGCAGCCCTCTGCTGACACTGCCCAGGCTCCAACCTGCAAGCGTTGCTAGACGCTTCCGGAACATCACGCCTTCCAAACGCTCAAGTCACCTATGTTCTTTCGTCCAGATCCAAAGTACTCGGATTGGAACGAGCGGCCTCGCACTCCATTCCATCCTCCGTCTGCGCTCTCAAGACATACCTGAACCGAAACCCCGGCTCAACGCGTGAAGACTATGACGCCGAGGTCGCCAGATTGGTCCTCGAATCCAAGCCAGACCTGGTGGTCCTCGCCGGTTGGATGCACATTCTGTCAGACGCCTTCCTAGATGCTCTCGGCAGCATACCCTGTATCAACCTACACCCAGCTCTTCCAGGGGCATTTGACGGCGCCGACGCCATAGGCCGAGCCTACACGGCGTTCCAGAACGGCGAAATCACAAAAACGGGGGCCATGATACATCGAGTTGTGAGGGAAGTGGACCGCGGCCAGCCTCTGGTGGTGAGAGAGATACAAATGGAAAAGGGCGAAAGCAAGGAGCAGCTCGAAGCGCGTATACACAAGGTGAGTCTTTGCGATGATTCGCCGCTGACACACAGGTCGAGCATGAAATCATAGTAGAGGGTGCATGCAAGGTATTGCACGGCTAGTGCTGCCCGAACACAACCTTCCTAGCCTCTCCCCGCCTCTTCGCCTTTAGATGGTCCGAGATCAAAAAGGCGACATCCAAGGACTGCTCGTAGTTGAGTCTCGGATCACAATGCGTCCTATAATTGAAAGACAGGTCTTTGTCTTCGAGCTCCATCGAGCCTCCTATGCACTCGGTCTACACTTTAGCTTTGACCAGCATTGGTTGACTCACCACAGAGAAGCCGTTTTCGTTGATTTCGCCCGTCAGCTCAAGATGAACCCCTCCTAGAATGGTACCCTTGGCCTTGTGAATCTCCATAGACTTGGTGATCTCGGCGACAATGTCGACGAAATGTCTAGTTTTCAACGTGGGATCGGTCTGCGACGATTTCGTGCTGCCGTGTGAGCCAGAACAAAAGTGTTTACTCACTTGCCGTGCTGCAAGGTCAGCTAAGACATGACTGTAGCACTCACCATCGCGTCGCATTGCCATACCACTACGTGATCGGTCCCCTTCACTGCATCGATGTGCGTCGGCAGGTAGGTTTCCACCTAGTCATCAGGGAAAGCTCTCACATTCCATCTCACCTTCTCTGCACCGTAACGCCCTATCAACGTCACCTTACCAGGAATCCGTTCGGGATTGACAACTGCTCTGTCAGTCGTGGCCAGGCCGAGGAGCTTACTATCCAGGATTCTGACCAACTCATCCGGTTGCATGCTCGGGCCAACCTTGATGCCACTATTCTGAATGAGCATCACTCGACCCAACCGACTCACATGGGATTCGCGATCCCGCGAAAGTACTCGACATGCGCCCCGTCCAGCTGTCGGGTTCGATCTCCGATCCAGATGAAATGACTCGATAGATTGTAATGCTTTCGTGATCCGTCTTTTCTGGTCAAAGCCTCTTCGTACTCCAACAGCAGAGCCTCGTGACTACATTTCAGCTGCGCACTTTTCAAGAACCTACCTCGTGTACAAGTCGACGGTTTGAGTTCCGCCTCGATCACTGCCGCCAGAACCTCCAGTTGCGACCTTCATAAAGTCGAGACTGTCCTCCAAATTGTCAATGACAGCTGAAAAGGCTTTCAACAGCTCGGGTGATCGAACGTGCGAAAAAGACCAATCTAAAGGCTTGTGCAGGTCCGCAAAGCCAGATGACAAGAGTGTCCGTATGTAGTTGAGAGTGGCGGTCGAATGAAAGTAGGCACTAATGTCAGATTTGCTCGTGTCTGGGACATACCCAAGGAGCCTCTCGGGATCTGGCTTCCGATCCTTCACTGCGTATCCATTGACATTGTCACCTCGGAAGCTCAGAACCTCTACTCCGTCGATCATCTCGGTAGGTTTACTACGAGGCTTGGCATACTGTCCCGCAATCCTCATAATTCGCACAACCGGGAGACGTGAGCCGTGGAGTATAATGAGTGACATGAGAAGGACCCTATCTTCAGCACATGTCGTCATCTCGACTCACAATGACAGCTTGTGCTCAATCTGATCCTGCGAACAGGCATCAAAGAGCTCTGCACAGTCACCTCCTTGTAGGAGAAAGGCCTTTCCATTGGCCACATCGGCAAGCTGACATCTCAAGCGATCCACCTGGGATGAGCTCATGCATACTCTCATGACTCACTTCTGCTGGAGAGACCAGAGGAGGCAGAGAGCGAAGTTTGCCCAAGACCCTGTCGAGATGAGCCGGATCCTCGTAGACCACGTCCTGAATGCGTAAGTCCAGAGTTGCGCAGGTGTGAGCTCACCTGAGCGATGGGCTTTTCTCTCCACGTCGAGGGCGACCAGGAAGCGGGGTTGCTAGACATGATAGCTGTTGCACAACTGTTGAACGATGAAAGCACACGATTTTGAACTTTCCGCTCTATTACGCTTGCTTTATGCCGACGTTCCAGAGTCTAGATCCCGCGCCTAATCAAGTGAAATCCCGTGTGCCTAACCAGGCAGCGGCCGCCTATTTGAGTCGACCTGCGTTGATCGAGACTTTCAGTCATTTTCGCCAACTTGCATACCTCACAACATCACCAAAACTCACAAATATGAACGCCGTATCCTCTAGCTCGACGCTACGGTCGCTACGGCATGTCGCCCCTGTATTCTCGAGGTGTTTCGTGAGTTTCTGATTCTGGGACAGGTTCTGACTCTAGGCATCCTCAACACAGTGCGCTTCGAATCGCAGGGTACTGGTAGAGTTGTTGCAAGATATCGAGGGCTTGGGGCTACAAGGTCGGTCCGCGTTCTAGCATTGGAGCTACACACTAACTATCTGTTAGGCCAGCGAGTCAATGTTCGTCCTGGCCGAGCTAGAATCAGCCTTGTCCCTCAGGGGCAAGCCCGACTCGTCCCCTTCGCCAAACAGCTCAAGCTAAAGCCATCCTCGGAGGAGAAACGTATCAAAAGTTCAACACTGGGCAACTTGAGCGGGCTCGCGATATCTTCATGAAGGGACAGCAATGCATGAGCCATCGTATTTGGGAGAAATGGGTGAAGATGCCGACACGCTTATACGAAACGCGAGGAGGCGGATGGTCTGGGCTTCATAGTATCGTGCACGCCGACTGCATCGTACGCGGTCGGAACATGATCAGGACAGCGGAGGATGCACGAGGCCCCGTAAGGCGATACTTGCACGTCATGGACATTTACTCTAGGCCTGTTCACGGGAGTGACTCTCCATGCATGATGTTCGCCTGCACTGCATGAATTTGTTGCCGCTTTTTGCCACCCACACCGCTGAATCTAATTGCCGCATCATGTTGTCAAAGTGTGTCACTGCTCGTCCGAGTCGTCAGTATCCCCACCCTCTATAGCCAAACGTCGTGCGCTCGTCGATCCTTTCAGCTGGAATGGTCTAGTGATACAGCCCAATCCACCCCGCTTCTCACCGGTTCACACGTCACCCACAGTGCGACTATGCCGTCGTCAAAACACAAGGCATGGCTGCTCATGGCGGCGAGCATCGTCCTTCAACTCGTCTTGCTACGGTCTGCAAAGGTGCTCAAAGACGATCCCACCGGTAGTCTCGTACGAAGGGATCAGAACGAGGATATCCATGTGAGTCCCTGCCCCCCTGCGTACTTCTTTAGCTCACCGAATCCGACCCAGGTCTCCTTACTGGCTCTGCCATATGCCGACTGGTATCAAGGTGCAGCTTCAACTGCCAGATTATTCGTCATTGCTGGGATCCTGGGCATTCTCGCTTTCCTCTTCTCGTTCATCGGTATCACAGCATCCGATTTCTTCTGTCCCAACCTCGCCACTATAGCCAATTACCTGGGTCTCAGCGAGTCGACGGCCGGTGTTACGTTCCTTGCGTTCGGAAACGGCAGTCCAGACGTCTTCTCGACGTTTGCAGCCTTGCGAGGAGGAACATTCAGCCTGGCAATAGGGGAGCTCATAGGAGCCGCCTCTTTCAGTGAGTCCAGCATACAAGAATACATGCTGAACCCACCTTAGTTGTATCGATCGTAGTCGGCACCATAGCCCTTATTCGCCCATTCCACGTCCCGAGACAGGCGTTCCTCAGAGACGTCGTCTTCTTTACCGTCGCTGTCATCCTTCTGATTGCAGTCCTGCACGATGGTCACCTCACCCTTCTCGAGTCCGGGTCGATGGTCGCGCTGTACGTCGCCTACGCCGTGGTGGTCATCTTCGGCAACTGGTGGACTCACCGCAAGGATCAGTCAGACCAGTTGTTGAACGGCGGTGATACCAACGTTCCCGCCACGCCTGATCACGGTCCAGTGGATGTCGCTCATCAGCCGCAGCGACTCCAACTACCCAGCCCCACTCCATCCGTATCCGGAAGTCCAACGCTCGCCGCTCGAAGAGCTGCTGCATCCAAAGACAATCCGGACAGCGCAGTGGACGTTCCTCGGGCAAACTTTTCCCTACTCGGTGCGATAGAGTTCCGAGACGTCATCAACTCGCTCAAGAAGGAATCAGAGTCTCGGGGCGGAAGTCCCAATCGCACTCCTCGCCGTACACCCCACGGTTTGTCGGATGAGGCTGGCGAGGATTACTTTGGCGCGTCCCTCGACGTTTTAGGCCATCGGCGTTCATCATCGGTAGGCATATCCAAGGGCACACACGGTGAACATGTACATGGCCGCAAGCGAGCGATCTCTCACGTTGGACCGAGCAAGTCGACAATGTCTTCATCCCTGCATCCCCCTTCCGATTCTCCGCCAAGACTGTTGATTCCCGATACGACCAGCAGCTCGTTCTCCGATGGCAATCCATGGGCAGATCAACACGGACAAGGTTCCCTTCAACAAGGTGCCAAGCCCGTTCGACCCGTCGTTACGATTCCACGCAGATCCACTGGTCCTCGCGTGCCCTCAATCTCCATCACGGATCCCTCTGGGCTGCCCGGCGCCCTTCCAATCGCACCAACACCCGCTCTCGAGCGCGAGCAAAACGAATCGTCTCTCAGGCTTCGCTGGAGGAGCAAAAAGGTGCTGCGTATCCTTTTCCCAAGCTTGCAGTCCTTTCGGCACAAGTCCCTGGTCGGAATGTTCTTATCCGTTACCTCGGTCCCAATAATCTTGGCCCTTACCCTCACATTGCCAGTCGTCGATGACGGTGCTTCAAGCGAAGGCGGCATCGCTCTCCCAATCTCGGATGCAGAACCCTTAACGGACGACTATTTTGGAGTTGACGACGTCGAAGCGCAGCGCGAAGACCATTTCGACGGTCCCGACGAACATTTGCTAGGTCCTCGAATCGGGGAAGAATTGCACCACCTCGTGGAACAACGCTTTTCTCCCCTGCACTCGCCCTTGGGCCGTATACATCACTCGTCCTTGCAACGAAAACGCAGCGGTCATTTCGGAGAAGACGAAGACGACTATGACGTCGATGAGCGCACGGACAAGGAGCGGGCGGAAAGCTTGAAAGAGGAAGAAGCTTTGGATTATCACAAATTCTTGACTGCGGTTCAGTGTGTCCTTGGGCCCAATCTATGCGCTCTCATTGTGTTCCGTGAGTTTGCGCCCTGATGAGAGCTAATCTGGCCAGGTGAAACAGACTACTACACATGGATCACATTGGTCGTCACGCTATGCGGTCTGGCCGCCGGGGCCGCGGTCATGTGGTTTAGTACGGATGGATCTTCGCCTAGTTGGCGTCTTGTACGCTGCTTTGCCGGGTTCATCGTCAGCATGACGTGGATCGCAGCCATTGCCGACGAGGTGGTTAGCGTGCTTCAGGTGAGTGGCCTAGCCCACCTGCTTCTACTGACACTGTCCAGGCCGTGGGTGAAATCTTGGGACTTAGCGATGCTATCATCGGCCTCACAAGTACGTCAACTTGCCAAATGCCAGTACTGATATCCAGTCTTTGCGGTCGGAAACAGCTTAGCCGATCTTGTCGCAAATGTCACAGTAGCGCAATTCGCGCCGGCCATGGCTTATGCCGCTTGCTTTGTACGTGTCAATCACCGCTACTTCGCTGACACGTTTTAGGGCGGTCCGATGCTAAACCTCCTCTTGGGTGTCGGGGGATCCGGAACCTATCACATGCTGTCCTCATCGCACGTCATGCCTGTCACCTTGCACTTCTCGCCCACACTTTGGGTTTCGGCGTTGGGTCTGGTGCTCGTGCTCGTTGCCACAGCGATCGTTGTACCATTGAACGGGTACCTTATCGACCGCCGATGGGCATGCTGCTTGATAGCAGCGTACATCATCTTGATGAGTATCAATGTCGCCGTCGAGGTGAAAACTGGCAGGGAATAGAGCGACATCGTAAAGTTGTAAAATATGTGAATACATGTACACTACATCGGAGGCCTGGCTGTAGGCATGATCCTCGCTTTGCTTGACGGCGTGAGCTGACCCCGCAACGAGCTCGCAACATCCAATTCAGGTCCTTCCTGGCTCGGCAAGTTCCAAACCTCGTGTCCTCCATCTATCCTTTCCTCGACTTCTGGCCATTCATGAGACGAGACCGATACGCCTTGTTCCACTGATGTGTCCTCTACTTCTACCCGCACTCCTCCTTCGTCCAAGATCACCTCGCGGGAGCCTCTTCTGTCTCTCCGCAGACCATTCAGCTGCAACGTCTCGAGCGCTTTTTGCAGGTCGTCTGCGAGGGTTGAAGAATTGGGCGCGTCTTCTACAATGGGTTCCCAGCCTTCGGGCGGCGAGCCTGGCGGCGAGATGAGAAAGTTCTTTTCGGGATGAGGCGGAGCCAAGTGAAATGATGCCGGATCCTGGTTGAGCTGTGTAAACGGGAGTGGATGGAGCCGTAAAGTGATGCTGGAACAGGATGAGCTGGGAACGGTGAACAGCAGTCACCGAGCTTACCCATGGATTTCTGGTGCTGATACAGCGCTACGCCTTGGAGAGCTAGAGGTACCAAACCTCCGATCGGCACGATCACTTGCAGCCGGCAGATCGACGTCAAGATGCAGATAGTCCCCATAGCGCTTGGCGCTCTCAGCGTCGTCCACTTCATGCCAGACGATGATGACCCGGCCGAATGCGCGTATCGGTGCCCAATGAGCTATGCGACCATATGACTCGTAGTGCCTGCGGAGAATCTCCAGGATCTGCGAGGCGAAGAGAGCTTGATGGGGGAGCAAAAGCGCGTGCGTGTTGGTCCGCTCCTCGTCGGGGAGATCAGGTAGTAACGACGGTGGCCTTGATGATGTGGCAGCTGCGTCTGACATTTTGCGAGATGTGTATGTTTGAGAGACTTCGAGTAGACTCGAAGTCCTTGTGATTGAGTAGAGTGAAGAGTGTCGCCAAAGTGCCGAGTATAACTATAACCACATCAGTCCATCACCGACGGTTGAGTGAGACAGTACGTCGTCCACCACTGACCACCATGACGAGCGGAAGAGGTCATTGAGCGATCGACTTACGTAACAAGCTTCGCATGTCGCCCGCGGCCGATCGAGTTGCCCACCAGCGTCCAGCCGGCATGAGTCCATGAGTATATGGGTGTTTTGGCTGCAGTGAGTGCTCAGCCTGCTGCTATCATAGCTGGACTATACGCAGCACACGCTGCTAGTCACCACCATGGACACTGCAGCGTTGTTCATAGTCGACGTGCAGAACGATTTCCTGCCCCCGCAAGGAGCACTAGCAGTGCCTGATGGTCGCGAGGTGGTGGCAGAGATACAGGCAATCTTAGGCTGGGAATGGAAGGTCATAGTGGCCTCTCAGGTGAGGCGGGAGTGATGTTAGTTGATGTCCCCATCTGACCTGACCAGGACTACCATCCCCCCGGCCATATCTCTTTCGCATCTACCCATTCTGCCGACCCATTCACGACCAAGACGGTTACAGATGGTAACGGCAAGACATATGAGCAGCAATTGTGGCCTGATCATTGCGTTGTTGGCACATCAGGCGTTGACTTGGAAAAGAGTCTCGAGGATAGCCTCTCGAACGTGGAGCCCAGGCTTCAGTTATGCAGAAAGGTCAGTCTTGGTGAGCAGCCAAGAAAGCTGAAACCTTTCAGGCGTTTGAGAAGGATGTAGAAGCGTACTCGGTGTTTGAGGGTCAGCTATGCGACACAGGCTTCCCGATCAGCTCGCAGGCCCTTCCTGCAAATGCAAAATCCACTGGTAGTCTTGACAATCCCGACAACTTTCCCATATCTCGCTTTCTGAGAGACAAGGGCATTACGAGGGTAGTGGTAACAGGACTGGCTGCTGATTATTGGTGAGTGTCCACTCAAAGACGAAGCTCACTCGCAGCGTGTTGCAAACGGCGTTGTCCTCTATCGCAGCAGGATTTGAAACGCTCGTAGTGGGATCCGCGGTGCGAGGCATCAAAGATACCCAGATTGAAGATGGTTACAGTCTCATTCGGCAGAAAGGCGGTCAGGTGTTGACCGGGACGACAGAACGAGAGACGTGGATGCGCGACCTCCGAGCATTTCTGGTTTAGAAAGCGGTGTTGCATGTTGTACATTTGTGGATGAGTTCATAACTCAGATCTATGTGTCTATATTGCGGTGAGAGTTGATCACCAGTCATTTGGACTTGCTTTACGCAGTCTCGGCACTAGTCCTTGCGCTGGTGAATTGACTAGCCTTGCCCTCGTTTTCACCTCTCCTCTCTTGGTGCAGCGATCGGGAGTAGTGCTTCTCCTCGTTCTTCTCAGCGGCATCCTCCTGAGCCTGCTTGAACTTTGAAGATCTCCAGGCAGGCGTGTGAGACAGGTAGAGAGCATCGACCCTGAAAGAGGGGGTTAGCATGAAGACAGGGGGAACAAGTCGACAAGCTTACTCTTCAATAGACATTCCCTTGGTTTCCGGAATGCAGAAGAACGCAAAGACAAAGCTAATCATCAAGTCAATTCTGGTCTCATTTTGTGCTTCAGTGACACTCACCTCAGAGCAAGACAGCCAGCCCAAACAAAGGTGATCGACGTGCCGATGATGCTCTGGATCTGTGGGGCAGCGAATCTGAAAGGCTGTCAACGAAGGAATTCATGACCGGTTGAGCTACTCACGCGATGATCAAGTTGAACAACCAGTTGGCTCCCGTGCCGAGGGTAACGCAAAGACTACTTAATCGGATCGGGAAGGTCTCTCCGCAGACGACCCAGGCAACTGGACCCCAACTGGCGGCGAAACTGGCGATGAAAACACATGTGAAGGCGATCAAAACGTTTCCGGCGACGGGGTCGTTGGGGTAAGCATTGGACACGGCTCCGACCACAATTTGTCCGGTGAACATGAGAGCGGCGCCGACCAAAAGAACCGGCCTTCGACCGAATCTGTCGACTGCAATGATACCCGGGAATGACATGGCAACGTTGACGGAGGCGAGGATGATCTGGAACACGTCTGTAGAACGAGTCAACAACGTGCTGATTGAGGCGTGCTTATGCACTCACAGGTGTCATCGAGACCAGCAGTCTGCGCAAATTGCACACCGTAAGAGAAGAAGAAGTTGACACCGGTGATTTGCTGACCAATCTGCACGCAGACACCGATCATTGTTCGCCACAGAATTCGGTCCTTTGGCGAGAAGCATTCAGTGTATCGAGCCTGTCCGCGTTCCTCGTCTTTCAATGTTGCGGCATGAACCTCGTCCATCTCGACCTTCCGAGTTGTTAGTCAGCATTCTCAGCAATCTCTTGCGCAACTTACATCGATTTCGGGGTCGTCAATCGGCACACCTCTCAAATTGGCCAAGTTCTTTCTGCAAAGCTCCCATTTGCCTTGCTTGGCAAGGAATCGGGGCGACTCAGGCGAGAAGAGAAAGCCGACAAACAATCCTGCGGACCAAACCATTTGCAGAGCGACGGGGATTCTCCAACTGCAACTGGTCAGTAAAGAGCCCAGAGTGTGGTTCTTACTCACCTGACATCACCAACGTATGAGCTCATTCCCCAGTTGGTCATCGCGACACCCCAGATACCGAGGGTAACACAGAGTTGGAAAGAACCTTTAAGGGTGTAAGTGCCGATCCGTTATAGCTCGCAAAGACTCACCGGTAACAAGACCACGGTATCGAGGAGGGGCAGCCTCAGCCTGGAAGACTGGCACCAGTCCGGAGGTGGCGCCAATACCGAGACCAGTAAGAAGACGGGCCACGCAAATCTGGGCGTAGGTGTTGTATGCGGAAGTCTGCACTCGTGTCAGTTTTGGTCCATGCCCATGCGAAAGCACAACTCACCTCGATGGCGGCTCCGACCAGGTGAATCAGACAGAAAGCCATACAGGTCACTCGCAATCCAAACTACAGCCTGTGAGCCTCCGAATCGCCAGGCCGGCTGTCTTACTCACCTTGCTGGCGATGCTACCGGAAGAGACAGCGCCGATGACTGCACCAACACTCAAAAGACCAGTGATTGCACTCTGCCTTGTTGTGCTGATCACGTATTCTCCACCCTGGAACTCTCCAAACCTGCGCTGGTACGCAGGCATGTTGAACTGGAATGACATAAGCTGGGCTCTCGATGGCAGATGTTATTGTACGCACCAGACCACTACCCTCCGAGTTCCCCCAACCAAAGATCACTCCTGCGAGTGACTGGAACAGGCATAGTACCAAAGCTTTCTTGTCGCTTCGAGGCATGATGAGTCTTGTGAACTTGAATGTCGACAACTGAGAGAGACTCTTTCCACGGGGTGGACTTATATACCACGGTTGCGTGGTGACGAGGGCGAACGGAGGAAGCAAAGTCTGTCCGTGCTCGGTCAGAGTGAGAAGTTTTATAGCGTACGCAGATCCGTTCACGTCCCCACTGCTGCTCGCAGACGCATCCCACTTGTCTTGGCCTAGCATTTTTCGCAGAGATATCAGCACCCTCACACATTATCGTAATCACTTCCGATCCCACGGCCGGGCGCGACGTCGGCCGCAGATAGAACAAGTGGAGGAAGACAAGCTTGCCCTGTCTCTGCTTGCGATTAGTTTCCTCTTGCAGCAAGCTCTGAGGCATCTCAACACTTCGCTTCGATCTAAACGACATCGGGTTTGGCCGTTGCCGCATGAAAATCGCCAATAACGGGATTTGCCACCCTTAGATCCGCACAGGACCCCTATGACGTCCCTGGCTTTGTGGCGTCCATTGCCGCCGGTACTTCCCGATCGCCACCAGTGTCACCCTGTGTCACCCTCATAGTGTCACTTCGGACGGATCGTCGGGCTGCCGAATGTGACAAATCGGTTGCTGAGCTCCGGGACCAGAACTGACCAGAAGGGACGGAAACAGGTGAGGACAGGGAGGGACAGGGCAAGAACGAAGAGCGACGAAGATCTGATTTGAGAGCTTGAGCCTGAGACCTCGCGAGACTCTACAGGACTCTACGGAACCCTGATGAGCCCTGATGTGAAACCGAGCAGGACCGAGCTGATCAGGCTGCAATCTGCATCATGCCAAATTTGGAATCAGACTGCTTCATAGGAACACCAAATGACCACCGCATGACCTCTATTCAACGTGCATAAAGGTTTTGCTGCCAAAGAGCGTTCGGGCAGCCGCTGTCAGCTGAGCGGTAGTCATGGTCAGCGATGACCATAAGGATGCCAAGAAACGGGAAGGACAGAAAGGAGCACAGTTCAGCTCGCGCATCTCACCTCTTCCAGAACGTTGCAAACTTCGGCGAGGGCTGCGTTTTCAGCCATACCGTAAAGGATGCTGATATCGGCTGGGGATCCCTGACTGTCAAGTTCATTCGGAGATCGCGCCTTTCGGGCGAGATCGTCCAAGGTATGCTCGAGACTGTCCAGCGCGTGCCGTGGAGAAGGGAGAAATTGGGGCAGTGGGCTCCTCGATCGGAATGCTTGACTTAGTGCCCATAGGTTGACCATGATCGCAGAGACCTACATTGTCAGCTGTCAAAGCGGATCTATCCACTCACAAGCTCGCGGCGTATGGGCAGCACATCCAGGACGGTAGCTTGCCGGGGTACGCTGAAACGCAGGGTGCGGACCTCAGAGAAGGCAATGAATAGACGATCCATAACGTCGACCACTTCAATGTACATCTTGATCGGTCGTGGAAGCAAAGAGAGTTCGTTGACTTGTATATCGACAAGAGTGCGACATATTCGAATGTGTGTCTACATTTGAGATCAGCCATCGACACTGAGGGCTCGATGAACACGCTCACCCGGAGATCGCGGTCGAGGCGGTCATAGTGCTTGGTGTCTACTTTATATACCAGAGAAGGACGAAGGTGATCGCTATGCAATCAGTACACAAATTATCTGCCTCCACCTACCGGCTCATACAAAGGTCTATAGGCGCTTTAGCGAGGCGACAGGCAAGGTCACTCACAATACTCTGATATTTGATCGAGGGCAGTCGCCATGGACCTAAAGTACCGCACCCGAGCGTGATTGGGCCACACCATGGTTCCAACCAGGACAGCGGCCACAATACCCAACGCAATGTCGACAAAGCGTGACCAAGCCAGCTGCCAGTTCGACTGCCCTCGATCGAGGTCCAAGTACCTGATGAACATGATGGGCGGCATAGTAATACCTCTAAGATTGGTTATCCAGACGTTGCGCGTGTAACATCGGGTCCACTCACGCAACCGTCGCGATTGGCGGGTACTTGGTGAACATGATGACATAGGACAGCGGGACTGTGAGGACAGTAGCGAGAGTGACCAATCCGAATGGATTCTCGTTCGCGATCAAAGTGGACTATCGAGTCAGACAGTAGCAGCAGTTGATCAACTCACGACGTAGGCGACGACCGCACCTATAAAGGTACCGAGAAGGCGAAAGACGCCAACCTTCATGATGCCCCCGGTATGTGTTTCCAGCACATACATGTAGGACACCACTATCCATGCACCTCGTGTCTCGTCGAACCACGCTCGGCCTGGGTGATTCGGTGGTAGCAATGCCGGAAGCGATAACAAGCTGATTCCCCCAGCTAATTTGATGCTAAAGTGGGCATGCGATGAATGCTTTAGTGCGTGAATAAGTTTAGATAGCGTGATTCGGACTGTCGACATCAGATGGGTTCAACTGCAGGACTCACCTCGGATCACATCTCTTTGATTCCACAGCCGTCGCCATAGCAATTGAACCCGCCCGAGGTTTTCTGGAGCAAACGATCGGGTTCCGTACCTAACAGCGGTGATATAGTCCAGATCATACGACTCGGTATCATATGGCGCCTCGGCGCTCTGCGTGTCCTCATCCGTGTTTGATTGGTCTGAGAAAAGGTCAGCCGGTGAAGGATGACGGATGGACCTACCTGGAGCTGCAGGTACGTCACAGAAAGCCATGACGGTCGAGGATCTAGTCCAGGGCGAGTAGATCGTCGGCCATTGCCATCGGACTTTGTCGTTGGCTTGTTTGTGTAAGCTTAGTATTACTTGTTGGAGATGTAATACCTCCTTTGCAAGGTCAAGCAAGGCGGTCATGTAAAAAGCGAGTCGAAAGTGCTCTCGATCATTTGGCGGCTCCTTATCGGTCGACTGGATTAGAGGCTTGTGCCCAGCTGATTCGTCGCTTCTTCTCATTGTCTTCCAGTCGCCGAGTTGAGATAACATTTGGGTGAGATCTCGCTGTAGGTTTGAAAGCGCGACTTCGAGGTCTCGCTTCAAGCTGTCCAGTGGTTCCTCTGTGAGCACCTCCGTGGTTGTTGATTTCGGCCACCCATACATGGAGACTAGAGTCGAGTTGGAAGCGCATAAGCCTTCCACGACGGTGGTGACGAGCTTTGCCGACGACAAGAGGACCGGGCTTGGGCCAAGTCTCGGAATCGACATTGATCGACCGTGTTCGGTTGAACTTGCTTTCAAAGTGGTTGAAGCAGCTCTTCCGGCGAGCGATCCGGTCTTGGTCATTTGGTAGATGCCTGAATTTGCTGTATAGCCTGAATTGCTCGCCTGTCGAGGGCTCCTTGTTGGAGATCCGCGATGAACCGTTCCACCTGCGAGGTTTGCCCTCCGAAGTGCCGCTTGGATACGTTCGCCCGGAACATGGCTCGTTGATCCCAGCAAGGGGTTGCGCTGGATTCGACGCAACGCTGCGAGTACCGGATCCAAAGTGGATGTCCGCAGTCTTGCTTTCTCAACTTCTCGTTTACAGTCGTCGAATATTGGTTGCAGTTTGGCGACAGAGGCTCTCAGAGCGGTGACCAATGCCGCATGCCTCGCTGACGATTTCTGATCTATTGCAATCGACGCCACTTGGCTGTGCCCCAATTCGTCTTCAAGATTCAGCACGCTGTACAGTGCGGTCGGGAGTATTTGCTGGATGAGTGAGATCGACTCGCCGATCAGGCTACCCAGTTGAGGTTTAGACGACTTTAGCGAGAACGCGATCGTCGGAACAAGAGCGAATGCCGCCGCAAAACAAGTCACATAGAACGTGTCGGTAAAGTAGAAAGCTCTCATCTGGGGGCAGTCAGCATAGTCCGCAAGAGCATGTAAACACAGCTTACGGAAGTGAGGCCAGTGCTAGCGGTCAAAATGAAGATCGGAAAGAATAGTGCGATTCGCGAGGCAGCTATCAATGTTGAGGAATAGCTTCGCACGAAACCACCTGCATCCAGTTAGTGTCCATTCCAGATCGCTGGTAGCCAAGACTCACAAGCAAGAGCCAGAATCGCCAGGCCGACTCCAATCACCACACGAGCCTGGACCGAATCCGAGCCATAACGACTTCCGCACACACTGGCGACTGCGAGCGTCGCACAGGTCCAGCCTAGTCCTGCTAATGCACCGATGATGCTAAGGACTGGAACACTCAGCTCGAAATCCGAGATACGGCAGAACAGACAAACAGGTCATTTCCAGCTGCGGTATAAGCTTGTTGCTGGGGAAGAAGAACAATAGCAGGACAGTATACACGAGAAAGGCATATCTATATCGAGCATCAGGTCTGGACGGATTCATAAAGCCTATACAACGGACTTACTGTCCGCCCAGCCTATTCAGTGATCCGATGACCACAAACGCAAAGCACAAGAACGCGGACAGCGTGGGCTTCAAGAGCGAAAGGCATGTCGCTCGTACGTTTTGTGGTATGTGAAGTCCCATACCGGTGCACCTGATCGAAATACACGCTGGCTCATCCCTCCTGTACTAGCTTATACACAAGTCGATGTGGGCGGGTTGATGAAACCAGTGACCGGGATGGTCTGCCAGCTTGAGGAAAGCTTATAGTCGAGGCGAAGCCATGTCAGCAGCATGAAGCAAGCATGAAGACCAGGGTACCAGTTCGCGACAGCTTGCTGCCTGCACAGAGAGAGTAGGAGGTCAACAAAAAAAAAGCTTCCGCGAGATCGTTGATCGAGTATTTTGCAAGGTCAAGTTGTCAACCTCTACGCCGTAGATGCGATCTTACCACTACTTGTAAGACAGCTCCATCACCACCCTCTCAAGAAATACCGAAGCAGGCAAATCCCGGCTCACCCGGGATCATCTCCAATTCGAGTATACAAGATGGACAGGGGTGCAGCCAGAAGCCGAAAGCGAGCTGCTCAGCCAGCCAAGGTCGAGGCTAGAGACTCCAAGGATCACAAACCCAGTCGACTCGCGGCCCGTAATGTGTCTGACAAGCCCACGACATCCGAAGCTGGTCCCTCGAAACCTCGCCAATCAAGACCGGTCAAGGCCCCCAGGGAGCCTCAATCACGAGATCCTGCGTTATATCGCCCAAAAGCCGTCCGAACAGCCGCTGCCCTAAATTGGTCGCAGGAACCGTTCACCGAACCACCGTCCCTTACAGGCATTACTCGTGTCGACTTGTCGGGGAGCGAGATGACCGATGTGTCGTGGTTGAAAGATTCGGAGGTGCGCTGGCTCAGTCTAGCAGGATGCAAGATCACAAAGGGTTGGGAGGCGGTTGGGAGCCTCAAGGAGCTTACCGGTGAGTTTAAGCCTTCGAGTCTCAGAGCTGATATGACTAGTACTCAACATTAGCGATTGCGGATTGACGACATGTCCAAAGGCTTTGACAGACATTACCAAGGTGAAAGCCGTTGTCGCCATGAACAATCCCTGGTCGGTCATAGACGACGATGTCGTCAAGGCTTGGAAGGAGCTCAACTCGATGAGTATGTTGTCGGTATTCTGATCAGAGCTGACTTTTACAGTCGTGTCGCACTCTCCAAATCTCACCAAATTACCGTCTGCACTCTGCCAGCTCTATCACCTGTCAAAGCTCACCTTTTCGCACTGCCCAAAGTTGGTCGTCACGTCTCTGCCTGATCTCTCAACATTGCCACTGCTCAGAGACGTCAAGATGAACAACTTGCCCCTGCTCCAATCTCTACCTTCGCATATGCGGAGCTGGGGGGCGGGAAGCATGTCACTGGTCAGCAGTAAAGAGACCACTGGAACTGCTCGACAAGGGCAAGGCCTCGAAGTGCTCGACTTGGGCAATTGTGCTTTGCCATACTCGGCTCTAAGCTCTCAGTTTCAGCTCGGCAAGTCAACTACGGGTGCCGCTCGCTGGCCCAATCTACGCTCCTTGACCTTGCACTCCAACCCATTGTGTTCCAGTCACGAAAACTACGCCGACCTTGTGCAGTCCTCTCCAGACCTGCCCAACATACAAATCATCGACGCCAAGAGAGTGAAAGAGCGTAAACGCAAGGGCGAGGTGTCGGAAAAGTCTGGAAAGAAACAACGCCCAAAGGTGAAACCCAGCGGAGCCAACACTACGCTAGGTGGCACACCAAAAGCATGGGGAGCAGATCGAGAGCTTGTCAAATCGGCGACTCAGAAACCCAGTGCGCCGTCCAAATCTACAGCACAGCCCAGCGAGCAGCGAAAACGAAAAGCTGCGCCAGAAGAGCCCATGGAGCCCGCCAGGAAAGCCAAAAGTGGCAAGACGCACGACACGATACCGCAAGCGTCACGCACAGTGGATCGAGGATCTCAGCTAGATCCATCGAAACTTGCCGCCGCCGAGGTCAAGCGGAAACCTAGCAGAAACGAGACGTCTGTGGTCGGCGTGATCGATGTCAAGTCTGGCTCGGGCAAGGCGACGTCGAAGAAAGCAAAGGCAGGCGAGAACAGCGGCCTGGATCTAAAGTCAATGTTCTCAAAGCCGGCCGAGGAGACGGGTCTGGGTGTTGGAGGTTGGTAGTCCGCTCGATTCCATGTAATTCAGTGTACAATCTGTACATACCCTAATCATCGCTATCTACACTACTGTCATCTTCGTCGTCGTCCTCTGGCAATCCGCTAGCCAATCTTCTCATACCTACGCCTCCCTCGACGCCAAAGTCATAGCCGCCTTGTGCGTATTGTGAATCTTGCTGTGATCCCGAAAATGTCAAGTCGTCGAGATTCGCCATGTCTTCGAGTGTGGCCGTTGGATCCGCCTCGTCCATCCCTTGATCATACGTTTGACCCGCAGAAAAGTCGTCGTGTATGCCTCCCGCGTCTATTCCAAGCGAGGCGTTGATCATGGCTGCCATTTCATCCTCCTCTGATTCTGGCTCTATGCCGGGAAGATCACCATAGGAGTCTGCCAATGACGTATCTCGATCATGATCGCCAGCTGGTGATGGGTGAGATCTCGCCGATCCACCTTCGGTCCCGCTTGCCACCGACTCGTCGTCGTCGCCAAACAAGTCGTCTGTGTCATCCTCCGCCTCGGCATCCTCCGCCTCGGTTGGGGCCTCTGCTAGCGATCCGCGCGACTCGGTGGGACCCCCACGTAGAGGCGTGGGAGGAGCGGTGTCGTATTCGTCCACATCGTCGACGTCCATATCGGGTAGCGGAGTGGAGTTGTCGATTCTTGATGGGCTCTGACCTGTCGCATCCATCTCCTTCTTCTCCTCTTCCGCTTCCGCTAGTTCGTCCAGCAATGACTGTCGAGCTTCAACCTTGGTCCGAATTTCTCCTTGCAATCCAGCTATAGTCTCTTCGAAACGTTTCTACAAGCGTCAGTACGGTCTTGGTCCGTATGACTTACCATCATGATCGGGTTGCCACCAGTGAAACTGGCCTTCTTTTTCTCTATGGCAGACTCTAGTGCCTTGACCTCGCTTGTCAATTGTTTGATCTTGTCCTTCTTCTCCATTGTCTCTTCGTCATCTTCGACCTCCGCTATCTCCTCATCGTCATCATCTTCGGAAGCAGAGAGACCATCGTCCTCGGTACCAGATGCAGAGTCCTGAAGGGTCAGCAGCGCACATCGTCTGTCCAAACCTACCCCTTCCATTTCTTCCATCAGCGCAGCTGCGAGTTCTCTGAAAATACGTTAGCGATGATCAACGAAGTCAGGATTCGAAACTCACTCGTCCAGACCCTGCTCGTCATTATCCTCGCCCTCACCGTCGTCGTCCCCATATGCATACGAGCCGTCCCCTTCGCCGGCTTCTCCATAATCACCCTCCCCACCTTCCCAATCCTCAGCGGCAGACATCGCCACGCTGCCAGGATCCTCGTACATTTCCGAGCCGCCATACTCGGATCCCGCTTCGTGATGCGCCCATTGAGCATTCGGATCGTATTCAGCGTAGTACGAGTCTGGGATATCCGGATCGTAGTGCGCATCGATCAAATCTACCCATTATCAGACACTTAATGACGCGTGTACTCACCGAATGATGTCGCATCCGCCTCGGCATCGTGCTTCAGGAGCTCCTCGACTTGTTCCTCAACTACCTCGATGGCTCTGCGAGAGAGACGTTTCCGGAACCGCCTCTTTCGAACGTGTCGCAGCGGTGGAGTCAGGCCATGCGGCCAGATGTAATCGTCCACTCGGAGGGGTGTGCTGGTGACCGACGACTCGTCCTTTATGGGATGCTCTACGACAAGCATCTACGAGGCGTCAGATATAACAAAACAGGGTTCATGAATGTGATTCACCTGAGAGATGTCCGCAATCTTGAACAAGTGTCTGCTGTCAAAGGTCTTTTGCGACTCGATTATACAAGGCAAGTCGACCAGCTTTGAGGAATAGGTAGTCCCGTTGATCCGGAATGTACCTCGTCGAGGATCTTCCTCATCAGCTGGCTGATTGACAAGCGAGACTCACCCATAAACTTGAACTCTATACCCTCTATCCCCTTTCCTTTGCCTTTGACAGCCTCTCTCAATCCGTTGGGACCGTCGGCCAATGACCTTGGGACCCGAAGGATGAACTGCTCTTCGAAAGCCAAGGGCTCGTCGTCGTCGTCCAAGTCTCGGTCATACTCTCCCAGAAAGCTGCTCTTCCGTCCTGCCGAAGCTTCATCATTGCCGGCGCCTTTTACACTGAACCGGAGCTTCTGTATTCTTGAAGACCCAGCTTCGGTACGAGCCGAAAGCCGACCTGACGCTCTTGCAGATTGTGGCCTTGTGCCGACTCTGCCACGACTGCCTCTTCCCCGACTACCTCTCCCGCGTCCGCGCCCGCGTCCTCGGCCACTGGTGCTATCTGCTTGCGGTTGAGCCGACTTGTTGAAGGTGAAGTTCAAGCGAGGTGCCGATGTCGGAGCTGGAATGGCGGGCTGCTGATCAGACCACGAGCCCATGTTGGGGGAGTCAAGGGTGATGGTAGAAGGTCCAGCTGTGGGGTCGGCCGGCTGAAATGCTTCATGATTGGAAGTGTTCGACGTGTCGGCCGCAGGATCCATTTTGTTTTGACGTTTGAGACTATAGGACCGACAGAGCAGTGGTCGTAGTGATCACTACCATCCGCTTCTACGAGGGGCCTAAATCTAGCATCTGGGTCGACAGAGATTTCCTCAGAGGCTCTCGAACTCGTGCAGTGCGCTAGGCGTATTATACGGCTATACCGTAGAGTCGTCGTAGGCCGTAGCTTGCGCCGTAGCTTGCTGCTTGCTAATGCTTGCTGCCAGCTGGTTGAGTTGCATGCCGAGCGTCCGAGCCTCCGAGGCATGGGCAAGCGCCAAGCGGACACTCCGAAATCTCCGCGCTTCAACAGTCCAGCCGTGCTAACGGTACCCAATTGGTACCCAAGCTCAACCCAAGCTCTCTGCTTGTAGCTTTGTCTTTGTACCGTCCAAATAGCTACGCCACGATCTCCTAACCGACGCCCAATCTCAGCCAGATCAACGTCAGTCATGGCTATCAAGCGACGTAGCTCCCCAGACAGGGTCGAACTGAAGAAGCAAAAGACTCGAGCTGCCGAACCTCCAGCCGAGCTGTCCAAGGGCGCCAAATGGATGATCCAGCAGATAGATCACATGCAGCAGGCGTACAAGGTATACATTGGCCCTCCCATACTGGTCAAGCTGTCGCTGATGCAGGTTTTAGGAAGCCTTGATTGCTGCAGTGTCAATAATCCAGCATCAAAGTCGTTTCAAGAGTCTGTGAGTCACCCCGCCATCCCTTATGTTCGGGCATCAGTGTATCTGACCATATACAGAGGTATCAAAGACATCCAGACTCCGGTCCACCTGAAGTCCAAACTTGACAACGCTTGGAGCAGATATGAGGCTGTCAGGAGGCATGTAGAGTGGTATACGGTAGGTCTTTGCGTGTCTATACGGCTCATAATTGACAATGTCAACAGTCTCAAGATCGATCTCAAAGTTCGACATCTTACCCTATCATTGCACCGCTTCCCCAGCCAGCAGATACTCTGGCAATTGCAGAGGTTCCGGTAGAACGCAAAGCCTCGCCTGTACCTCTAGCAGCGGCGTCAATGTTGGCCTATGATCATGAAAAGTCGACTGTCACGTCAAACATGGGTGTCGTGCCTGGTATGGAAACGCCAAACCAGCAAACATCCATGACTCAGACAATCCAGGGGGCTCTGCCTGGTCCATCGCTGCCAACTACTCAGTATCCCCCAGAGGGCGGAATGACATTCCAGATGTCGGACAACGGGAATAGCGGCAACGTCGACCTCTCATCAATGACTCTCAACGAGCTCTCTGCGATCATGGAGGGGAACAGCGGACTCTTCAGCAATCCAGATGGTGACCAAGAAGGGCAAGATGGGTCAAGCAACACAGTCATGGACATGTTCGGTTCGCAAACGCAGCCTGGTAATGGCGACAGTATCAAACCCGATTTTCAGCCTCAGCCTAGCTCGTTGGGCTTTGACAACAGCCATCCCATTGATCTATCACAGTCCATGGACATCAACACCAGCGCACCAGTGAAAGCCAATCTGACATCTGGATCTGGTTCGGCGCAAGAGACTCAACCAGCACCGCAGCCCAGTGGCTCCGCGGAAGTCGATGCTTTGTTGGCTTCGCTCACTCAATCACAAGAAGCGAATGGTTCGAGCGGACTCTCTTTCAATTTTGATCTTGGCGACGGGACGGGCGACGTCGATCTATCAGACCTTGCGGGTTTATTCTCCTCGGATAATGGAAATGCCGCACAACAGTACTCGAGGCCGATTGATGCGAGTGGCAACCCGGCAGCAGGTTCTGGCGGAGGTTCAGCCTTGACACAACCTCCAAACCCCGCTCGACCAGCGAGTCAGTCGGGTCAAGCGAACGAGCTGCTGCTGCTTGACGGCACGTCGAACGCCGGGACCCAAACAGCCGGAGTTCAGGGTCCCGGAGGTGCCCCTGCTGGAGGATCATACAACGTGGATGGCATCGATATCGAGGATTTCAATTTTGGAGATAATCTGCTGCCAAACGTCGAAGGCGACGAGTTTGAAACTATGTTTGCAGAGTTCCGCTAGGCCCGCTCCTAGCCCGCCGTCCTATATCTATGACCTTTTCTCCTAGCTATTTTCGCTGCTCGATGCATTACGAAACGACACTTGTTAGGGCGTCTGCTGGAAGATCGTCCCAAGCGGGAACGTCAGGGTTGTCGTCGTCTTTGGCGTCATATATTAACTCCTGATTCTCCCGACACAAGCTGAAGAGGTCAACGGGCTATCCATCTCCCTTAGATGTAGACTTTCTCACCTGCATTTCCGTTCCAGGTTATTCCGTTTTGCGAAATCCGCCATGTGAGGCTGAGAGTTGTAAATGTTATATTGGATAAGAGCGGTCTCTACTAGGCGGTCAGCCAACTATCGTGACCAGCGCACTGAGACTCACCGACTCGTGGATCAGCCGCTACAACCAACACAAAGGTGTTCTGCGTCAAGGGCTCCAGAACGACAGTGCACTCGTCGAATTTGGCTTCAAAGCCCATGAAAGCCTCCCCAGTCCGCCTGTCCATGCCATGAGCAACGTCTCAAACGTCATTGTAGACACTCACTGGCACGTCTTCCTGAACCCTTTTATGATCTCCGATATCTTCTCGAAACGGCGTCGATCTAATTGCTTTCCTCCTCCCGCAGATTCCCTGTCGTCCAAGTCTGCTGGATCGCAATCTAGAGGACTTCCAGACTTTGCAATGACGAGAAAGGTCTCCGCTTCGAAAGCCACCACCTCCACGGCGAGACAGACATCTCGGACAAAGGTCAGGTGTGATGTGATAAGATCGATGTTCGGTATTAGGGTGTGGATGACGGATGACCAGGCCTGTTTCCGTCTCAGTAACTGCCGTCCGCGTTCGACCCACCTTGTATAACGACTCGTCCCAGATACTAGTTGGGAAACACCGCAGTCGGCCCTTCTTTCCTTTGGCATTATCCTCTCCTACTTCCGCTATTATCCTCTCGTCTGTCTTCGTGATTTCTGCCTTTCGCTCCGCATATCTCGTACGCTTTGGGTCTTCCATATCGACGAGGTCCATCTTGTTGAATAGCACCCAGACTCCCGCATCGGTCGAGTTCTCCCTCAGTGCCGTCAGAATCTCGTCAAAATATTTGAGATCTGTCTCCCATTCCGTCGAAGTGATATCAAAGACATATATCAAGACTGCCACGTTGGAAAAGATGGTGTCCTTTTGCGTTGTCAAGTAGTTGTCGACAAATGCGTTTTGTCCTCCACAGTCCCATAAGTTCTGCGATACTTCAGTGAGGGCGGCTTTGGGACTATCAATTAATTGAGCTTACTAGTACTAGAGATCCTAGGAACCTGACTGCTGATTGCTCGACCTCGATGGTAGCGCCCAGACGGCGGGTATCTCGGGCACTATAGTTTTGGCTGTATGGCAGTATCAGTGATGATACCCTGGCGGCTGTCTAGAGCCACGTACAAGATGACAGATCGCATCGACGTCTTCCCGCTCCCTTTTATCGATCATCAGTATGAAGAGCGTTATTGACGTTGGTTCTAAGGCTCACCGGACTTGCCCATGAGCAGGACCTGAAGGATCCATCAGCTAGATCCGACATTCGGGTATTTGACTGCCCACCTTTTTCTTCGCCGAGCTGGACATGTTCGAGATGCCGGACTGTACCAAGTGCTTGGAATTCTGCCTAATGAGACTGTACAAGTATGATGTTAGGACGATGGTCAGACTGTTCACGTTGAGCGTTGAACCTCGGGGAGAACTCGGGGAGGATAGCAAGCTCGCAGGTGGACCCGCCAGCCCCGGGAATGCTTGATTGCGCATGGCCATAATGTTTCCAACGGAACTGGTTCGCATGTGCCTGATCGGGAGCTCACCGTGTGAATGGTGAATGTCGTCACTGCTTGCATGACTCCCGATCTACGGTACGGTATCAGCCATGCAGCCATGGAGTTCAGGCTAGTTCAGGTCGCAAATTGCAGGTATTGATTCGCAATCAAGCCCCACTCGCTGGCTTCATCAGGATGGCAGGAACACGAGTATCGTCCAGGAGCGCGTCGAGATCATCTCCGCGATCATCGCCGGCTTCAAAACAGCCAAACGCCAAAGCAAAGCCCGCTGGTACTCCCCTCAAAACCTCTAGTACGCCTCAAAAGAAGCCTCGGAAACAAGTGACATCGCCATACTTTGCGAACGGCAAGAAGAAGTCCGGTAAAGCCAAAGGGGTCGCCAACGAATCGGAAAGTGGTGAAGACGGGGATCAGAGTCATTCACCCAGTGGCCTGACAGAAACCGAATCGGACAGCAGTTCCGACGCTGGCAACTCGGAAGACGCCTTCGACCCAGACTCCGACTCTGCTGTCGAGGAAGAGGTTCTGGAGTCCGACGTCGATAGCGACTTCTTGGACGATGACGATCAAACAGCCGATAAACGGAAAGGCGGGGTTAAGCGAAAGTCCTTGAACACGAAGACCAAGCCGGTCCCGTCGAAGCGTGCCAAAGACACACGTACCGGTAAAGCAGAGCGGATCGAGGGGTACGAAAGCGAAGACGAAGATGACGAGGATGATATCGAGCTCGAGGAAGGCCAGGAGATCGCTGCAAGGATCTACCCCGCTCCGAAGACGGGTCAAGGTAGGTTTGCGTCTAGAAACCCAATTGACCGTCCAAGTACCCCCGGGGCAGATCTCCAGAAACACGTTCAACTTTCTCAAGAATCTTCAGATTCCGGAGCGGAACGATCGGGAATGGTTCAGGTCGCATGAGCCCGCATTCCGACAGGCGGAAAAGGTAGCTAAGTGTCATTGCGGTGTCATCGGCAGAACTGATCAGATTCACTGTTAGGAGTGGCAGGCGTTTGTGGGATGCATACAGGCAAAATTCCGCGAGGCAGACGAAGAAGTCCCGATCCTTCCTCCCAGGGATGTCATAGTGAGTTTAGATCTAGATCGACCCCACTGACATCGTTAGCACCGGATATACCGCGACGTTCGTTTCTCGTCCGATAAGACACCTTACAAGCGGTCGTTCTCTATGACTACATCGAGAGGAGGCCGGAAAGGCATCTGGGCGTGCTACCACTTGTCAATATCGCCGAACGGAAACTCAATAATCGCCGGCGGAGTCTGGCAGCCCGGCAAGAACGAACTGGCAAGCATACGGCAGCGACTCACAAACGAACCCCAGCGCTTTCGTGATGTTATCAACGAGGAGGAGTTTGTCAAGCTATTCGGTCCGGGAAAAGTCCATTCCAAGGGGAAGAGACAGAACGTGTTTGGACACGATGACCAGCTAAAAGTGGCGCCCAAGGGTATAGACAAGGGGCACAAAGACATTGACCTGCTCAAGTTGAGGAGTGTAGCAGTGGTGCACAAGTAAGTTTCAACGTTCTATTTGTGCGTCTGTGCTAATGCCAGACAGGTTTACCGACGAGGAGGTCTTTGCAGAGGACTTTGCGGATAAGATTCAGGACGCCGTGCGAGTAATGTCGCCGTTCGTTCATCTGTGGGTATTGGCAGTGACAGAAACTCGCGCTAACAATCAGATTGAATGACTTTGTTACTCTGCCTGCAACGGCGAACGAAGACGATGGGGATGATGACGATAATGACGACGAGGATTAGCGGATACAGGCCGGCTGCTCGCCACATCCGACTGTAGTTCTCCCTCCGTCCTTTCGGAATTCATCTGCCGACATGCTGCGCTACACCACAACTATCTGGCTCCTCGATGTCCACTAGTCATGACCGCCAGCAATGTACTGGTGTCCACTTTGAGGAGTCAGCTGTTTCCGCTACAATATACCTACAGAGGTGTGATATTGCCAGCCTCATCCATTAGCCTGTTGTACGGATGCACTCCATGTAGGTTTTGCCCATCCCTGCATGCGCCAAACCAAGCGTATTTGCTGCTTCAGACATCAGCAACTTGTGACCATCAGTCATCTGCAGTCTTACGCGATGTAATGCGTTTCATCGAGCCATTTTGTGGTTTGACCTATAGTCCGGGTCAGATGGTATCAGAACGCAACTCAGTGACTTACCCATGAAGTCGTGAACCTGTTGCTGTGACCCTGGAGGAGGTACATTCGGGTCAAAGCTCTGATCGGTAAATCAGCGTCACCACACATATAGAGGTCCCTCACCGTCATTGCAAACTCGGTCACAATCAAAAGCAGACCAAAGTCCCTCCAGTACTGTTCCACTTTTGACGTGAAACTCTCGAAAGTCGTCGTATAGACGTGGACAGCGATGTAGTCTGGGTAGGACCATTTGGGGATAGACTTGAGGAATTCCTAAGACATCCCAACATCAGAAGACATGCCAACGGATAAGGAGACAAGACCCTCACCCTCAACCAAGCCGTGTCGTGGGCGACCGCCGGCGAGACCAACTTGAGACCATGTGACTGCCTGAGCTCGGCGAGCTCTGTCCAGCTGAGAATGTTCGTGTCAGTGTGCAAGCCGCATCAACTGATCATATCAGTAACTTTTTGACAGCAGCATCGACTCTTGTCTGGACAGCCACCGACGGGTCCCCATGGTCTTTGCAAGCTGTAAGCGTGTTGTTGACACTGGACCGGACGGGCTGACGTTATCTCACCAGGCTCGTTGTATCCCAGCAGCATCTTGGAGCCATTCTGTAAATGATACTCGTTGTCGAGGTAATCTGGAGCAAAGCTGGCGCCCCATCAGCATCTGCACTACCCAGTAGGCCATGAAATGTCCGTGCGATCTTACATCATTGGGACGAATTCTGCGTCAATGTCCAAGCCCTTGGTGGTGTCGGGGAGAAGCTCAACCCAATTTTTGTTCCAGTTGTAGTGCCATGACAGCCGCTGTGACCAGTATTGGCACAGTCTCACAGCTACGAGTCTCGGTGGTTCTGCTCACCGAATTTGGCTGGAAGAACTTCGTTAGCGGGTCTGATGAGCGCTCCTGAATAGGCCAACTGATACCAGCCTGTGGGAGAGGATCAGCGATAACTTGACGAAGAGACGACGTCAGCTTGCCTTGCCAGAGCCCGACATGTGTCTGAGAGGTGAGATGGGAGGGAGTAAGAAGGTGTGTGAGAGGAAATCGCCCGACAGATCGCTGGCAGACGACTTTGAGATGGGCAATTGCGGAGTGGTGTACGGTGTAACACGTTTCAGAATTCAGAATGACAGAATCCAGTGTTGTCCAACATCGTACATGTCGCCCGCTATCGACCCTGATTGATCCCGCTGGTCCAACAACTATCAAGTACGCTGCTGATGTACTCATGTCGCAGCACTCAGAACTTCTAACGGTTTGAGACACGTGCATGACAGTATGAATCTTCGGGTCTACATGGTCGGCACAGAACTGGCCGCCGGTGAAAAAGCAGGCGGGGGAAGACTAATGCTCTACTTTAGCTCCACTTCCAGCTCGTAGTTCAGAGTCAGGTCCCTTGGCTTCCATGACCTAAGTTCGGCAGCTTCCTTCCAGAGCGACAAGCCTCCGTGAGTATTCGGATACGACACCTCCAAGCCTGACAGCGTGATTGGTATAGATCCAGACTTGATATCCGTCATACCACCGGTAATCGCAGCAGCGGTCACAGTCGGTCCGAAGGACGCTACCCTGTCCTTGTCGACGTCCAAGATTGACTTGCGCTCTCCATTGGACAAGGTCGCTGTGAAAGGGATGGCATCGGGTGGTACGACGTACCCATTCGTGCTGAGAGGAATATCTCGTTGAGACAAAACATCTCGTACTATGCAAAGGGCGGCATCGAATGTGGTAGGACCGCTAGTGACTTTATCCAGGATGTTCTCCCACGCGGGCGGATGCTGGTGATGTATGGCTGACAACAATCCGGACGGTCGTGCTACTCGCACCTTGGCGACGCTGTCGAATGTCGACGGCACACCAGGGGCGGAACGGGAGAGGATCAGCCTCAAGCAGACTGAAGCCTTGACGGCTGTCTCACTCCCATCACATGTCCTGATGAGCTGACAGTCTTGCCAGTCGGTCCAATCGGAAAAGCCTCGGTGAATACAGTGTTGTTCTTCGAAGTTCATGTCCAGCTCGGTCTCCACATTGAACCAGTCCTTAGCCTCGGTTGCAAGCGGCGAGAAAGAGTTGTCAGTGCCGAGACGGCATGTCCAAACGGGGTCTGCTACTGTAGTCATTGCCTGTTACTTCAGAATTCGTGATGAGCGAACAGTGAGCCCAATATGCCGGTTGAAAGCCTTGTGTAGGGACCAGATCAGTAAAATGGTCTGGGCGAAGGCAACGATGCGCAGTCTGCCTGCAGAGGCGATCAAAGGATGTTTGGCCTCCCGAGGTGTCTGGGCTGACAAGACGCTCGAGAATACACGTGTACGTCCTTTCATGCAAAAAGCGAGCCGAAACGCTTGAGGAATCTCGACAGGGTATACTGTGAGGTGTATCGAGCTGCTGGGTCCAATCGCCACTGCTGTCCCCGGCTGACTTAAGCCGACTTGACTTTGTTGACGACCTCTTTCGCAGCCGTCTCGACTTTTCCACCCTGGTTGGCTTGGATCGAAAGATACGTGTTCCATGGAACGTTGACGGCGTTGATGACGAGCAGTCTGTATTGTAGCGGGACGAGCTGAGATGTTGATGTGGTCAGTCGGGGGCTTCACCTTACGAGTGGCTACTTACACCCTACAAAAGAAGAGTCAGTACACCCTATCAGACCAAATAATACTAAACTCACCATATTCAGGATCTGGGTTGGAACGAAACTAGACGTGCGATGAGCTTTCTATTTGGCGACACACGCAGCAAATCACTCACACTCCCCAATTCGCCTTCAACGTAGGGTAGAAGGACTGGCAAGAGTGGACATGAGCGTGCTTCACGCGTCAAGACGAGCAATCTTACGTCGGACCATTTCTGCTTCACCGCGTTCATGTCTTTGCCCTCAGCGAGCGTCATGAATGTGAAGAAACCTTGAAATACGCTCAGTATATATCCGTCGTCTGATCAATCAAGGGCAGCCGACTCACCTGTCAAGACACATGGGGCAAAGAGGAATTGGTCGAAACTCATCCTGGCGATAGCGGTGGGCCATTTCGAGCCGAGCTGGATCCTCTCCAACGCTTTGAACCATACCGTCACGGCAGGAGCGAAGATGCCTCCTCCCCATGCGACGATCCGACTGGGTGAAAAAGTTAGAGAGGATCATCTTCATCGAGTCGTCGAGTAGCAACGCACCCAGTCCTTGCGAAGTCGTGGTTGCTTCCTTTCTTCTCCACACCCTGCTGAGCGATGACTACAACTTGTGAGTTCGAGCCTCCGGGATCTTGAAGACCCGAGCACACTTACCATCACCGGTCGCAAATAGGGTCTAGCGATGGGATCAGCGAAATCTTGGTCTAACTGAAGATACGCATTCGAACTCACTGCAGAAGTCAGGATGTTGCCCATCATCGGCCTCCTGGCGAGCAGGTTTTGGTATGCTCCTATTATTCCGGCCATCTTGGATGTTCTGAGGATATGAAGAGCGAAGAAGAAGAGAGTTCCGGTAGGCGTCAATCAAGTGGTGCGTGATGACAGTGCTCGTAGCTTGGGCTTAGGCTGTGATGGCTTGAATGGCTGTTCAACCGTTGGGTGTAGATTTCTACTCCACCTGTTGCTGGTTCCTTTGTCGTGAAAGTTCTGCGTTGGGCTGACAGTGCGAGTGCCGTTCTGGGTGTATTGTTTACTGTCGTGTAACGCCGCTATGTATAGCTTGCTATCGATCACTACGCGTATCTGGAAGGGAGGGTCAAGTCCTATACTCAATAGCAACACCACTCCAGCGACGCTGCAACTCGTCGAGCTCGGTGTCGGGATCGGTCTCGGCGTTTTCCCGTCGGCGCACAGTGAGCCGATGCCGATGAGGGTTGCCTATCTACCGCCAACTCGCAACTGATACCTAGACACCACTGATTCGCTCCTCATATACCAAAGCATACCACTCGGAAGATGATGCGGGACCGATATATCAACTAGATTGCATGTGTACGTATACATGAGAAGCAGGGAACCGTTTGCAAGCTCAAATCAGTTCAAAGTATCGTTCAACTGAGGTCAATCAGCATCTTCCCATCTGCGAAAATCAGAAGCACTCACCTTCCCAGCTCGTTACGGCTCGCCTGTGCATTTCAAGTTCATGCTCCCTCGTACCCGCGAAGTGGTCGACAAAGTAGTCACCAAACACCTCCCGGGCGATACTGGTCGGCTTGCTGAAAGCGGCAGTGGCGCTCTCTAAACTCGTGGGCAGTTTGACCAGAGTCTCACGCGTGACTCCCGGTGAGCCGACAGGGCCGTAGGGCAGCTTCATCTTCTTCTGGATACCCCTGAGTCCAAGACCGAATATAGCAGAGAACGCGTAGTAAGGGTTCATCTGAGGACGACCATTAGTGGAGTCAGATAGCTTTCGAGACATCACTCACATCCGCACCAGGCACTCTCACTTCAAATCTCGTAGCCGATGCTGCGGCTCCAGGAGGGCCTATGATACGAATGGATGCTGCTCTTGACTCGTAGCCATACGAAGCGGTGTCAGGAGCCCACATGGCCTACGTTGTAGATGATCAGCCTAGACGTTTAACTGATGTGTGGAGGTATGCTCACCTCTCCTCCCAGTAGCCGTTTGTACGAGTTGATGGTAGGGCACATCATGGGTACGACTGGAACGGGACGATTAGATCCCTGGCAGACATTCTACCCAACGGCCCGAGGTGACTCACCGTCCGCAAGTCCATCTAGCAAACCGGCCAAGAACCACTCTGCCTCCTGGGACAACAGCTTCATATCGTCGAACTCAGCGTCTTTGCGACCGCCAGCGTCAATCTCCTCTTGAGACAAAGCGAATATGTTATTGCCGGCTTTATCACGTAGCGAGACATGGATATGTCTGGCTGCATTGTCAGCTCATCCACAAGAATAAGCCGCTTAACGCACCCTGAACAACCTGGTTGCTGGGGCCAATGTCAGCGTTCGACGAATTTTTGAGGGCAGAGACACTCACATCTCCCCAAGGCTTGGCCATGAATGTAGGCATGATGTTGTACTTCATACCCACGCTCTTCGCGACGAGTTTGAAAAGGCAAGCGTTATCAGCCATCCTGGCGGCCTCTGTGTAGGCTAGAGCAGTCTCGAAAACACCAGGTCCAGTCTCGGTGTCTAGATCGAGAGTGAATCAGCCCATACACAAGTCATACTCAGCTTCCACCCACGGTGACCTTCAACGCCAATGTCAAATGCCTCGGCCATATCGTACAAGTCGTGGAAGTAGTCCATATTCAGCGATGGTCTCAGCATCGAGTAGCCGTGCACTAATGGGCCAATTAGGACATGCAGCTTCAACCGACCGAGAAACGAACTCACTTCCAGGGGTTAGTGACTTGAGACCAGTGAAGTTCTTCTCAACGAGGGATTGAGGCGTTTCGCTGTATTGGAAGTACTATTCCAGCGTTAGCGAATCGTCTAGGATAATAGCTTTCAGGATCACCTCGAACTCCGCACCGGCCATAGCTTGCCAGCCAGCTTCTTGTGTCTTGTCTATTATGCCTTTAAGCAGACTCCTCGGGTCGGCAGATAGCGGCTCCATGGTTTCCGGCAAGAGGAACGAGACCAGGAAGAACGGCATGTTCTTCTCCCACTTCAACCTTCGAAAAGTGGATAGGTCGATGACAGCAATCAGGTCTCGGAAGCCGTTCGCCTTGTTTGACACCAGGAGCTCTTTCGTATACTGGGCATCGTGTACTGTCCACCTGTGGTCAGCATTGCTTCAATATTGCGGACTGGTGACTTACTGTCCCATCCGTAAATCACAGAACAGAAGCCAAATCCTGTGCCTTTGACCGTGCTCAGAAACTTCTCCTTGGACATGATCTTTCCTCTGAGCACTCCATCAACGTCCACACCTGCACCATATCAGCCTTTCATCTTGGCCATCAAGTGCTGGTGTAATCTGTAGTCTCAAGCTAAAGACCTGACAACTTACCGGCCACTTTGATTTTGGTGTCATCCTTGAGCAGCTCTTTCAGCTCTTGCAGATCTTTGGGTGCGCCAGAAGTCGGTAGGGGAGACATGCTGGCGAGAGTGAGAGAAAGTGGAAGAAGAGGTATACACAAGAGATGAGAAAGCACAAACAGCCAGCTTGCCAGGATCCTTGCAGGATGCTTCCCTTATCGGCGTCATCTCGTCCGCATCGGATAAGAAGGGAGACTCAGGCACGACACAAACAGATCTCTCACGGTAATCTCTGTTTAAGCTCCGATCTCGATCAGTGATCGCGTCTGGCGCGTCCACTGATGATCGATGATGATGGGTTGGCGATGATGGTGGTCGCATTGGGACGTGGTTATTAGCTAAACCTCCTATCACCTCTGTCGATACCTTCTTGATTCCACCAGCATGCCACCCCAAACCGCCAAAGCGATAACCTCGTATTTCGCCAAAGTGCCAACATCGCCAGGCGCGTCCAAAGCCATCACGAAGTCAATCTCCACGTCAACGCCTACAAAAAGCTCTACAAAAGACAGTGGAGGGCTCAAGCATGATTCAGCTAGCTCATTAACACCCGCGGCAGGGCCAAGCAGCTCTCCGTCTGTGACAGGAAGCGCAGGAACGAAACGAGGCTTCTTGTCAGATGCTGCTCGGAAGGCGATCGAGGAGGGCATTCAAGAAGGGTCGAGCAGCAAGAAACTCAAAGGTGCCGATGGTAGCGCTCAACCTGGCAAGTATATCAACGAGGACCTCGAATCAAGCTAATCCTGTAATGTGGCAGTTGCCGACGTATTCCTCAAGGCGACACAACCCAAAGCGATCCCTATGCCAAAGGCTTCCTCAAGATCGGAGCTCAAATCATTGATACAGGAGAAGAACCCTAAGGCCATGGGGCTGGTTGAGATGGAGTTAGATCACATGGCGGAGGATTGGCTACTGGCACTACAGGATGAGCTAGTCAAGCCGTACTTCTTGAACGTGGGCCGCAGTGCATGATGAGGTGGTCACCGTACGCTGACCAGGTGTAGCTCAAGGAATTCGTTACTGCCGAGCAGAAGCAGAAGAAAATCTTTCCACCAGGTGGGAGAGCCTCACAAGACATATAAGGCGAAGCTGATCATCCATAGCTGCGGAAGTTCATTCTTGGTCGACATTGTGCCCCTTGAAAGACGTACGGGTGGTTATCGTAGGCAAGTCAATGGCCGAAGAAGACCTCCGAACACCTATACTAATTATCTTGCTCTATAGGACAGGATCCCTATCATGTACGTCCGACCACCAGATGACCGCATAACACGCTGAACAGGCTCTAGGATGATAACCAAGCACATGTTAGTATCGCAACTAGCTGAAATTCGTTTGCTGATATTCGACTAGGGCCTCGCTTTCTCGGTCAGGAAAGGTATTAGAATACCGCCATCCCTACGGAATATCTACAAAGAGCTGGCGGATGAGGTTCCCGGATTCAAGATTCCCAAGCATGGGTGGGTCAAGAGAGAACCGTCTTTTTGTTCTCGGCACTAACACTCCCGTCTGTCTAGCGATCTGACGGAATGGGCCAAGCACGGTGTCTTGCTTCTCAATACATCTCTCACAGTCCGGGCGCACGAGGTGAGTTTATCCGCTGCATATGGATGTCAAACGTTGCTAATATGGTCGCAGGCCGGCTCACACTCGAACAAAGGCTGGGAGACCTTCACAGCAGCGGTTCTCAAGGTAGTTACATCGCGACTTTCGCCTACGAAGACAGAGGGACATGTCCCAGGGGCGGAGGGTGTGGTCTTCATGGCCTGGGGCGCACATGCTCAGAAAATGTGCGCGGGTGTGGATAAAGTGAGCATAGTAGTGGATAGACGCATCGTCCCAAGGCTGATCTGTACATGAGAACAAGCACTTGATTCTCAAATCAGCGCATCCCAGTCCTCTGGCAGCTAGCCGGGGTTTCTTCGGCAATAAGCACTTCAAGCTCGCTAACGAGTGGCTAGAGCAACGGTATGGGGAGAATGGTGGAATTGACTGGGCAGCATTGGGGGAGCAGTGATACGGGCGGGCGTCATAAATGCAATTTGAGGATGCCGACGGTTCCGAGTCATTTGCCCGCGCACGAACGCAGGAGAATACTGTGACTGATGCATGAGAGCTGCATACCATTACGCAGCCGTGCTGGTCTCGGCTGAGGTCGGCGTTGAGCTGGCACCCGCCTTCTGTGGTCTACTCCTTCCCCATGCCACCTTGGCTTTCTTCCCCTGGATCTCAATCCCGCCCTGGGTGGAGAGAGCCTCTGCAACACTCTCAGCCACGGGTCGCTTATGGAAATTGGTGAATGCGCAATCTGGAACAAGTTCAGTCGTAATCCAGTGCAGTATGTCAGATACTCACGGCTGGCCGCGATGATCGTAATTGACCGCAAGTCTGTAGGCTTAACAAAAGGGCAGGCTGCAATGAGAGCCGTTCTGACGTCAGAGTCTGTGCACTCTGGTAGTCCTAGGAATAGTAGCGTTGTCTGAAGTATTTGATCAGCACTGACTAACCAAGAATGACTGATAGACTTACAATCGTTTTATCCTCTGGTGCCTTCAGACCCTTCGTTTCGGCCACTTGCTGCAACATCTTCTTGGCTACCGGATCGTTTGTACCATAATATCGATCTTGCATATTCTGCTTCTGCAGTCCGTTCTCCTGGGGGACTTCGTGTCTGGACAGGAATGTCAGCATCGTCCCGATACTTCTGCTCCGACGTCTCTCACCTGAACGGACATTCTGCTCCTCGTTTACAATCTCCCTTGACAAAGAAACTGCAGATGTGCGGTCGATTCCTCTTGTAGTGAGGATCTGTCCTTGCCATCGATTTCAACATCTCCCTTGCCTCTTTGTTGGCGACTTCCGAGTCGTGTATCAGTCCGTCTGGTGAATCGGCCATCTGCGCTTCTAGGTTCTGGATATAGTATTCTAAGAGGAACGGGCATCAGCTGATGGGGTCGCAGATCCTGGCAGCTGTACTGACGCTTGTTGATGTCTGAAGTGGGCGCCTGGTTCTTCCTTCCCAACGCCGCGTCTCGTACTTGGACGGGTAGTCCGTACTCTCTGCAATTCTTGGTCAGGCTCTGGTCAAGGATCACCATGAGTCACTCACAGGTCCAATAGACATGTTTGACAGACTCCCTTGATCTTCGAGCAGGTCGTGCATATCTCAGTCTTCTTGAACCTCGCTCCATGTCCCGGGTTCCATCTGAATACGGTGAACGGTCTGTTGCAGATCTGACAGAGCTTATCAGCCCAGATCAAATATCCGTATCCTCCGAATTCCAGGGCGCTACACACCTTGCATTCGTGTCCAAACTCCTGCTTGCTCTACGAACCAGGTCAGCTTTGAAGAACGGGTTTGACATTGCTTCACGTACCATTCGGATATAAGGATTCTCGCCCAAACCTAAGGAGGGTCAGCGAGTGCAAGCCAGTCCGACCTAACGAGTTGAAGCCTCTACTCACATGTTTCGCAACTATGAGTAAATTATCAGTAAAGACGATCAATGCTCGACTCAGCTACTCACAGGATGGGAAAGTCTGAGCTCTCCACTCCGACTTTCTGCTCGTCGTTAGATACAAGATCATTATTAAGAATGTCCCGGAACTCACGTTGATATCGTTTTTGGCTGGCATGTCGAAGATCTAGCCTGGTGTAACCGCTGGATGATATTGGGATGCTATGTGACTTGCAGCTGATTCAACATGCAGTTCGACATCACAGAAGCAGATCATGGATTCAAGACGGCCGCGACAACACAGGCCCTGCTTAATAAAAGTGAACCGGCGCGCCCCGCGCGCCGGCTTAGAACCCAGCCAAAAACCCCAAGCTTACTTTGTAATGGAGCGTCCTTTTCGAAATTTGGTTCCGCAAGGACAATTAGAAATATTTCTAATTCTTGAAGGAATGGCGAACCCTGATTACAATAGCCAATAATATACCCTGGGTCACCTGTCTATATTGAATTCTGTACTTATGTATATAATCTACAATAATATAAAAATACGAGTTGATGCACCAGCGTGCATGACATGGCATATCCAAGTGGCAGGATCCTTATCACTGGCAACGTTTAAGCTTTCGCCGGACTCGGCCGCACAGTTAAGGAGCCACACGCCACGCGACTTCCACGTTCCCACATGGCTGCCGCGTTTCCGCTTTTTGTTGCCGTAAAGAGCCGTAAACCAGGTCTTACCAGGACTCCGGACGCGTTTGGTAGAATTGCGACCCTGCCAACTCCCTGCTATTAGTCTCCCTGCTCCCAACTGAGACAACAAGGACGCAGGATCGACAACTACTAGAAGACGAAACACAGAAGTAACTCGCTCATCCTCCTCATCGCTGGCCAGTTCGGCCACACTGTCGGCTTACACTGGACCCGGAACGACAGCAGACCTGAGCCGTTGAAATCCCATTTCGAGGGGACTAGGCTGCGACGACATGGCGACACCGACGTACGAGATCTTTCCGGGAGGTGCAGTCCGAGAGACTACGCAACGATACTACGAGCCCAGACCGCACTCGTCTGAGGTACCAAGAGATGCGTCCATAACACCCAACAGAATACGATCGCCCTCCCCTTCTCGGCTGGGACACGGCCAACCACACTCGAGTCCTGGCATTGGCAGAGCAGCCGGCTTTGATCATGCCCCTGGTTCGAGGAATGTGAGCACGGGTAGTGGGATTGGAGGAAGTAATGGAGATGGAGGCCTGAGTCTGGACAGGATCGGGAAGGCGATTGTCAGCAGAGCTGCGAGGGCTGCTAGGAGGGGTAATCTTCCGTTCCTCGTCATCTTCTTGAGGTGAGCACGAGTCTGTCTGGTATCACGTTTCGGGAAACATAACTCATTTACCGCCTCTGTAGCTCCTTGATATTCTTCTTCTCTGCTCTCGCTGGCATTGGCTATGTGGACCCCGAAAGCGTGGCGGCAGCACCGGTCGCCGACTTCCAACCTGGTTCCCCCGTTTACAATCGAGAAGAATCCGTCATCAGTCACGGAAAGAAGGCAGATGAGCAAAAGGAGCTGGAGAGGTCATGGCAGAGGAAGAAGAGGCCTAAGGATGTGAGTGATCAGTGCCACAAAGTACAAAATGCGGACAGGCTAACTCACCCTGCGTTCTAGGGGGCTTGGATGCAAGTTCAGCGAGACGATAAAGCGGTTCGACGAGTACCCGTCAAGCCGCCAGTGGTGGAGCAGGTCGATATGTACGACGACTCGATACCAGACCTCAAGGATGGTGCGGAGCAGGAGGGTCTGGATAGGCGAGAGTTCGAGTTGAGCGATCCTGAACGGGTCGACGATGATGTCGCGGACGAAACGAATGCCGCTCTCGCTGAGAAGGTGAGAGATGACGATGCTGCTGCTCTGGCAAAGGAGAAAGCCGAGGTTAAGGCTCAAGTCAAGGCCGCCGAGGATCGAAAGATGATCGTCCAAAAGGCTAAGCTGGACGCCGAGATCGCTCAACTTGAGGAAGCAGAGACCGGAGACGAGGTGTGATGACGAAGGGAGTTTGATGGAGTTTGGGGCTACTTGGGGTTTACGATATAGAGTTCACTACACATTCGCACATGCAGATCGACCATTCTGCACAGGCACATCGACTGGGAAGCTTGGATTGATCTTACGCGAATTACATGCTGGATAGGAATACAAGCAGCCCAAATTTATCACCGTCCACCGAATGCCTTGGTGCTTTTTGGAGGTAGCAGCGCTCTACATGCAGATACGGTATGTGATGTACCTGTGAAATCTTAGCACATGTTCATACACCCTGGTTACTGACACTCACCTTCCTGCTGTTTCACTCGCTCGCTCAATCTTCATGACCTGTCCTCGTTTCAAACCGTAATACCGAGCGACAGGATCCGAGATCATGATCCGCGGCAACTGTGTCTCCTTCAATCGACTAGAGGGGGCGATTAGCTATGTTGTCGGTTCCTGAGAGCGACACGCACTATCGTTGAATCAAGGCAGTCTTCTCCGCTGGCGTCATGATGGTGTGTTTAGGAACTAGGAAGTGTCGAGTGATGTTGACGAGAAGATCCGACTCTTTGAAAGACTCTAAATGGTATTCTGACTGCATATCTTGCATCGCCTGTAAGGAAGAGGTGATCAGCTCGAGGATCGCAGGGGAACGCTGCGCGTATAAGAGCAGACAGGCATGAGACACCAGCTCACCTTGGCGGCTACGCTCGATAGCTTTTCAGTGTAAATGATTATTCCTCTCTTCGCAGACATTCCGTCCATAGCTCCGATGAAGCTGAGATAGAGCTTAGCTTCCCATCAATAACGATCGCGATCCACCCACGTCTTCATGGCCGCCTTCGACACGCTCTTTTCCGAACAGAAGTAGACGTATATCCTGTCCCCTTGAACCTCTTCGTGATCCGCCGTGAAGCACATGTTTTTTCGGCTTCCGAACGGTCAGCATGAACCACGGGAAGCTTAAGGGCAGAGAGAAACGCAACCTGGACAGAATTGGAAGGGAGGAGAGTACTCACTCAGCAGTGCCAGTCAAACCATGCGTCGCTTTGAAGTCCTCGAATGATATACTGATCTCATAGTCTGCCACCAGGTAGCCCTGCGAAGTCCATCAATATGTCATGACCGTTTTTGGCGAAGAGACGTAGATGCCATTCATTCTTCAAAGATGCTCACCCTATCTCTGATCATCTCGTGCGAGGTACGACACACTCGCCATAGCCGGGCGAGTTCTCGGTCTACTTCTCCAGACATTTTTGCGGCTTAGCTGGTTTGGCGATCGAGGACCTTGGTAAGAACTTGCGTGGAGGGATTGCGAGGAGATCCAGATGGTGGAAACGCAAAGGAACGGGCTTATTCTGTTGAGGTGGTATCTTGTGCGATGCTTTGATTGCTCACCTCTTCACTGTTGTGAAGACGTTGAACTTTTGAATTGCTGCTCCGTAGTGCCGCATTATAGGCCTGCCAACTTGCAGCTGTATTTTAGGCTTGGGCTGTTTCGGCCTTTTCCGTCGGAATTACGTGTTCTGTGATTTCAGACTTGTATTTTCGGACATGACCATGCGGGTGCTGGCGGTGGACTGGTGAGATGGTCTGATTGACGCGAATCAACTGCAGCCGACTTATCTTTGGCCAACGCTGGTGACTCGCGTGCTCTCATTCAGGTATCACAGCGCACGATCGCACAGCTTCGCGCAGTCAAAACTTGCAACGACAGATATCTGACGTTTGCCAGTGTGTATCACCGTTGGACGACGCGTCTTCCGTCTTGATCGACCTATCTTCGGATCGCAATTCGGACGATCAATCCCTTCGACACGGACCATTCATCAAGCAGACTTCCACACAATGCCGACCGTGGTGAGTGAACCTTATGGATAGGTATGTACATTGCTTCAGTACTGATCCGCAAACAGGAGCGTGTACTTCCCGAGGTACTGCCATACCTGCGCACAATTGGCCCCTTGGTGGTGATCGCAGTACCAATCCTCCTATCTCTGCGCCTGTTCCGACCTATCGCCAGGCTTCTCTCGCTCTTGATTCCCGACTTCGTCTCGATAGACTCGGTGCTCCCAGACCGCTCCCTCAGCTCTAAGGAAGCACGCGAAGCTAGAAAGCATGGAGTTCGTATCTGGAGGCAGATGGTATTTGCGGGACTGGGCGCGGTGGAAGTCGGTTACTGGACGGCAGTCACAGGCATGAACATCGTCCAGATGACAAACGGCTCACGGAATCCGAAGGATCTAATCCTCTCCATCGGTATGATCGGTGTTTGGGTGAGTGTTTTGCACAACGGACAATGACTAGATCTAATTCTACTCCGATAGGTATACTTGGCTCTCCGACCGCTGTTCAGACCTCCCCGAACGCCCCAGTGGTCTTCTTTGATCTCCTACCTCATCCTCTGGGCAACGTCCTTGGTCACTCTCGGCTTCGCATTCTATATCCGAGCTTCGAGCGGAACTTACCCGTACTGGGTGAACAAGTGGACGCTCGGCAGCGAGATCGCCAACACGATAGTTACTACGCTGTTGGTACTGCTGGTCCTGGGTCAACCTCTGGTGTCATCCACAACTCTTGCGCTTCTTGTGAGTGCCCACATACACTCTGGTGATCGCGCTCAGCTGACGTCTTGCCTAGCCCAACAGAGCTCCGGACGACACTGTTACGGTCTTCTCATGGCTGTCGTTCATTTGGGTGAACCCATTCATCAACTTGGGCAATATGCAAGAACTCAACCCAGAAGATCTGCCACAACTCTCCGTGACGATGCAGACCGCTATCGTGTTCGACCGATTCCGACAATTGGCCTCCAGCACTTTGCTCAGAAAGCTGTTCCTTGCAAACAGGCGAGACCTCTTTTTCGATGCCGCATTCACGATCACCAGTGTCTTCTTCAACTATGCCTCTCCGTTCTTCCTCAAACGGATTCTGTGAGTGACGCTTGAAAGTACGATGCTCATTCGGTGAATAGCTCTGGACTTACTCTAGGCACGCCCGAGGCAATGAGTCAGGCTTACGTTTTCGCAATCCTGGCATTCATGGCTTCCAGCATGAAGGTGAGTCACCCGTTGATCAGTTTGGGACCGGTCTAAATATCCTTAGGCCGTGACCGATGTCGTCCACCTGTGGCATGGAAGACGCGGCGCAGTCAGGATCAAGGCCGAATTGACGGTGAGTAGCCAGACCAGCATAAATCAGCTGTATCCTGATCCACATCTTTGCAGGCCGCGGTCTACAACAAGGCTCTAAGGCGAAAAGACGCTTCTGGCTTGGCTGCCAAGAAGGAGGATGAAACCAAAGACAAGGATGGCGCAGACGAGAAGAAAGATGAGAAAAAGGAGGAAAAGAAATCCAATGCAGACACCGGAAAGATCGTCAATCTGATGGCCAGTGAGTGGGGCCTCAACTGGAGCTCATCGAACAAGTTGCTGAACAAGTTGAAGGCGACTGCGCCCGTATCGGCAACTCGATGGCTGGTCTCTACTTCCTCTATGGCAGTCCAGTCGAGATAGTCATCGCCTCGATCTTCCTGTACAAGTACGTCCCCGAGCGGTCGTACTGATGAAAAGCTAAGATCACTGTAGCATTCTTGGCTGGTCTGCGTTCGCGGGAATTATCGTGTTAGCCATCGTTGCTCCGCTCAATGCTGTTGTCTCAAAGCAGAGCGTCAAGGTAGGTCGCCAGGCGGTACAGTATCTGGACAATCTGACTCCTCCAAATCAGATCACTCAAGACCTCATGAAATGCAGGGACAAGAGGTTGGGCGTGATGAGCGAGCTTCTCGGTGCCATCCAGGTGAGACCGCCTTGTCCAGAGTTTGGAACGAGTGCTCACTTCCACGATACAGTTTATCAAGTTCTTTGCATGGATCGACAGATGGAAGAAGCGAGCACAAGATGCTAGGGACAGCGAGATGAAGCAGATGAGGCGATGTAAGCTACTGCATTTCCTTTGTGAATCGACCGAGCTGACCAACGTACTAGCCCTCGTGAACAGCTTCCTCTTCGCACTCATCTGGAACATCGCACCTATTCTTGTCACAGTGGTTTCGTTCTTCTGGTGAGTCGGACAAGGCTCTTCTCAACAGGCCGTAGCTAAGATGTCTTGCAGCTACATCGTGATCGCAAAACGGGAGTTGACAGTGGCTATTGCCTTCACGTCTATCTCGCTCTTCTCCATGTTGAGAATGCCCTTGAATATCATCCCGACTTTCGTAAGTGTCAGGTCTTCGCATCTGCTCCTTGGCTCACACGCATTGACAGTGGGTTTTCCTTTTGCAATCTAACGTCGCTGTCAAACGAATTGAGGACTTCCTTAACGAGGAAGAAGGTGAGTGACACACTTTTCGGGCATTGTTCAGCTCTGACGTGTGTGTTCTCTCTAGTCCCAGAGTGGGTGTCTTCCCTCATGAGCAGTCCGGAATCCAGGTCAACTGGAGTTGCCAAAATCGCTTTCGAGAACGCTACGTTCAGATGGAACTCTGGCGAGAAGACTGTCTCTGAAGCTAGCGGCTCCAAGAACTCCAAGACTTCGTCATCGGCTTCAGGCAGCGAGGATGCGACTGCCGTCAACGAGGAAGACCCAGCCAACGTTGTGTTCCACCTATCGAATCTCAACGTCAAATTCCCTATTGGCAAGCTTACGGTCGTCACTGGACCCACCGGATCAGGCAAGACGGCTGTTCTCATTGCTCTGCTGGGCGAGATGGAGCTGCTTGATGGCGAATGCTGGCTACCAAAGGAGACTACGGTGATCGACAAAGAGACTGGCTTGCGGAACAGTGTTGCCTATGCAGCGCAAACCCCCTGGTTGCAGCAAAAGTCGATCAAGGATAACATCCTCTTCGGGGAGAAGTTCGACGAGGAGCGATACGAAGCCACGGTTGCTGCCTGTGCTCTGTGAGTCGAATGGTAGCTTCATACGGTGTGAGCTGCGCTGATCGTATACAGCGTTCCTGACTTTGATATGCTCGAGGACGGCGACATGACTGAGATTGGTGCAAAAGGAGTGTCTTTGAGGTCAGTAGCCTTTCATTGTACGGCGAGGCAGTGCTGATCAGATGTTGTAGTGGTGGTCAAAAAGCCCGAGTAGCATTGGCCCGTGCTGTCTACTCCTACGCACGACACCTACTCCTCGACGATCCCTTGGCGGCCGTCGATTCCCACACTGCTGCTCACTTGACGGAGAAATGCCTGAACGGACCGTTGATGAAAGACAGGACAGTTGTACGTATCGGCTCGCTCACAGCGTCTCGTCCATTCTCTGACCTGACCGTAGATCTTGGTATCCCATCACGTCGAGCTGCTCCTGCCTTCTGCGGACTATCTCGTCCGCATCCTAGATGGAAGAATTGACGCTCAAGGCACACCAGCTGAACTCCGCGCTGCGGGTGAGCTGGACGGTCTTATTGCGCTGGAGGAGGCGGAAGCCAGTAAAGTCGAGCCTATCATTTCAAAAGAGGAAGTGGCAGATGAGGCCGAGACTGTGATTGGCGATGTGGCCCCGGAGAAGAAGGAGAAGAAGAAGGGCCCGGGCAAAAAGCTGGTACAGGGTGAGTCCACGATTCGGACAGGCTGGATTCATCACTGACTTTGTTTAGACGAGGAGCGAGCTGTTGGCAATGTCAAGTGGGAAACGTACAAGCTATACATTGTCGCTGTCACCGGTGTCGTGTGGGCTATTGCCTTTACCTTCATCCGTGAGCTAAAGCACGGACACTGCAGAAAACCTGCTGATCTGGGACTTAAGTGATTGTCCAGCTCAGTACCGTTGGAGAAAGATATTGGCTCAAAGTCTGGGGTAAAGGTGAGCAAGATCACATAGACTCGGTCTCTCGACTCTTTCATAACTGACTCTGACTCTCTCGCAGCGTACGACATCAAAGTCCACAACTTGTTGGCCTTCGCCCGACCCTCTGGCTCAATGAACTTCAATGGCATTGAGTCTGGACATGCTCAACAGCACGTTCTGCATCACACGGCAATGGCTAGGAATAGCACTGAGCAGGTCATCGGAGTCGCAGTGGCCGATCCTATCATGAAGCATCTGTAGGTGGCGGATCAAAACTGGAATTCCGCTATGATGTGCTAAATTTCTCGATAGGCCTTCTGCAGTCGCGAACCCAATCTTCTATCTCACAGTTTACACAATCATTGGTAATGCAGCTCGCGAACAATTCGTGGTCCCTAGCTAACTGGACTATTTCAGTTGTGGTCGATGCTGTTCTTGGTGCTGCGTCATGGGGTGCGGCCTCATGGGGTCAGTATCGAGCCGCAGTGTGAGTATCTTTTCATCACACACCGCGGAAAGTTGCTCATTACAGCGTAGAACCATCCACGATCGTTTGCTCAATGTGATGATGAGGGGTGAGTAAGATGTCCTGCAAATTACCGACCACAGTGCTGACGGTCCATACAGGATCCATTCGATTCTTCACGGTCACTCCCGTTGGTCGAATCCTGAACCGATTCTCAAAAGACATCGAAACCATCGATGGCAGCTTGATGTCATCGCTGGAAACCGTTATCGTCTATGTTGCCAGTCTGATCGGTGCGGTGGTGAGTGCAGTGTCCTTCATGCCTGTTGTAGAACGATGACTGACACTGTGTAGGCTGTCGTTGCGACGATCGTCCCGTGGTTCTTGCTCCCAGCGAGTTTGATCACCTACCTCTACTGGCGATACTCGGTACAATACGTACGCACAGCTCATAGGATACGAGATTCGCTACAAAAGCTGACAATGGTCAACATAGTTGAAGGTCGGCCGAAGTTTGAGACGATTGGAAGCCACTGTGAGTCTTTCCCGCTCGCATTACGAAAACACCTTCTGACCTGTCTTTTCAGTTGAGATCGCCAATCTTGTGAGTATTTGAGACGTCAGTAACTCGTCTTTACTGACTCTTCCAGCTCTGGTTTCGCAGAGCTCCTGGATGGTGTGGTGTCCGTCAGAGCGTTCTCGGTTGAAGCTCGATTCATGGACCAACTGTGTGAGGCCGTCGACCAAACGCACTCTGCTTTCTACTATTACTGGGTGAGTCAGAAGAACTCGAAGTGACTGCGTAGCCCGTTGCTAATTTATTTCACCATAGATGATGAACCGATGGGTAGGTGATGGTGTCGTTGTCAGCGCTGAAAGCTAATCAATTTATAGCTCCTACTGCGATTCGACATTCTCGGTGCTGCTTCCGTTTTCTTCACCACCCTTTTCGCATTGACAGGCGCTGTGGATGCCGGTTCTGCCGGTATGGCCATTCTCTCCGCACAATCCTTCGTTCAGGCTTGCTACTGGGTTTCCCGATTCTGGGGACAGCTGGAAATGGACTTCAACGCCGTTGAGCGAGTACAGGAGTATCTCGGAATCCCACAAGAGCCGCCCGCGATCATCGAGGGCCGTCGACCACCTGCTTATTGGCCCTCCAGCGACAGTGGCGACGAGTTCCTCAGCGTGCGCGACCTGGAGATCAAGTATGCCCCAGACCTGCCTTCGGTGTTCAAGGGGTCGTTCGATGTCAAAGCCGGGGAGAAGATCGGTCTGATCGGCAGGACAGGAAGTGGAAAGTCGACTTTGGCTATGAGTCTCCTGCGATTCACCGAGCCGACCAGTGGCAGTATCTGGCTGGACGGTATCGACATTACTTCAATCGGTGTGGACGATCTGGTGAGAACACTGTCATACACAACGCTTCGGATTGTGATGCTGATGTACAACAGCGATCTCGTATCACTTACATCCCACAAGGTGAGCTGCAACGCAGAGTCAGCATGGATCAGTGGGCTGAGGGACACGATTAGACGCTGTTCTCTTCTCGGGAACGGTGAAGGAGAATCTGGATCCGTTCAACGAGCACTCGGACGAAGAGCTTCTTGACGCTCTACACCGAGTTAATCTCGGCCCGAGGGATACGCCCGCGCCGTCCAAGGCGCCATCGAGAGTGCCCTCGAGCTACCGCTTGAACGCTTTGATCAAGGAGGATGCCGAGAATGGACACGCCGATGGGGCCGATACCCCCGGAATGTCGTCCCTTCGGTCGACGGGAGCGACCAAGGTCACTATCACCTTGACGACCGAGGTCTCGGCCGGAGGAAGCAACTTCTCCCAGGGGCAGAGACAGCTCGTCGCCATGGCGCGAGCCCTGCTCAGACGATCCAACTTGATCGTGAGTCATCTCCGCCTCAAACACCCGACTCGTGACTGATGGCTTGGTTCTAGATCATGGACGAAGCAACTGCTTCGGTGGACTTTGCTACCGATGAATCTATCCAAAAAGCCATCAGGACCGAGTTCAAGAACTCGACTTTGGTCACCATTGCCCATCGACTCTCCTCTGTCATCGACTATGATAGACTGCTCGTCTTGTCCGACGGCAAGGTCGCCGAGTTTGACACTCCACTCGTGAGTGCATAACGCTGAGGAGCTGTACGCGTGCTGATGATCCACGTAGAATCTCTTGAAGGACGAGGGCTCGCTGTTCAAGAGTTTGTGTGAAAAGTCGGGCAAGTACAGGGAGTTGTACCGTGCCGCCGAGAAGAAAGCGAATGGAGAAGGCTCGTCACAATAATCGGGCACCACATTACGGATATCTAGTCGTCAGATCCTATGCACCGCTTTTCAGGTAGATAGCACGCCCGCTTTGGTCTGATGTCGAGGTCATAGCATCAAGCTCTGCATAGTCCATGTATTGTAGGATCCTGAATGATAGCAACCCGGTCGATTTCTCGATCAACTGGCCGCGTGTTGCCCGTCCTTCTGCCCGTTTCCATTGTCCGAGGCATAACTTGTGACTCTACTCCGAGACGCTCCGTCTCCTCCGTGATGATCGCTGACGCTGCCGCTGCCATTGGCATTGGGATGCAGCCATGGCATACTGGGCGGTGCAGGACTGCCAAAGCCTTGGCTGCCGGGGGCTGGAGAGCCGGAATGCCACATTGGTGACATGCCGGGAGGCGGCCAGCCATACATGCTAGCTGGGGGCGGAGGGGAGTATGGGTATGCACCGTACGGTCCCATCCCCGGTCCCGGTGATGCGTTCATGGCGTGATGCCCAAGGGATGATCCTGGACCTTGGTGGTCCGAGGGCGAGGAAGGCCTTTCGGGCGATCGGTGTCCCGATTGAGAACCGCCAACCCCACCTCCTGGTCCGCCGCCGTATTGCGATCCGCCGTGCTGCGACATCATCATAGCTTGGTGATAAGCCATCTGAGCAGCCATCATGGCTTGTTGCTGAGCGTAAGGGTTGTAGCCACCCTGGTAAGGCTACACATGTCAGATCGAGCGACTATGAGCTGGTGATGAGACTCGACTCACGTAGCTCATGGGCGGCATGCCCATCATTCCCATGTTCATCATTGGATACTGGCCATAGCCCATACCCATGTCTCCAGGTGGGTACTGACGCATCTGATCCATCTGCTGCTTTGGGTATCTATCGCCGTCCCGCTGACGTTCCTCCTAGAGCATGGTCAATTCCTGCCCACCGACTCGACTATGATTATCGACACTCACCATGACTCGTTTCTCGCGCTCTCTATCGGTGATAGTGGCTCCAATACCACCAGCATTCTTCCTCTCCTGCTCGTGCTGGGCGACGGCACCCAGAAGACCGGTCTGCGGCGGAGGCGGCTTGTTCGGGACATTGATGAGCGAGCTTCCCATCTCCCTCGCAAACTCCTCCTGTTTCTTCGCACTGCGATCCTCCTTGTCCTGAAGACCGGCCTGTAAGAGTCCATGTGGTGCAAAGGCCTTGGTCAAGTGCGCCGAAGGTTCGTCCAGCTCCACAAACTTTCCGCTCTTCTGGGTGTCCATGCCGTGCTCGGCGGTAAAGTTGGAGTTCCAGATCGTCTGCCTGTTCTGATTTTGGGGGGTTTGCATCTGCTGAGCAGGGGACGAACGTCTTTGGACATTGGCCTGAGGCTGTGGCTGGTGAGATAAGGGTGGCAGAGGGGGTTGCAGTGGAGCTTGTCGACCTTGATCTAGGGGTTGACGTCGTTGTGGAGATCTGGACTGCACGCGATCGTTTTCGTAACCCGCCTTGGAAAAGGTCGAATAAGTGGGCTCAGCTGACTCCCTAGGAGGGTCGCCTTGTTGACTCATGGAACCTCTAGGAAGAGGTGGCAGAGCTCGGGTCTGCGACACGACTCTCTGAGGGTGACGATCCGCTTGATCCCTTGGGAAGCTCGGTGTCGCTTTTTCTGCGGGGCTGTGCACCTCGTCCTCGTCCTCGTCTTCCTCATCATCACTCCCACTCCAAGTGGCAGTGGTCGGTCCAGTCCGCTTACCGCCTCCTGGCAGCTGTTTTGCCCGTTGCTGCTCAGCTGCCGTGGCTTCAGCCTTCGCTTGACGCTCGGCGGCGGCTTTAGAAGGGGCGAAAGACGACCTCAGCTCCTCCTCGTCCTTCGGCTTGGGGGGTAGTGGCTGTTTGACGGGCTGCGCAGTTGGCTTTGCTGGTGAAGGCGATTCCGCGTAAGCCACAAAGTTTGCAGCGTCTTCTCCGAGATCAGGCTGCGTCGCACTGGAAGCCAATCTAGTCCTTGGCTGAACGGTATCGGTCTTGTTTGGTACACCAGCCGACGCTACCTGCGCATGTTGAGAAGGCGGGCTGCCATTCTCATCTCCTATAGTGTCCAGGCCAGGACCGGATGCGGTGGAAGAAGACTTCTTTACCGGCATTCCTCGTGCTCCAGACGGTTTCCTGCCCAGAGAATCACTCGATGTGGGTCTGGGCCCTTCGAAATTGGTGATGATCGTAGGGCGAGATCTGTCCGGGGATATAGTCCTACCGGTCTGATTGGGTGGCGACAGGCCGGAAGCTCGGGGCTGACTCGGTTGTGCTTGAGCTGGTTGGGGGTTCGAAGGCGCGTCAACCATGTTCATCAAGTACATCGCAGCTGGCTCATCGTGTATCGCAATGACATCTTGGGGATCGGCAGCGGGGCCGCGTACCGGCTTCGGCGAGAGCAGCGCTCGATCCTGCGTCGAAGGCTCTATTGTGGTTGGTGACGACATGATCTGGCTCGGCTTAGCCGTGTTGTTCGAAACCGCAGCGGCAGGTGCAGGGTTCGCCGATTTGACATCACGATTCGATGCTGCGACTGGCTTGGCCGCTGGCAGATCTGGTAGGTCGCTGGCAACCTTTGTTGCCACGATGGCTGCTGCAGCGGTAACAGGTGCGGAAGCCCCTATGTTTGCTCTAGGGGCAACTGGCTTCGTGGGCGAGCGATCGTCAAGAGTGGGACTAGCGCCTGTACTTCTCGACCAGTCGGTCGCTGACTCCATTGTCGTCGGGGTCTCATTTAATAGGCTGTTCTTCCGCGCCGTGTATGTGTCGTCTGGGTATTGACCGAGTTGCTCGCTGCTGTCGGAGATAGGAGCCAGTCGATCCTCGTTCGCGCCACCTTGAGATGGGCGCAGAGACCCACCACTGTTCTGCTTCGTGGGAATGGTCTGATCGCTCAACCGCCTATTCTCAGAGAAGAGGAAGTTGCTCTTGGCCGTCCGAGTCGAGTTGGTCCTACTTGCCAGATCGATATCAGTCTTCTCGGTGATTGGCGTGAGTGATCGAGGTTGGCTTCCCTCGTGGGATAGCTGAGGGGATGGAGCGTTGTCGTTACCAAAAGACAGCGGTGGAAGCCGGTATGAGCCATCAACACGCGGCGCTGGAGACTTGTCGTTGTCGCTTTCGCCCCTGTACACCTCTGCAGGTCGAGGCTGCGATAGACGCTGCTTGACGATGTCCTTGAACTGCGTTCTTACTGCGGGCAGGGTGCTGGTCCGGAAGTCCGCCACGATGGCGTCTTCGATGTCGAGGAACAGGCGCTATGAGCGAGTCAGCTAGGTCCCCCGAAGCGAGGCGGGTCAGCTCACGTTCCGATCCTGTCCCTGCGGGTACGCAAAAAACAAACTCCTTGGGTCCATCGGATCCCAAGCGTATCTCTCCGGACGGCCATACAGCCCAAAGACGTCATGGAATCCTGTACAAGCCAAACATCAGCTATCAAGGTCCCAGCCTGTCCCAGCTAGTCGTTCGACCACCCACCTGTGACCCATCTCATCATGTTGTTTAGGGGCGAGACTGCGGGTCCACCAGGTACAACCTCAGGGTGGTCGGGCATGATCAATGCCCAGCCAGAGTCCCGAAGTCGGCCCTCGATAGTGACGACTTCTCCGCCGATCCTGCCTACTACCTTCATCAGATTGCTCTGCGACATGACGTCCAGCCGCTCTGGGAACACGGCGTAGCTACGAAACGGAGTCATCAGCGTAGTCCCCCACTTGACAGACATAGGACTCACGCTTGAGTGACAGCACTAATGGTGAGCACGGCGACGCTTGTCTTGTTCTTCGGCGTGCGCGGCTCAAGATAGAAACTGGCCATGCTGATACCGGTGTTGGGTTCCTGCACGACTTCCTTCTCCTTCTCCTTGGAAGCGTCGCCTAGACCGAAGAAGCTCCTTCGTCGGGACTTCTTCACATCTTCCTCTTTCTCTTCAGAGACAGGTCTGCTGAGGACGAGCCAGAGTCTCTTCCAGTCGGTCCCTCCCATGACCCTAACTCTGACCCAGCCCTCCATTCGCCCTTTCACAAGAGCTGTACCGGGTTCCTTCCCGTTGGTCTTGATCAGGTGACCCGTGTAGATCTCTTCCAGTCTCGATCGCTCCCAGGCGGCAAGTCGCAGTCCTGTAGCCCATCGGCTCAGATCACGCTCCGTAGGACACGAGAACAAGAGTCGGTTGGATCCTGCTGTGTTGAGGGAGAAGACGTAATGATGAGGGTGGGAATTCGGTCGGTGGGGTGGCGGAGGCAGCGGTGCTAGAAGCTCCAATGAGGAATCGGTGATGTTGAAATAGGTCGGAGGGACTTTCTCTCCCTTCGCCGCTGCCGCTCGGGTCTCTTTCATCGACCACATAGCTGATAACTCGGATCAGCTCAGTCCGCGGCTGATCACCAATGCTTGAGCTACTCACAAAGCGATATGCCAGACAGCTGGAGCCATACGCTGTCCCAGTCATTGGAAATACTTCCCGGTTGACCTTGCCTGTGATACGGGGCATCAGTACCTGATGTTTGACCAGCACGACTCTCGACTCACTTTGGCTGTCCTCCTGCGCTAGTCCTTGCGAGTATCATCTCGAGCTCCGGCGGACTTGCAACATACGTCTTTTGTGGCTGAACGGCAATCAGGTCCACGATGCCATCGAACCTTCGCTTCCAAGCGTCACTTGGGCTTGTGCCGTTGGCAGGTGATCCCGGTCCTGGCGATCCGAGGGTTTGTCTGGCCGGAGTCACATTTGGCGATCCCGCTGGCCTGACATCCTTCTCTGCAGGTGGAGGCGGTGTGGCCGTTGAGGGAGCGTTTGCGCCGTTCTGCATCGGACTCTGCTGTCGCTGCTGCTGTTGGACTTGCTGATCGAATGGCATCGACTGGGAGCGATTCATACCTCCTTGAATCTGCTGTGGAGGAGATCGAGTGTTGTCTCTGCGTTGATCGACCATATTGCCAGGCAGCCCTCCATAGCCCGTAGGCTGATTGTTGCCTTGTACTGGTGGGCTTTGCCTATCATTACGCTGCTGCTGGGCGAATCCCATACTTTGGGACTTTGGGAACACGCCGTGGGCTGGATGACCTGGGTATGGACCGAAATCCCTATTGGCCGAGTCTGCCGATGGCACCTGCGGCGAGGAGACAATACGACTTCCTTGCACAGCTTGACTTGGGGCAAAGCTGCCAGGACTACCCTGACGCTGTTGCGGGTTGTGCTGCTCGTGAGCGAAGTAGTTCTCGCCGGTGGGGAAGGCTCCCGGTGGTCTGGGTGTCGAGATGGACTGCTGCGAAGGCAGACGATCCATGCCAGGGAAGTGTTGACCGTTGGGCGGCTGCATTTGTGATTGCGGCTGTCTGTTCGTCGGTCTGTCGACGGAGAATGACGTGGGACGTAGTTTCTAGTCGTGATCGGAATGTCAGCGAAGGTGTACAAGGTAACAGATTCAAAGACACAAGATCCCAGCGTTCTCCTTCGCTCCATATCGGCGACTGGAGCATCCCCAGGGTTGAAAAGATCGCCGATGACCATCTCCACTCACCTCTTCCTCGACGACGGTAAACTTGTCCTCCTTCTTATCCTTGTCCTTCTTCCCAAAGCCAAAGAAGCCGCTCCTCCTCTTATCCGCTTTGCTGTTCACACTGCCAGTATCCCCCATCGTCCCGTTGGTGCTCATCCTCTGCAAATCCTGTTGATGGGCCTGTGCGACTCCGGGTCCGCTCGTTCCTGACGACGATTGCCTCGTGCCCGGTACAGGTCCTTGCGGGTGTGAGAATTGTTGCTGCTGAGGGTGATATTGCGGATTGCCTCCCATGCCCCGGGCGTTTTGGGAGCTGGCAGGCGATGTCGAAGCTGGAGGAGGGGCCAGAGGGGATACCTGTTGTGATTTTCGTTTGAACATGACGTCCGAATGACACCCTTTCGGCGAAGTGTCGCTCTGAGTTGCTTCTGATGTGATCGAATCCGTTTCAAGTCGACGATACCCTTGATCGCCGGTCGATGCGGTCAATGCAGTCCACTACTACTACTGCACAAATGAGGATGTGATGTGACTGTATGCCATCCTGCAAGCTGACCACCGAGACAACACCGAGATCACTTGCGCCCTCATACGCCCGCAGAGCCCACCCGAATTACACCGCCCCTGGCGCTCCGAACTGACGTAGTGGCAGTTACCGGACTAGGCCGAGATCCACCTTCACCCAAATGCCAGAGCCAGCTCTGTCGGATCGATCGAGACGCTTATCATGCTCTCCAGGTTGCACAGCGCAGCAACAACGAAACTAGTGTCCATGAAGGTTTCATAAAGTCATGTATGTACAGCATGCAAGGAGACTCGACATTACGGGACATATACGGGATCGTGCCAACGGATGTTCGTCATCTCCCTGCTTTTAAGCCAGGAGGGCGGCGGCTCCGACCATGACGGCCATGACCGAGGCGAAGATTGGGCCAAGGTTGAGAGGAGCGAACTGGGAGACGGCAGCACCGGTCGACCTGGCAGCGGAAGCAGCGGCGTTGGAGCCCGAGGCAGCCGATGATCCGGCACCAGCGGCACGCGAGACAGATCCGCTAGCGCTGCCAGACATGCTGCCGGTGGCAGAGGCGGAAGCAGCAGAGCCGGACATCGAAGCGGATCCCGAGCTCGTTGGAGTGACAGCAGCGGCAAGGGATTGGATTCCTAAAGAAGCGACATCAGTATGGCACCGTGGACTACCCGTTCACCGACTACTCACCATTTCCGATACTGGTGTAAGTCTTACAGTTGGACGAGGCGGGGGTAGAGTAAGGAGTCTGAGGAGTCACAGTGTATCCGACAGTGAAGGTGCCGATCGATCCACCATCAGCAGTGTAGGTACCGGTGTATCGCTGAGCAAAGGTCGAGGTGGAACCGTTGGGCTGGGGGTAGATTCCTGGTGGGTAGGCGGCATCGGCATCACATTCAGTGAACGAGTTGTCGGTGTAGCTGAAAACGAGATAAGCTCGATTCGCAAGAGGACCAGCTTGAACGTTTACTCACTCTCCAGGCATGACCCACTGGCAACCCATCTCGTCAAGAGTGTGCTGGCACTCTAGGGCAGCAGAGTAGGTCGAGTTCTCGGCGATGCAGATTCGGAGACAGAACTGGTTGTACGACATGTAGCTGGGGGTCATCAGCGAGTGCTCATCGCGTTGTATGTGACCTCAGTACTCACTTCATCCACTCCTCGTAGTGAACATCGGAACCAGTGGCGTTGGTGGTCACGTTACCGCCGACAGGGTTTCCGTCTCCGGTAGCACCGTGAGGGTCGAGCTCTCCTCCCTGGTCACCCTGCTGGATGTTGAGTTTGGTGAGGTCTCCCATTCTAGTTTCAACGTCAGCTAAAAGTTCCCCAGGCAAAGGAGGCACACGCACCCCTGGATCTGCCAGTAAAGAGGGGTTTTGACAAAGTGGACACTGGTGAAGGTACCGTCTGGGATGACTCGAGCGTTGTTTCGGGGCTCTATACGATGGAGCGGTCAGCTGAATCCTTAGACTCATGGAGCAGGCACTCACGGACACACCAAGCGACCTCGTAAGCCTCGGTGTCACCGATGACCGAATTGGGCTCTGGAGGGGCAAAGAGACAGCTGATCGTGATTCAGCCGATGTTGAAACACTTCCTTAGCAGCCCACTCACAAGTCGTCAATGGCGTTCAACGAGGCGAGTCGAGACATCGAAGTCTGGTTGATGGGCGTGCCCATGGTGGCCTGAGGAGGGTTGGTCGATCCCATGGTTCCGGTGGCGGTGACCTGGGCCTGAGCCATACCGGCGAGGGTCAAAGCGGTGGTAGCGAGGAGGGCGAACATTTTGAACAGAGATGAACTATAGGAAGGTCAGTCGTATTCTGGGGAGTCAGAGAGCGATGACGAGGCGTAGCGATGAGTTCGTCGAGGGTCGGGGGCACAGACACGTTGATACCCAATAGAGTGAAAGAATCTCAACAGGGTGGGAATATGGTTGATGTGGCTTGCTTCCTCTCAGTCCCCCTGCAGGCGATCGCTTCACCGTCGATCTCGCAAGTCGAAATGAGAGAGAGAGGACTCGGGAGTACATGCGGGACAGCATGTTCGTCGCCCATCGGCGTCGACAACTCACCTATTGATCGAGAGTAGAGAAGAAACTGGTCGTCAAGCTGAGATCGAGCTGACTGTCGATGGCGACTAATTGATCGTGAAGGTGAAAAGAATGGCAATGAGCGTGAACGATCGTCAGTGATCTAGTTGTAGGTTTGATTGGTGGTAATTGAACGAGAAGTATGCAGTCAGTCTCGAAAGCAAGGCGGTGTACTTAGGTGAATGGAAAAACGAGAGTGAGTGAGGTCAACAAGGCAGGACGACGCGTTTGGACCTTTTGGGACCGAGTTCCAGACTGCTAAAAATAGAGACAGCCCTCTAGCGGAAGGGGGGGTGAAACTCGGACCGCCACGGACTGGTCGATGACACAGGGCTCGTCTATCGTAAACTCGCGGGTGACCATGATGCGCAGAGGTGACTGCGCAGACTGTGCAAATCGCCCCCGTGCGTCTCCCTGCGTCTCCCTTTCCCCAGTGCGCACAATGCAGATCTCGAAACAGGATGGCTATTCCTGGAATCCAGCAAAAGCACGGCCGGCATGTTTGCGAATTACGAAACAAGCGAAACACCGAGCGTGCCAAATCCGCGCGTAACGAAATGGCTCTCACACGGTGAACGGTGAACTTGTGCGTTGATCAAGTGGCCCACTTTAGCTGGTCGTTGGCCTGTAGCTAGCTCTGTCGACCTCTCTCCTCACAACTGACATTGAATCGTTCTGGATTTCGCTCTACCCGTCTAGATTATCACCAGATTGCGATGTCAGGACGGTGAGAACGGAGCCGGTAGGAGTGCTTTTGAGGCAAGCAGCTTGCATCGACAACTCGAGGATGCTAGTGGACATAGATGCTTGTGAGTCTGTGACGATTCGTTCAAATCTGGGGTGCCTCGAGTCCGACTCGGGCGATCGACAACGGAAAGCTTGCAGAGTGTAGACAAGGTATAATGCAGCCTGCAGAGTTGCAGACATGTTGCAATGTGAGATAGTAAGAGGATCAGAAGTTACGCACCAGCTGTCATCAGACAAAGTGCCGGGTCAATTGTATGTAGGAAGCGGATGACAGACACTGTGGTGGATCCGTGCATAGGCCAAGGTTGGAAGTGATCAAGGATGACAGGTCCTGATGAAGATCGTCAGTGGCACGGACTTAGATCCGGTGCGGACTCGGTCCGATCTGCCTATTGACGGCGATGGCGATCAGTTCTGAAATGTGGACCTCATTGAGGAGAAAGTGCGAGCCCATACGGTCCCTCCTGCCAATGTCTTGGTGACACTTGACCAGAGTCATCCTTTTCAATCTTGAGACAGAGTGTCTCGATATTCCCCCGTTGCAGTTCCATGCGCTCCAGCAAGCCAGCGAGAATCTCGTATCGTGATACACCGATGCATGTCATTTGCACCAGACTCCTAAATCCCCATCCTCATGCGCCTATGGTCTCTCTATGCGAATCCATGGTTTAGGCCTTGAGGGCGTACTCTGCAAACATAGCGTCAGTATTATGACACTCCACACATCCACGTGCACTGCTAGGCATCAAGCCTAGCATACGACTCACTTCGCTGAGGGAAGTGGATCTGTCGCTTGTGCTGCTTCTCGGTGATGGCGTGCGACTCCTTGTGGGTCAGTCGTCTCCTGATAGCCCTGGTCTTCTTGTATCGGAGGTCGAGGGGGAGGTATTTCGACTTCTTGTAGAACTCTCGGAGGTTCTGTCTCTGCTTCTGGTTGACGACGGTGAGGACTCGGGCGATGGACTTTCGGACGCCGTTGCTGAGGGGAGGTCAGTGACTGTTCACTTGACTCGCGACATGTGGCGACATGTGGGCCGTGGTCATGGAATCCTATGGAGTTTCCGGGCATCATGTTGGTGGACTCCGTCTTGAGCGTCTCCGTGCACCGCCATGCCCTAGCATCGACCTCATCTACAGCCATGACAGCCAGATCTTTCCTGAAGCCCGTCCTGGCATTCCGTGCCAATGCCTCCTTCGCTCCACGTCCTCCAGCCCCATTGTTTGCTAGCTCGACGGAAGTCCTCACTCACATCTTGGTCAACTTGCTGGCGGATCCACCGGCGATCTTCTGAACCCTCAGCGAGGCGAGCTCAGTCTTGAGCTCGTTGAGCTGGGAAAGCAGGTCCTGCTTGTTTCTGCAAACGATATCAGCATTATTTCCCCATACGCTTCATTGTCGTGCTTCTCCCAATCCATTCTACATAGCTCCGCATGCTCATCCCATATCCCCATCCTCTACTGCTGGCCCCTCCTAGCCTAGCCCGATCCCACTATTTGTCCATTTCCTTCTTCGATGTTCCCCACTTGGTGTTGATATGCCACTCACTTGGACTGGAGCTCGAAAGCACGGATTTTGTTGGAGGAAGACATCGTACTAGATCCAGAGTCAACAGCGGTCCTCGTCCAGGCGGTGTAGGTATCGACGTACGAGGTTATGTCTTGATGGTTGAGCAGGAGATCACTTCAGAAAAGCTTTTCCACAAACGTCTGCGAGGCGCCAGGGTCACGCCGGGCACAGCGTAGCAGCGAGGGCGTTGGGCGGGTGAGTGGGAGCGGGATCAAAAAGAGGGAGAAGGACTGAACGTGGCGGAAGCATTTATCATCGGCGTTAAGGAAATTTCGTCTGTCCGACATTCTCGACAGGTCTACGATCGCGCACCGTCTCCATTTGGTTCCGCCAGCTCGGGAGCCTGACCTCAGCGGTCGTAAGGCCCGCGATCGGGAATGATCACCTCGGTCACGAGCCTAGCTCGGGTGTGGAGAAGGTGGCAATCGCGCTCCGCGCGATGAGTGAGCGTCATGTCGCTGCCAACGATTCCACCGGACTCAACATCTAATCCTTCTGCTTCTCACTTACGCAGGACGTAAACTAGAACGCTTCGATAGTATCATTATCGCGAATATCACTCAAAATGGTCCGAATCTCCTTCAAAACCGTTCAGAACAAGGTACGTCGCACCTAAGATTCCACATGCGTCATATGTCTGTTCCACCGGTCAGAGGAAGTAATGGGTGACTTGAACTGACGTAGAGGATCGGTGTAGCTGTTCAATGTGGAGGCTGAGGATTCCGAGACAGTGCGTTAGCTCCCCTCATTCTCACCCTGCTTGGACAAGAGGAAGGAGCTGACCTTGTGACTATAGGTCGGGGATCTGAAGAAGAAGATCGAGGAAACGCAAACGTTCCCTACGGCAAACCAGAAGTTGATCTACTCCGGTACGTGTCTTTCCGGCATCCCGGAGCTGCGTACCTGACAGTCTTCAAGGCAAGATCCTTAGCGACACAGCTACGGTCGGCTCGTTGAAGATCAAGGAGAAGGACTTCATCGTGGTCATGGTGTCAAAAGTGTGTCGAGCTGTCCTCTCCCTCCCGACTGCAGCTGATGATATACATTCTTACAGCCTAAAGCTGCACCTGCTGCTGCTACACCAGCTCCAGCTCCAGCTCCAGCTCCGGCTGCCGCACCTGCACCAGCTGCTACAGAGGCACCTGCCGCCGCTCCAGCAGAGACGACACCAGCTCCTGCTTCTTCGACTACCGCCGCCCCAGCAGAGTCGGCTGCCGTGCCTCAGGAGTCGAGCGCCGGTCAGAGTTCAGCTATGGGAGGATCCTTCCGTGAGCTAGCTATCCTAGTCTTGTTACGTCGCAGGGAAAGCTAATATAAATTGCTATCGAAGTGACCGGAGAGGCACTGCAGCAGGCTATCAACGGAATGGTCGAGATGGGCTTTGACAAGGACCAAGCGATCAAGGCAATGAGGGCGAGCTTCAACAACCCCGACAGGGCGGTCGAGTACCTGATGAGCGTGAGTCCTGCAGGTGATGTCTCGAACAGTCTGCTAAGATGGTCATAGGGAAACATCCCCGAGACCGAAGGATCAGGTTCCGCACCAGCGCTCACACCCGCACAAGTAGGTCTATCCTCTTGCTGTCGATTTCTGTACAGTTGCTGATCGGCCCCGCAGCCCGCTGCTCAACCTGCAGCTCCTATCACAACCCCTTCCGCTTCGGCAACTGTGAGCAATATTATTGGAGGCAAGGATCTATGTCTGACATTGCTTGAAGGCTGCTGTCGCTCCAGCGGCTGCTACACCCGCCGCTGCTCCTGCACCATCGGGCAACCAGGGTAGTGCGGACAACCTTTTTGCTGTGAGTATGACGTGATCTCACCTGTAACATACAGCTGACGACATTGACAGGCTGCCGAAGCTGCCAGTGAGCTACTTGTAGTAGTGTCCTTGTCAGATGAGCCTCGCTGACAGTCAACAGTGAACAGGGATCGAGGAGGTCCAGTGGGAGCTGCCGGCGCCGGCGCTGGAGCTGGTGCCGGACTCGGTCAGGGAGGCGGACCAGACCTCGCGGATCTCGCCAACTCGCCTCATGTCCAGCAGATAGCCCAGGCGAGTACATCACCATATGAGATGTCTGTAATCTGCTAACATCGCCTATAGATGGTCCGAGAGAACCCTGCCATGATCCAGCCACTTTTGCAACAGATTGCCACGCAAAATCCCCAGCTCGCTCAACTTATCGCCCAGAACCCACAAGCGCTGATGGAGCTACTGGGTGCCGGTGGTGAGGGCGACGAGGGAGATGACGACATGATGGGCGGCGTGACGCAGGTCAACTTGACCCAGGAGGAGGCGAACGCGGTCGAGAGGGTGAGTGTTGTGACGGCCCCGTAGTCAAGAAGGATCTGACTTTTGGTCACAGCTCGAGCAACTCGGTTTCGGTCGTCAAGAAGTCCTGCAGGCATATCTCCTGTGTGACAAGAACGAGGAGCTCGCCGCCAATTACCTGTTCGAGAACGGCTTTGACGATTGATGAAGAGAACTTGGGAAATGATGGGCGTCTGAAGTGGATAGAGCTGAGTAGACTCTTTTGGAAGCACGAGTCTGGAGCGTAATGACGACAGCTTATTGTCAATATAACACATGTATGCGAAACGCTGAACGACCAGTCAGAGTTGTGTCGCATGACGCTCGGGCCTTTGCAGGTGAAACACGAAATCTGAAACCCGCAGGAGATCGAAATGTTGCCGGGCGACTGAGCGAATGTTGCGGATTCTTCATTGCTAGGATACCACCTCGAACTCGGACGACGTGACGACGCGTCTTCATGACTTTGGTATGAAGCTGACGACTTGGACGAGAGACAGACAGCGGGAGGGATGACTGATCCATTGATGCATAGCGTGTCTAGTGATTCTTTGTACTTACCATCTTGCAGCTTAGCCTTAGAGGCACATTGAGGCAGGTCCTCTGTACACCAAGGATGGATTTAGCGGCTGGACCGCTGGAGTAGAAGTTCGAACCGGCTGGTCCGCTACTCCCCGAGGAGCCCCATTGAAGTGATCCTGATCTGGATGAGAGATGGCGGGACCATTCGACGCGAAGGATGTTCAACGGATAGTCAAGTGTTACTCCCGGGTCGCCATTGTGAGATGTCAGGGCTTGTCCGAGAGACAGAGGATCGGTGAGTCAGCTCCTCGAGCCTGAAGTGACCAGTGCGCTGGCTGATATCTATGGGTTAGGCCTGTTCGTTCCTGCGGCGGTGCAAGTGCTTCTGGTCCCTGTATTACTGGTCACTGCGTGGTCGAGACCCAGTGCGTGAGTAGACCCATTTCGGATACGAGACCTCAGCTGATGAGAATTGTGATTCAGGACGCTCTTGTTCTTGAGTGTGGAGATACTGCTCGACGTGGCGATATCGACATGGAGCTTCGCGGTGGATCTTCAGCCTCCCAGGCGGAGGTTCTTCGCGGTGGAGGATACAGCCCTCGGTAAGCCACTAACCAGTCCTTGAGGTTAGCGTCGTGTTGACAGGGAGTAGCTGTCACGTCATCCCTGCCCACCTTGTTCCTCCTGCTCGCCATCACGTCGATCCTTATCGCGACCTTGCGACCGAGTCTCCCGAGGTCGATGCGGTCGACTATTGTGACCAACATATATTCAGTGCTAGTCCTCCCTTTGGTCCCAATAGGATTTATAGGTACCCTGCTCGGTTCCTTCCTCCTGATTCAATATGGTGAGTTCGCTCTCCCTATCAGAAGGCTGAAAGGCTTGATAGCGCTAACGTGAATAGAGGGCAATAGTATATCTGGCTTCGTGTCAGAGTCAGACTCATGGGTCCACGCCGTCATCACAGCCGCAGGCGCGGTGTCGAGTGAGTTGGCGACGTGACCGTCGCGTCGACTAGTGAAGTCTCCCGCTGACAAGAAAGCAGTCTCGGCGTATATCCTCTTCGTGCTATGCCTCTCTTCGATCCTCTTCTTCTCGCTGCCCTCACGGAAAAAATGGACGAGGCATCATCCGTATCGACCCCTCTTATCACTTGCGATTTTGGACATTGGACTGGCGTTATCATGCGCCGAACATGCCATCACCCTGGTTTCGCTGTCCTTCACCATCCTAGTGGTCCGTCGAGCACTCAAACTCGCAGCAATGATCTTTCTCGTTGTGGGCTTCTTGCTAGTCGACAAACCACGTTCAAGCCCTTCTCTCGCTGTCGAAGCCAAAACAACCACCGACGCACCTCGTCACGCTCGATCAAGATCGTCGTTCGGCCAAATGCCCGATCGCATACGGATCCCCTCGAGGCGGGTAGCCCGGAATCGAAGCAAGACGGCGTCGGGAGCAACTGGCAAAGGGCTCAGAGGACAGATAGGCAATCCCCTCGACGAGACATTCCGGAAGATGACCACGGACGAGACTCGGGATTTCCACGCTACAAAGGCCGGAGGGAAGAATGCCGCGGTCGGGGATGGAAAGAAAGTGTCGTTTGTCAAACCCGCAGAAAGGGTTGTATTCAGAACAGTGAGCAGCTCCAGCACGCCCTCGATCTGGTCAGAGCTGATCACGACATATTAGCCAACGGCCAGAGCGCCAGTCTTGTCCTTCACCTCGTCCGCCTTTTCCGCCTCGTCACTTACCTATATCGCCAGGGTGGTCCAGCCAGACTTGCCAATTCGCCAATTAGAATTTAAGAACGATTTTAGCCAAGTGCGATGTCCGGACGTCGCTGGTAATTCGATCCTCACGCGGTCGTCGGTGAAGAAGAACTTTGGGTCAATCTACTATCCAGAGCGGCTCAGCGTCCAAGAGTCAGACTTGGCTGAATGGCCACCAGCTACTTCTTCTCTGTCTCGACCAGAATTCAGTCGAACGGTCCCCGTGGCTTCGACAATCGCTGTGCCTCCCAACGCGGTGACGGCGCAGGAAGCAGCTGGCAAGCGATTCAGCAGGAACCGAGGCTCGAGCGACGATGCGGGTCGAGCTCGGGTCAGGTTTGATCAACCCCATATCCGGCAACTATCCCAACCACACCCATACGCCTTGATCAGCCCTGATACGGGGGATCGTATCACTCTTCGCGACATTCCACGACGGAGAGCGGAGATGAGCCTATACACACCGTCAATGGAGCCTGCGCTAGAGAAAGTGAAATACAAACCGACATTACAGCGCTCGAACACCATAATCACAAATCCATTCGAGCTGGACATTGAGGAAGGGGACGAACCGAGCGTGCCGGCTAGACCGAACAAGCACCCCGGGAGGAGGATAGTGAGGTCTAGGGCAATGCAACAATCGATCGAGATTGAACTTGGGCAATTCCCCTCGCCGCCCGACATGCCCGCTCTAGTCGAGCCACATTCTCTCAGTCGGGACGACCGAAGGAATGGGGAGAGCTCAACCAGGCCTCAGGGTGAAAGAAGGGATACAGATCCGACAATAGCCATGGACCCGTCTATCGCCTCAGGAAGCCTGCCGGAGTTGGTGTCTCGCAGCATCACTGCTTCACCCCGGAGACTGAGCTCTTCAAGCTCCGACGTATCGACGTACTCATTAGAAGAGATCCACCCGAGATCCCTGTTCTTCGCTACTCCCGCCGAATCGCCCAGCAGTAGCGACCATACCGTGACCCCCCTCAACTCCAGTTCGATCAACTTCGCCTCTAGCCCATCGCGCTCCGGCCCAAACACCTCGCTGATCCGGCAGAGTCCAATGACTTTCGGATCCTCCAGTGAGGATAGCTTCGGGACCACCATTCCCGCTAGAGCATACCTCGCGTCAAGGTATCGCGGTAGTGGGGAACAAGTGGTCGATGGGGATGGGACCAGACACCGGTCAGAGGTGCAAAGCGTCTTGGCGAGTTTGCACAGATTGCAGCGGGACGCGGGGATAGAGGCGGATCCCAACAGGTTGAGCTTGATCAGGGAGTTCGGCGGAGACGGGTATAGTCCGCGGGGCGGGTCATACGACAGCCTGAATGGAGATGGTGGGAGGAACGGGGAGGACGGCGTGCTCAGAATTGTCAGTGACGATGACGAGGCAGAATTAGTCAGAGGTTTCAGCGGTCAGAGCAGCCCGACTATCGTCGCGGCCAAAAGCGCTCGGGATACAGCTTGGGCAAAGCGCTACCCAGGGAACATGGTCTAGACAGAAACCAGATAGTGATCATGCATCAGTCTGACAGTCCGCTCGACTCCTCGTCGGCGTCAAGTTGACCGACTCGTCGGCCCAGGTGGTCCAGATCACCGGTGTCGCTGCCAGTGTCATCAGACCGGTCACCTCCATTATTTCTGCCGTCTTTCAGTTCTCCGTCTGAGTCATCGCTTAAATCTGGGCGATCGATCTATCTCAAGAATTAGTATCGCGCGAGGGATCCGTACCGATCGACTCACGATGCGCATGTACTCTGTGGCAATCTCATCCTTCTCATCCAGCTCCAAAGACTTCGCAAACCAAGCTCTGGCGTTCCGCAACAATCCCGGATTAGGTGATTCTCTCACTCCTGGTCGAACGCCGAAGCGAGGGCGATCCGAGTCGGACGAGGAGGAGGACGAGCTCCGCTGACGCGCCGCTCGAGCAGAGTCTTCAGGCAATGAGTCTCGCAAGGATGACATTGGCGGTCTAGCTGCGCTCGGCTGGGCCAAATAGAAGGAAAGCAAACCGGCGTAGGTGTGAAGCGGACCACAGACGGTGTAAGGGTATGAAGACAAGTATCTGCGGGCAGAACAATGTCAGCACTCTGAGTCGATGGCGCGAACAAATCACTCACGTCTCCAGCTCTTCCAATGCTGCTCTATACTGCTCATGTTTGATCATGTGAAGGATGAGGCCGAGGAGTAAAGCCGGTTTCTATCGTGTCATTGATCAGTTTTGATCTTGCCTTTACCTTGCTCCAGAACTCACGTCAATCTCCTTTGCAGAGACACGCAGGGTCTTGAGCCATCTCTCGACGCTTCTGTCAGACCCGCTTCCTTGAGAGTATTGACTAGCCGAGGTGTGTATGCCCGAGCTGCCGTTCCTCGCGTTGAGCAAGAGCAGGCCCCACTGCCAGCTCGACTTCCACGAGACCTCTCTGCATCGGATCTGGAAACACGGTCAGACGTGTGCAAGTCGATCATTCGAATAGCGCCTCACCAAGATGGCCCATGCTCGCCTGGCTCGTTCATATTCCCCTCGTAGAAGGCAGACATGTAGGAGATCGGTGAGGTTTTGTATGTGGATCTTCCGCACAGGCGCAGTTTCGATGTCTATCCGTACATGCGGTGTGAGTGGCGATGTGTGGGCTGGCATACGACCCACATGCCTGAGGTCGTTGGGCTGGATGAACAAGGAGAGCGAGTATGGTGAAGAGGTTGTTGTTGCTTGTGGTGGATCGCTAGGGTGGAGGTTGGATTTGTAACAGTGCCACATGTATTTGTATGGTCGGGATTACAATCGGAGTTATCCCGTGATAATTTTCAAAAGGTGTGGGTCATTGTTTCGCCGCCCGACTACCCTGCGCGCGTGGGCGGGGCAGTCGATGCACGCTGGGACGCACGCTGGCTCTGCTGCTGGCCTCCGCTCACTGTCTGGCACAAGACATTGACATTGGATTCATCCCTTGTCCTCTAATCTACCTTTATCAGGTATAAACAGCTCAACCACTTTCCCAAAAGTACTCAAAACAGCCATCAGATACGCTTTGTCAGACAGACGAAGCTATCACCTCAAAAGCAACTAAAACAATCATGGCCGAGTAAGTTTTTTTTTCCGTGAACAGGCTGGCGAAAATCTTCAGCTGGGAACGGACGATCGCGAGGAGGCTATGCGGTCGAGGAAATGGTCGAAATAGGATCAGGAACGGTTCAGGAGTCTCGCTGGGACGCGATCGCAGCTGTGCAGGCCTTACATGCAGCGAAGTACGAGCAGTCCGGCTGACCATACCACAGCGTTAAACCAGAGGGCAATGACCTCGAACTTGAAGGAGAGCAGATCGAGACCAACTGGACTCAGGTCACCGACAAGTGAGTGCCATGGCGAGATCAAGCTTGCGGGACACCCCTGACCTGGTGCAGCTTCGACAACATGGAGTTGAAGGCCGACCTCCTCCGAGGTGTCTACGCCTACGGTTTCGAGCGACCCTCTGCCATCCAGCAGCGAGCTATCATGCCCATCATCACTGGACGTGACTGTATCGCCCAGGCTCAGTCCGGTACCGGAAAGACCGCCACTTTCTCGGTCTCGATTCTGCAGCGAGTGAGCAAGCATTCGCGGAGTATCGTCGCGTGACAAATGCTGACTTTACCCAGATCGACACCTCGGTCAAGAAGACCCAGGCTCTGATCCTCGCCCCAACCCGAGAGCTCGCCCAGCAGATCCAGAAGGTCGTCATCGCTCTCGGAGACTACCTCAACGTCGACTGCCACGCTTGTGTCGGTGGAACCGCCGTCCGAGAGGACATGGCCAAGCTCCAGGAGGGACCCCACGTCGTTGTCGGTACCCCAGGCCGAGTGTTCGACATGATCAACCGAGGTGCCCTCAAGACCGACTCTGTCAAGATGTTCTGTCTTGACGAGGCCGATGAGATGCTCTCCACCGGATTCAAGGATGCCATCTACGACATCTTCCAGCTCCTCCCTGCCGAGACCCAGGTCGTCCTGCTCTCCGCCACCATGCCCCAGGACGTTCTCGAGGTCACCAAGAAGTTCATGAGGGACCCCATCCGAATCCTCGTCAAGCGAGACGAGCTCACCCTTGAGGGTATCAGGCAGTTCTGTGAGTCAGCATCGCAAAACTGTCATTGCGTATACTAATCCTCTCCCAGTCATCGCCGTTGAGAAGGAGGACTGGAAGCTCGACACCCTGTGTGACTTGTACGAGACTGTCACCATCACCCAGGCCGTCATCTTCTGCTCGACCAGGAGAAAGGTCGACTGGCTCACCCAGAAGCTCCACGAGCGAGAGTTCACCGTCTCCGCCATGCACGGTGACATGGACCAGGGTCAGCGAGAGGTCATCATGAAGGAGTTCCGATCCGGATCTTCCCGAGTTCTCATTGCCACCGACTTGCTTGCCCGAGGTATCGACGTCCAGCAGGTCTCCCTTGTCATCAACGTGAGTCCTATCACGATCACGTTGCATCTGTATACTGACATTGCGCCAGTACGATCTCCCCGCTTCCAAGGAGAACTACATCCACCGAATCGGTCGAGGTGGTCGATTCGGCCGAAAGGGTGTTGCTATCAACTTTGTCACCACCGAGGACACCAAAATGCTCCGAGAGATTGAGCAATTCTAGTGAGTCCGAGCGAACCTGGCTCTCGTTTCCAGAAACTAACGAAACCTCCTCTCAGCAACACCCAAGTCGACGAGATGCCACTCAACGTCGCCGACCTCATCTAAGCGTCCCATCACCCATAGAACCACCGATCCCTTTCCTTCTTTCCCCCTTAGTGAGCGATGGCGGTGGTGTGCGAGTCAAAGTGGACGTGGGAGCTTCTTCGGAGAGGCCGGAGACCGAAACGCATTTGTGGAGGCAGACTTGCGTTGCTAGTAGACCTGAACAGTGACGGGATAGGACCGTCTAGACTAGGGAGGTGGTTATGAACGTACGATTTTCCGATCTTTTAGAATTCTTCTCACCCTTTTTCCCGGTAATTGTGGGCGAGAGCTTTCAGACTCTTGCTCATCTCCATGCGATCAGTTTTAGCATTGCGAGGCTGGTGGCGAACTCATCAGCGGGCTGATAGGTGATCGACTCCTTTGCAACGTAATCAGCAAACCTGATTTTCCCTCCTACTGCCGATGCTCTGACGGGAAAGTGCTCCGTTCCTCAGGATTTAAGGCTGATACTGATCGTTGTATGCAAGTTCATGTGATGCGAGGTGATACAATTGCTACAAATACACGTGTTGCTTGCTAGCGTGCTCTGGGGTTCTCCTCGAGATGATTCTACGCGGCTCATGGGACGCAGCATCATACCAACCTCTCATTCTGCTGAATCTCGCTCGTCCAATCTGGCTTCCTGGTCCTCAGTTCCTCGGCTACTGATCCGGCGGGCGTTATTGATGACCCAGTGGCGTCTGCCTGGGGATTCGATATTCCCTCTGCCCTTCGGTCCTTCTTCTCCTGTCGCAACGCCCGCATCTTCGCCAATTCAGTCTGCAGCTCCGGCTGTGATCGAGGAGGTCGCTAGTGAAGAGCAAACGTCAGCTGATTCTCGAAGACTATGGTGCAGGAGTCAGCTCACGTGTGTCTGCTCGTAAGGTGGCCATAGGATCTCTTTGTACTTGAGCAAGTCCGTCAGTCAAAGCTCGATCGAGTAACTCCGAGTGAGTTATGACCTGACTGGTCGCTCACAGGCTGGACGTTGTTATTGTACCTATTCCACGACAATCAGCACAGGTAGTATGGGATAAAGTAACTGTCCTACTGACCACTCGGGATCACCGAACTTGAACATGATCCACACGGGGAAGAACATGTACAACCCGAACTTGAACACCTCGACTACGAAGAAGTCAGTCACGACTCCTGCTTTTGATCTCTCTTGATCGCGAGAGCCAGTAAACATACGATTTGGTCCTGACACATTGAGTCTGGCCATCGTGCTATGCCTTCTGAGAGAGATGGTGATGTAGCTGTCAGTGATACCCAGTCAACGAGCACCGAGAGCAAACCGAGTGAGCACTCGCAATTGCAAAACCCGATTTCGCCCTCACCCGGGAGTGCGCTTCCGCCGGAAAGAACAGGAGGCGGGTGGCGAATAATTTGATTCCGCTCTTTGCTTGACGCGTCACCTCGACGACAACATGACTTCTTTCTTTTTCTTCGATCCACTCAAGAGCGTCAATACATCAGAGCCCCGTCTGTACTACATCCTTGCACCCTTCAACGCCTCACGAGGGGAACCTTCGCACATATCATCGACCAGAACACTCACTCAAGCTCGCTGGATCAGGGGCAGATCAGGCGTTAGACTTTATTAGGCAAGATATATGTCCAGGTATGTTGACGATCGAACGAGTGGTCAGCTCTTGATCCCTTATCGCTGACGCTTCTTCACCAGACGTAGGGAAGCTGCTGAACTCGCTCGAGTTCTCGCTCTATCCACCCAAGAAGCGGTGACCATCTCGAACCTCTCTCCTCACCAGCTCAGCTCGTCGAAGAGCGGAACTCAAGATTCGAAGGAGATGGAACTTCGAGCAGTCGACCCAGCCTATATGGCCCATCATTACGGTCAGGACGGGCCTGGGTACTTTCCTTTGTCGATAGACGGGATGCCACCTCAAGTGAGGACATTGGATGCGGAGGTTGGCGGATTTCAACCCGACTTGTTGAACCCCATGGGATCGGGCGAGTCAGACCCTATCTCCAATGGTCCGCTGAGCCATCGTAAGTCTATCGACTGGTCTACGAGCTCTGTCTTTCATCTCTCAGCTGACAATATCGCAGCGCTTACGGTCAGTGGTATACAGTCCTTCACACCAAGTCGATCGTCAGACCTACACTCCGCACCGGCCAGTGCCCCAATGCCCCCGGCAGCCCAGCTGCAGTCCTCGATGGCCGCACCATCAGATATCAGGGCAACGTTCTCCTCACCGATTGGACAAATACCATCGTCACGGCCGTCCGAGTCTCGCGCTGATACCGATGGCCGCAAAGATACCAGCAGCATCAGCGGCCCTCTGTTCTCGCCAACGCAAACCTCCAAGGACAACCGGACTCCGCCTCTCCCACGGCCTAGAGAGCCAATAGTGTATGGACGACGCAACCTAACAGATACGGCTTCAGCAGTAACTGGACCCTCGAGGGCTGCTCTCGGCACTCCTGCCACAAACTCGCGCTCGCCTTACCAAACACCTCAACCCGCCCATTCGTCAATACCTCGCCGGACTAGTTTAGGCCCGAAGGGCCCATTTGCTGTATCAGATGATGATGAGACGGAGGATGAAGTTGAAGATCGAAGCAGTCGGTTCAAGACCCCAGCGCCTCCAATTCCAGGTCCAGTTCCCGTCGCGGGCTCCAGTCGATCTAGAGTCGAGGTTGTCATACCTATCCGAGAAGCGCCAAAATCACAATCGATCCCACCAGTGCAAACGCCCCGGAGACATGACTCGCCCGACCCCCTCGACGGCAACTTGACTCGTTCACGACCACCCGTCAATCCTCCATCATCGAGCAATCGCCGTCTCTCCAGCAGCGTATCTGCCAGGAGTATGAGCGTGTCCGTACCACCCGAAACTCAGAAAACGGATGAAGGATCTATTCCCTTTCCCTCCCGAGCATCACGCCGCGTTCAGGACAAGAAGCAGAAAGAGGAGGAGGAAAAGGAGAAGCGGCGAGAGGCCAGGCGGATTCGTAAAGAGAAAGAAGCAAGGGAGAAAGCTGAAGTCGAGGCCAAAGAGCGGGCGAGAGCTAGCAGTACTGTGGACCAGCCACCTGTTGAGGTGACACCGTCGAGTCGGAAGCGAGCTAGAAGTATAGTCGAGGCCGAGCCGATTAGCACGGTGGAGACTCCAGCAACGAAGAGGAGCGCTGGCGAGCGGAGGAGCAAGCGGACATCGGGACCCGACTCGGACGACATCATGGTTGTGGACCCGAAATCAACCCCTGTAAAGTCTACGCCCAAAGCTGCGACACCTGTCATCGACTCGAAGGAGTCAGAAGATACTGCTGCAGAACTTGAACTGCCTAAGACGACGACTGCGCCGGAAGGGGTGGCGGAGGATGAGGTTGGGGAGGAGGTGCAAGAGGAGGTTCAGGAGGAGGTACAAGAGGAGGTACAAGAGGAACCGGTGGTGGTGCCGAAACCGAAAGCTCCGAAGGCTGGGAAGGCTGGGAAGGGAAAGAAGGCCGTTGCGAAGGGGAAGAAGAAGACTCGAGTCGAGAGCTCACCTGCGCCTCCAGCGGCCGTGGAGCAGGCCGTGGAAGATGACAAGGAGCAGCCAGAGCAGGAGAAGGTGGATGACGCAGTAGTCGCAGTAGCGGGAGAAGAGGAGGAGGTTCCGCCTGTCGTGCCGGAGCCAGAGGAATCGCCCAAGGTGAGTTCCGGCTCTCGACCAAGTGAATTCCTGCTGATCAACTTGACCAGGCTGTCTCCCCACCCACTAAGGCCACTAGGTCCGGGATTACCAGCACCCCGAGAGCAGGACCTAGCGTCCGTGTACCCCTTCAGCAGGCGACGCCGAATGTTATCTCGTCAGCGTCAGGGTCGAGCTCCACGCCATACCGCGCTTCGCCGGGACCTACGGGTCCTAATGGGTCGCATGTCAAGCCAGGGGGTATCCAGTGGAAGACGAGTGAGTTCAGACTTTAGAACCCAGCTTCCGGATACTTTGAAGCGGTACAAGCTGACCTCTTCTTCAGCTCGTAATGACCTCACGACTGTCTTGTCCAAGTTTGGCGGCGCGCGACAAAGTGGAATGTCGCGGAAATTCAAGATAGCCCCACTGCACTCTAAGATTGGCACCCCGGCCAAGTCTCTACCCCCGGTCCCGCTCAAGCCCATCCGGAAGAAAAAGGGCGAAGAGAGCGATGAAGACGACGATGAGGAGGAGGAAGAGGAAGTTAGCGATGGCGAAGGGGGGACGGTCATGGTGAAGAAGGAAAAGGCGAAAAAGGTCAAGGGGATGGAATGGTACATGGTCGAGGACTAGCCAGCGAGTAGGTTGAAGGTTGAGCGTGAGCACGTGAGGCGGTGATATCACTTGAAAAGTTGTTACAGTAGACATGTAACACCAGTTGTTGTGCCCCCTTGAGAGCGGTCTTGGTTGGTTTCGGCGAGGGAGCAGGGATGGGATCCTTTGACAGGTGAGTTTGTCGCAGATGCCTGAGGTGAAACTGCAGTTATTGGTATCCTTTCTTCGGGCACCCCTTACAGATATACTCTCGCGATACTCTACGAGAGCGTAGTGGGGGTACAGATCATACCTACTCGTTCTACACACTCTGATATACTTACCTTACCATACCTCCCCTCGCTTCACAAAACACATCACTCCATCTGAGTCCATTCTCGAAACAAAAATGGCAGCAGTCGAGCTCCATTTACCACCTTTCGTTCCGGAGGGGGGGAGGACGTCTTCGAAATCGATCAACGCGCACTAGGTGGTCTCACTCCGAATTCGATGGGATCAAATGATCCTGTGGATTGGGCGTCTAGAGCTCAATATAAGATCGACTTGGAGCACATGGCAGCAACGGGCAGGAAGTTGACGCCGCCAATCGAAGCACCGACTACAGACGCCGATCCAGACCCGGCGGGACTCTCAGCAGAGCCGGAAGAAGACCCCAACAATAAGATTGACTTCTACGCGATGCTCGATCTGGGTGATACGTTTGAGGACCCCTTCGCGATGGGTCCAGAAGGATCGTCCGAGCAGCTTTTCCCCATGAATCTACTCGCCGATATCGGAGACAATGAAATGCCTGTGTATCCCGTCATTCCCGATGATATGGACGTTGACGACTTATATTCCTTCTTCGCCGCTTCGCCGGCCAGAAACATGGGCGATGGAGAAGGCTCGAGCAACATCTCCGCCACGGGACAAGATACAGAGATGAAAGACGACGACACAGACCCAGAAGGCAAGCTTGTCAGGGAGATGATACACCGTGTCCGCGATCGATCAGTTCAGCCAGAAGTGGCGGAGCAGGAGGACTCGGGTGAGAGGCCCGTCAACGTGCCCCTCGTTGAAGTGTCTAGTCTTGATCAGAACTCCCACGAACCAGAGACCACAGCTGGCGAGGCGAATTTGGCTCGAGATGAGCTGCGGAATATCCACAATGGCCTCCGTTTCAACATGTTCGCAAACGACGACGACGACGACGACTCGGATCTCAGCCCGCCTCCGGACTCGCCCGACTTTGCGATGTTGGATATTGAGGAAACACATGTGACAGAAGAGCCTGCTACTGCCACTGTGGATTGGAGGATCAAATTCGCTGCCGATCTTCTGTCAGGACCGATAACGAGACAAAGATTAAGACCAAGTGACCGTGAAGTGGCTACTGGGTCGGACTCGTCTGAGATGGACAACGCCGAGAGGAGGAAGGCGGCTGATACCAGTGGTATCACCGCCGCTGCAACATCAGCTCCACCTGCTGACGGCGGGAGCGATATTGCGGAGACCAACCGGGACATGGTGCCCGACTGTTCTACTTGCTCCGAATACTTCAGAAAGAAGAGCCCTCGGAAGATTCGGGGCGAAAGCGTGAGTTGCTGTCAAAAGTCTGCCGAGTACGTCGGCCTTGTAAGCAGACTACTCAATGGCACACAAGAAGTCCCTCTTTCGGAAGACAGATACGCCTGCGGAACCGAAGGAGCGCCGTGCGCCACGTGCTCTTCTCGCAAAATCAGATGTTGGATCTCAAAGCAATCCGTGGACACATTCAAGTCGGATCTCGAATCAGAGCAGCCGAACACACAAAGTAGTCTTTCATAAGGCCGACATACACTTGCCATGCAAACCAACCTACCTATCGTTCCTCCTCGAAGCTGATACTATGACTTAATCTGCAATGGGTGTTATACGTACCATCCCTAGCATACCGTGCACCGAATCGCGAGGTCCAGGACTCCAGTTCAGCTACTAGATTTGCCACTGACGGCTGAGCAGACTCCACGATCCTCAAGGCCTCAAGTACCGATCACAGCCTGACGAGTTAGCCGGCAGTTACATACCTGTGTAACCAATAGATAAGACCGTGTTTAGACCATTGGTGAACGTCAGAAGTCGGCATGGCAAGTTACGAGCTGGGCGCGAAGCCATATAGGCCAGTGGCGAGATGAATCGAGCATCGATCTGGACAATATTGCGATTTCGCCGAGATTGCTCCGGATCAACCTCCGCCAAAAACACGAATCAACGAATCTCGAGTCTCGAGCGCTAGTGACCGCTACCGTGCTTCGTACTCCGTATGTAGTCCGTAGAGCATTGGACCAGTTACCAGTCGACCAGTCAGTCGACCAGTAGCGCGTACCCGCACCCACATCCAGCACTATCTGGCAGCTCTGAGCATCAACACAATCATGTCCGAAGGTCACGAGTCATCCAAGAGGAGGGACGAGGCTCGCCCCTCTTCATCCTACCGCGACGAGCGGGGTTCGCGCCGGGATACGGATCGACACCGAGACCGTGACAGCCGGCGAAGGAGGTGAGATAGGATTCCAATTTTTGTGGCCAGCGCTGACGGTGGCAGCCGCTCCCGGTCGCCTTATCGCCGCAATGAAGATGATCACAAACTACCTCGCGACCGATCAAGCAGGGCGGAACGCGATGACCGTGGCTCGGAGCGGACTCGCAGGGATGACCGACATCGCGATCGCAGCCGTAGCCGCAGCCGAGACCGGAATGGAGAGCGTGACAGAATTAGAGATAGGGATAGGGAGAGGCGTAAACGCAGAGACTCCAGGTCTAGCGATACGTCCAGCTCGAGCGAGTCCAGCGATTCCGAGGACGAGAGGAGGCGGCGTAAACGCAAAGAGCGGAGAAAGGAGGAGAAGGAGGTGGGCCCAGACCAACGTTACTAGTCTGTGGTCGTTTCACTGATCGTAGTGTCACAGGAACGGAGGCGGCGCAAGGAACGCAAAAAGGCCAAGAAGGACAAGGTGAGTCGAGATGCCGATGGAATGCCGGAGCCGGTGTGAGATCTGATATTCGAACAGAAGAAGGGATCAGGCACTGCAGCTGTCACCATGCAGTGGGGCAAGTACGGGATCCTGACTGAATCCGAGTGAGCTATCCTACCTAGGATTTTATACAGTTTTGAGCTGATACCTTGGTCCTGCAGTATCGTGAAGAAAGACTCGGTGAGCGGGTCCGTATCAGCACCCGCATGTTGTGTGACTGATCCGATCCGTTGCAGGAATTCCGCGCATGGCTAGTCGAGGAACGGATGATCAATCCGGAGACCATCTCGAAAGATCGCACGCGGAAGGAGTTTGGCATATTCATGGAGGATTACAATACGGGTGAGCGCAGTTCTGGCACGGGCACAGGTAGGTGCTGATGGTCATAAAGCTACGCTACCTCACGAGAAGGTGAATGATATCCTATTCACTGTCATCGAGCGAAAACACAACGGACTGACCTTTACAGTATTACGACATGGCCAAATACGATGTGAGGATGAACATGATCCGGTCTGGCCGAATGCTTCCGGACGACGCGGAGCAATATGATGCTATGGCCGATATAAAAGCACACAAGTCTCATGTCAAGGTAGGTCCCAGCACTCCAAAACAATTTCAGCTCCGCGAGCTGACTTCTGCTGGCAGTCCCAGACGGTCCAGAAAGAAACGTCGTTCTCTCGACGCGAGATTGAAGAACTGAGACGAGTTGAGTCGGAGAGGGTAGAAGTTATCAAGCGGAGACAGATGGGCTTGGATGTGCCCTCCAGCCTGGGAGTGCGGACTGAGGAGATTGACATTCCCGATTTTAGCTGACCGATCGAGAGATTTCATCATAAAGCTATTTTGTTCTTTTGTTCTTTTGTTCTTTTGTTCTCGTGTTCTCGGCAGAGCGGGAGGCTGCCAAAGACGCCATGTCATCACATGGTAAGCCCGGCGGCGATGTAAGGGCCATGAGGCCATAAAGCATAACTCGGCCCACAATCGCGTGCCCAAAAGTGGAACGCTGGAACGCCCAAGGTCCGCTGCGCTGTCTTCTCGGACCTGACTGATTGCCTGAACCCTGAGCGTCATCATCGAACGTAAGTTTTCGGCTCTCAGTTACGAACGCATATGAATGAACTCGCTCGCGACGGAACGAGGGAAGCGCACCAAGACAGTACTGTATCATTTTCCAACATGGCTGATGTAAGCAGATCTACATATGCTTTAAGCCTCGTTATCGCTCGGCCGGTGTCGCGGGGAACGATTGTACTGTAACTGTCTCAACGAGCCCATGCACACTGTCTGGAGGCTGTCACCAGCGACTATCGACCAACAGCGACCTTCCCGTAAGGGTGGCATGATTACAGCTGGTCGGATGCGAAATGATGACCTGCCATCGCCCTGGACTGATACACCGTACCTTACCCACCTCGCAACCCCTGTCGATCTTGACGGGATTCGTATTCGGACCATGTCGATCGCACCGGTGGCTAAGTACTGATGTCTAGAACCATGTGGCCACAGCAGCTTGCCCCACGAGCAGACAAGTGTCGAGTCACATATAATACATAGGCCAAGGGCGCGAGGGAGGAATCTTTCCCACAATCCAGCAAGTCGAAGACCTTAAGATATCAGTGTGGAAGTCCCGGAACACTGCAGTCGTCCACAACATACAAGTACCCTTGCTGGTTCACGAACATATTACGATCAGACAGGCCATCGCTGTCATCTTCTCTGTAAGTCACTTGTGGGAGCGGGCGTTCACGATCCCGTGCGTCCATTCCCCGACCGTTTGACTTTATGTTCGTACTTCATGCTAATTCTAGCAGTGGAGATCGGACGTAGAGGTAGAACTTAGCATCGCGATTCGTTACCGTCGACCGTCGCCTCAAAAGTCGCTTCGTCACGCATCCTACAAGAAGTCACTATCGCGACTTCGACTTCGGACTGAGGCTAAACTCCCCTACACTACTCCTCGCTTCTCCATGGACCCTATCATGAACCCCATATTCCAGACACCTCAATTCACACCCAAAGACCTGACCGCCCACTCGCCTCCCAGCCTGAACGCATCCGCCCCCGTCTGGCGGGTGTCTCGTGAATGGCAAAGCCTTGTTTCGTCGCTTCGTGACGCGGACGAGCAAAGCAGCAACCTTCCTAGCCCTACTTCCTCCCCCTCTCATCCATTCAAAGATAAGGGCAATCAACGACGGCGACAACACCGCTCCGGGAGTCCGCCCATGCGGGGATCCTCCTTGACAGACAGTAGCTTGACGCCCAGCAGCTGGATGGGTAGCTCTTCAGCTCGAGATGATGACATCGATAGGGCCATCGGTCTGGGCCTATCCGGAATCCCTGATCTGCCTGGAGCCTATAGAGGGGTACGTCTATCCTCTACATAGGGATCCGGATCGATCAAAGACGGCTGACACTGTTGCATTATCAGGAGAAGATGGTGAACGCTGCTGTTGTTAGCCAGGATATCCCCCTCAAGAGGGTGTTCAAGCCCCGTAAAAGCTTCAAAAGCCTGAGGCAAAGGGAAGCCGCTTTTCCTGTTCGGATCGCTACTCCCGCACCATCACTCTTCTCTCTCACAGGCCTTTCACCCGCCACACGTCGCAGAGATCCCCCTCGAACAAGTTTCATTTTCACAAAACATTCAGCATCCCGTCAGGATGATACTATCGCTGCGATCACAGAGATCAAGGCGCCATACCTGGCATATGTGCCACGGATAGACGACGGCTTGCCTTTTACCAACGAGGAGGAGACATTGAATGGCAGCGAGAGTGAATTAGGGGAGGTGGCAAGGGATCTGATGATGGATTTCACACCGCACAAGCCGACTCTGGATACACTTCTCACGCCTCCCCGGTCGTTGCGTCGCACAAGACTCGAGCTACCGTGCGTCGATTGAGGACCTAGGAACACCATGCAATGCAGATGATAGAGTGTTGTATTAGAGTGTTGTATATTGTATATGATAAAGAACGAGAAAGAATAGAAGCTAGAAGTTGTACGAGTAGACTTCTAGGAAGCATGTTGTTGCCATGATGATTTTTTTCTGCGAACAATGATACACCCTTCGAAGATCACGTCGCTGTACACCCCTTTCCTCGACTAGCTCGGTGTTTCCAGCGTGTAGAGGCTGCAGAATCAACCTGATGGACATATCGTGGACCCCGAAGCATGCTGGTCGGATCGGGGTGGACACATTCTTCCGTATCCCATCTATGCACTTTGGGCGATTCAAGGTCTGCTACAAGGGCTTATCAGGGGCTACAAGGGGTACCCATGACTCTTGACTTGGCCAAGCCGACAGGAGGCATTAAGTTGCTCGAGTACTGTTTCGAGTACGGAGGAGCCCCGTCACGGAATCAAAGCGTGTAGCCCAAGCAAGGTAAGACGAGGTTTTGTTCTGGCCTATGCCTCAGCGCGGAGCGCATTGGTTCACGTCTGGTGTGCACTATAAAAAGGTCGACGGATGTCTTTGTCTTGGCGTCTCACAGCCACTATGGACAACTGTCTACTGATCTAGTGGTGATTCGAATGTCATCCGTCTATCAGCGAGACACCGCACAAGTCTCATCTATGGAATTATGAAGCGAGTCAGGGTGGCAATGTGACCTGGATCATCGAGGATTGGGTTCTCTTCAATGGTCTATCATCGTAATGAGGCTCAAGGCGGCGGTATGATGGACGACGAATACTGGGCGAGCTTCTCTGCCGACTTTGCAGACTACGAGCTCGGTAGGCCTGTCGGTGAGTCGCTCCGTCCACCCATCATCTGAACGTAGCCGCTTAGTTGCTGAGTTGCCCACCAACGTACAGGCTATGGAGCATCGTCTGTTGTTTACTCTGCTGTCTTTCGCCCGACACAGCCAACACCTCGGTCCTCGACTGGGAGTGACCTGCCTGGCAGACGGGCAGACCTCCACATCGAGCTATCGGGAGCTGCAGCGCGGGGGCAGTATAAGTCCTATGAGAGGAGGTGCGCAATCAAGCTCTCCAGCTCGCATCCGGACGTTCAGCAGTTGTTCAAAGAGGCCCGGCTGTTGAGCTTGTGCAAACATCCCAACGTGCTCAGGTGAGCTCGGCCCCGTTCGATAACCTTACATTTTGAGTCTATACTGATACTTCGCACAGAATTCTTGCGACTTTCACCCTGCCACCGGATCACCGGCGGATCGCAATTGTCACACCGCTCGTTGCTGGAGGTTCGCTGGCCGGTATTCTGGACTGGCGCCGCCGTCTCAGTGACACGCCTAAACAGTCACACAAATTCTCCCGACTTCATCTTGGCGGACGCGCCCATGACGACGGAGATGGCACGGAGCCAGCGGGGAACCTCCAAGAAGACGAGATTAAAGCGGTCACCAAGCAAGTCCTAGAAGGGTTGCATTATCTTCACGACAACGGCTACCTCCACGTGAGTGCGATCTTCCCAGAGTCGGGCAGGAGCGTGTGTTCTGACGGTGGATGTAGCGCGATTTGAAAGCGGGCAATATTCTTATTGAGCCAGATGGAACGGTGTTACTAGCGGACTTTGGCGTGGGAGGCGATATGAACGAGGCAGTAACACCATCAGCAACAGCAGACCACCGGCCGATTCTCGACCAGATCCGATTCACCAACCCACCAGTGGATATCGTCTTGGACAGTGCCAGAAGACCTCCGGTGACTGGTCTGCCTGTCGCCGAGGATGGAAAGCGGAGGAGTTTTGTGGGAACGGTGAGCCCCCACGGCGTTACGACCCCATGGCTAGGCTGACGGCTCTCTTAGCCCAGCTGGATGGCGCCTGAAGTTGTCATGGGGAGGAAGTATGATACGCGCGCAGATGTATGGAGTCTGGGCATCACCCTCCTAGGTACGCTCACCGAATCGATCTCGATCGTATTGGAGACTAAGCTGATATCGGTGACAGAGCTAGCGCACGGGTGCGCGCCGGGATCCAAAGACAAAGTAGCCAACATCCTCCGTCATACGGTGCAAGACGCTCCGCCCTCACTGGATCGGAGTACCGGCAATTACAGCAGGTCCTTCAAGGAGTTCATCGATTCGTGTCTCCAGAAGGACCCGGACCAGCGGTGAGTCCAGCCTCAGCTCGACCGAATCAGGTGCTGACTCCGTCAGACCTACCTCGAAGGCTCTTCTCGAGCACCCGTGGCTCAGAGGTGCCAAGAAGAAGGCTTTCCTCGCAGAGTCTTTGTTAGGTGAGCTTGGGAATAGGAGTATGTATATGGTGCAGACGCTCATTATGACCTGGACCAGCCGACGTCCCTCTTCTGGAGAACAGGCAAGAGCTGCGTGAGTCGCTCTGGCGGAGCTGACATAATCACGATGGCTGAAGATCGTTATCAGGACGTGTACCCACCATGTCCTCGATGGCCTCTCGAGCGTCCTCATGGGATTTCTCATTCGCCCCGTCTGAACCGGTCTCTCCCCTACGGACATCTGCCTACTCGACAATGCGCTCATCATCGATCATCTCGCAGATGAGAGACGATCTGGCTACCATGCCTTCGTTCACCCACTCTCGCACTTCATCTCGCATACCATCACTACCGCCATCTCCGAGGGTGTCCCTGCGACAATGGGCCGAGCAGACTAGCGCTGCCGGGGCGGACAGCTTTGATGGCGGTGATTTGCGGCAGAGAAGGACAGGCAGCGAGACGGGCCGACCGCGCTCGAGACACGATAGCATGCCTATCCGAAGAGGACAAAGCACATACTTCGAGCATCAAGGGCGTCACGAATCCTCAGAGATGCTCACTGCATCGCCCGGAACGGCCGCCAGAGCAAGTAGGCGGCTGCCAAGTGTGGACACTGGGTTTGCAATGAGTCCAGTTGCAGAGGCGTCTTGGGCACCACCACTTAGGATGACAATGCCATTATTGGACGAAAAGGAGCTCAAGAATGAGGGACCGTGCTTGATCACTCCTGATCTACGGCGAACAACGTCCCCCGAAGAGGTGATAGTAACGGAGTTGGAGCAAACACAACTCGATCGACCGACAAATATGATGGAAGGCGGCGAGAAGATGGAGCGGGAAGGGACGTATCGACAGAAAGTGGAAGCCGACGCTTTGTCAGATACTGGTTATTCCACGCCGACAAGGATGTCAGGGGAACACACACTCAGCAGTGCGACCTCGCCAGGTTCCACAGTCGAGACCCACGCGTCGCCCAGGTCGAACGAGTTGGCAAAGAAATCCGAGGCCGGACAATCATCCTCACCGACCAAGACGCAGGAGCCTATGTCGGCCTCTCCGGATAAAAGCCTGGTGAAGCGAAGTTGGCTGAGCAGACGATTGAGCATGAGCAAGGAGGACGCGGGGGATAAGGCGTTCAAGAAATCGGGCAGCCTTTCGAGGCGATTTGCCGCGAAATTGACTCGTGAGTAACGTTTCCGCCGTCAGGGATATGTGTTGACCCGTTTCGCTTCGACAGACAAGACATGAGGGGGGTTCGAGGGACGACTGATATGACCGCCACGAAGCATCACGATTCTCGTATCCACCTGAACCTGTCCACAAGCGTGATAGATAGATCCATTTTTGTACAATTTGTTGCGGAAGCCATTGTGTATCAATACATATCCCCATTGCCGTGAGCAGATCGCGAATGACATGTAGCCAATCGACTCGAAGTATCGTACCATATGACCAGGTCTGCGCTCGTTGAAGTGATGTCCTCGAACTCCTGGGTTGGGTTCTACTGCTGCACAGGCGAGATCTACGGGATATCAGCCGCTTCCTAAGCTTCTCACTTATGGGAGTGCGAGAGACGTACGAGAATTACACCGTCTCCACGAACGAACAACATCTCCAGATTACGCTTGTCCACCTAGAATCGCAGTTAGCATCGGCACCTGGATGCACTTCTGCCATAATCCAGCTTACCCGAGTGGGAAGCGCTTGCCCATCTTCCGTCACATCGACAACATGTATCGATTCCTCAGCTTGCGATAGTACGACATTCATGTGCGCATCGTACGCCTACCAACGTGATCAGCTGACTGCCTGCGGCCCGAAGAGCGCGAAGACCACAGATGGCTCACATGCAGCACGCCGGATACTGTCCTGTCTCCTCGGAGCTTGATGAGCACTCGCCTAAGAAGGTATAAGCTACGAAAGGAAATGCCTTGATGAATGATGCTCACTCTCCAAGGGCCAGCTTGACCAGGTCTAGGGGCTCAGCTATCGTCGAGTTGGCAATGTCCTCCATCGTGTTGTCTGTGTAGGAGAAGAGAGCAAGGCAGAGTCACCAGCTGAAAGAGTTCGAGGTCAACGATCGCTAGAGGAGAGCATTAGGGCGGAACCAAATCCACGTGGGCGGCAAAGCTGAAACATGCGACCTCATCGTCTCATCTTTCCAAAGCGACTGTTTTCAAAGACTGAACTGATCTCAAGAAGTTGTTGGTCGACAGACGACACTACGGCTCGCGCAGTATGCCCTCTGGATCATACTCGACGAACTCAGTCAGTCGAGATGACAATAGGATCATCGCTATAGTGACAGGGGCCAACAGGTGAGAGCCCAACTCTTCGACTTGCTGCTACCATACTGAACGTGATACAGCGGGTTTGGTCTGGGCATCTGCAAGCAACTGCTCTCGAATCTGTCTCTTCCCCTGGGAACGCCTCTGCCCGCTTCCACGCCTACAGAATCAGCTCTGGCACCCTCACAACGACATTTGATTGGTGATCACCCTCAGCCCACGAAAGCCGTTTCAGATGATCCGCCCCCGACATTGACCTTGGTGCTGGCATGCCGGTCGCAGACTCGAGCAGAAGAAGCAAAGAACATCCTATTGACAAGTCACGAGGCGGAACTTCAGACGAGGAAGGAACAGGGGATAAGCGTTCGACCAGGCTGGAAAGAGGGTCTGCGGATAGACTTCGAGCAGCTCGACTTGGAGACGCCGGGCGGTAAAGCCGGTATACTGTCTTTCTGCAATCGAGTCAAGAAGAGGTGAGCCAATAGTGACTGGGGATGAGGAAGGGATTGGGCTGATATCAGCTTAGATATCCCCATGTCACTCTGATGTTCCTGAATGCCGGAATCGCAGTGTATAAAGGCAACGACTACCCCCAGTTCTTCAAGCAGGTTCTGCGGGACGGTATCTGCTGGACGCTCACCGACCCAGAGTTCAACCATGAGAACGTGGGCGTCAGGACGAGTGATGGGGAGCGAGGGCTTTGCTGGAGTGTAAACGTCCTAGGGCCATACATCATGGTGAGCAAAGCGGCCATTGTATTTAGGATCGCGGCTGACCCTGCCTAGACTAAGGAGCTAGCGCCGCTACTACGTCGTTCGCCTCGTGGTCTACCGTTCTCTCCTAGGGTCATCTACACAAGCTCTTTCCTCGCACTGTATCGCCTCCTGCATGAGAAGCCAATGGAGGACTACCAGCTCTTGACGTATGGCTCGCATTTCAAGGACTCGGCCTACAAGGCCAGCAAGTACTTTGGCGATGTGGTTATGGTTAACTTGGACAGGGAGCTCTCCAAGCCTGGGAGAACACCCGATGAGCGGCCAGTGCGGGTTCTTACCACCGAGCCTGGACATGTGGTCACAAACATCATGAACCAGGGATTCGGAGGAACGGCTCTTTATATCGAGTTCATGAAGTTCTTCTGGTGGCTATCGTTTGTCTTTGTAAGTTGACGATACTGCACTATATTGGACCCAGACGCTAATAAACTACCCAGGTACGACTCCTCGGATCGACGTTCCACCCCTCGGATCCGACCTCGGCCGCTTTGGCAATGCTATACACCGCCCTCATCGACGACAGATACCTGCAACCAAGCGAGAAGGTGCCTGCGCAGAAGTTCAAGGTCCATTCTCACCGCCTAGGAGCGACTTCTGTCGACTATGGCGAGGTGGATAGATGGGAAGAGACACTGGAGCTGGGCGAGCAAATGGTGCAGAAGTGCGAGGAGATCCGGTTGGACTGGAGACGCCGCGAAGGCCTGGATTAGGATGGAAGGGATTATTGGGATACATGTAAACGACCTTTGACGACCTAGATGTGGATATAGTATTGCCAACTTGCATATGATAGAGCTGTAGATGCATCATGGACCACTAGTCCTGCGTTTGACGCCGAATAAACCGTGCTGGTCATGGTGATGCTGGCAGCGGTGGCGCTGGTGCATGTGGTGGCGGAGATCTTCGGGCGGCCGGACCTGGAAATCAAACGCGTCTCTCTCGACAACATTACCGTCGACGTCTCGTCGACTTTCAGCACTAGTTTTTCAGTCGTTTCCAGGTCTTCACTATCGCGCGAGGTCTCCTCTTGTAGGGCTGATGCTGAGATAGCTGGCCTCGTCCAGAAATGGTGGGTGTGCAAGCAAGTCCAGCGCCAGCGGCTGATGTCGGTGATAGGACCATACCCTCCTCGTGTCCGAGCTCCAATCCTTGGTGACTGAGAGCAAGCGGCGACACCCAGAGGTCAAGGATGTGAGTAGAAACTGACCGGAGAGCTGGAGCTAATGAGCTAGGCCGGGGAGCGAGCTTTGGAAGTATTGAAAAGCGCTCAAGGGAATGAGCTTGGCAGTATGTTCGCTGCGATTCGGTGGAACAAGGCCGTACAGCTGATTCGGTAACTCAGAACACGCAGACAAGCTCCTTTTGCCGATCACGCTGGGATGCAAGACGAAAGTAGGCAAAATCGTAGGGATCAGCATCTCGGCTTTGCAGCGTCTAGTCACATTGAGAAGCGTTCCAACAGTAGGTCCCATGAACATGAGATCCTACTGCGTCGTTTCTGACAGACCGATAGGAACACCTACCTGCGGTCTTGACAACACTCAACTCTGTCTCCGGCCAAGCTGTCGATATCCAGCTCAAGCTGTTACAGACGCTCCTCTCGATACTCACTTTCAACCCGGACGTTCACGATGAAGTGCTCGGAAACGTAAGTCTACACTGGGCCTCTGGATCTCTCAAAGCTGAAACGATCATAGGCCCTCTTGCTCTGCTTCAAGCTGCAAGACTCTCGTGTATCAGTCGTCTCGTCCACGGCTGCTGCAACTCTCCGACAGGCAGTCATGCTCGTATTCGACAGGATATCATCAGATCTCACGAAGCCCACACTGCCCCTCACACTCTCCGCCGAGCCAGAAGAACAGGTCACGCTGACCCCCTCCGCCATGGACGCCTACAATATCTTTGCGGACCTATGTCTGCTTACGGCCGGAGGAGGGAGCTCGGGGTTTTCGTTATGGGGAGGAGGCAAGGAAGCCAAGCCGAGGGTCTTGAAGCTCAATACCCTTCAAAGGACATTCGGACTGGAGCTCATCGAGAGCGTCCTAAGCGGATACGAGGAGGCGGTCAAGAAGGTGAGCCCACTGCCAGCGGATTATAATCGATCGTCGCTGATTCAGCCTCTAGAGGCCAGAATTACTGCACCTACTCAAGTCCTCTCTCGACCCTCTCCTCATCAAACTGCTCTCCGACAAACCCACCTTCCCTGTCGCATTGCGAGTGTGCCGACTGGAGTTCCTCCTGATCAGATCTTTCACCGAGAAGCTGCCCCTCCAAGTAGAAGGATACCTCACCACCCTTATCAAGCTCGGAACCGGAGAAGCGGAAGCGGATGACACTTCGAAGAAGGAGAACGTGTATCCTTGGCTACGAGGACTCGCCCTGGAGATCTTCAGAGGGTGAGTCCGCCAGTCATTCTTTGAAGCTGATCTCTGCCAGTGTTTGCGGCGACTCGCGTCTTTTGCGGACCGTTTGGACCAATTTTGACCAGACCGGCAAGTCTGATGTATTCCGAAAGATGGTGTCATCGTTGGGCAAACTGGTCAACGAAAGACCTGTCCTCCTGGGAGTTGGAGCTCAGATGCACGGCACTGGCGTGCCTAGTGGTGATGGATCCGCTGCTTCTGGCACGTACCTCGATATGGGCCTCGGCATGGTTTCTTCCGCAGCTAGTGCGGGACTCAACAGTGTCAACTCGATGATGGGGAGCAGCGGAGGCGGTCTTGGGACTCATTCCTCGATGAAGCTGAGGCTGTGAGTGACCTCAGACCAGATTGGTAGCTGACGACGTAGGATTGAACAACATGACAAGCTGGAGGCCCCGATCATCCCAGAGACGTACATCTACCTCCTGGCCCTACAATCCATGGACGCCGTCGCAGAGAGCATCTACGTGGCAGCCGGACAAACCGCCGAACCGGATCCAGTCGTCAAAGGCATGGCAGAGTCAGCTTGGCCAGCACTGCTAGCAGCGCTCTCCTTTTGCATGGGCACCAATCTATCCGACGGGCTCTTCGCCGAAGTGCTCAGCGCTCTGCAGGACTTCACCACTGCCTGTGGATTGCTAGGTCTATCGACACCTCGAGATGCCTTCTTCAGCACACTGGGCAAATATGCCGTCCCACCTCCGGCTGTATCGGCCATGCAGTCTTATATGGATGTTCCGACGATATCTCGCGCAAGTGCCGGAATGATCAGCGTCGATGCGCTCGGTCTCGGTGGTCCACAAAGCGCGACGCCTCCAGCCCTCTCGGAACGCAATCTCGCCTGTCTGCGCAGTGTCGTCTTGACTGCTCGGATACTGGCGTCAACACTGGGCGACTCGTGGCATGACGTGCTGGAGGTGCTGCAGAACGCCAACTTTATGCTAGGGGCAAAGAAGCCGAATATGCCGAGGAGGCCGACTTTGGCCTCGCCGCAACTCGGCTCGACTGCTACTATGGGTCGACAATCGATCGAGGGGAGCGATCAGTCACGACCGGAGGTGTTTGACGAACTCGACGTGGAATCGATCCAAAGCGCCATCAACCTCCTCTTCGATGGAACAAGGGATCTTTCCGACTCGGCCTTCACGACCTTTAACCTCGCCCTATGTCGCCTGAGCTCGGAGATGATCGGAGTATCAGACCGACCGGCCAACAGCATAGATGTCCCCTCGAACACCTTGATGTCGCCAGGGCCAAGGTGTCCTACGGTGGAAGCCGTGAGGCGACGGTCCAGTGGGATCAATATCTCCAACAGCATCAAGTCTGGCGAGAGATCCTACAGTCTCGGCAAGATCCGCATTGTGGCCATGCTCAACCTTGGTAGAATTGTCAACAGCGATCCGTCTATCGGTTGGACTACCGTCACGCAACATCTGCTAGCTGTCGCCAGGCACCATACTGCGCCGTCTACCATACGGATACAAGCGTCTGACACCCTAGCGGACCTCCTCCTCGGCGCAATCAGGGTCGGGAAGAGCTCTGACGTTCAGCACCACGTCTTTGACGTTCTGGTTCGACAGGTCGACTCTGAACCGGTCAGCAGTGTTCTAAGTACAGACTACGACGTCAGAGCTTCGGGGTATCAAACTCTCAACCAGATCTTAGAGTCTTCAGGGCATTCATTGGAGGTCGGCTGGAAAACCATATTCGACATGCTCGACATTGTCTGTCGAGATACCCCTTCTACGCCGTTGAGGCGAACCGACTCTCAAATCTCGATATCATCAACTTCGGCCCGCCCATCCACGCTATCGAAAGGCGATGTGAATCTCGTACGCATCACATTCCCATCTCTCAACCTCATCTGCACGGACTTCCTCTCTTCTCTCGATCCCGACTCGATGCGACGGTGTATCTCGTGTCTTGGGTGTTTTGGCAAACAGCAAGAGGATGTCAACATCACCTTGGCGGCGATCGGCCTCCTATGGAACGTATCCGACGCTGTTCAAGCCGACAACAAGGATCTATGGCTATACCTCCTCTCGGTGCTCATGAGCCTGGGTCAGGATCAGAGGCTGGAGGTGCGGAGCAGTGCCATACAGACGCTTTTCAGGTGTATCGACCTATACGGCTCGACTCTCTCGAGCGAATTGTGGGAAGAGGTCTTTTGGGATGTCATCTCGCCATTGCTCAACGTCAACACGGCCGACGAATCGGCAATACTGAGCCTCACGTCCGTTGGAGCCATGTTCAACGCTTTTCTCCGGACGCTGTCGACATTGCCATCTTTCAAACGGATCTACCGGCATTTCCTGGCCTCTACCGAGACTGCATTTGCGTCTGAGGCGAAGAAGTGCGTGACGGCGGGATTGAAGGCTTTGGAGAAGACACTGTCCACAGTCGACTTTTCAAGTGCATCCGACGCCACTTCTGGCTATATTGGCGATGAGACATGGTCCGCCTACGTCCGCATGGCCAGTGCGGTGAATGGAGAAAAGGCCTATACACAAGAAAACCTCGTCGCTCTGGTGCGAATAGCAGGCGCACTGCACCCCGACCTCGAGCGGCAGTCGGATCGGATACCCCATTTCTCGAGCATACTGCGCTCGTTGTTGACATACTCCCGTTCACCAGAGTATCGACCGGATATCGACACCGTATCGCCCTTACAAGATGCCATAGTAAAACTCATCTCGAGCTCGACCGTCCTCCCGCCATCGGTGGTGCTTGCGGATTTGGCGGAATTCACGTCTTTGGCCTACCTCGGTGCTGGCACCAAAGTCACATATGTGGCTGTGTCAAAGGTGTGCATGCCAATCATGGCGGACGTGTTGAACAAGCACGCCAAGGATTTGGGGGTCTTCTCGGACGGTACGGCGGAAGCGGTCATAGGGGTGAGCCCGATGCTGATAGGGTGGCCGGGGGAGCTGACAGAGTCGTTGGATAGGCCTACGCCCTGCCCATCAAGTTGAAATACGATTGTCCCCCAGCGAACAAATACGGAGAGGATCCTCCACTGTGGAGAACCGTGAGTGCTGAAGAGGAGATCAAGTAAATCAGATGCGCGAGCTGACCATATTCACTCATGCAGGCGATGAAGGCGTTTGCGTCTATCGTCGGGACGGTGATGTCGAGTCTATCCACAGAAGGTGAGTCTCACTTAGGTCGCCGGTAGGCTTCGCTGACTCCCCCTATGTAGGACTGCCTAGAGACCGATTTGACGGGATCTGGATCCAGATCGTAGACTTGTTCGGCGGCATTCTGCTCGCAGACGAGTAAGCTTTTCAAGGCCGACCCTACGTGTGGAACCAAGCTGATCTACGGACAGCTCTATCCTCGACGCCAGCGTCGGACGAGCCGAAGACGACGAGAGCTTCATCATGCCCATCCTGGACGACATTGGATCTCACGTCGTGCCCAACCTGCCAGCCGCTCCCGCAGACGCCAGCAAGCGGTTTGCCCAGATGTTGAGCAAGGCCAGTCGGCTATACCGCTCCGATTCAACCTCGACCTCGGGCACGACCTCCATGAGCATTCCGGAGCCTTCGGAACGTATGCGATATTGGGCCTTTGATACACTGAACAATATGGCCAACGAGTCGACAAAGGCCACTCAGCGCAAGGAGGACCAGGGGGAGTTTGCGCGGGTCATCACTGAGATCGTGGTTGATCGGCTGGGGGACACTCTGAGTCGATTCGCGGCGGATTCGGAACTAAGAGGCCAGATGCCAATGCCTCGGTGAGTCGAGTGTGGACCTCGATAGTGCCAGGCTGATTCTTGGGGTAGGGTCAGGGAGGAGGAATTGCTCTATGTGTTGCGTACACTTGCAACGCTCAGGATCAGACCTGATAGCTTGATGCCTGGGAAAGGTGAGTTTACAGCTAGTAGGTGTCTCAAGATCGGGGCCTTCGAGCTGATGCTTTGTCAGGTGACTCAACCTCAAATTCGATGCTCGCCGGACCGCGAGGTCACTTGATCAAGTTCTACCCGATCCTCCTCCGGTTAGCCTTTCTCAGAGGACATCTACCGAGCATGTGGATGTTTCCCTCAGAGTACGAGACGTTGTTCTCAATCGAGACGGAGGAGGCAGTATCGCAAGGTCACGGCGTGGCGCGGGTGGAGGACAAGGATGTCGATGCGGGGGATGGCACTGATTTGATAGAAGTGTCGGCGCGAGATTTGGTCAGATTCTGCTTGGAGCTGGTGGGTACCGAGATCCTAGCGACACCCTCGGGTGCACAATGAGTAGATGGACGATGGACCGGCGATAGAAAGTAGAGGTCGGGGATGTAGATCAAATTAAGGGAAAGCCAGGTCTATGGGACAGTTTGTACTTTTATGCATTGGACACTTGACATCTATACTCCTGACTCCATGCTGATTACTCGTGACAAGTCAACGTCGTCATCCCCCATTTCCCAAGGACATCTATCGCTCCACGCTTCTGGGCCTGCTGCTAGCTGCCACGTGGCCGAGCTGCATGGCCCTGATCATCCTGCGGATCCCCTTCGTCGTCCGATTCTTGATCCCTCCTACCGCCAGGAGCGGGGTTCAGCCCGTACTTCATCTCGACCATCTCCTACGCCGGGGGTAAGTGACCGGACTGTGCAGTGGCGAGAGTCTGACTCCGGTGACCCATTTGTCCCTGTCGGGTCAGAGGTTCTGGGATCTAACTCACCCGCAAGAACTTGTTCTCCTGCTTCAACTCGCCCACTGAGCGGACTAGATCTGTATGCTCCTGCTCGAGCTCGTTGATCCGGTGCTGAACTCCCGCGACATGTTTCTTGCGTTTCGCCCTGAACTTTGCCGCTGAAAGACGCTGTCAGTTCTCGTTCCCCTCGCTGAGGCTGGTCCACGGATGCAGGAGAACCCACAGGCTAGAGTATTGCGCTGTCGTTTGTCCTCGGTATCAAGAGCGACGCCCTGTGCGGACACGAGCGGTGTTCCGGGCTGAATGGGTATCAGAGGGGTGGAACCAGAACTCGAAGGCTGCGATGCGGCGCCGCCGCCGTGCGGAGTAGGCTGGTGGTCGAGTTGCGAGTGCTGAAACGCGGGAAAGTATGATGATGAGGTGTCCCCAGAATGGGACAGCGGGGATGATACCAACGGAGCCTCTGCCGACCAAGGCGGGGGCACTAATAGTCGACAAGGGAGTAGGAGGTTAGAGGTGGTGTAAGGCGAAGACGGACGAGTGGCAAGAAATCGGAGAAAGGCATGACAATCGTCAGAACATGGACCTCATCTCAATCGTACATGGCTCTGACTCACCACGATCGAAAGCCTTTTGCTTCAATTTGGCCCTGCTGGACCCATTGACCGAGTTTGACTTTGACGTACCGGCCTGTGGACTCCGCTTGGCCTTGCCCGCCTGGGCCAAAGCGGCCAATCCCTGCGCCGCGCTGGAGACGGGTTGCCGCTGCTCGCTTTCTGGTTGAAGGGCGTAGAGCGAGGTTGCGAGATTGGCGAACAGATGTTCGTGCCCGCCATACTGCAAGCTAGGGGTGACAGGGGCGGAGACTGACGATGGGAACGAATACCGATTCCGCTGCTTGTCGCTGCTCGAGGTGAACTCTGGTGAAGGATGGTGCGAGTATGGCAGCCTCGAGGGTCCGTCGTTTCGGGGCGCGGGGGTTTGCTGGCTAGATGCCTGTCGAGGTCCGACAAGGTGGTCGACAGGGGTGATGGGTGACTCGGCGGCTGATTGAGGTTGATTCTGATAAGGTGGTGCAGAGAGGATATGATCCCAAAGACCGAGGTTGTTCGCCCGTCCGGAGGGGTTCAGCCTACTGAGAAACTGTTGGTGATCGTACTGGAATCCACTGTCACCATCTTGTTGGGCCGGGGGTTGCTGTTGCTGTGATCGGGATTGCGTTTGGGGCTGGGCCAGTGGATGTCCCGGTAGACCTGGCACAAACGGCCTCGGCCTGGACAACTCGGCAAAGACCGAGTTCCAGTCTATATCACCATCTCCTCTCCCTCCACCACCACTTGCGCTCCCGCCGGCACTGGTCTCACCCATACACCCGACTGTCACTTCACTCCCTTCGGAATCTCGAACGAGGGGCGAGCTGCGATCGGCTCTCTCTAACACTCTCTCGAATGATTCTTCGTAAACACTCGGGGGGACAAAGGGTATATGTACATGATCTGGAATACAAGTTGGCCATTTGCATATCTACTATACCCACCACCCGCTCTTCGGCCAGAGAGGCAGTGACGGAGGTCGAATTGGTGATTGGGACAAAGGACCAGAGGTTGGGTGCAATCCATCGACATGGTGTTGAATGACGTGATTTCACATCACGCCAACGTTACTATCGAACGCCCAATACTCCAAGCCTCATTTGCTATTCCCATGCGTGAGCAGCAAGTGAGCAGGCAGGCAATGGTGCATGGCGTCTATCCGCGTTTTAATCGAGTTCCTAAGCTAGCCAGCCCTAAGCATACTCGGGTCGAGGTACCAAAGTACAAATTCTCCGAGGAGATTAGATTGCGTGCTGTGTTGCACGTCCGCGAATTCCGCGTCTGAGGCGTTGCGTTCTGGTGGGTTTCAGGGAGGGAGTTATGTCTGCTATTGCAGATCACCACTGCTTAACCGAGATTGAGACTGGGAAGCATGATCGACAGGCTAGACAAGGCTGAAGAGGGCTGAAAAAGGCAGCCACGAAGGGCTACGGAGGGCTATGGACCTCCGCAAGTCGGTTGCAACGCCAGCCACAACATCCACCTCGACCCGCCCTGTCCTGCCCCTATTCATCCGCCCAAAGAGGCCAAAGCCAGGTGCATGCGTCAAAGTCAAGTTCATCAAATGGTCGTAAGGCGTGATCGAGTCCGAGTCCGTGTCCGAGTTTACAGGTCCGTCCGACCTCGGTCCGAACACTACTTCTGCTCGGCAATGACAGCTCCTACGATTCTCGTCAATAAGTGTCCTATCCAAGGAGGCCCTGACGGACTCACTCTTCCTCTCTGCTTTCGGCTTGTCCTGGCCTGCTCTGGTGTGTTTCCGTCTGCGGTCCTCTTTCACCTTTCGGCTCTCGATCATATCCCGCTTGATAGCCACCGCATTGTGAATACTGGCCGGCACGTGCCGCCTCTCCTTGACCGAACGGACGTCTTTGACCGTCGACCAGCGCTCGACCAAGGATTGTCGGTACTCGATCGCCTGTCTCTCCTTGGTCGAAACAGGGCCCATCTTGGCCGACGCGTTGGACTTCCATATCCGCACGTTGCCGTCGTCCGAGGCGGACATGACAAAGTCGGCAGTAGGCGTGTAGTTGACGTCGAAGACACTGAGCGGGAGCGAACGTGAGCTGGAGAATACATGATCGACATTCTGAGTACTCACCGCTGCATCCGCTTTGTGTGGTACACGTCCCTCGACTTGCCAGCGTCCCGGTTCCACAGTCGAACTGTACGGTCGTAAGATCCAGAAACAAATTCTTCTCCAGTAGGACCTAACCTCATATTAGCATGGCACTATGGTTGCGACAGGCATCACTCACTCCAGTCACAGCCCATGACACCTCCGACGTGTCCTTTGTATATCTGAGTAGGCGCTGTCAGATCCCTGATGTCGAACGTGTATAGGTTATGGTCTTCCGAGCCTAATAGCAGAACGGTGGGTAATGTCGGACACCATGATATGCAATTCGACGTGAACTACAGTATAACCGTCAGCTCGACTCCATCGGGTTGCGAAGTAGAACGTCTTCGAGACCCAGTACCCACCTGCATCATGATACGCCTCTCTGCCTTGCCGGTCCTAATGTCATACAGACACAGCGTCCTGTCTCCTCCCACACTCGCCAAGACACTCGTTTCACTCTGGTTGAACTTGACTTTCGAGACTGTCTCCATCGAGTTGCCGAAAGCCAATGTCGAGACTGGGGTGCTCCTGTTTTCGTCCCATATCTGAACGGTGTTGGAGGCCGTGGCGAAAAGCGCATCATCTCGATGATGGTCTATGCCGTTGAAACCGTTCTTCGAAGTGTATGTCATGCTGGGTTCCAGCTTTCGTCCCCGGTTCTCCCTCTTCTTCTCATCTATCGCCAATCCACCACCTTCCTCCTCGTCAAAACCATCCTCTCCAACGGCGCCAGCGGTGTCCATGATAGTCTGGGAGGAGGATCCCTCTCCATTACCGAACTCATTTCCGGCAAACGAGCTCTCCCCTTTGAGACCGGGAGCGAAAGCCTCTGATCGCCAGATCTTGACCGTTCCGTCTAATTTTCCACAAGTGACCAAACCACGCTTTCCATCCCGAGTCTCCGAGGTCCAGCACAAACCGCCCACCATGCCTCGATGCGCTTGGGGCAACTTGAGCAGCGGCCGCCGCAGTGCCAGAGAGTGGATGATGACCTCGCCATCGCCGCCTCCGCCGGCTACTACGGACACTCTCCGAGGATCCTTGCCCAGGCAGTATACTCCATCTTGATGCCCGCCCAATGAGTCGACGTAGGGTTTCGCAAACATCCGCTCCATCTTGGCGGCGGTCAGAGCTCGGGTGTACTCTCGTGGTTTGGAGAACGGGTGGAGGTGGGGTGCCAAGTTGCGCTGCAGGGGATGAGGCGCGGACGACCTGACAACGATGTCAGCTATTTCTCCAATATTAGTAAAAAATAGCTGCTGCTTCAACTGACGACGACGGGAGATGGTCGTCCAAGGACCGGTTGATCATTTTGATCTTCTGCAGATGGAGATCGTTAGCTCTGGTTTGACCACGTGCATTCTGACGTACCATGATGGCGGGGCTCTTCAGAGAAGTTTGATCCTTGATTCTGATTGTGAAATCACCGCCGGTGGTTCTCGTCCTAATATATACTTGATTCAGAGACACAGCCGAGCTCAGCAGACCATGCCATCCTCGACAACACCTGCCCTCAGCGCAGGTGGACATGGCAAAAGTCAAAATATAGGTTGGGTGGCGGCGGAATCAAACTGTTTCATGACGTGGCAGCGATTAAAAAAGGAGCTTAACAATGATTCGCCACCCAGCCAACCAACGATGACTCGATGACCACCGGCGGCAGCCTTCGCCCTTAGATACAGCGCTCAAGCTGCTTTCTCATCCTCAGTTCTCTCTCTCACTACCTCTATCCAGCTGTACTCGCTGACCCCTCCATCCTTGCAGGAGGACGCTACGACGGAAGGAAAACACCGGACACCCCCCACGGTCTCGAGTCAGCATGTCCCGCTCGCCTTCCCCCGCGTCCTCCTTGGATTTCTTCGAGTCCGACGTTTCCGAAGATGAGGCATACACGCCTCAGAGACGGACCATCACCAAGAAGAAGACCGTCCCTGCCGCAGGAGGAAAGAAGGGTGGAGCGGGTGGACCGACGATACGGATCAACCTGCGGGCAGCGGCTGCGGCTCAGGATGCAGCGGCGCAGTATCCCATGGATGGGGATATAGAAGTCGACGAAGAACTGGAAGAAGGCGATGCGGAGGGTATCGTCGGCAGAAGGGGAATAGACCTGTCGGGCCAGGAGCTCGTCAGGGATCATGAGATTCGACCACTATGGGTTGATGAGTTGGGAAACATGTATGTGAACCCCCTCATCCCTTCCCATCCGCCACCAGAGATGGAAGGGGTATTGACTGTATGCAAATAGTATCCTCGAAGCCTTTGCCGCCCTAGCACCTCGAGCTCAAGATTTCCTTATCGCAATTGCCGAGCCAGTGTCGAGGTAGGCAACACTCGTGCAATGCTGAAGGTTGCAATCACTGATTGCATTGACAGACCGTCATTGATACACGAGTACCGAATTACCAAGCCGTCTTTACATGCCGCAATGTCAGTTGGACTAGAGACCAACGATATCATCCAGGTTCTCGGCCGATTATCCAAGATCCCCTTGCCGGCCAAGCTGCAGCGTCGGATCACAGAGTGGACATCGTCATATGGAAAGATCCGACTGGTCTTGAAACACAACAGATACTTCATCGAGTCTTCAAGTCAGTCCTTCCTGGTACCCCTGATGAACGACCCCGTCATTGCCGGATGCAAGGTGTCCACCCAAGGAGAAGGCGAGCAGCAGGTGTTTGGACTGGAAAAGGGTCAAGGGCCACGGAAGGACTTTGCGATCCCCGGTACTTCAGAGGCCAGAGGCGAGCAGCAGGACGAGCGGGAGAGGCAAAGAGACGATGTCATTGGCGCCGTCATCGGTCTAGACAGGAGTGAGCCAAACATGCTGAACGGATATTGTGCATAGCGCTAATTAGATGTAGCCGACGAGATGGACGACGACGAAGCCACTTGGTCATTCGAGGTCGCTGCGGACAAGATGGAAGTCGTCAGGCGGCAGTGCAAGGAGATTGATCTGCCCGCACTGGAGGAATACGACTTCCGAAACGATACCACCAATCCCAACCTCGATATCCAGCTGAAACCCATGACGGTGATCAGGCCATATCAGGAGACGTCGCTCGCGAAGATGTTTGGAAATGGTCGTGCGAGATCCGGTATCATCGTCTTGCCCTGTGGAGCTGGTAAAACCCTGGTTGGAATCACCGCAGCGTGTACGATCAAGAAGAGTACATTGGTCTTGTGCACATCCGCCGTGTCGGTCGCTCAGTGGAAACAGCAATTCTTACACTTTTCCAATATATCCGAAAGGCAGATTTGCGCCTTCACCCAGGGTGAAAAGGAGATGGTGAGTACTCGTCGAGATAAAGCCCAGTGATAGAGCAGGCTGATGCGGATGTGGTAGTTTACCGGGCCGGCGGGTATAGTCGTCTCGACGTATTCGATGATTGCAAAGACGGGCAAACGAGCCCATGACGCCGAGAAGATGATGCAGTTCCTGCGATCGAGGGAATGGGGATTCTTGCTGTTGGACGAGGTGCATGTTGTGCCAGCGGAGATGTTCAGGAAGTGTGTCAATGGATTCAAGGTTCACGCCAAGTTGGGTCTGACCGGTGAGTTGGATTGCTCACGTCGAGCACGAGAGTACAGCTCACATTTGCGTTAGCAACACTGGTCCGAGAAGATGACAAGATTGGAGATCTGGGATATTTGATCGGACCGAAGCTGTACGAGGCGAACTGGATGGACCTGGCAAAGAACGGTCATATCGCAACGGTTCAGGTGAGCTCAGAAGAGTTCGATGTGTAGACGTCACTCGTAGCTGACGACGATTTGACAGTGCGCCGAGGTGTGGTGTCCAATGACGCCAGAATTTTACAGAGAGTATCTGCGGAACCCATCGAGAAAGCGGATCCTCTTGCACGCGATGAACCCGAACAAAATCCAGGCGTGTCAGTTCCTGATCAACTACCACGAGACAAGAGGGGACAAGGTGATCGTCTTCTCGGACAATGTGTATGCTCTAGAAGTAAGCTGCTTCCTGACCAGACGTGGGATCTCAGCTGAAGTCCGCTCCAGGCATACGCAAAGAAACTGGGCAAATCGTTCATCCACGGAGGTACACCCGAAGGAGAGCGACTTCGCATCTTGTCGCGATTTCAACATGATCCTCAGCTCAACACGATCTTCTTGTCCAAAGTCGGTGACACGTCGATCGACCTGCCAGAGGCTACTTGCCTGATCCAGATTTCTTCGCATTTCGGCTCAAGACGGCAGGAAGCCCAGCGACTGGGTAAGCTAAATATACGCAACCGAACCTCTCAGCTGACAAGAATATCAGGCCGAATCCTCAGAGCCAAGAGAAGGAACGACGAAGGCTTCAATGCGTTCTTCTACTCGCTGGTATCGAAGGACACCCAGGAGATGTACTACTCCTCCAAGCGGCAGGGGTTCTTGATTGATCAGGTACATAAAGTCCTCATTTGGCCGACACTGTGAATGCTCGTACTGACGTAGTGTCTCGTCTAGGGGTACGCCTTCAAGGTAATCACGGAGCTTCACGGCCTAGACGCCATGCCTGATTTGGTATTTCCCACACGGTCATCTCAGATATCGCTATTGGAGGAAGTGCTCAACGCGGGGGATAACGCCGCCGAGACGCAGGATCACTATATGCGCTTGAACAACGGCAAGCATCAGAGAGGACCTCGATCCGCTCAGCCGAACCATCTCACCAATGCGGCAGCTATGCCCGCCGCCCAACGATTCATGGCGCCGCTCGAGCATCTGTCTGGAGGCCAGAATCTCAGTTACATGGAGCAAAACAAGAGTGTCAAGTGAGTCTGGCTCAATCTCGCTTAGTGGAAAAATGAGGGGTGGTGCTGACGACTGCGCAGTAAGGAACTCAGCAGAGAGGAAAGAGTCAACAAGAAGCAAAAAGGAAATGGGGTCCAAGGGTCCGGTAATGGTATCATCCAGAGACAAAGGGCGAAGGATATGGCCGCGAAGAAGAGGTCGCAGAATCAGTAGCGGCCCTTGTACCTCTTTTCACAGATAGTTTGGAGTGACCGGCCTCGCGATAGTCTTGCTGTATCCCTAGATGTACACAATGTTGTATGAGTAAACGTAGGCTGAGCTTGTCCGACAACTGCCATCACTAGCCACGGAGCCAAGAAGCTAGCGGCCAGCAGACCCAAGGTTGGACGCACACGGTTGGCACGGTAGCCGCACGTGGCGCCAGTTTGCTTCCGTGCGAGGACGTGACGCGTCAAAAGTCAACCAAAGCTAATGTCGGTCCGCTCACTTTTGGACACGCTCGATCACTCTCCATCTGTGAGGCTGACCTTCCGAAGACTAGACGGCCTATAACAAGTCACCTCTCCATCTCTGAACACAACAGCTCAAAACGAGCTTCGCCCAATATGGTAAGTGTTCTCTCAACTGGCTTTGCTTCCCTGTACTCACCCCTCAGCCAATGTACGGCGGCGAGTCATCGGCGCCCAAGCCGCAGTTCGATATGGGTGAGCTTTCGCGGTCTCCTCTATGTTCTGACTGTAAGCTGACACTTTGGTCGTCAGACAATGAGACACAGAATGCCTTCTGCCGCTTTGTCGATCGCATGCCTCCTGTCAGTACCTACCTTCGCCTGGGGTGGCACGCACTGACACGGCTTAGAAACCGGACGGGATGGTGCGACTGTTCGACCGTGGGGTGAGCTGAACGCCTTTTGATCGGCGGCGACAGCTGGCAGTCTACTGACCCTTCACAGGACTTCTTCTCCGCCCATGGCTCTGACGCCATACTCGTAGCACACCAGATCTTTCATACCCTAAACGTGGTGAAGTACCTCGGACCGGGCTCTAAATCCGACGCTTCTACCTCCAACTCTGCCATCACTGCCAAAGGCCTGCCTTCAGTTACCATCTCCATGACGCTCACCAAGGCCTTCTTGCGGGAATGCCTCACTACCAAGCAGATGCGGATCGAGATCTACGAGCCCGACGAGGGAACGGCCGGAAGGAAGAATCACTCGAAATGGGTCTTGGGCAAGTCTGCCAGTCCGGGGAACGTGGGACAAGTGGAGGATTTGCTCTTCAGCCACGAGGACATGGTCGCCAATGCCGTCAGTATGAGTATCAAGATCCAAATGAGGGACGGGGGCAGAGTTGTCGGGTGCGCGTTCGTCGATGTGCAGGAGAAGAGGATCGGGGTGTCGGAATTCGTGGAGGATGAGAATTTTGGCAACACAGAGGTCAGTGCTTCGGTTTCAGAATGTTCATCTTCTCTACTCGAGGTATTGATCAACTGCTCTGCCTGTAGTCACTGTTGATCCAGCTCGGGGTGAAAGAGTGCATCCTGCAGGAAGACCAGAAAAGCGTCAATCACGAGCTGGCAAAGCTGAAGACGCTGATCGAGCGATGTGGCGTCATTGTCACAGAGCGCAAAGCAGGTGAGCTTCTTGGCAAGAACTGTAGGACACTAAGCTCACCTACTTGAAGCCGACTTCGTAACCAAGAACGTCGAGCAGGACTTGACCAGGCTGCTGAACGAATCGCACTCGGCGGCAGCGCTGCGTAAGTCCACCTTGCTGGACTGGCAGCCGACGATACTGATCGTGGACCTGTAGCCGAGTTCGAGATGAAACACGCCATGTCCGCTTTGGCCGCCCTGACCATCTACATGAGTCTCCTCTCGGACCTCTCACTCCATGGACAATTCGCACTGCATCGACACGACCTGTCGCAATATATGAAACTCGACGCGTCAGCCCTCAGAGCCCTGACCCTCATGCCGAACCCGCAGGAGTTGGGCGGGAACAAGAACATGAGCGTGTATGGCCTTTTGGACAAGTGCAAGACGAGTCAGGGGAAAAGGCTCTTGGGGCGGTGGTTGAAGCAGCCCCTCGTCAACCTGCACGAGATCAGTAAGTCTCGTGTGGCGCTGTTGAGGAGATGCTGACAATAGGTAGCCCGAAGGCAGAATGTCGTCGAGGCGTTCTTTGCCGATGGGATCCGAAGACAAGCGATCCAAGTGAGGTCTCACACTCCGTAGAGGGGTTCAGCTAACGCGAGGCTAGGATGACGTGTTGAAAAGTATGCCTGATTTCCACAGGATCGCAAAGAAGTTTCACAGGAAGAGTGCCTCGCTCGAGGACGTCGTTCGAGTATTCCAAGCTATCAAGAAGGTATGCTGAGATGTGTCCCATCTCCAGATTGAAGAAGCTCACCATCTGCTGCAGCTGCCCCGGCTTGTCGACCTCCTGGAGGGCATCGAGGCGTATAACCCCGTCAGCAAGGAACTCCTTGATGAGATATACATCAAGCCCCTACAGGTCAGCTTAGGTGCGCTTTGGATGGCCAGTCAAGCTGACACTGGTACCAGGACCACATTGAGAAGCTCGAGCATTACCTCGAAATGGTAGAGGAGACGATCGATCTCGATGAGATGGTTCACTCCCACAACATTCGTCTCCTGTCGACATTCAGCGACGACCTGGCCACCCATCGCGAGACGTTGACGGAGACTCTGGCGCAGATGGACGAGGAGCATCGCAAAGTCGGCGAGGACCTAGGCGTGGATATTGACAAGAAACTGCATTTGGAGAATCACCAGGTATACCACTACTCGTTCAGAATCACCAAAGCGGTGAGTAACAAGTCTTATTCTTTGCCTGGACTGACGAAGGAAATCGTAGGAAGCCGGGTTGATCCGCAATAAGAAGGGATACTTTGAACACACGACCCAGAAGTCGGGAACGATCTTCTCGACACGACGGCTGAAAGAGCTCAGCGAGGCGTTTGAGGCCGCGAGCAATGCGTACGAAAGGTGTCAGCGCGAGTTGGTCAAGCAGGTCATCGAGGTCGCGGGTGAGCTGCAGCTGAGAGGATAGCACTGTAGAAAGCTGACTCGTCTGTAGCGACGTACACTCCCATGCTGGAACTACTGGACAATCTCATCGCAGCAGTCGACGTCTGTGTGAGGTGAGTGACGATATTTTTACACATGGTAGGGTGTCTGACCATATGTTTAGCTTCGCTCATGTGTCGGCGAACGCACCGGCTCCATATGTAAAGCCCCAGCTCTTCGACAAGGGTGCGTACTGACAGGCCAGCTGTCTGAAGTCTACTGATGAGAGATTGTGCAGGCACCGGCGACGTGTTGCTCCGAGAAGCGAGACACCCCTGCCTTGAAGTCATGGACGATATCCAGTTCATCGCCAACGACCACGAGATGACAAAAGGCTCGAGCGAGTTCCAGATCATTACCGGACCCAACATGGGCGGAAAGTCAACATACATCCGGCAAATCGGGGTCATCGCTCTCATGGCGCAGATTGGCTGCTTTGTTCCTGCCGCAGAGGCAAAGCTGCCCATATTCGACTGTATCCTGGCTCGAGTCGGCGCCGGGGACAGCACTTTGAAAGGAGTATCGACGTTCATGGCGGAAATGCTGGAAACCGCGACCATCCTCAAGGTAGAGCTAACTCGTCTTCTCCAAGTGGACAGTAGCTGACACTTGTTAGTCCGCCACGAGGGACTCCTTGATCATAATTGACGAGCTCGGACGTGGTACCTCCACCTATGACGGTTTCGGCCTCGCATGGGCCATCAGCGAGTGAGTCCCAAGCACGAGATGGGGAACCGCACTAATCGCCTCTGCAGACACATCGCCAGCAAGATCCGCTGTTTCTGCTTGTTTGCCACGCACTTCCACGAGCTGACAACGCTGGATCAAACGATGAAACATGTCAAGAATCTGCATGTCGAGGCGCACGTCCAGCCCCGGAAGGGGGGCAGAGCGGGGGAGAAAGTCGAAAATGATATTACGCTCTTGTACCAGGTCAAAGAGGGTGAGCACGGTTCGGCGGTGTTTCAGAGGGTACTCGAATGCTGACCGGGTGGACTTTTAGGCATTTGCGACCAGAGTTTCGGTATCCACGTTGCAGAGCTTGCCAACTTCCCCGAAGAGGTCGTCAGGGTGGGTGCAGCTACAGCCTCAGTTTCGAACTCGGCAAGCTGACTAAGGTGCAGGTGGCCAAGCGCAAAGCCGAAGAGTTGGAGGATTTCGGAGGTGAGTCCCGCGAAACCACCGCGCTGCGGATGCTAACGCCCGCGACAGATGGAAGCGAGGATACGTCCTCGGCCAAGTTCAGCAAAATGGAGACTGACAAGGGCACCGCTGTGATGAAAGCCTTCCTGGACGAGTGGAAGGCGAGTGTGGAGGGCCAAGGGGATTTGAGTGAGGAAGCCCAGGTGGCAGAGTTGAAGAGGATTGCAGAGGAGTACAAGGAGAGGTTTGAGAGCAGCCCTTGGATCAAAAACCTCTTGGAGACGTTCTAGCGTGTGCACACCGGGGTATACTCTGTGCGAAGTATGGGTGGTATTGGGACACGGAGTGGAGTCATTGTCGAAAACATGCATCAGACAGCATCAAACAACATCGAGCTCAAAGCCCTGCACTCATTGATCATCCCCGTGGCCTACATGTCCCTGTCCTCTGCGCCGAGCTTGTCGTCCATCTTGACACCCTCAACGCTCTGTATACTGAGCTCATAGTACCCCTCGCTCCAGGGCGTGATGGCGACGGCGGATGCAGCTTTCTGCTCTGCCGACTCTTCGCCCTTGTTCGACTCGCTCGCTGGGGTGATGCGGTGGTAGGCAGTCTGCTTTATTGGTTCCTTCCACGATGCCGCGGCGACATTCGACTCGTCCGTCAATTGCGAAACGTCGACCCCGTCCTCCCTGAGCATCTGCTCTAGTTCCGGGTCGAGCCCGCGCATATCGGACCCTTGGCGATCTTTACCGGCGTACCCGCTCGAAGCTAGTCTTCGCATTTCTTGGATCTTTGCCGGGGTCAGGGTGGAGCGGGTGGGCACCATGTCTTCGTTTCGGGATCCACCGAGGAGGGAGAATCCGACGGTGCGGATCTTGGAAGACATCATGGGGATTTGGTGCTCGGACGTCTGGCCAGAGTTGGTGAGCACGAAGGAGGATATGGGCAGGTGGAGCGTTCTAAAGATGGGCGCGGGGCCAGACGTGGGATCTAGCGGTGCAGTGGATGTGGAGGAGGACGGTGAAGGTGCGAGATCCAGTCGATGCTGGTACAGATCGGTCCTGAGAGTGGAGTCAGTGCGTGTCCAACGAAGCCTTGAGAGTCTATGAAGTACTGGGCAAGGAAAAACGCTTACAGGATCGGGCCGTCAGTCTGGACATTGCAGTACCACCTGTTCCTCCAACCCTCCCAGCCTCGATACGCAACCACGACTTTGATATGGGTATACGATCCTAGATCCCAAGTATCCTCTCCGAACAGTGTGGTGCGTCTCCTATTCCGCATTCCTGCATACCCCGCTTTCACCTTGTCCGCATACTGAGGCGGGACCTTGAGCGACATTGTCCCGTGGAAGGCGATATGCGACAAGACGGAATTGGGAGTTGAAGATCCCGTGCTGGTGGGCGAAGGGGGAGGAGTCGGCAGACCGTGTAGTGTACTCGATGAGGAGCTGGACTCGGAGGATATTGGCACTGGGGTGAATTTAGCAGTGGTATAACCCCCAATGTCGATGTCGGACCCAGAGACGAGATCGATCTCTTGGTTGACGGGCGGGAGATTCGAGTTGAAAGAGTATATCGTGATAGGGGGGGTAGCTGGAGCTGGGTCCATCTTGACGACTGAGCGGAGCGCGACATGATCAGCGATCGTCTCCTCAGTTCTGTTCATCCGCTCGACGAAACCCACTTTTGATCGTCTCCCTTCTGAGCTTGTTCATCGTCCTGTCGAGGTACATCTTGAACGGGGACGCCATGGCGGGCAATCTTCTACGCGAGTCAAATGATACTGCCTACAGATCGGTGGAAGTGACGATGTCCCGAGATGTCTGTTTGTTATGCTGTGAGAGCCAGAGCTATAGCTTTGGACACTGTTGGACACCCTCCACAAAGTACCCTCGATGGACATCGGACGGGACCAATTTCCAATCGATTCCGGCGTTCAGCAGCATCTCAGGGTAACTTTCTTTCCGATTCAACCACACTCTGCTCCGTCATCAACATCCACATCGACGTCGACGAGGCATACAGGCAAGTCAAGGGCTTTCAGGTCATCACAGTCACTCGAGGAGGTTACCAGGACATCAGAGACAGCATACACTGCAATCCGAAATACACTGCCGGCCTGAACCACCTCAACCACACCTCAGACGTACACGTGCGGATCGCGTGTCACCGTGGGCCCTGTCCTCGATCCCCTTTGCGTAACCTTTTCAGGTCATATCCGAGTGCACGACGTCAACGAGAAGCGACCTGCTGCGGACAACGGTGCATTCATGAAAGGCATCACTCGGTAGTATCGACTTCCATTGCTCTGCAATCACCACTCAATATTCAGCCCTGTCAAAGTCGTTATCAGCATCAGTTCGCAGGTGCATTCGCTATCGCCGGACCGGGCAAATCATCCCTCGAGCCTTTTAGTACCGAGGGCCAGAGCGTTCACGAGGTCAACCTTTCGAGCATAGACGGACCGCGAAAGCGACTCAGAGCTTTCCTTATCGCCCAGCACACCCCGCACGCCATGTCATCCCCACCGTCTCTCTCCTCGCTCAAGCTATCAGAGACCACGGCGACACCCTCAACCTCAACCTCGACTCCCTTATCACCTAATGGAATTCCACCCCCTTCAAGCTCTTCATCCCCAGAGGACACTACCACGAACCCATCCATAGAACCCAAGTCCAATGGGACCTCGAAACCAGAGGTCAACGGAGTGCATGAGCCATCAGCAGAACCCGCAACCATTGAGACGTCCTCAGCGGAAAAGACGATATCTGATGAGTCATCGTCCTCCGCACAACCCATACCCCAATCACCACCACCACAACCAACTCCATCGTCATCAGCAACGCCATCCCAACCGAAATTCCCTGTGAATGGTTATCAGCCCAATGGACAGGCAACACAACCCACGGCGCAAAGGCCGGGTCTTCCACCAATGTCCACCGCACCGCCGGGTGCAAGTGCTTTCTCCCCGCCCAATGCAGGCAGGCCGGCGGTATCAGGAGGTGGTCCCATGGGAATGAATGGACGAGGTGGTATGCCGATGCCCATGGGAATGAGAGGCCAGATGGGCCGAGGAGCCGCCATGAATCAGATGCCGGTCCGTGTACCCGCGAGTCTGCAAGCCAAGTTTGACAGGGTAAGTTCTATCTCCCGACACATTTAGAGTATTAGACTACACGATGCTAACGGCCGCTGCGTACAGGAGGTCGCGTCGAGATCAGGGGCGTCTCCATCACCGCAGTTAGGCGGCGTGCCAAGTCCGAATGCGACGTCGATGTCGGCTCTTCTGCGGTCACAAGCTCTAGGAGGGGGTAGAAATGTCCAAGGGCCCAATGCTGGTCCTTTGGGTCTGGCTGCTAGACGAGCAGGACCCGGTGGACCACCTAGGCCTACGCTGGGCCAGATGGGCCAAAGTACACCCGGAGGTCTAGGTCGACCGGGAGGACCCGGCGGGCCTGCAGGCCTCGCAGGGAGGAGAGGTCCACCAGGCGGTCTCAACCTGTCGGGCATGAAGGGTGCACCCAAAGCAGACGACAACAAGTTTACCGACTTTGGCAAGATCATGTGAGTCGATGTCTGTAAACACTGGAACTCGTGTTGACCCGGTGACAGGGATCCATCTGGTTCTCTGAGATTCTCCAAGAAAGCCGTCCTGCACTCGAAAGGAGTCGACTTTGAAGATGGAAAGAGCTTTAGTATCAACATGGACGAAATCGAGGTCGTTGGCGAGCTCGGCAGAGGAAACTATGGCTCGGTGCAGAAAGTCTATCACCGACCTATGGGCGTGTTCATGGCCATGAAGGTGGGTCCAGGAGGCTACTGGCGCGATGGGAGCTTCAGCTAATGGTGTGGTTCAGGAAATCCGATTGGAGCTCGACGAATCCAAACTCGCCGGAATCATCATGGAGCTGGATATCCTGCATCGAGCGCAAGCACCCGAGATTGTCGAGTTTTACGGCGCATTCACCATCGAGTCGTGTGTGTACTACTGCATGGAGCTCATGGACGCCGGGTCCTTGGACACCATCACGGGCGGAGGACAGCCCGCCAAAGCGGGCGCCGCGGATCAAAATGATGAGGGAGCTACGGATCGTGTTCCAGAGGCGGTACTACGGCGTGTCACGTTGGGAATGGTCAAAGGGCTCAAGTTCCTCAAAGACGAATTGCAGATCATGCACCGAGGTACGTCTGCTGACCTCCTACGTGTCGATTCAGCTGACCCGTTCCTCCCGTAGATGTCAAGCCGACAAACGTGCTGATCAACAAGAAGGGTGAAGTGAAATTGTGTGACTTTGGTGTTTCGGGGCAATTGGAGAAGAGTTTGGCAAAGACGAATATCGGCTGCCAATCGTACATGGCTGTGAGTCCGCTGTCCGGTCAGATGTAGTGGTCCTTCAGCTGATTCCCTTTCGCAGCCCGAGAGGATAAAGGGAGAATCGCAGAACCAGCTGTCGACATACACGGTCTCCTCCGATGTGTGGTCGGTAGGACTGTCAATCATCGAACTGGCCAAGGGGTGCTACCCATACCCCCCGGAGACGTTTGCCAACGTGTTTGCGCAATTGACCGCTATTGTGAATGGACCCGCGCCGACCCTGCCTGTCGGGTACAGCGACGATGCCCAGGATTTCGTCGCCAAGTGGTGAGTGAGACAGGGTCACTATGCCTTTTCTTCTCCTAGTCTCGCCCTGGACCTCTATCAGAATACCGAGGTGAGGGACTGAGTGCTGACCACCGGTAGTCTGCTCAAGGACCCCAATGCTCGGCCGACGTACGCGCAATTGCTAGAACACCCATTCCTCCTCGCGGACAAGGACTCGGATGTGGACATGGCAGCTTGGGTCGCTCAAGCGCTCGAGAGGCGGGCAGAGCGAGGCGTCGTCCCTATTGCCACTATAGAGGCCTAAGCCCCCGACGGGCTGTTCAGGCGGTAATGCCGATGCTCATCGTCAACGAATCCGGTAGGAGGGTTCCGGGACGTTGGATGTGAACTGTGTATAAAGGTAGACGAGGATCATCGGGGAGAAGTACACGGCGTTCTGACGGACACGAAGGGACGGGGATCAGCAACGACAGAATAGGAGATAGACACGCCATGCCACCTTTTGACGACTATGAGACAGGGGGAACGTAGAGACGAGTTGGATTACAAAATTGATGACGCTCCCGGAGGGCGAGAGGCCTTGTGAATGCAGCTAGCTATCTATGTATGGTGTTACGAGGGCGCTTGGAGAGTTCCGGCTGGCCCGTAGAAGTAGTCACTTTAGCTGGACATTCGATAATAATCGTGCACATCCACAGACTGAAGGTCGTTCAGAGGGAAGAGAATCAAGTCCGAATTTGCGAACTCTCGAAGATTGAATCGAGCTTCACGCCGACCGCCGCCCTCTCGAGATCACCAGAAGCCATCCCTCGAATTGCACGCATCACACAACCCATCGCCACACTCCACGCATGCTGTAATCGGCTTCATGCGAACACCGTATATACATTTTCGACGAGCGTCGTCCGTCTGTGGATCGACGCCGTCTCGCTGTCCCCAAATCGTCGTCCTCGTGCTAACATCCAAAGCTCGTCTCGTCCGGCTTAGAATCTCAGCTTGGAGAAGACTGCGGGATGTTAGCGAAATGACCTTTGTTGACGCTTCGCTCCGGCTTCGCCGGCGAGCGCATACTCACACCATCGGTTGTTGCCCTTGGCGTACCTCTCCTCAAAGGCCTTCTTGATGGCCTTCTTCGACTCCTCCCTCTGGGTTGGCTCCTTGAACGTGTCCGAGGTGACGGATCCCTTCAGCGACTCGAGCTCGAGCATGTATCGGGTGGGGAGGAGGTGGGCGTAGTTGACGACTTTGATGAAAGGCTTGACCTTGGATCGCTTGGCGACCTTCTTCTTGCCCATCGACTTGGTCACTTTCAAGGGGTATCTAGCACGAGAAATCAGCTAAACCTCCAAAAAGAGAAAGAAGTTTGGCTCACCGCTCGATACCGGCAACAATGGCGTGGGGGTAAGGCCTCTCTTTTGTTCCGTCGTCTCGCTGCTGGATGACGACGACCTTCTTACCGGCCTGTCGGCCAGAGAGGACAACGGCGACTTTTCCTGGCTTGTAGACTGGCGGGGTGTCAGTTGAGTTCCTCAAAGCCATCCTCCGAGAGTGTTCTCCAAGTCCTCGAGAAGGCGATGCGGCGCAGATATCCTGACAGTCTCCAGCGACAGGCAGGAGCACCTCTCCACTCTGAGTGACCCTTGCCCTCGCCGAGGCCCATCTTTCCAAATTTTCCTCTTCACACACCGCTCTGCTCAATCCATCGCTTGCCATCTTCTATAGCCTCGCCGCATCCCCTTTCCTCGACTTGCAGTCCATATCCCACCGCTATGATAGAAATGCTTCACTCACCTAAAGAACAAGTCGCATCAGCACATTGCTCAACTCCATTTGAACGTTTCACTCACTTTTGACCATCTGATAGACAACAAAAGAAGAGGGACCGATGATCAGCTCGTGTGCTTCACGATAGGACTGTCCGGTGTCAATGCCTGCTCACCTTGACTACTTTGGATACAGACGTTAGTTGGAGGATGAGAGATGTGTTTGATGGGTTTTCCTATGGGTGCCAGTGTCGCGAGAGTGCAGGGAGACGACTGGGCAGGGCGGGCAGCGAGCAGCGGAAGCAGTGGGAGGGGCTGAAAAAGTGCCAACCTCGAATTGAATTTCTCGGAGTTTCGCGGGGTTAGCGGTATGACCTCGACCTCGAGTGCCATAGCGGCGCAGCCCGCCTGAGATTGCCACCTGTGGCCCGCCTTTCCCGGGACATGGATAGGCACCGGGTTGAGGCTGTGAGGCGCCTAACTGGTAGTCCCGGCTTGACGCGATGGTGACGCGATAAGCGGCTATGTCGTCCAGCGAACCCATCAAGGTGTATCGAGCTCAAGGTGGTCTCGAGGCTGCTGATAGCCCCCAGCTGTAGAGTGATAGCGGTCAATATTGGATAGCACATCAGTCAGACTCCTGCCCATACATTGCCTCCAGCCAGTCCACCATCGTTGTCCCGGATCACTCACTATCACCGACCTCGCTCTTGTCCACGTGAGCACTTGCTTCTTGTCTCACTTCGACCGGAACAACAACCGATTCGACGGCCGGCACCTACGACTCGAGTATAACACCATTTGTCTCCTTGCATTCCAGTGTATCCATCAGCATTATCTCTGTCTGCGGCTCCGACAATCTTCGCCGCAATCCAGCAACAGCTCGTTCGCACAACGACGAACTCTCGATTCTACTCATTCCCTACACTATGATCGATCGGCATCGGTCAATCGCCTTGCCCAGACTGTGACCGATCACTTCCTCCGTAAGGTTCACTCCAGCGGTCCAGTGATTGAACACTCCGTCAATGTCGTCCTCGCCGCTGAGACCACTGGCGTACCCCGCCCAAAGGCAATTGTCCTCCATGTCCTCCGCCAACCCGCTCGGGCGGTCGACGGGTGATGCGTCGACCTCTGCCAGTTCGTCCGTCACGGCAGGAGGAGCGGGTCAGTCGAGTAAAGCCGATCAGGTGGTGTATCGCTTCTACGTCAAGACTGTCGGGGTGCTTGTGGAAGGGCGATTGACGCATTATGCCAGTGGTGGCTCGGGCAAGACAGGCGAGAAGAAGAAGGATAAATGGGTAGGTCACGTCTATGCTGTACGCTGAGAGGAACCTCCTCGAGGTCCTACAGTCAGCATGACAGGGGTGGCGCTGATGATCCCTCAGTTCAATCTGTCTCTCCCAGAGGTCGACCTGCATAATGCCGACTTGCAGATTTATCGCTCAGTGTCGACTTACAACAACCCAAAGTCATTCTTGGACGAGAGCAGTATCCCACCACTACTCATCGCCTTTATTCTCGACACGAGTGATATCCCTAATGGCCAGGCTCTGGTCTGGAATCGAGAGTCCGGGAAGTACACGGTGGACAACGCGTTACTGGCAAGCGGCGGGCCAAAGGGTAAAGGCAAGGAGACCGAGCAGAAGAACGGTATCATCTTAGAGCGTTGGACAATACGGGCAAGGTACGTCAAACTCGTCTTCATGCCTGTCTTGATTCCTGATGAGGCCTGCAGGAACTCGGTGGAAGCCATCTCTGCATCTCAAATGGCGCCACACACAGCATATCGACTCGGCATCATCCACTTCCGAGCATTGTACTCGCTCATCCGCCTCTTACCCGCATACCGCCTGTTCAGACGCTTGCGCCGTATCAACAGCGGCATCCGAGTCGGGATCAAGCTCTGGGGTCCTGAGGGCTACCCCAACACGGACGAGGGCTTGGCCGAGGCTTGGGAGGTCATGGAACGGGGGTTGATTTCGCTAGATACGAGTCTGAGCGATCTTGTACCCTCGGATCAATCCCCACCCGACGATTCAGAGAGGTGCGACTTGCCCCCGCTGGACATGTTTGGCACGACGTACGCCGTCAATGTCGAGTACAGGCCAGAAGTCGATTTCAGCGTCGAGGACCTGGAGAGCGTGTTGAGCGAGCGATTCGTGGACATGGATGAAGATTGGTTCAAGCCCACAGTGGCGAGACACAGGATGGAGGATGAACATGGGAGGGGATTGCCGGCGGAGATACAGTCGAATCGGAGGACCTCGAATCCAACGGCAATACCCTCGACGTCGCCAATCCCCTCTCGACAACAAGCTGCCACGCCTCAGTCGTTTGGCAGTGCTGGAGCGGCGTTCAGCTCTGGACGCCCAACTGGGAGTAGAGTGGCGTCGGGTGTTGGGACGAGTGTAGGCAAGGGATCAGCCGGGTCGCGGTGGGGTGCTTTGGGAGAGGGACTGCCTTTCGCTGCGCCGCGTATGAGTGGAAGTGGAAGTGAGGCTCCAAGGGTGAGCAGCTGGCGCAAAAAGACTCCCAACGCGATAGTTGCTGATAGCTGTAGGGTCCACCTTCACCAGGCGGAGTCACCCCATCTAGCGTCAGTGGTGCAGCTGTCACAGCTCGGCGGCTATCTGGCCATTCGATACACCCTCCAATGTCATCCTCACCTTCCACCTCCCTTCTCCGATCAACACCCCCGGGCGTACACCCTGCTCCACTCATGTCTCGACCCAGCACCTCGATAGGACGCACCTCCTCCTTCTTATCACAGTCCGGGCGATCTTTCACCCATGCGCAATTGGCCAACATGTCTCCCCATCTCTCATCGTCACCACCTGTACAGACTCCCGTCTCACCATCCTCGTTGTCATTCACGAAGCAACCGGTCCCGCGGAGCTTCTCAGGCAGACAATACGCACCGACTGGCTCGTCATCACCCTTTGTGCCCGGTTCATTGGAGAAAGACCAGGTGGCCTCGACACAGTCTTCATTGTCAGCTGCGCCGCCGATGCAAGTACTCAAGCGGTACTCGTCGTCTCTGTCTCAAAGACCGGGTGTCACGGTGGGATCTGCCACCAGTAGCGAGGAGAGGGTTTTGGCGGGGAGTATTGGCGCGAGCGGTGGTTCCGCCACGCACGATCTTCTGAGACGGACAAGTACCCGAACTTCTCAAGAGAGTGCTCTTCGACAAAGCTCCATCGCCCCAGCCCCGGATCACGAGGATATCCAAGCGTTTCTCAAAACGCTCGATGCGCTTCCCCACCCACCGTCCCTCGCTGCGCACGCAGTACATTCCAGCACGAGATCGCACGTGCCTTCAACTTCATCTTCGCTGTCAACGCCATCGGTCCCTCCTTCACCATTACCCGTTCAAAATGTCAGTGGATCGCCTGGATCCATGGGTCCTCCACCGGTGCCCCGAGCGCCTCTAACTAGAACTCTGGTTGACGAGGCTTTGAAGCGAATGGCCGGATCATTCGATATCACCACCAGCAGGCTGGTAGAGAGCACAGCCCCGAGAACTCGAACGCCTGATATTGGAGCACGTCCTGGACCCAGCACCTCTTCCTCTGGAAGCGCCGGTCCCTCTGTCGGTCTGTTGACAGCAAGTAGACCGACTCCACCGCGAACTGCCTCTCGACCTGATCCGCCCCAGAGCCCCGAAAATCCGAGTCGACCGGAGTATAGGAGGCAGAATTCCGTCAAGACTGGCTCACCACTGGCGTCTTCGCCCGCTCAACTGCCACTACCCGAATCGCCAAGTGTCAACGTACAGCCTTCGCCCAGGAACACGCTGTACAGACTCCCTTCGGCGAGAAGCCTCCCTGGATCCGGATCGGCCGCGTTGAACCCAGACGAACCGCTCCCTCGGTCCGCTATCCCCTCGATGCCATCAGGCTCAGGTATCGGATACTCTGCCGCGTCCCAGACCACGGGATATGGCCAGGGGATGGCCACTGCGGAATCGAGAACGTCGCGCAGAGGTCCAGTGCTACTTAGAGGAGGGTTCGAGGGTCGATCTACTACCACTGGCGTCACTGGAAGTCCAGGTCACGGCGGTCATGGTCGTCCTAGTGCAAGTAGCTCACCCTCTCACTCGCCCATTCGGGATTTCACCCGCCTAACCCTCAGCAGGCCCGGCGCAGCCGCAGCGGCCACCCCGAGTGGAGGTGTGAGTTCGACAACGGCACCGGTTACTGGTACCGCCGGTTTTGGCAATCGGGGCGAGTCTATGAGTCTCGGGTACAGCACGCGAAAGCAGCCAGGGCAGAGGACCGCTCCGAGCAGCTACGGAGCCGAGGTGGATGATGCCGATGATAGAGGCAGAGCCAGGCACGCTGCCCGGAAGAGCGATGGTGGTCCGATGGGCGTCGAGGGGGTTCGATCGGGATCAGAGGTCGACGAGGGGTCGGGCAAGGAGGAGAGGGTGAGGCCGGTTCATAAGCGCAGTGGATTGAGTGGAGATTGGTAGAAACAGGGAACGAGGGGATGATCGACAGCGATAAGAGATATTGATGTTGGCTATGTCTGAATAGAGTTTGACGATTGCATCGATATCAACGGTGACTGGCGAAGAGAGGAGACGAAGAAGCAGTATTACGATCAATCATGACAGACATAGAAGCAGAGGTGCGATCAATGCTATGCTATAATGCCCATTTGATCCGTTTTGCTGTGCTCCCTGCGGGCGGCAGTGTACACTTCGCCCTGCCCGACGTACAGGACCAGCACGATGGTGGTCTTTTGTGTTTGTCCGCTTTCGGCTTGTGCTTCCCTTCGATCGCTGCGTCAGAGTCAGCCTCCCAACGCTTCAAGTAGGCTGTGGTCCCGATGCAACTCCGACCGGCTGTGATGCAGGGACCACAATGCCTGTCATCTTCGTCCGTCAATTGAGTCGGTATGTCCTTCCTGCTCGACACTGCTCTACGTTAGCTTGTCACGGAAGAAGGTGGAACTTCAAGGAATCCGAAGGCAAGAAGGACTTACCGGTCAGATCACACTTGCGGATCAAATCCGTCCATTGGGCGACTTCTTTCGCAATTTCAGCTACAGTGAGCTTGAGACTTGCCGAGACATCAGAAGGATCGCTGTTTGCGAGCCGGGTCAATGTATCCACAGCCTGAGTCAGCTTGTGCGCGTGTCCCCAGGCTTGGACGTCCTGCTTGCTAGCTCGGGACAGATGGGTATCCTTCCCCGTCCGGTTTGAAGTCTTGATCTTATTCTTCACCAATGGTTCTGGCTCCGGCTCCGATTCGGGGTCTGAACCCAAGGGGTCCGGTGAGTACTCGTGAGCCCATGTACGAGTAGGCTGATCGCCATCTATGTCGGTCAGCTGCAGGGGTGGGATACTGAGATTGACTCACCTTGACTGTCCAAATCCATCTCCTCGACATCATCGTCTGCGTAAGTGAACATGACCTCATCTCCTGAATAAGACTCCAGCTCAGAAGCATCACCCTCTGCTCCGTGCTGGCAGAAGAACTTTGCTGGCACCAGAGTCGTCCCGAACCCCGCTTCATCGCCTCCTCCTGAGGTAGTGTCCAACTGACTCAATGGCATGTCACTTCCCTCGAAGTTTAGCACATCATCCTCGTCGAGGGAGGCTCCGACTTGTCGAGTGTCTGAGTCGTCGATGAGGATGGGTTCGAAAGCCGACATGATGGCGACTAAGTGTTGAAGAGGGAGGGTCAGAGCAAGCGCAAATGCCAAAGCATGTACTGCTGAACTCTCGACTATAGGTGGTTCTGGAAGGGTATCACCAGTCTGTTCAGTTGGTTCAGTAGAGCTGAGACGTGCATGAGCTCGAAACGGCAACTTGGACAAAGGATGCGTTCGAGACGTGGCGGACTCTCAGATGAGGGGATCGAGCGGTCATGCGTTGGAGGTTTGCTATGGATTGGAGGCTAATGGGCGGACTGATCGTTTTAGAGGGGAATGGTCCGTAGAGGACTGCTGATGACCCGTACAAGCCCCAGGGCGATCTATCTCGGCTCCCGTTTCTGTTCGGCTCAGACACGGTGAGCTCGTGTCGGGCTGAGTCCTGGATCAGTGTACTCTAGTCAACCACCACTGAGTCAGCGACCCGTCTCGAACACACTAGCCAAGTCCCCTCCTACTCAACCTCCCTAGTCGTCAGGACCCCGTTCCTGACAATTAGTCCACTACAAGTCTACACCTCAACGTGTCTCGATTTCCACACTTCCTGTCCATATGGCAAGCGTCCTCAGAGTCACTGACAGTTGACGAGGGTGAATCGCCCTTGCTCGATCGACTGGACGACAACTGCAGAGTCGCTGATAACCGACGGTGGTGACTCGTCCTCGCTCGATCGAATGGTCGATAGCGATGGTGCTCTGTTCGTATCTTGCCAACCTGCACAAAGGGTCACTTGTTTTTCGGGGGTTATGAGGAGACAAAGAAGGTCAATGCATCTGCGAGCCATCTCATTGATGGCATACTTCAGCTGGACAGTCTTCGCAGACATGTGTATGGCTATAGAGCAGGATGAGTAATATGAGTAAGATGAGGAGTGTTAGGTTTGAGCAGTGGTACTGGAAGTACCGTCCGTCCCCTCCTGGGTCTCGATCACGCATTTCTTCTTCTGAGTTTTGCACGACTCGCACGCTGGGGGCTTCTTCTCGCCGTCATTCGCTTGTGGAACGAAAGTAGTCGTCCCGTCGGCCTTCGTCTCCGTCGCCCAACGATTCAGATATCCGCTATAGCTTCGACACGTTGACCCCGTGATTCGACAAGGCTTGCAACGACGAGCTCTGTCCACATCACTGGGTTCACCTTTGGACTGGAGTCTTGTCGAATCGGCTGCAATCTGTCAGCAATGTATCAGACAGGCGAGCAATCTGGACGCACGCTTGTACGTCATGTCCGTCCTCTCGACGAAACGCTTGAGCTCGATCAATTCGCTCTCGAGGGCCTTGGCGGTGGATGCAGAGGTTGCCGAATGCTGAGGGTCTTGGAGGGTCTGACAGATGGTGTTCAGCCTGCCTAAAATATCTCGAGATTCCTGATCCGCCCGTGAAAAGGCCTTCCGGGTTTTCGGCCTCTTCTTTGACGACTGGGCGTCACTGTGTGCGTGATCGTCAAGTTCCGAGTACTTTTCATCGTCGTTTTCTCTCTTCACGCCTTGTGCGGAACTGAGGCGAGGGTCGATCGCTGTATCCGTGTCCTGCTGGTCCCACCAGTTGGGAACCACCCCGTAAAACTGCGGATTGTGGGTGTTGTCAGAACCCAGTAATACCGAGCCCTGATACGAGTCGTGTGAGTTGACGTAGGATAGGGCTGCACCGGGAGACATGCTACTCCCGTCTCCTTCGTTCACAGGCGTGTCCCAAAATTGGTCACCATCCATTGGGACCAGATTGAAATCAGCCAGTAGTGGATCTTCGTTGTTGAAATTCATATCGATGAGGCAGCGTTGACTTGATGCGGCTGGTGAAGAGGATATGAGTGTCTTGGAGACTGTTTATTGTCTTTAGAGGGTGGGGGATTCTGGGTGATATGTGCGCTGAGAGGGGGAAATAGAGCGATATTTGTACCAGTGCGGGTGGAAGAAGGCGGCCATATGTTTTGTGCAGCTTGAAGAAAGGCTAGTCGACACGCCGAAACTGAGGAGGAGACTTTGGCAAAGGAGCCCCAAGTCGAACGCGTTACGACCCCCGTTTGTCGCGTTGAGCTCGAATGAGTCAAGGAGTTGACCGGTGCTCCGACCCTATGTGTTTGACATCAATGCCTTCCGACTCCAAACGTTTCGGCTGACAAAGTCAAGCCATGCTGGCATGTCCTGGAGGGTTGATATGGAGTGAAGGCCAGTGTTCGGGTTTGGGACGGGCCAAAAAGCGCTGGGGATGACCGGCGCGAGATGGCCCCTTAGGCACGTACTGGTCTGGATCAGCCTATGTATGCCCACGACCACTAGTAGGCATGAGCACTGGTGCATTTCATCTCGATTTGTCCAGATACTCATCATTCCCCTCTGCCCATTCCTCATCATCCTCGCCAAAGTCATCCACGTCCTCGCCTGTGCCCCTAAAGTGCTTATGTGGCTCTCTGCCCTGAGGACCCAGAGCAAATTTATCCCCCTCCCCATCATAGTCGCCTTCCATGTCGAACAGCCCTTCTGCGCCATCGTACTCATCATCATCGTCGTCCGAATCCCCTTTATACGTCATGAAAGCGGTCATTTTGGCCATCGCTTGTGCTCGCGCAATCTCGTCTTTGGGGTCGTAAAACACGTTCTGACCTGAGTCGCGTGATTTGCCGTTGGCGCTTGACGGGTCTGTAGCGGAAGAGAGGGCGTGGGAGGCCTTGTTGAGCTTTTTGCGGAGCGTCTTGGATGGTGTGTCGGGAGGAGTGGGTCGAGCAGCTGGGTTGATGGACATGCTGGCGAAGGTCCTCGCTGTTGCGGCTTCAAAATCTCTATCGCTCAACGCTATCGTCTCGGTGTAGGGCCTAGGCATGAGGAGTCAGCATTGAGTTTCCTCCGGGACGTGTAGGTGGAAGGGGTACACTCACAGTTTGATACTATTCGGCGCTAGCTTCTCGTCTTCCGCTTGTATACTCTCCAAAGCCCTCGCTTTGCCGCTGTTCAACTTGGCACCACCAGCAAGTCTGCCATTACCAATAGCACCATTGCCAGAACTGCGTCGTCGGGCTGTTGTCGAGCTTTCGGCATAAGGCATCTCTTCCTCCTTTATACCGTCGCTTTGTCCATTCAGTTGAGCGTCCGTAGCCTCTTGGACCAACAACTCCTGTTCCCGCTCCAAGAGCTGTTGTCTGACCAGCAGCAACTTCTCCCGGAAAGGGTCGTTCGAGGGGCTGGGCGGCACTGGAATCGCGGTACCGCCTATACCACTGCCCGAAGCTGTCTGATGTGGCGAAAGCGGCGGGGGCGAAGTGGTAGTAGGTAGGAAGGTTGATGTGGGGGATGTTGAGAATTGAGAGCCGGCTGGCGAGCTGAATAGAGAGGTATTGAGGACTCGCTCATTACGCTCCAGGCGCGACCTGACTTCGGGCAGGGAGAGGGTTGAAATATCCTCTAAGCCGACTCCGGTGTTGGGCACAGAGGGTCGCGTACGGCGGGTGACAGGCGGCATTGGACACTCAATCGAGAGAGAAGGAGAACGCAAAGATGAATGTGGACCAAGCTAGTAGATATGCTGCGACTTGTTGATCAGAAGAGGTGTAGTTGATGGTGGTGGTCGTCAGTACCTCCCTTATATACTCGCAGTATCAGCTGCTGCCAGCTGGCAAGCTGCTGGCTGCAGTCGGTCCTGTCACTGACATCGGTCGTGACCGGATGCTGACACCACGTGGGAGATCACCGGAGGTTAAGCCGATCTCCGTCTTGGCTTCTCTGAGTCTGCCCCGGTCGCTGCTGCCTGGACAACTTAGAGACGATGAAGACGACTACAAGCACAGCCTTGCCTAGTCTGACGGCCCTGACCCAGTAAGCCAGTAATCGAAACACGGAATGCATCGTTCGCTCTAATCTCTACAATGTGTTGAAACATCCTGACTCGTACATGTTCACAGAATCAAGAGGCAATTATGGATCTGGAGATGGTCTCCTTGAAGGAGATGTTTTGGATCGATCAGATGAGGATCGAGAGTTTTAGAAATAATTTAGTCTATCACGCGACTTCATCAGCAATTGTACAACTAAGACGCCACGCTTTACTCACAGAGCAATCTTGTGAAGATGTTCGAAGAGTGACCCGAGATCTGCTTGTAGATGTTCTCGACTTCCTCCTCTCCGACATCACTGATATCCGCCATGAGGTACGCGATATCGCCCTTCGAGTCTGAGAACTGCTTGACAATGTTGTGATCGGCCAAGACGTTGTTGACTCGTTTCAGCACACCGGGCTCGTTCTTGTGCACGTGGCAGACTCGAATATGCCTCTCGTCCTGGGTGGTGATGGCTCTCAAGTCGACTTCTGGGAAGTTGACAGCGCCGATTGTCGTACCGTAGTTGATGTACCTCAGCAGAGCGGTAGCTACCTCTGATCCGATGGCTCGTTGGGCCTCCTCGGTCGATCCACCAATGTGAGGGGTGAGGATGACGTTGGGAACCTTTCTCAGTCGGAGGATGAAGTCGCCCAAGGTCTCGTTGAAGCCTGGACCGTTGGATCCCGGCTCCTTGGGGAAGACGTCGACGGCGGCACCGGCAAGATGTCCAGACTCCAGAGCGTCGGCAAGAGCTGGAAGATCCACCACTTTTCCTCTAGCGTTGTTGATGAAGAAGGCGCCAGTCTTCATCGCGTTGAACTCGTCGGGACCCATCATGCCGATCGTGTCTGGGATCTCGGGGACGTGTAGCGTGACAAAGTCGGCTTTGCCCAATAGGTCGTGCAGGCTTTCCACCTGTTTGGCGGATCCGAGTGGCATAATAGGCAGAACGTCGTAGTAGATGACGCTCATACCGAAAGCCTCGGCGAGGACCGAGAGTTGAGAACCAATGTGTCCGTAACCGACAATACCGAGCGTCTTGCCTCTGATCTCCCAGCATCCCTTCGAGACCTTGTTCCAGATTCCAGCTCGCATCTCATTTCCTCGATCTATCAGCTGTCTCGACAGCGAGACGATCTCTCCAATGACCAGCTCGGCGACCGATCGCGAGTTGGAGAAGGGCGAGTTGAACACGGACACACCACGTTGGGCTGCACGTAGGAGGTCGACTTGGTTGGTTCCGATACAGAAGCATCCGATGACGACGAGCTGATGGCGCGATCAGCTTTCCACTCTCCTACCATGAGGGAGCCGGCACTCACGTTGGGACAAGCGTCAATGACCTTGGCAGTCATCTTGGTTTTGCTCCTGATACCGACGGCGTGGTAGGCGGGAAGCTTGGCGAGCAGCTCTTCCTCAGAGTAGGCTCTCGTGACTTGGTCGACCTGATTGATCATCAGCTGTGACCGTCCAACAGGTAGACCAGCTGCTTACCTCGAAACCCGCGTCTTTCAGGTAGTTTGCCGCGTCGTTGTTGATGTTCTCGAGGAGCAGGATCTTCTGGACACCCTGTCTCTTCTTGGCCTGGTCTCCAGAGCCAGACTCCTCGGCGAGAGGGTAGTCTGGTGGCAAGAAGGCGGTCAATTGCCTTGCAATGCTCGACACATGTTGCGACAACGACCTTCCGTGCGAGCTGGGCGATGTGGAGAAAGAGGTCGAGAACGTGTTTCGGGGCGAGGCCGAGAGGTTGGCCGTTGGCGAAGCTGGGCCATACGAGGACGGAGGCACACCTCGAGTGTTGGCGGGAATGGGGATGCTACACAACGAGAAGAGGGCTCGATTCAACGAACGGTCCGTGATCGCGTAGAAGAGGGAGGAAGGCTTACAATGCCGGTGGTTCAGAGGCCGACACGGACTCTCTGCGTCTGCCGTTGCTTGGGATGGGGACGGACATGGTGATGATAGGTTGCTTTGCAAGTTGATTGACGGTGAAATTGATGATCGCTCTGACGATGTGAGAATGTCAAGTCGTGTCAAGTACGTGCAACACTTGGACAACGTTGCAAGCTTCCACTTCGTTGCATCATCCTCCCCGACTCGACTTTTGCATCGAGATTCGGAAAATACGGATCGATTGCGTGAGATTAGGGAAGTTTACGGCATTGAGATAATCGTAATAAGGGACTGTTGGCTGATTAGCGGAAGCTTATCCACCGGTTATTTCAGACGCGGATTATTTCGACTTTATCCGAACTCACTCGAGCTCGAAGTCGTGGTGGAGGTTGAACTGAAATGTTGTCAAAATTGACCTTGACGCTACCAACGACGACGAGGGACAGCAACGACGACGGTAAAGACGATCACGAGCAAGAAGGCAGCGGGTCTAGATAAGACACATCGGAGGAGACATTGCTCGGGAGTATCATTGAGCTAGCCTCGACTTTGGACGACCAAGATGGACTTCCTGCCCGTCCAGCCCTTGCCGGCGGCACCGCGGACATCATCTGCAATTACACCGCACTCGCGACACTTTCACTCCTTCCGCCATCCTCTGTTCATCAAGCACCCGTCCCCAATTACCCACATCCACTTCTCGCCCGCCAAACCCCATCGATATGCCGTTTCCTCGTCGACAAGAGTGCTGATATATGCGCCCAAGACGGGTAAAGTGGTCAAAACGATCACGAGGTTCAAGGACACTGCGCGAGGAGGAGAGTTTAGGAAAGATGGCAAGTTGATAGTCGCGGGAAGTGAGGAGGGTCTGGTGCAGGTCTTTGATGTCGGAAGTAGAGCTGTCTTGAGGACGATGAAGGGTCACGATCAGTGAGTAAGGCGCGGAGGGACAATGGCGATGCAGAATGGGCAGGACTGATCATGGAATGGCAGACCCGTTCATGTCACGCATTTCTCGCCACATGAGGGACAGGTCCTATCTGCCTCGGATGACAATACTGTCAAGATCTGGGACCTATCGACGCAATCTTGTGTATCGACTCTGGCCTCACATACGGATTACGTCCGTTCCGCTGCTTTCCACCCCACCTCCCCCAACTTGATACTATCAGGTTCCTACGACTCCACATTCCGACTCCACGACACGAGATTACCTCCGGCGACGTCGAACACAATCACAATGAAACATGGTGGATCGCCAGTCGAAGATATCTTGGTATTCCCAAGTGGGACACTGGGCGTCTCCGTCGGTGGACCAATATTGAGGGTATGGGACCTGAACATGGCAGGACAGTGCGTCAAGGCGATGAGCAACCACCAAAAGACCATCACGAGTGTCACATTCGATGGATCGAAGCAGAGGGTCTTGACAGGAGGTCTGGACATGATGGTCAAGGTGTACGATGTCGAGGAGTGGAAGGTTGTGCACACAATGAGATATCCGGCTCCTATATTGAGTTTGGCAGTGTCGGTGAGTTAATCTAGCCAATCCTGCTGGTGATGAAGAAACTAAGTCTGTCGTCTCTAGCCCGACGACACGCACATTGCTGCTGGTATGACCGATGGAACGTTATCAGTCCGTCGGAGAGATCCCAAAGCCACGGAAGTCTCTGTCGAGGAGGCCAAGCAGACTGCCATCTCGGCAGGGTCTTACGAGTACTTTGCCGACATGGAGAATATCTTCGGCAAGGGATACGTCAAAGCCAAGGGGAAGGACAAGGCGCCCGTCGTTGGACCCGCGGACGAGTTCAAGGTGGAAGGCAGGCGGAAAGAGAAATTGAGGGATTTCGAGAAGTTCTTAAAGGCGTTCAAGTACACGGCGGCATTAGATGCCGGTCTGCAGAAAGTGAGCGAAGCTGCTAGGTCGCTATTGCGCTTTCACACAGCTGATGTTGATCTTCTAGGACGTTCGACCTTCGGTCACTTTCGCTCTGATACAGGAGCTGATACAGAGAGACGGACTGCGAGTCGCCTTGTCTGGTCGAGACGATGTGACGTTGGAGCCCATACTGTCGTTCGTCACGAGGCACGTTACAGATCCCAGATTTGGCGAGATGGCCAGCGATGTCGCGGGCGTCATCATCGGTGAGCATACACAGTCCAGATTGGGCACCTGTGCTGATGGGATCCACCAGACCTATATACACCGATACTGGGCCAGTCATCACTGATAGACGAGATGCTGGGGAGGATACATACCCGTATAGAGCGGGAGCTGGGATTCCAGAAAGAGCTCATGAAGTTGAGAGGAGCGCTCGACATGACTCTAGCACAAGTGAGTGCCGCCGTTTTCGACATCGTAAATCGCCTGATGCTGATCAATATCGTCCAGGCGGCAATGAGCCAAATCGTAGAGACGGCTTAGGTGGACATGGAGAGTCACTGCGTGGGTGGAGAGGAGCATATCTTGTTGTCATGCATTAGCACTGTACGATATCCACGGCTCGCAGTAACACATCTTGATCGTCGTCGTTTCAGGTTGGATTTGCTTCCGCTCAGAGGTTGTGACATCGCGAGAAGCGGCATCCAGCTTGCATCCAGCTAATGGACCGTCCTCACGATGCCTACTGATTATGGGGTCTGGACACAGCTCCGTCGCCCACAAACGGACAGCCATGGCACTTGATGTGCGATAGTTCAAATCGACTATGTTTCCACTTGTCCCGATTGCCCACGACATGTTTCGAGCCCGGTCTTCGAACTCGAACCCACTTCACACATCACTCACACATGAACACGACTCAATACCGTACTCAATACACAAGGAATAGTCATGGACACATGCGGTACACATGCACATCAAATCACATCGTCGCGAGTCTACGGTCGGCGACGTTCTGGTCCATAATCGCACACATACACCGTGCACTGTGTGCCACGCACCTCTCGGAGCAATGTCTCGCTGCTTGGTGTGCCCTGCGGACCTGGCGGTGTGATGGGTTGATTGATGGCGTCTACCCCTGGACGCGACCCAAAGGACGTTGGTCGTATGGAACTAAAAGTTGGGGACGTCAACAACGGGTCCGCGACGAGTAGCATCGAGAGTGTCAAAGCTGATGGTGGCAGTCGTTTCTTGTATCCTCAACTCTGACAGCGAATAGGTATCGTACTAGAAAATTGGTCGACTCATGGAATAGCCAGTACGTCCCTCTCGCCTGATCGACCCCTTGGATCATCGAATTGGAGACGATCCCTAGGGCATGCCGGCTCGACATGCCTGTGACGCCACCACTCTCGCCCGTTCCACAGCGATGGAGGCCTTCGTCAATGGAAGATGATCCTCATCCGGACTTTGCCTCACTCCTTCAATCGTTCGACACCCAGCCATCACCAATCCACATCCCCCTACCGATATCTACAACGACGACTCCGACCTCGTCTCGCTCTGGCAACGATGGGGAGAGACGACGCGGCTTGCTGTACTCCCCCTCGGAGGAGAGCGACGAGAGAGAAGTCGAGTACCTCACTGCACCGGGCACCCCAGCCAGGCGAGTCCCAGAGATCCGAACGACTTCGCCTTCGCCCCAACGACCCATCATGGGCTTCACGCCCGGTAGACCGACTTCACCCTCTCCTTCCTCCAACTCGTCCGACACGCGCACGTCAAGTCCACTCCCAGGTCCGCCGAGTCGGGGACAGATGTTCAACGAGACTACCAACACGGGCGCCAGGCTTGGTCTCACCAGGACTATCGGTAATCGCGGCAGCTTGACGGGTCCTCGAGGTCAACCTTCCCGTGAGTCTACTCCTATTTCCAGCTGTCCTACACTCGCGACGAGGCCCGTGCTAAGCCCTCTGTAGGCTTTGAAACCCCTCTCAACGCATCGTCAACCAGTATCGCCCCTCAAGCAACGGGCCAGTCGACTACAACCCTAGATGCAGCATACGACAGCGTCTTCAGTCAACTCGACGCTTTGGCCAATACACCACCCACTCTACACGACCCGACTCCGCCCGCGGCCACCGCTGAGCTGGCAAACCCATTCAACTCGCCCTACCCTTCCACCCCTTTTGGCAGGAACAACGTGTCTAGGCTATCGGTGGTGTCTGAGCGCACGGAGATATCCACCATTTCTTCCACTACGACCTCGCCAAGTCGACATGAGCAACCTCAACTTGGCGCCGTGGCGACCGGTGGTTCCGATTCGAGACTGTCAAGGCGATCAATCAGCCCAAATGCCACTGCAGAGCCAACAGTACAAGGTAGTCCCCGAACTCGTCAGTCCAGCATCAGTTCGAGCGGTATCGTCTCGAGATTCCCACTACCACCAAGCCCGGTCAAAGGTCCCAGGGGCTCGCCTTCGGGATCCCTTGGAACTCCTCATTCGACCCCGAAGAAAGCTATGGACCTCATCAAGATGTTTGAGAATCAGTCCAAAGGCGGTTCAGCAATGCCACCGCCGCCTCAGCCGTCCTTCGCGCCTGCAGTCCTATCACGCACTGCCCAGATGGCAACCACCGGTATTCCCATCGTTACAAGCGCTCCGATCTCAACTGCCGCGACTGGTCCTCAGAGCTCGCATGTCGATTCTGCGCCAGAACCAGAACCAGCAATCGATCTGAGCCGAGAGGCACGCCATCCTGTTCACACCACCCAGAACGTTCCGCCAACGCCACCAAGCAAGTCGCCCTCGCCGTTGTCGCAGGTCCGAACGATGATAGCTTCCTGGCGAGCGAGATCCGGTTCTCCTGACAAACGGGTCATTGGTTCACCAGGCAAAAGTGGTGATGGACCCGGTCGGCTGTTTGGCCGAGATCGGGATAGAGGTTGGAACGTGTCTATAAGGCGACGACGCCGAAACGACGGCAAAGAAGAGGGCCATCTAGCCGAGGCGACGGGCGATGAGCCTGAGACTTCTGCTAGAGAGACAAGCGACTTGACCAGTACTGGTCCCGGTAGCGAGAAGACCGAAACCGTTCCAGCATATCCGGGCTACACTGCTACATCCCTGCCGTCCTGGACGTGGGATGAGGAGAAGGAAACATCGATCAAAGCCAACCGATCTGACGAGGGAGGCGGTGATGAGGCCGACGATCGAAGTCGACAGGATAAGGGCAAGGGACGCGATCTATCCGATCGTGGATCACCTTCCATCCGATCAGGTGCACTGAGCGTCTCATCAAGAGGCCGCATACTCTCAGGAGAGGTAAGTCCCAGTCCGTTGAAGTCATGGGAAATTTGCTGATATGTTCTACAGCCTCGACTGCGTGGAACGCTTTACTACCTCAACGTACATGATGAAAGTCGAAACTCAGAGTGGGAATGGGTTCAAGCCGATGCCGAGCTGTACAACGAAGCTCTGCAGTTGACCTACGCCACAAGAGATGGTCTCAAGGGAGTCATCAGGCTCGACATGCTGGACCTCAGAGGTGAGTGCAGCTGTGTTGCCCCCTCTGCATTTCAGCTGATCAGACGTGAATAGAGGTCGCATCGACATACTCCCCGAACAACCCTGCTGCGAAGGATGATCTGGGCGTCATTGCTGCTAAGCGACAAGGAGGTATTGCAGACTTCCTACACCCCTTCATGCTGGTAAGTCCTTATCCGATAATTCCCTGGACATGTCTGATCGATTGTTAGGTCTACGATGATGGCTACGAGAGGCTTGGATGCGAAAGTGCAGTGGAAAGAGGTACGTCATTCATCCTAGCCGAAGACTGTATGGTACTGACCAAGCTCCAGTGCGATGGATAGGTGCTATTTGGAACGTCCTGGCTCAGGCCAACGATACCAGGTCAGACTCCAGAGCCCCGTCTCGATCCAGGAGGAATTCATTTGGCTCCAGCGATGTCGGTTCCGCTTCCACTCATCAGATGCCACGACCCGCGAATCCGTCGCCATTTGGCATGCCAGCTCCAGGACAAGCATCCCTTGCGAATCGATACACCACCGACGACCACATCATCACCACACCAGCTGGATTCCCTGTATCCTTACTACACAAGGGGTCAAGAAGGCTCGCGGCAGGTGGACCCGAACGTGCTCGATCCTTGCGCAGGGTTGCTTCTGAGGCGGATCTGTCGGACGTCGCTGGGACCAGTGGAGACTTTGGCGGTTCAGAATCGGATATCGCCAATGTACCGCTCACAGCGGAGAACGCCCGGAGATCAATGGGCATGGGAATGGGACCATCGAGGGACTTCACCTTTGCTGGGGGTATACCACCTCCACCAATGAACGCTCTTTCTCCACCGCCCGAGTACGCCTCCCCAGTAGAGGGATACATCCCCTCGGAGCGATTGACTTTTGGAACGGCTTTATCCAACCTGTCTCCGTCTGGTCAAACTGTCACTACGGAATCGACCCGTACTCAGACCTTCGCCACGCCCCAGGGTAGAGCTTCAACTACAGTCTACACTGCCCAACAGGATTCTTCTGCCGGACTCAGCCAACGCTTCACATCATCGGAGACTGCCTATACCGCTCCTTCGACTTTCGGTACCGCTGCTCAACCATGGTCTACGCCGCAAAGCGCCTATACGGCCGACTGGTCGTCCACCCAGCAAACCAGAGTACCCGCTGTGGCAGTCACCGAACCCTCTCCTGGCAATACGAGCGGCACCTCTTCTGGCAATACAGTCACCCTGACTCGATCCGGCGCCTTCTCCACAGCTCGCGAGACGCTCAACTCGGGAATGGTCACGGCGTCCACTGCAGCCTTCAACACTGCTCAAAGTACCGTCGGCCTCGGATCGCCCTTTGAGACTATTGAGGATCGAGCAAAGCGTCTCTCTGTCGCTTCTTCGGGTAAAGACACCACTGCTTCCTATGAGACTGCTCCGCCTCCGGTACCCAGAAAGTCAGAATCAGGCTCTGGCTCCGCTAGTCCGAGGAAGTTTCAACTCCATGACGACCCGGTACCGAGCTACTACAACACAGCGAGTGGTGGCTCGGAGATCGATGCTCGAACCATATGGACGACCGCTGCGACCATCACGGAAATCCAAGACTCCGAGACTTTCCTGACGGCAATGACGAGGCCGGAGGCAACACGTCGAACGACCGCAGAAACCGGTGCGACGTCTTACAAGACTGCTCAAACGTCTCTCTCTGGAGAATCAGACTATTCCACAGCTCCACCGCCTCCAATCTCCCGCTCGAACACTACGGGCAGGAGATCTTCTTATCGGTCCGGCTGGTCGAATCGCGATGACGACGCCATCACCCACGTTTCGGAGCCAGATACCGATCTGGGTCTGATTGCCGATTTGGAGAGACAGTCCTCGAGTGGAAGCACGAGGTCGACTACGCTTCAGCCGAGGCGGAGAGTTCCCAGTACTCGACAAAGCACGAGGTATACCACTGCAGATGGCTCGAGCTTGGCTTGGGGAACGGCCGTCACGTCAAAGTATGCCACAGGGGCGGAAGGCACGATATATGAGACTGCGCAAGAATCGACGTATACCGCCGCTCCAAGCTATCACACCAGGAGCACGTATATGACCACTGCGACGGGTACCCAGGAGTGAGTACCTAGCATGGTGCTAGGCCCAGTGCTGATATCTTTGCAGGTCGTATCGAACCCCGAACTCCCAGCCTCCTCCGATCAGAGGACCGGAAAAACCGCCAAGTGCACCTTCGAGCATCTCGACAGCACAGTCGATCGCAAGCTCGAAAAGTAGGAGAGTCCCGGTACCCTCACTCCCCCCGCCTTCACCATCAGACCCTTCAGATGGATCTTCTAGTGTACCGAGCTATTCCACCGAGTCGGACGGTAGGGTCAGGAGCTACGACCTGAACAGGCTTCTGGTGAGAGGACTGAATTGGTAGTGCGGCATAAGAGCTGACGATGGATTCGTAGAACTACCTCGCAGGCCAGGATCAAGCTCGCTCCGGACAGCAAACGCGAATGGCAACCCAGCTCGATCGTATTGAGGATGGAGTGAAGCTCACCCAGGAAATGCTTCTGCCGGGCGTACGAGACCGACCACCTCAAGTCCCAAGAAAGGATGAACAGGATCCCGGATCTCCGAGATCAGACACCACGATTCGACTTCAGACTCCGCCGCCCATCTCTGCCGACGCCATCGCTCAGCAATTTGATGACATGCGAAACCTCCTTGGAACCCTGATCGGGCGTACGAACGACCTGGCAGCTGGTGAACCGCGATTACAGCGCATCGAGCGGTTGTTGGAGAGAGCCCTCATGCGAATCGGAGAGGACGACCTGCCTCCTCCAGCCAAACCACCCTCTAGGCGCGATAGCGATGACGAGCTCCCGCCATTCTTGTTCGAAGAGAGTGATTCGTACCGACCTTCCCCGGCGAGGATGTACACTGGTTCAATGTACTCCGGCTCCAACGCCATGTACTCGGACGAATTCGGTCCCAAGATCAAACAGCCCGCCAACTCATTCACCCAGTCATACGACAAGCGAAAGCGCTGGAGTGCAGTTCCCTCTTCTTTACTCGATGGCGATCTCCCAGCATCCGAATTTGACGAAGAGTTCATCATGAACAACCTCCCGCCAGACACCCCGGCCTCCGAGTACGACATCCAGCCAGTCCAGATCCCACCTCACATTGCCGAAAAGCTCAATCAGCAGCGAATGGCCCGTGGTCAGCAGCAGCAACAGCCCTACGAGGCTCGCGTGGAGACAGAGTACGAACCGTCCGAGTACACCGAGTACGAGGACGAATCTCCTCAACAGGAAGAGCCAATCACCTCCCAATCGAGCCAGGACAAGGAGCTACCTACTCCTCCGAGCGAAGGTGATAGAACGCCCATTGGATTCCGACAAGAGCAGATTCCAGACGACGATAGAGGATACGACTCGTCTTCCTCTTATGACGGTAGAGGTCCGATTCGAAACCTTCCACCTCCACAACCGGTCGATGTCCCAACTCCTGTCAGATCACCCGGTCAACTGCCCCCTCCGATGATGCAGAACTACCCCGGTATGCGACCACCGTTCATGCCGGGCGGTATGCCTCCCATGCCACCTGGAATGGGCGAGATGCCTAGACCGTCATTGCCGAGGATCGCCGGTGTTAGGGATCCAATCTCCACCACCTAGTGAGTTACCGCATTGGCGTCTCGCACAGCTTCGCTGACCGGGTGTTTAGCTTCCGAAGAGGTTTCCCACCTCCTGGTCCTATGGGTGTGCCGGGCATGGGGATGCCTGGAATGGGAATGGGTATGTTCCCCGGACCAATGGGTATGCCTGGACCGGTGAGCAGAACGTCCTCTGCCTATTTGCGAGAATGTCACTAACGAATGTGCAGGGAATGGGTCCGTTCATGCCTGGTCTTCGTCCTGGTCTCTCTGGTTTCGGTGGTCCCCTCGGTCCAGTAAGTCCCTGTTCTGAACCGTGGAGCGAATGGTGGTGCTGATTACGATCTAGAATGTCAACCCGACTCTTCGTCGGCCTGGTTTCTTCCCTCCTGGTGTCACCAACTCTGGTGATTACGGTCTTCCTGCTGCTTCTCGCTACGGTCCTGGTCACGTCCATCGTCCCGGAGGTGGTCACACTATGCCACCGGATACTGGTCTTGGCGATACTACTTCTAAATCAACTACACCTTCTGCTTCCAGCGTCCATCTTCTAACTCCTGCCGCTCCTGTCGATGTGCCCCTGCATGACGTTGCAATGTCGCCTACAGACTCGGTGAGTTTACACCATTCTCGCTTCGAGGGAGTCACTGACCATGGTGTATAGCACGACTCGTTCCGCCGAACTCTGGAGAACACGCAGAACCTCGCCGCCGCTTCTGGCGATCAACAAAACCAAATGTCTAGGTATCTACATGGCATGTCGGATCAAATCGAGCAAGCTCGCAAGGGTCACGACCAGGAACTTGTCGGCATCATGAACGATATCGCTCAACTACGAAACGAACTGAAACCGAAACATGTCCTCGGACACGTCTTGCCCGACGGTCGAGTGGTTCTGGCCAACGGTGACGTTGTGGATGGTGTTCGAGGCGCTCCTACCCCTGGCGTACCGGCAATCATCACTCCGCCCTCGGCTTCTCACGTCCAAGGGAGGGTCATGCCCGATGGAACGGTGATGGTTGGCGATAAGATTGTCGATGGTATCAGGGGTGCTCCGCCAGCTGTACCCGCCGGACCGGTGACAATCCCCGCTGAGAACCTCAAGGATCTGGAACAGGACAGGAAACTGGCTTCTCTACAGGACAAGAGTGAGCTAAACATCGTTTTGAGGAGCGTAGCTGACAGTTTACATCTGTGTTTAGTCGCAGAACTCATGAGCCGAACTCGACAAGGACCACCCACTGCCTCTGAGATCGATGAAATTGAACATGCGTCAATGAAAGCGGTACATGCCACCCCTCACGGACCCAACACTGATATCACAAGGGAGAAGACGATACTCAAGGAACACGAGGTGATTCGCGAAGGGCCCGGTGGTCGACATGTCGAACATGAGCACGAGGAGGAGATTGAGCGGGATATGGTGACTACCCTTCCAGCACCAGGAGTCAACCCCGCTAGTTTCCCATTACCGCCCAGTGTTGGAGTCACTCCCGATCCAGGTCCAGTCCGAATCAACCCGAGAACCGGTAAACCGCTCACTCTACCCGCACCCCTGTCTCTGAACCCAACTGCCATGTCGCCGATCGTGCCCGAGGAGGTCCCAGCCGGATCTCAAATGATCAGAGAGACCCACGAGGAGGTGAGTTTGCCCGCAGATCTCAAGGTGAATAATGCTAATGCAAGTGTTCAGGTGATTCATCGGCCTGATGGTTCAGCTCCAGTCCACACGCATACCACGACTCGAACCTATGTCCGACCTGATGGCTCTCACGTGGTGGTCCCCGAGACGACGCAGACTATGGGTGATCCTAGTGGAAATACAGGCCGAGCACCGACGATGGGCGGCCCAGTATCTGCCTACCCTCCCACAACGCTCGGTGATCCCAACAACCCCGCAATAGTGGTTTCCTCTCCAGTACCCCACCACACCTCGGAGCGCATCGCGGAAACGGTCGGTCCTACACCTAACTTCCCACAACAATCGTCGGTCAGGGAGGAAGTGACTTTTGATCCCGCGACGGGCCAGCCCCAAACCAAGAACACGAGCGTGTCGCAGACGAGACTCCCACCTGCAACGACGGCGAACCTCCCACCACCGACAACAGCGGGCCTTCCACCAGCGACGACGGCGAACAATGTCCCACCAAAGAAGGAGAAACAGGTCTGGGAGACGAACCATCCGAAGTTACTACCACCGGCAACCACCGCCAACAACATTGGTACCGCTCAACCAGGCCCAGGTTCTACTGCTCCAGCGCCAGGTACTACTGCTTCCAATGTTCCTCCTGCTGGTGCAGGAGGCGCTGGAGCACCGATGCCCCAAGGACCGAACGACTTGGCAAACCTGCCTTCTCAGCCGATGCCTCCCGGACCAGGTGCTCCAGGCGGTGGAGGAGGCCCTGCACCCGCGACAACCGCGGCTACTCCCGCGCCGACGAAAGGTACGGGAAGCAGTGGTAAGGGTGTACATTGGGCTAATCACCTGCCCGCCAAAGTAGTCACTGGCCCTACTCCCAACACGACCAAGTGAGTCAAAGCTCGCTTAATCCCCTATACTTCTACTCTTGCTAATTGCTCCATCCTAGATCCACCTCGCTCTCGAATATCCCGACGAACGGTGCACCAGGCTCAGCTCCTGCAGGTGGAGCTGCCGGAGCTCCAGGTACGACAATCCTCCCGCCGACCAACATGGGCGATATGGCCAATGTCCCTCCTGCCGATACTACCGGAACAGTGGTCGTTGGTCCCGGCTCGCACGGCGTTTCCGACGGCAGACCGATCCACGAGACGACACATACCGTTGGGTCTAAGGACGGTGGAGGGCTATTGTCCAAGTTGCGCCCTCAAAAGTCCACCGAAAACATCAAGACCACCCTTCCGCCCGGTACTACCCACTCGAATGTCCCCTCGACGAGCAACACGACAAAGACGACTGGACCGCCCGTGGTTCCAGGTACTGGATCGATACCACTGGTTCAAGGAGACAAAGACACCAGATTCGCCGATACCGTTCACCCGATCTCCGGCGGTCATGGTAGCGTTGCGGATCCAGCGGGTCAGATCGATGTGGTCACGCACGGTGACAAGACACATCACAACAAGCTCAAGAAGCCTCAACATGGATCTGCTGGCGATAACATCGTCATCCCCTCGAATGGTGTGCCAACTCACGGTGGAGGTTCCGGACCATCAGGCACACACATGAGCAACCTGCCCGCCGGGACGGGCGGCGGTGGTGGTGCTACGAATGGCGGTACTGCTACTCCCGCGCCGGCCAAGTCGCTGGATATCCTCGAAGAGGTCCTCATGCCCGATGGCAGCCACGCGTACATCCGTCGAGGAACCGCTCCCGCACCTAGTGCTCTGGTGCCCGCCGGAGCATCGGACGAGAGCTCGAAGAAGGACAAGACCAAGATCGATCAGGACCTCTCTGGCACTTCACCGCCCGCTGCTACTGGTGCTCAAGCCCACGCACATGCCGAATCGGACCTTGGACGAGGTCACTGCTCTGTCTGCTGTCCCTCTGCCCCGAAGGACGCTTCTGGAAGACCAATCTTCCCGTGTGCTCATCAAGATGGCCTTTCGGGACCTAGTGCAATGGACCACGCGGCCAAGATCGCAGGTCCAGCTTCGACAACGGGCAAGAAACAGCCTGCGCCGCCAGTGGAGAATCTGGGCATGCCGGAGCATGGAGATCATGTGCATCAGGACGTGACAGTGATAGAGGCTTCTGCGCCAGGTGGCGGGTCGAACAAGCTGAAGAAGGGAGGCAAACCAGGTCCAGGAGGTTTGAGCATGGAGGAGGAAGCGATGGAAGATGCGAGGAAACTAGCTGGTGAGTCTGCCTCGAGTCAAGACTGTTTGGACAAACGACTGACCATGAGACTAGCGAAACAAAAAGCCGCGGCGGAGACTGCAGGTGAGTGTGTAGAGGACAAGTGAGAATAACCGCTGATGGCCTTGTGTAGCTGCCGAATCGGCCGAGCGAGAGAGGATACAGAAGCTCAAAGATGAGAAGCGAAAGTTGGCAGAGGACCGTCATAAGCAGAACGTGGAGGCTCTGGTCAATCTGCAGAAAGCTCTCGTAAGTGTCAATCTCGATTGTGTGATCTCAAGCTAAACAAGGGAATAGGACGCCATGATGAACGACCAAAAGGCCTCTCGAACGAGCACAGACGAGAGGATCAAGACGACCGAGAAGCGCAGGACGGAGAAAGCGGCTCGAGACAAGAAGTTCCAAGAAGCTCTCGACAAACTAATCCTCGTGGGCGACGAGACCAAGAAGCAAAAAGCGGCGGATGACAAGAAACCTGGAACCCAAGCCATCCTCGATGCCCTCAAGTGAGTCCCAGTACACCGGTCGATAACTTGTAACAATGCTGACGAGAAGTAGGAACCAAGGGGATGGACAAGCTGCTTTCCTGAGGAAACTCGCCGCGGAGATCATGGAGCAGAATTCCAACCAGCATGGTCTCACGCAAAAAGCCGCTCAGTCTGCTGCTAGAGAACAAGTCGGATTCAATCTCGCTGGATACCTCGACGACTTCTCAAAAGCCCTCTCGGTGAGCTAGACACGTTGAGGAGGTGAGGCCGTGTGCTGATGGATTGTAGGGCGAGGTGAGAGTGTTGTTGAAGGAGGTGGGCGATTTGAGAGAATCGAGAAGGGCGTTGTACATGTAAGTCGACTGTGTGCTGAGAGGCCTCGTGCTGACGGCGTGTGATAGGGAATTGGCAGACTTGCTTCTCATGAAAGGAAGACAATCCGCTGGGTCAGTTCGAGTCTCTCTTGAATCCCTGAGTTCGATACTGACGCTACTATGTCTTCCCCTCATAATGTCACCTATGTCCATCGCCTTCATCCATATCCCATTTTCTACCACATCGTGCCTCATCGCGATCTCGTCCCTCGTCCACTTCCTCCCGTCGATGTCCTACCTCCTGTGCCCTCGTCCATGCCTACCGCCATTCACTTTCAACCCTACAGCGATCTCATGGCGATCTTGCCTTACCCCGTAGCGCCGCCAAAGAACCCACAACAAGGTGGAAAACAGGACGCCAAGAAGGTGAGTACCAGCTCTCATAACTTTCGTCACGGCACGACTGGACGCTGACTGGATTTCCTTAGCCGAACCAACCTGGTGGTGGCGGAGGTAGTGGAGGGCAGCAGAAGGCGCCAGGGGGTGTACCCGCCTGGTCTACCTTTATGCCCGGTATGACACCCGTCATTGGAGGTCCTGCTAGACCCCTACCTCAGCCCGGTCAGCCAATCACTGCGCCAGCGGTGCCATTGCCCAATCTCGGTGGTGGGGCTGTACCCCCTCCCCCTTCAGCCATGTCAGCGGTGAGTCACCTCGTTTTAGTCGATGTGTGAGGTGTAGACTGACTTGAGTAGTATCGACCAATGCCGCAACTAGGATGATTGAGTGATTGGGACGATGTGGATAGATTGGGAGTCGGGGAGCATGTGTATAGTGTATCAGTATAATAACGATCAGTCTCACATCTTTCAATCTTTCGGTGAACAGCTTGCTTGACGAACATGATGACCAATGCAAATACAACTTGTCTACAAATCCTGGAGCATCATCACTTTGGGGCGATGGTACAGACCATCACGGCGTCCTTGCCCATGGCCTCGGTATAAGAAGTCTTGAGCGTCGGTAACGAGTCCCTATCCTCCTGTGAGGTGTCAGCCGGGATTTGAGGAGGATAGAGGCCACTTACGTCCGGTACCACGCCGATGCCGTCGCCTATGAACATCGGGGCTACAGTCACAATGACATTGTCCACCAATGGGGATCCATCTTCTCTGGGCGGAGCTCGTAGGAACGCCGAGAGGATCTTGGACCCGCCCTCGATCATGACAGAGTGCAGCCCAAGCTCAGACATGATCTGGGGCAGTAGATTGGGTGGTATACGACCTAAACTACCCAGATCAGCTTCAGTCTCCTAGTAGGCGGTAGCAAAGGGAAAAAACCAGCTGACCTTCTTTGTCCAGCGATATCTTGACCACTCGAGCTCCAGCCTCTTCCACCTCGCCAACCCGTTCACTCGACACATCGTGCCCACAGACAATCCAGGGCTGCATGACAACTTGAGAGGGGTCGTCCTTGTTGGTATTCCACTCGGAGAGTATACGGGCGGAAAGGGGGAATCGGAGTTTGGGATCCAAAATGAGGGGCTGTGGTGGCCTGAGGGTTTTGTCCTCTTGCGGGACTAGCTGGACTGGGGGGTTGATCAGCTTATGTCGACATCGGACGAGCAGAAAAGCTGTATGCAGGCTAAGATGCACTGTAGTCTGTGCGAGAATACCCACTTTTCAGCCTCGGGTCGTCCATAATGATAGTGTTGATTCCCACCAGAATAGCCTCGTGCATCGTCCTCATCCTATCGAGCGTTGAGCTACAGTCGGACTTGTGACGACTCACCAATGTGTCATTGCCATACTCTCCGGTCCACTCAGTATCACCCTCACACCCCCCGGTCCGGCAATCTTCGCGTCGAGAGACTGTGCCCATGTCACAGTGATGGTGGACCGGGAGGACGATGGGTCCGAACGGGGCGGTAGATACCGGACGAGAAAGGGCGGTGCGAGGTTCGACATGGTCGCCGTGAGCGATAAGCTGAGCTATTCAGCTGGCTGGCTGATGCTTCCCGCAGATAGGCTCCTATCAGGATGGATGTTGATAACGGTGAGAGAACGCAAGAGGACTGCCCCATGTTGTTGTTTCGGATCCGGATCACCTCCACCTCGTCAGTCCAAAGTTCGCTCTAAAGGCATCTTCCCATTCAACATCGCTCTCCATCGATACTACTCGCTTGTCCACCTTCCATATCGCTCTCTCAGACCTCGGACTCGATTTCTGGACCCCAGGAAAGTATTAAGCTGTCGCAGCACCCCCGACGCACGCGATAATGCCCCGCAAGAAGCCGTTCTCGGCCAAACAGCGCAAAGCCCAGCTACAAGACAAGCGAGCGCACAAACGGGGCGAAGACGTCGATGGGATATCTGCTCAGGCATCAGGTAGTACCCGAGCCAAGACACAATCCCGGACCGAGCTTCGACCTTCATCTCGACCACAGCGATCTGGCCCGGGGGACGAAACGTCGACTAGGCTTCAGTCCAAGTTTATAGCCCTGACCCCGGCGTATCTGAATCAAACTCGGAATCTGGCCTATTCGACAGTTCTCACCCGCCCCATAGAGGCCAAAACGGCGGTGTTCCCTGTGGAAGAGCTGTTGAGAGGGGAGGAAGGGCTGAAATGCCCGGGAAGACCCAAGTTCAAGTTTGGCCAGACGAAGAAGGAGGTAGAGCGGAATGAGGAGGGTATGTTCAAGAAATGGCTTCAAGCGACGGAACAAGTCGTCCATGACTACGTAGAAGGTGCGGAGGACGGCGAGGGTGCGCTGGTACGGAGTCCGACTTGGTTCGAAACGAATCTGGAGGTGTGGAGGCAATTGTGAGTCGAACCAGGGACTTTGAAGAATCAAGGCAGGTAGCAGGTAGCTAATGATACCAGGTGGAGAGTGACGGAAACCTCATCAATACTCCTCCTCCTCCTTGACTCCCGGTGTCCACCCCTACATTGCCCACCATCGTTGAGGGCCCATGTGAAATCGATCAAACCGGCCAAAGAGGTCATATTGGTCTTGACCAAATCCGATCTGGTGGACCCAACAGCCCTCGCCGCATGGCGAATTTGGGTCAAAGAGTGGTGGGGGGAGGATCAGGTGGAAGTGGTCTCTGTCATGTCGTACGACCTGGACTTTTTGAGAGGTGAGACTCACTTACACCGTCTATGATCCAGCCGCTGATATCTCGTAGAAACGGGAAAGCACAGACCCGATATCCCTCTGGACTCCCTCGATCAACTCATCGATGCTCTTTCAAGAGCACAGCAAAGGCTTCTCACCCCTCCAGAGAGGATACGCGATGATGTTGATAAGTTGAGCAAGTGGGAGCCTCGGGTGCGGAAGGAAGTCGACTGGCTCAGCCTCAAGCGGTCACTGGGGAAGGCTCATCCGGACGACGATGTGCAGTCTGCCGACGAAGAGCCTTCGAGGGTGCCATTGGACCTCGAAGTGGGGAGCTCAGGGTCAGGGATTGAGGACGAGGCAAAGAGGCAACAGAGGGAGCCTTTGACAATAGGCTTGATCGGACAGCCGAATGTTGGGAAATCATCACTGCTCAATGCCATTCTTGGCGAGCAGAGGGTCCGAGCGAGCAAAACGCCGGGAAAGGTAGGTGATACGGCCTTGGCTGAGGTATTGTGCTAATTGAGCAATTAGACGAAACACTTCCAGACTATGTTCTGGGGACCGAAGAAAGAGGTCAAATTGGTCGACTGCCCGGGACTCGTGTGTCCAAGTCTGGTCGGGTTGGAGACTCAGGTGAGTGCGCTCCGCTCTCAGACCTCGTTTGACTGACGAGTGCAGGCATTGGCGGGGAGTAAGTCCACCCAAAGGGCTATTGATCGAATGAGAATGACGTCTGACCACTGCCAGTTCTACCCATCTCGCAAATACCGTCTCTGCCGGCGTGTATCCACCGAGCGGCGGACTTGCTCCCTGTGGAAGTCATTTTCCGCATTCCTGCCCCGGACGCAGATGGCCTCGATACCGATTACTCTGCCAAGAAGACCTGGAGAGAGCCGAAAGAGGCTCAAGGTGGGGATGGCTCCAAGGTCAAGTGGACCGCGGGTGGTTTAATGGAAAGTCGGGCATTGGATAGGGGATACCGTGAGTTGCTCCTTCCCAGGACAACTCCCTTTTTCCGCATCACCCTTGTCTGATTATGACCGAACTGACAATCGCCGTAGTGACCGCCAAGGGAGGAAGGCCAGATGCCAATCGTGCCGGCAATGAGAGTGAGTGTGCTGTCGTCATTTCAGTTTCGTATCGAAGACCACAAATGATTCTAACACACTCTACAGTGATGCGCGCACTGGCAGACGGACGGGTGAGATGGGGATTCTGGCCCCCTGGCTCCGATCTCAGCGGACGGGAGGGTAGTGGAATATGGCTAGACGACGCCTCTGTCGATGATAAGGCGGAAGAGGCAGGGGATCACTCGGACGAAGAGGCTTTGAGCGAGAGTGGCGATAGCGACATCAGTGAAGAGGACGAGGACGAAGACGACAGGTATGAGGAGGAGCTGCGCGACGAGGAAGACGCCCAATCGCCGGTCGAGGAGGAGGAGGAAGGGGAAGAAGGGGAAGACGAGAGCGATGATGATCTAGCCGGGGCAGCAAAGCCGAAAGGAGGCTTCTTCGCGGCGCTGGATATAGGCGGGGAAGATGAAGATGAAAACGACGAAGAAGATGAGGAATCCGCTACATCGAGCGAGGACGATGGAGAGGACGAGAGTACGGGCAGACCTGCAGGGAAAAGAGATGCCCTATAAAGCTGTCGACGAAGATATACGACCTTGAACCTTGTTAGCGAAGGGAGATCGACGGTGATTGCGACCGAACATTTAGATATCTGTAGCCATAGTCATAATCTTGCATGAATGCTTCGAGACGCGTTAAGAACGTGATGACAAAATACATATACAGGCTACAAAGCATAGGAAGCATAGGATACAGTGATCATACGCGCTCTCAATGCGTTCTGAGCGGAATGGATCGAATCAACAGTTGTAGATCGGGATCGCCGCGGTTGCGATTGCTTCCACCTCTCCAGCAGGGTCATTCACAGTAAACACGCTAGAGACATCAGCTCCAAATTTGTCAAGACTCGAGATTGGACTTACCAGGTCGATCCGGCGGGGAATTCGCTGCCGATTCTGCCGATGGGAAAGGTGTACTTGAAGCGCTCGGTGGAGTTTTGGACGACAAAGGTGGTCTAGACCGAGCTGTGTCAGCGCTGTATTCGAAGATGAGGTGGACTAAAGTCCCGTGTATGAGGAGAACCGAGTGATCAAGGCTAAGGTGTATCTGTTCCTGCGTGATATTTGGACCCACCTTGTCATTCTCCTCGGGGTACCCCTGAAGATGGAGTCTCGCCTGGACGTCATAGACACCCGAGCCGCCGCGCCAGTACAGCGTCTGTACGGAGTTGGCGCAGAGGTACTCTGGGAATGAAGTGGTGAACTCCAAAGCCGGGACACTGGTCACATTGTCAATCGGTGCCGCATTTGTGATGAGGAGACTGCTTAGAGCCGTGAGGGCCAAGGCGAGGGTACGAGTGAACATGGCGAAAGTGAAGTGGGTTTCTGGTGAATAATGGATGATGGCTGATGAGGGATGTATGTGGTACGCTTGCTCAGCTGTGCTTGAGGAGAATCGGGATGAGGGGAGGACGATCAGTAGCGTAACGTTCGTCAGCTTCATATATCCTATCTGGGTGATATCGGCCTGTTAACTGTAAGTCAGTTCACGGATCGCTCTAGCCTGATGACCGAGACTATGCTGTACACCACAATACACCGCCTGCGTCGATCAATCCTCAGCCATGCTGGGACGATGAGTCAGCACTCAGCCGTGATCATGGTCCAAAGGCTGTCCTTGCGGTGCAGCCAAGATCCAGCTGGCCGCACTCCTCTCCCGAGGTCCCTGCTCGAGAGAGTAATGACTGTTGTTGTGATCACCGCCAGACCCTGCAATGGTGGTCACGAGTCCACAAGTACACCGCTGTCTATCGCCGTTCGCTGATGCAGGGGTGAAGATACCTGCGGGAGTGCGCATGGTACCCGGCCGAGTATTGACTAGTGGGAGGTATTGATGAATTCGAGCCTATTCGAGCTAGTCTCAAGCTTGTCTTCAGTTGAGCCTCGAGCTGATCTCGAGCTGATCTCGAGCTCAGTGAGTCAGTCAAGCTCTCACCGGATTCATCGTCATCGTCCGCACGATACGCCCGACGGCCCGAAGAGACGCTGGGCCCGATGAAGACCACGTGGTGTTCACGTTTGGCTGCATCGCTTATCGATTGTGACGATTGACGAAGATCCTGCATGCCTGCATGGAGCTGCCTGGAGCCTCCCGGAGCTGCATGCATCGTCCTGCACTGTCCTGCATGATTCGCGCTGAGCGCTGAGCCGAGGTCTAGGTCCTAGCTGAATTCTGGACTTTGGTCCGCGAAATCGAGGGATGGACCTGGATGGACTCAGATGAAGACTGGGTAGCGGGGATGGTCAGGCCGGATGAACAGGGGGAGGCGAGGATGACGAAGTAAGTACAGTAGTTGAGGGTCTTTAACAATTAACAGCACCCCGAAAACCTGAATCCCACGACGATCACCCGAGACTCCGCAGATCTGGGCACCGTATGTGCGTTCTTGTCTGTTCTTGTGAGAGAGGGAGAGAGCCTGAGAGCGCCTAATAGTAGAGCCTGTGAGAGCAGGTGAGAGCCTGTGAGAGCCTCCTCGAGTCTGTCACAATGGGTCCAGGCCTTTTGTCAATGCTTCCCACAAGACCACCTTTTTTGATGGAAGGTGGGGAGGTGATGCATAATCCGTCCCACATACCACGAGATCGTATACGCTTCAATGCGGCTCATGATCTCAGGATCTTCAGCCCGAGGACATAGTAGCAGTCAAGTATGATTTATGACGACGCCGTAGAGCGACATGCCTCCTCGTGAGTCGTCGTCGTCACTTAACTACTCCCGCTCGATCCGCCATCGTGCACCGCTTTTTTTACTTCGGCAGACGCAACATGTGAGACGCGAAACAGAGAGAAACTCTGCGCCCGCCTCGGGTGGATGATTGTATAGTGGGGTACTAGTGGTATGCAAGCACTGCCAGCCATCCAGTCGAGATAGAGATCCAGGATCTCTGCTTTGCTTTCTGCTCATAAGACCGGACCGTCACCGACTCTAGCGACTCTCCACCACGCCAACAGGCACAATTCGCTCCCTATAGCTAAAAAGACCCTTTCTTTGTCACTGGTCACATCCAGCCCTCGGCTCATTGCAACTCCGGACACTTTGATCACTATCACCGCATCGACAAAGGCAGCCTGTCAACCAGATACAGCAGGTCACTCGAAATCACCACCCTAGCCCGCGCCACCGCCCACCGGTACCGCCCCGCCTGGACAATCTTTTTCACCAAAACAAAACCCTCAAGCTTGACGAGGTTGATCTAGACATTGCTAGTCGTCTCGCCCCCATCTACAACTCATCTCCGACCAGCTCCGACCGCAATCAAAGTCAACATACCATGTGTGAGTGAGCAGCAGCGGCGATCATCCTCTTCTGCACAGCTATTCTTGGCTTCTGGGTCTTGTCGTGCCTCGCTGTGCTTTTGATCATCACCTCAACCCCGCTTTCTTCCCCTTCCCCTCCCCACTCCCGCGGTATTCCCTCAACCTCTCCCATCAGCCTCCGAGTCCTCCGAAGCAGGGTCCTGTACCTGGCAGCATCACGTCCACTCTGTGAAAATTGTCATCGTGGGTCCGGAGACGACGAGCAACCGACACTTGTCACTCGTCCCACTCCTGTCATACTGTGTCACATCACCAGTATACCTCACAACTCCTCTTCTTCGTCCTTCAGTACTAGTGTCGCTGCTACGAACCACTTGCTCTGCTATAATTCCTCTGTGCAACTCCCGACCAACATCGTTCAACCCTCGACGGTCGTCGTCAGCGCTTGCCCAGTGTTGAAACTTGTGCGACCCAACGACCATCTTCGTCATCCTTTCATCCTTCCTCACTTTCCCTTGATACGCACTACCGACTTGCTGGGCTCCTCATTCCCACTTGCACAACATCCCAGCTTGCCACGAATCCAGATCTAGTTATCGTCAATCAGCGCACAGTACACGATGGCTGACATACCGATCTCTCGTCCCACCTCGGCCTCAAATACACCCACTACTCCACCAGCGTCATCCGTCGCCCCAAGTGTCGAGCCAACGACCCCACCCGTCTCTTCCGCAGAGCCCACATCCAGCGTTGCGCCAACGAGCAGTGAACCCCCTACTTCCTCGGCTCAACCCACTTCCGCCCCACCGACGGAATCTTCGTCAGCAAATCCAGGCTCAGGAGGATCTAGTGCTGCTGGTGGAGGCGGAGGTGGAGCCAGCTCAGCGTCTGCGACCACCACCTCGCCTGGCCAAAGTGTCGCCCCGACCAGCAGCGGCGCTGCCGCTAGCAGTACCCCCGCACCATCAGCATCTGGCTCGGCCAGTGCTGCTGCCTCGTCTACAGTAAGGACAACTACCATGTGAGTGGAGACGTCATATAAATTTTGCTCGGGCAGAGGAAAATGGACATAAGATGGGTAGGAGGCTACGGCTTTTACCCATCGAATTGCCCTACCTGCTTACTTGCGTTTCATTGCTGACACATACATCAGTGTCACTACCATCACCAATGCCGACGGTTCGCTGGTCACATCCTCGGAAACCAGACAGATTACCGAGGCTGCCAACGGAAACAGTGGCGGCGGCGGAAGCAGTGAGTCTTTGGCGGTCAAATGGAATTGTACGCTCCTGCTGACTCTATATCAGACACTGGTGCCATTGCTGGAGGTGTCGTCGGAGGTGTTGTCGGATTAGCACTCATTGCCGCTCTCATCTTCTTCCTCATGAAGAAGAGGAGAAGATCACACCGCGATGACTTTGACGACATGATGGTGAGTCAATGCGATACATCGTGTCGGACCAAGGCTGACGGAGTGCAATACCAGTTCGACCCAAGCCGAGCTCAGAACCACGCCGCTGTCGACCTGGCCGACTCTGGACCCAACACCGTCGAGCCATTCTATACCCCAGGTGTCGCTTCTACCGCCGCTACATCGCCCGAAATGTCACAATACCCTCGATCAGCCGCTACCACCTCTGACGGAGGCTACGGAGCTCAAGATCTCTCTCGAGGTCCATCATCGGCCACTTCTGCCGGCTTCGCTGGTCGAGGTACCGGTATGGGCCAGCCGCCCATGCCTTCCATTCCCGACGGCTACGCTGCAGGTGCTGCAGGCGTAGCGGGCGGTGCTGCCGCCGGTGGACTGGCAGCAGGAGGAATGAGCTCGAAACAGAGGGAGGCGTACTCCGAGCAGCAGCGATTCCGTGTGGCCAACCAGAACCAGTATGGCCAATCCAGTGGCTACAACGCTCCTGGAGGATCTGGCAACGTATCACCAGGAAGCGAGCCGATGAGTCCTGGTGGCACGTCGATGAGCGGTCCCGTGACGGTACACGAAGACGCCGGTGCTGCCAACGACAGCGAGATCCCGCCAACGTGAGTCTGCCCAAAGATTGACGTCAGGCTGGTCACTGACTTGCAAACAGATACGACTCTATCAGGCGCTAAGCCCAATGCAACCCCACATCACTATTGCCGACATCGATCAGCCCTAGAGGTTGAAGAGTTGCAGGCGCATACGAACATTTACCACGAACCACGTCATTTCAACAAATTGTATAATCGGGCGAGGAGGACATTATCACTTGCACACAAGCGATACTGCCGACGTCGCCATCACGCTCCTTCTGTCTACAGTATAGTACGGATCATGCACCACTACAGGCCGGATCTATCGCTGGGTCGGGCTGACCGACAGTACACATATTGGACTGAGGAGGAGGGCTTGACAAGGGGTTTCTCGCTCACTGACACTTCATCAGCAGACTCCGACAAGTCTCTCTGATGCGACTAAGCGACACCTCTCACGCCAACCTTCGCCAACCTTTCCAGGCAAATTCCCTTCTCGCCAGTCCGGTCGGTCGTCTCTCTCACCACTTGCCACACACGCCCAGTATGAGCAACAAAGGGTGGATCTGCTGACTTCCGTCGCAGGATGCACGTGCGTCGCGAGCTCTGTTCCTCCTTTCATATCGCTAAGCGGAGTCCCGATTGGCAGTATAGCAGATTCGCATGGATGATTCTGTTTGACACTGCTATAAAGCTGCCAGCCGCATACCTCGGTCTCTTCGCCCTTCTACACCATAGTCGATTCAGCCTGCGGAGGTATTGCATACCCCTTACAATTCCCTTACAACCTCACATCGAAATGGCCGATACACAATCTTATCATACCTGGGACCCAAAACCAAGTAAGCTCAAGGACGATACGATAGCAGTATATCCAGATGCTGACTAGCGAGTCGTAGTACCATTTCCCTCTTCACGCCCTTCGTCCAACGAAACCTTCCCCGCGGAGTACATATCTCTTCTTGGGCGTTACGGATGGAACATCGAGGAAATACCAAGCACTGGCGACAAGAGGGACACCATCCTCCAACTCATCGATCGAGGCGAACTCGAGGCAGCGAGCGTCGTCCACGCACTCGAGGTTTCGGTCGGAAGTACGCATTGGAGGCCGGAGCATATTGCTACCTTGGAGCACCAGCTCACAAAGGCGTCGAGCGGGAATCCTGATCTTCAAGATAGCGTGTGGACGAAAGCGGAAGAGGCATTGATGAAGCTCAGCAGGGAGTGTGCTGATGAAAGGCGGAGGGAGGCTCAAGAAGCTAGTGAGGGTAACTCCACCAATGTATCACGGGCTCCCATCGAGTGCTGATAAATCTGACATGGATCTCCGAACGAGCCTAGATGGGACTTATGTCAGGTCAGGTGTGACTGGAATGAGTGATGTATTGATGCCCATGAGTCGCAATGACGGTCAGTGCTGATGCAACACGTCATGACACGTCATCGAGCTATCAAACGCTTTCTCAGCACATGCTTTCTGATCATTGCCTGATGGTTAAGCGGCGCGAAATATCCGAGGAGGTGAGTCTGCAAAGTGGCTGAGACTGTGATGTCGACACTCGACCTTGAATCAGGGGACAGACATGCCCGTGAGCTGGAGCCGTGTCGCGGGCAATATCCTGTGGACTGCCGACTGTGGCCTCTGTGGTGTGACGTGGTGTGTTCTCAGGCTGACTGCTGACTCCTACAGGAGACAAACATCAAAGGTTGAGCTACGCAGCAGACACCGATGTGTATGACTTTGCGCTCGAGATTGTACATTCTCGTCGTCATCTGATCGCGACATCGACACTCGACATCGAGGACATCCTATCATGGAAGCGAGGACAGGCGCTCTGACGTGTCTCGACCAGAAATGACGCAGTAAGCAAGCAGGTGCTCCTTTGATGGTCATCCCCAGTCTCCCATATTGCCAAGCGGTGGGACAGCTAGGGAGTGGGGATTGCGCGACCAGTACTGGGAAGGATATCCATATATAACTCGTAAGTGCATTGTCCCCCGGCTACATTCACACATATCCTCTCGCCGTCGACGCTATCATCAACATACCGGTCATCGAATAGGTCATTAAAACCTCTATCGTCAATACTTGTTCCGCAAATTTCCAAGTGATTCAGAAACTCATACCATGCCGCCACCTACTGTCACAGATGCCGATGAGGAGGAGGAACATGTCAGTCGTGAGTCATGATCTGCCTTTTCAGCCCCATCACGTCCATTTGACTGAAATGTCCCCTCCGCCAGTGGAGCTCATGATCAAGGAGACCGAGCGAGGGATCTCCTTGGCCGACCGCACGACCACGACTGCAGGCGGAATCAACATCGCTGAATTCAAGCGGGACGTGGCGTAAGTGTGAATGTCTACAATCGGTCATACTGTGCGCTGATATGTCTCGCGCTCCTTGTTCAGCCTCAAACGTTGGAAGAACGACCGAATGTCAAGAGGACTCATACAGTACTCCGACTACACCAAAGGCGTCTTCTCTCGGTACGGCTGGAACACTGACAAGATCTCACGAATCGGCGATGACAGAGAAACGATCCTCGCGCTCGTGGAGAGTGGGGATCCTGAGGCTGCTGATCTCGTGCAGAAGATGAGCTACCTCCGAGGCGAGGTAGACCTTTTGTATACAGTATCATACCTGGACGATCTTCAGTCCAGGGTCAGTGCAGCATTCACCAAGCACCCCGACTTGCGAACCTCGCACTGGCTTCCCGCTACACGAACATTAGCGAGCATCAAGCGATCCCTCAGCCAGCAGACGGAGAAGGACAAGGAAGATTATACCCTCAAGCTGGCAAATACCGTCTACTACCTCACGGAGAAACAAAGCTCCACGTTCGAGGACATCATGGACCAGTTCAAGCTCGAAGCAGAGACGAGAACTGCCGTGCAGCCGATCTTAGATGTGCTCGTTAGCGGCAATCAGCCAGGTGTCAACAAGAAAAGGAGGAAGGAGATAATGAGCCAACTCTCTCAGACCCTGGACGACGCGAAATCTAAAGGCACTACCTCCAGCGCTTCAATCGCTGAGAGTTAGAAAGCCGAGCAGATTGATATCTCTGCCTTTCCACCGTTTTATACTCACTTCCTTACCTCCTTACTTTATCGCTTGCTGACTCTCTCACTTGTTCGTATACAGACTTTGCTGATCACAGACTCTCGCTGTGCATGTGCCTTTGTGATTTTCGTTCATGACGGAAAATAACAGATGGTACCAGGAGACGATCGTCTGAAAGCACTGGGGATTGGGCCAATCAGACCATGTTTGACTTTGAAGTCTCAAGTCTTGAGTGGACTGACCTATACTAAGAGCACCGTTTCACATCAGACGCTCCTGTGTTCATGAATACCTCGCTTGACCAGGATGTGAATACTGGAATGACGCCATTCACAGACGGTGCAGTAAGACCGAGCACACCAAACGGGCTCACGGCCTACCGCTCTGAGCTACAGCTCGTACAAGTTTCGAAGCTCACCCTTAATCCTTATAGACCCACCGCAGTCCGCACCGAAGTGGCGCGTTTCACTAGCCTAGCCCCTTTGGTCGTTGTCTCCGTTAAATTGGTGTTCAGAGTCTCAGACTCGTCTGGTCCTTTGCGTCTCGGAGTCTTGAGAGGCGTCACGAGTTTGGTGCATGGATTTGTGAAAGTGGGCTTCTCTACCATCTTATATATCTAGCTCATCGTGTCCGCCAGTGGCGAGTTTTTCTCTTCTCTGGGTATCATACCAAACGTGGAAGTCCTACTCTCATACTATCCGCTAGAAACTCACCGCAGAACACCGATCAATACCATGTCTTCATGTGGGCACGATGCTTTCAGCGACATCAAGGATGCCTGTGAGTGCAGCCAGCCGCCCGGCGTTGTCTCCGATTCCGTTCCTTCAGAGTCTCAGACTCCAGAATCATCGAGTTGGCGTTTCACGAATGATGTTGAACTTGACTGACTTGTCCCGTCTCACAAATAGTCACCCGCATGGTCCGGAACCTGGAAGATACAGAGATCACCAAACAGGACCGAACGACCAACGCCGGTGGCATCAACATTGCGGATTTCAGGCGTCAAGTAGCGTAAGTCGTCCGGCATGTTGACTGGTGACTGGTGTACATGCTGTGCTGGAGTCTTGCGGCTAGGGTATCAGACTCTCACTCACTGGTGTCTGGACTGCGGAGCGTCTCACGCAAGTCGAGATCATGCTGACAAGGCTGCACTGCACAGGCTCAAACGTTTCCTTCACGACAAAGTCCCTAGAGGCATGACTGAATTCTCCACCTACGCGAAAGGTGTCTTCACTCAATACGGATGGAACACGAAAGCCATCTCTCAGCTCTCTCGAGGAGTCGACAATTCGGAGACTGTGCTCGCTCTCGTGGAGAAGGGGGATCCTGACGCAGCTGATCTTGTCCAACAGCTGGGTCGTCTTCGACCAGAGAAGGTGTACATGAAACCGCAAATTGACGGCTTGCAAGAGAGACTTCGTTCTGCCTACAAGTCTCACCCCGAATTCGCAACAACTGTGTGGCTTCCTTCTATCCAGTCTTTGGCCAAGGCCAGGAGTGTCGGTAAGACGGTCGACACCAAGGCCGCCAGTGTGGTGTCGGCGGCTACGGCGAAGCTCTTCAGCGCAGTTTCTGAGACCGCCAGACTGATGGGCAAGAGTGTCGAGGAAGCGATGACAGACATGGACTACACCGATGACGAAAAGGCAATGTTCGCCCCGTACATGAAGGCGGAGGATGCTGACGCAACCGAAGACATGCCCTCTGTGGATCTTGAGGACCCTGACTCTGAGGATGAGGATGATGAAGAGGACTTTGAGACACAGATCAAAGACTTGTTCGCTATGCTGCGACAGTGATTGAGGTTTGTCTTTGGCTTTGCGGAGTGGCGGACTGCCGTCTGCCAGTAGTCAGTACTCAGTATTCAGTAATGCTCATTGTGGCGAGTGGCTAGGTCGAAGTTCGAAACGTCGAGATGAGGAGGGGACAAGTATAGCTATTAGCGGCATGCACCAAGTCGTCAGTTGGGTTACAGTTTACAGGTTGTCAGGTCGTGTGGGAAATCGGCGAGAAAGTGGAAGTGACAATGACTTCAGAGTTCAGACCTCAGACTGACAGCCATATCGATAATCGCCTATCGGCATATGCTATCGAGATTCGAGCCACATTCAACGATAGTGCGATACATATTACTGACAGTCACGACTCACGACCCGACGACTACACAATAGTAATACACAGGACACAATCACAGCTAGAGCCTCGCAGCAGTATTCCAGTTGTACCCGCAGTAGTCTAAATCTTGGATGCGAATGACAATCTACTTCGTAGATACGGGGACATGGCCGCCGTGATTGGCTCGCCGGGTCGGCGAATCGACGCTCTGGCCTCTGGGCGGCTCTGGCTCTCCTGACGATCGTAACCTATAAACCTACATTCAGCTGCTGGGGGACGGCCATTCAGTCACTGCCCCAAGGATGTGTGTTTCATCAGCTCATCCCCTTTGAGCGATGTCCCCATCATATTGGGGGTCAGACAAGTCTTATCCTTTGATTCTCAAGAGGCGTCGCGAGTATTGTGCACGGATCTGCTGAAAAAGTGAGCTTCTCTGTCATTTACCACATCTAGCTCATTGTGGCCGCCGGTGGCGACTCTCTTCTCTTCTCTGGATACCATACCAAACCTGGCAGTCTTACCTAACACTATCCGCTGAACACTCATCACGGAAGACCGATCAATATCATGTCCTCATCTGCTCAAGACCACGATGCGTCCAGCGGCATCAAAGCTGCCTGTGAGTGTAGCTCGAACTTTGAAGCCGCACAATGTTGTCCACCACCACTCCAGTCCTCCACGATTTCGGTATGATGTTGGACTTGGCTGATATCCAAACTTTCAATAGTCACGAGCATGATCCAGGATCTGGAAGACACACAGATCACCAAGAAGGACCGGACGACTACTGCTGGTGGCATCAGTATTGCGGATTTCAAGCGTGAGGCGGCGTGAGTTGATCTGTTCAGCTGATAGATCGACCGATGAAGCCCGCATTTGAAGTTCCGAACTAACATACATGATACCGTTGACAGGCTCAGACGCTTCGTGAACCACAGCTTGCCTAGAGGTATGACCGAATTCTCGACTATGGTCAAGGGTGTTTTCACCCAATACGCTTGGAACCCAAAGGCCATTTCCAACGTGTCTCGAGTGTCAGACGTGACCGATACGGTGCTGGACCTGGTCGAGAAGAATGATGCTGACTCCGCTGACCTGGTCCTGAAGTTGAGCTACTTGCAAAGCCAAAGCCGGATCTACTCGAAGGACGAGCTCGATACGATGCAAGCGGCATTAAGTCAGGCTCTCAAGACTCACCCCGAATTCCAGTCTGTCTGGATGTCAGGCATTCCGACCCTTGCTCGAGCCAAAAGAAGGTCGAACGCCTTGACCATGGCCCTGGAGATCAAAGATATGGCTGCCGAGGCCCTTTGCGATCTGGTTACAGAGCTGGCGGAGCAGGAAGGAGTCTCAGTGGAGTCGATCATGGCAGAAGAAGATTGGACGCAGGCAAGCAGAGACACCGTGGAGCCTCTGCTGGTTCTACGACGTGTCAAAGCTGCAGAGTCGAAGGCGGAGGAAGATGTGTCCGTTGACGATCTTCTCTCGGCTCTGACCGTGACGAGCGATGTCTAGTGCGATTATACAGGTGCGTCCAGCCCTGGTAACCATATCACTTGCAAATAGTATGTCGATAAGGACGAGGAGAGTATGCAGGTCCAGGTATTGGATCTGTCCATGTGTCGCACTTGATAGACTCGAGGACGGAGGAAGTCGTCTGCGCGAAATGTGAATTCGCCACTGATTCTCTTTGATACTTGGCACTTGCCACTTGGTCTCGGTCACTAGTCTCGATCCCATTGCGAGACGCATTTCTGACTGTGGAGAGTCTTCCAGTCGATTCTCTCTCCCACCAACCAGTCTCTGGGCACAGTGGACCTGAAGTGGTCAGTCTCCCCCAATTTTGATCCCTGCGATCATCGAGGGCGAGGCGCCGAGGCGATGATCTTCTCACACTAGTCGCCGCCACGTGCCTTGATATACACTCATCGTAGACGTGGCCTGATGATCTTACATCCCTTTGAAACGGGAAAGGAGTATGCCTGTTGTCTTCGCAGGTGTTCGCCCTCCCTTTGGTTGCATGGTAGCGGTGTTGGATGGAAGAGTGATGACATTCGATGCATCGCCCGCTGTGGAGTGCTGTGGAGCTTAGTGCTGTGGATCTCGGAACCTATAATCAGGGTCAGGGAAAGAGAGGTCTCAGAGCTCCCCGCGGGTGTTACGTTATCGGGTGAAACGATGGCTCGGACGCATTACGCACTCGATTCCAGCTGGATCCTCTCTGGGTGTGAGAGAGTCTAGAGACGATTGATTCAGTCGTCGTTGCCTATCGCTCTCCAACATTCATCTGTATCGATCTAGAGGGTCTGACATCTGCAGTATCGATCTCACGGAGCAGGTATAGAAGTCCAAGGATGTTAGATACCCGACGACGAGAGAACGACATTCCACAATCTTCTTCTTCGACCATCAGTAAATCCCATCAGCCTAGCTCATCATCATCCTATACCCCTCGATCAGCATACCCCGTTACGCCCAGCACGACCTCAAACTCTGGAGAGGATAGCTCTGTTCCGCCTGCCCGTCTCAACCAGCTGGCCGGCACGAGACCAGAAGTGAAGGTCAAAGCGGAGCCGGAAGTCGAGGCCGCTTCTGCTTCTGCGTCACCCGCTCCCTCGGCTCCAGCGAAGAAGAAGAAGAAGAGGGGGTGGAAGGGATGGGCATTAGTGGTGGAAGATGATGATGGAAACTTGCTGGAGGTGCGAGAAGATGGCAGTCCTCCCCCGGACTCTGTGCCGGCGGAGAAGTCAACTGCGAGGCAGAGAAAGTCACAGAGTCGCCAGACGTCGGTCCCGGGCGGTGAGTCCTTCGGACAGAGCTGGGAATGCTCGATAGAGGTCCAAGCTGATACATCGGGGCTTGATCAGAAGCCCAGGCCAGATCAGCGCAGAGGCCTGCTCATATGATCTCCGGCCTGAGGAGGAGTCAGAAGAGCTTTAGCCCATACATGCCCGTTGACGACGTGAGCGCTGGTGAGTGCGAGAAGATTGGTATTCCAACCATACAGTCCAACCCATGAATGTAAAGAACCTAATGTTGACCAACGTTACATCATCCCTGCTTCCTCACCTTCCTCTCGCCCAACCTTCCTCAACTTCATCCCACCTCTCTACCTCCACATCCGATACCCTCCCCCTATCATCCACCTATCAATCCTCCTGAACGCTTCTCTTCGACACCTCCTCGTCGATATGCTTTACGCTTGAACCACTTGGAATCCATACTCGACGACTACTTGGCCTCCTTGCCCCTACTTTTGTCCAACCCTAAACCATGCCCCGCTATAAACCACATGCTGCCTACCGCTGTCGGTGCATATCGCCCACGTCTTCGCCATCGTCGTCTCCCCTGCTGGTCTTCATGTCCCCCTCGATGACATCTACCACACCTTACACAGCAGGCCCATCCACCACTACCAAGCCTACTGGGCGGAAGCCACCCAGGAAACGCATCTCAAACGGCTCTGACAGCGCGGGCGACGTTCACCCTCCCGCCCCCAGAAAACGGCGACGAATCCTCTCGACCCCGGCAAGCGATGCTCATCACCCAAGTCCCAATCAAAGCCATCGAGATCAATCATCCCCCGTCGCCTCATCCTCCAAAGACAAGCTGTATGCGGGATCAGCAGAGCAGCATCCTGGACCTCGCTCTGTCGCCTCTTCCGTTCCTCGCACAAGCCAAGCTCCGAGATCAACCGCTTCTCCGCGGCGTGATTCTCCCCGGCCAGTGCCTCGCCCCTCCAAGAAAGGCAAAGAGAAGGGAACTGGACCACCGCCTGCTGCCGAGTCCCATCGGTCTAGATCTTCCAAGCTCCCGAGCGTCGAGGCTCGAAACAGCGGAAATGACGAGCAATCCCGCTTTGACACCCCTGCCTCCACCACCGCCAGTCGTCCAGGAACGGCTGCACGTCAGACACCCTCGACAAGCGCTTTGGCCGACGAGGTGGATATCCCCGATCCCGCACTTCAGCCTCGAGTGGGAATGGGAGAGCAGTACCCTTCACCTCCCGAGAGCAACATTAGGTCAGAAGCTCTGTTCCTGATTGAAGAGGCTGAGAAGAGAAGGAAACAGGAAGAGGAACAGGGTCGACGTGAACCACCTCCTGATCCGGCCAATGTGACGCCGCCACAGGCAGTACCAACAGGCCGAACGGTGTACTCTGTGCGACGGCCTACTGCGGATCATGTCTCTCCACACCACCCTCCAACGACAGAGGAGAGGCCATCGTCATCGCGGTCCCAACCCCAGCTTCACTCTTGGCAGCCGCTGCCAGGCTCGACGGAGCTCGTGTCTGTCCCTTCAATGCCAAGTTCAGTCGTGTCTCCAACCTCGCCCATCGAGTATTCTCGTCACAACGGCTACCAGGGGACCTACGATGGCCGCAGTCACGGACACGCTCAAACCCTCAACAAAGGTCATCATGACCCTGATACACCTCACGCAGCATTCTACGAAGCGCCGTACAATGAAGACTATGGCCATCACAGCCGATACAGTAGCGCTGCAGAAGGCAAACGGACCTACCAACCTCCCGTACGTTCAACTTCGGCTCGTGACGATGCCCGCTACGCCCGCATATCGAGCTATCCTACACCAGTGACCGCCCAAAGTCACCAGTTCCGAGACACCCTCGCCCAATCCTCCCATAAGCAGACTCCGCAGTCACATGGCACTCGATCCACTTCCCCGCAGCGACCACCTCGCCAGGTCTCTCCTATGTTATCGAATCCTCGACGTCAATCCTATGCCCCTCCCGGTGGTCACCCCGGCAGCAACGTATTTACGCCGCGACCAGAAGCACGACCCCATACGCAACCTCAATCACACACTCAAACTCATCCATATCGTCAACCGCAACCCCACACTCAGCCTCGATCACATACCCGACCTGAAGCATCTTCACGATGGGCACATCCTCCGCCTGGCTTCCTCCCGGAGCTAGAGCCAAGTCCATACCTCCCACCACCACAGTCTGTCGGCAGCAACCCCTCTAGCTACTCTCTCAACGGTCATCGAGCTAGTGTATCCAGCAATCGCACCCCGAGCAGTTCGAGCACCGGACAACCTGTGCTGGTGAGGGAGATCACCAAGGGGCGCCAATGGACGGATCACAACGGTTCTCCGAACGCTTCCCGCAGGAATCATGGGTCCTTCGATACCGGTCACGACTCGATTCAAGCATACCGCCGATCGTCTAATCCAAGCGCACAGTATCAGCGGAGTTCCAATGTCGACGAGCTGGAGATGATCTCGCGGACACAGCAAGCAGCATCGGGCAGACAGTCATCCGCGCCGAGGCCCGCCCAACGCCACGAGCCGCCCATCCATGCGCCTGTTCCTCAGAAGCATTCGGCTAGGGAGAACATCATTGTGGGGGAGCATCAGAATGGGTATGACGAACTGTCGGCGAAGATTGAAGAGGATTGCGAGGGATTCGTCAACAACGTCAAGGTGAGTAGGCGCGTGGTCCACTACCAAATGTCCAAGATCGTCCAGAGAACCAGGCTGACGTGATTTTTCCTCATCTCCTTCTATCGATCATCCTAATGTCGCCAACTATGACACCTATCTGATTCGCCTCATAGGAGAACCTCAAGAGCATCTTGGGATACTACTTCCCCACGAACAGATCACACCGAGACGCCTTCCTGGAGAGGATCGGTCGAGGGCTGATCGACTTGGGGTGGCAGTTGACGAACGATGCCGACACAGCAATGGTTGGTCCAGAGAGGCCGACGGATCCGGCTGAGATCCGGGGAGATACGAGGGATACGAGGGAGATGAGGGATTCAAGGGATTCAAGGGATACGGGCGACGCGGGCAACCCCAGAGATACGGGGTATGCGAGGGACATTCGGGATGCGAGGGATGTGAGGGATGCGAGGATCGTTAGGGAGAGAGGAGACCACGTCCTAGGAAGCGGCGGAGGACAACGGGGATATGAGAGATCGCGTGATTTGACAAGAGTCGATCAGGGCATACTCTGAGTTTCATCGCCTGCTCCGGCATTCGTCAACTGTTTTGACCATGGGGACGACTTGGCTACAGTCTGTGACTTGTATATATCGCACGTTTGTATCCCGCACTCGATAGTGCCATGCCATACAATCTTATCGTCAAGGTCGCGTAGTAGTGTGATTAATGTCCTGCCTTGACACCCAGGTAACCTACCAGATTTGATATAGCCTGACCGAAGCTGCTCCGCGTGCTCCTGTTCACCCATGAGACTTCCAGCTACCCCTCGCGCAACTCGGTCAGACGAACGTGGCCACATGTTAGCATACATGTCCAGCCAGACGTATTGCGGATCGTGATCATCATCATGCTCTCAGTAGCAAAAGGTATCTTGTACGCCGTCATGCTGGGAAGATCTGACCCATTATACCCGCTGTAGGAATAGCCATTTGGTGGCCAGTCCGCTGCTCATGGAAATCGACCTTATTCCTCATGTAGGAATAGCCATTTGGTGGCCAGTCGCTGCTCATGGAAATCGCCCTTATACCTCATGTAGGAATAGCCATTTGGTGGCTAGTCACAGCTTGTGGAAATCGCGATTATACCCGCTGTAGGAATAGCCTTTTGGTGGGCAATCACAATACAAAAAACAGCTCGTCATGGTGATCCCAAAATGTGATTGTGACTAAAAGTCATGATCATGATTGTGATTGTGACTGTGATTAATGTGATTGTGATTGTGATGTGATTGTGGTTGGGCAAAAGTGATTGAGAATCACAATCACCTTTTCCCACTAAGGGCGTGCAAGAGGATGATTTGGCGAGCCTGGTTGTTGCAACCAAGTAGGCTCTTGTCACCACCCCGTCCACTTTCACCACTAGGCACCCCTGAAGTGGGCCTTGCGACGAAATCTTGGATACACCTCCCAATGTGACAGTAGAGCGGGATTTAGGACGCCTGCGTGATGAGAAGAATAGGTTCCCGTCCCGGCAAGCAAACAGAGGCGCCTAAAGACGCCCGGACCGGTACTCTTGGGATTAATTATGTAAAAACAGCGTATCCTGATATATTCTCCGCCGGGCAGGCTGTTTTAGCGAGTTGGCGGCCAGGCAGGGCCAGGCAGTGATTTATTTCAATCCACCCTCACTCACCCACAGACAACACGTCCTCAAAGCACACTCGACAGCCGACGACAGAGCATTGGTCGTCTCGTCAGCAGGTACTGGATGGTGACCGCCTCGTGTCCACAACAATAGTCGACGAAAACAATAACGATTCCAAGGGAAGAAGAAGGTTACAGCGGTGTTCTTCACGTTCGAGACGACTCCATTCTGGCATATACCTGTCATCAACCGACCGCCTTGTTCTTCGCTCGTTCCGGTCCATCACGCTGCTATAATCCAACCACAGTAACTCGTATTAATCGACCGCTAGCATAATGTCCGGCCTGCCTGTTAGTCAGAGACAATCTGACAACCTGTTCGACACGCCCTCACGCCAATTGACTGGACCCAGCCGACCATCTTCGAATCCACGCACGCACTCGCAGCCACCTTATGCCCGGCCCGGGCCATCAGGTCTAGCTCCGAGTGGCAGAGGACTCAATGGCTCGCCTTCGTACGCCCTCAATGGGAGGAGCTCGCTCAATCTCAGCGCCGCCTCTGGACCCCAAAGGATCCGCAATTTGACCTCTTCCTCTGCAACCAAGTCGACCGGCGGCGGCGGCCTGACTCGCTCAGGATCAGAATCCTCCTTGGGCCTGATAGGAGGATTGAAGTCGATCCTGTCGAAACCATTCAACTGGCTGGGGACACCGGCAAAACAGCCCAATGGCCAGAAGAGGGATTTCGAACATGAACTAGAGTCATCGGGACAGGATCAAATGGATGTATCGCCCACAGCGGCGAAACACGCCCCTAAACGCGCCAGAAGGAGATCACCCACGCCCCCCACCGGTCCATACTCCCCCGCTGGGAAGAACGAGAATGGAACGCTGGAAGTCACCGGGAGAGCAGTCTCGGGATTCATGTTGCCACCTCTTCCACCGAATGTCTCGCTGCAGCCCTCGCGTTCGACGCGTCTGCAACAGCCAACAAATTTTTCTAGACCACTCACCACCTCGCATTCGATGCCGTACCTCGATCCTCCGGTTTTGGGCTCGCCAAGCAGAAATAGGGCATTGGGCCGGAGTCGCAGAGTCGACCTCGCCGCGATCGCCAACGGCGAGGTCGAAGTTGAGGACGAACAGAGGATGGTCAAGAGGGACGATGGGGACAATTGGACGGCTTGGCGCTCGGCGGCAATGTCTCCACCTAGGAGCACCGCGTCGCTGAGAGGTCAACCTTCGAGGGACAGTGCAGATGTGAGTGTGTTCTAGATCGGCAAGCAGGCAGTCATGCTGATCAAGCCATATTTCAGTTCGCCCTCCCCTCTGCATCTCCCTTCCGAGTGCCTGCCTCGCCTTCAAGGCACAAAGCTATCCAGGGTGGATCACTATCACGCTCCAACACCATCGCCAATGTCCACCGAGCGGCCAGCGTCACGTCCGACGTCAGCATGGGCAGGGAGTCTATGGGTGGAATGAAGCGATCTGGGTCTTTGCTCTTTGGGGGTTCGAGCAGACAGACCCTTCAGAATGGAGACGCCGACGAGAAGATGAGTGTCGATGGAGAAGGAAGTGTACTGGTGAGTCATGAGCGCTGGTGCAGTTGCGAGGCAAAGTGTACTGACTTCTTGAAAGGACTGGGTATTGAAAGACAGACAGTCGACAACGCCTGGTCGATCGTCTATGTTGCGGTCGGGCTCAATGGGTCCTACCGTCAAACGAGGCCCGCTTGTCTGGAACGCCGAACAGGGCTTTGTCCGACAGAGCGACTTGAAGCAGCGTGAGTTCCACTCTGTCTTTGACGTGGGCGGATGCATGCTGAAACCTATCAGCCGAGTCCGCTACAATGGTCGGATCCAACGAAGCCGAGAAGATCCTCTTTGCACTCGAGCACCGACGGTCCACACCGCTACAATCTGCAAAGTCCGCTGTCCCGTTCTCTCAGGGCGGACCGTTCCCAGCCGAACTGGTGGGAGCGTCCACGAGACAAATCAGGAAAGCGATCAATGTCCCATTGGCCACGTCGATCACAGCTCGAGCGGGGGAGACGGCCAGGAGTAGGAGGGAGAAGGAACTTGCGGCGGATCGAGAACGAGGCGTTTCCGTCCTGATCAGTCCGTATGGAAGGAGGAGGCAGGCAGAGCAGGAGAAACGGGAGATCCGGAGATCACAGTCAATGACCAGCGACGCAGGTGAGTCAGGGGAGAATGGTCAGGGGTGGAAAGCTGATTATCACTCAGGGCATAATCGGAGCGAGAATGGATCCCGGGGTCATTCACAAGAAGCCCCCTCCCGATCATCTCGCGGTGACCAAGACATGCACTCTGACCGATCTGAATCAGAGGCCGAGGCTCCAGCGCCAGCTGCCACACCTCGCCGATCGTCAAGACTCCGTCGAGACGCCTCTGCCGAGCCTGAACCCACGCCCAGAGCCCGCCGCGGAGGATCCACCAAAGGAAAAGGCAGAGCGACAGCCCCCGCTCAACCCGAGTCCACCACGCCCAAGGAGACGCCTCGCCGATCAACAAGGAGGAAGACGCCACAAAGGTCTGCATCCCCACCACCCAATCGCCCAGTATCGGTCGTTCCCGCAGTGCCCACCATTACCGAGACTGCGCCCTCGCCCAAGCAGAAGGAGACGACGTCGACATACCAGCCCAGAGACCAGAGTGACATGTCGCGCGATTCGTCCTCTCTCCGAGCCAAATCCAACGTGTCTGTGAGGACGCATGTGCCCTCTAGTCGAAACACCTCGCGAGGGTCTACGCCCAATGGCTCGGGAAGGTACTCTGCCAAGGAGGAGGATCTGCCGGATATGGACGAGCTGGAACAGGTCAAGATCCCCCTCCCGTCATTCTCCGGTATCAGCTTTGGAAATCTATCCGCTCAAGCTGCCCCCAAAGACAAGCCTTCCGAGAAGGCCAAGGACAAGTCCGCTTCCAACGAGAAAGCCTCTGGATCCAAGCCAGCCCCGACCTCCAAATCTGAAACGTCGTCGTCGCTCGGGGTTCCCCGACTGCAAGCAGGTCCCTTGTCTCGGCTGAACACCCGGCCTAGAGCTTCATCCCCCTTGGCCTCTGGATCGATAGTTGCCGAACCCGAGTCTCCGCCGACCGTCCCAACTGCCGCGCCCGCCGCGAAAAGCTCGACTGTCAACAATGATGGTTTCGTGCCTCTCTTTGGCGGTGGTGCTATGGCCACTTCGGCCAGCAAACCCGCGCTTTTCGGCGGATTTGGCCCCGCTCCCCCACCTGGCCCACCGGCCACCGGTGGCTTATTCAGTAATACCCACCCCGGTCCCGCCGCCACTGGACAGCTATTCGGTGGTCCCCCCTCGGCTTCCGCCCCATCCACTGGCGGTTTATTCGGTGGTGGCAAGCCGGCTCCCGCTTCCACTTTCCAGCTATTCGGTGGTGCCCCGGCTCCCGCTCCGTCCAGTGGCGGTCTATTCGGTGGACCAGGTCCCCAGAAGACGTCCGGACTGGGTCTGGGTAAACCCGCTCAACAGGAGGATGGTGGTGATATTCCTGATTTCTTCGGAAAAGCCTCCTCGACATCTGGCACGACGACACCTGCTCCTGCTCCAATCGCCTCTTTGTTCGGTTCCGCCCCGCCAGCCCCAGCACCAACAGTCGCACCGACTGTGCAGTCGACGAAACCCGCATCGGAGACGCCGGGACTGAGCGTCAATGGGTTCAACTTTGGTGCTCCGACCTTGAAGACGGATACGGGGTCGGGCTCGGGCTCGGGATCGGGACTCTTTGGCTCTGGCAAACCGCCAGCTACAGCCGAGCCCGCCAGCACCTTCAGCGTGAGTATCCCTTATGATTGAGTAGGCAATGTGCTGACTAGACGTGTGACAGTTTGGCAGGCCTGCTGAGACCAAGTCGACGTTCAGCTTTGGCTCCTCGACACCCACCAACGGCGACACTGCGTCCCCTGCTCCCGCCAAGACGCCAGAGCCGGCGAGCTTCAGCTTTGCTCCAGCGGCCACAAAGCCCGCCGAGCCCAAGGCCTCCTTCAGCTTTGACCAGGCCTCTGGCGTGAAGAAGGATGAAGCCAAGTCGAATGGATTCTCATTTGGCGCTCCCTCCGCTTCTACGCCTGCTGCCACCGCTCCCGCCGCTGGGGAGGCCAAAGCCCCACCGTTCTCATTCGGCTCGACAACGAACGCCGGCGCAAGTTCCGGATCATTCAGCTTTGGCAAGACGGAGGAACAAGCTAGCACGCCAGTCTCGACCCCGGGCTTCAACTTCGCTCCGGCCGCTAGCAGTGCGCCACAGTCTCCCAGCAGTGAGTCAAGTCTGCACCGATCGTCAAGTTGTTCTGACGTGGTGATAGCAAACCCCCCGTCCTTCTCGTTTGGCGCTCCAGCGACCAACACCAATGGCTTTGGCAACACGACCGGCACTACCGGCCCTACCGGCACTACCGTCACTAGCGGCTTTGGTTCCACTACTCCCTCCGCCCCGGGGTTCACATTTGGCTCCACCGCCTCGACCCCCGCCACGAACCCCTTTGGCTCGCCTGCCACCACTCCGGCAGCCACCCCCGCCCCAGCGTTTAATTTCGGCTCGTCCACCCCAACCACCGCGCCACCACCGTTTGGCGCGAGTGGCGCGAGTTTGCAGAGCCACAATGCCTCAGGCTTCAACTTCAGTTTCGGGCAGTCCAACCCCCCTCCCCAGGACTCTCCCTCTACGCCATTCACTTTCGGCGGAGGGTCTGTTCCCAACAACACCCCCTCAACGCCGTTCGGCTTTGGCAGCGCGAGCTCGACGACGCCGCAGACTGCCCCGTTCACATTTGGCGCGGGGGGAGGAGCAGCGGCGCCTCCGGCGCAGCAGCCATTCCAGTTCGGGGCCGGAGCTCCAGCACCGAGCTTTGGTGCCGCACCAGGGGGGAGTACGTTCGGAGCAGCCCAAGGAGGAGGAGGAGGGGGTGGAACGCCGGGCTCGCCCGCCGGGTTTAGTATGGGTCTAACCCAAGACCCGGGCAGTCCGTCGGGGAGGAAGATCAAGCCGCTGAGGCGAGGTGCCAGGCGATAAAGAGCCAAGTGGAGGTTTTGCGGGATTCAGAAGTGCAGATATTGAAGAATTGGAGATGAGAAGATAGGAATGGTGGAAGAGTCACCCGGGATTGATTGTAATGACCGTACAAGGCTCTCAAAACAAGGTAATCATAGCATACATATTCCATCTGTCCCATCATGCAATGTACTCAGAAAGTGTGGCATAGTACGAGGACCACGCCTTGTGTTCGTCCGTGATGCGAGAGACGTGAGTGAGCCCATCAACCACCACGGACTCCCCGACTCTACTCCAGACCTAGGGTCTTAAGCCTCGCTCTGCCTATCCGCCAGATATCACCCAAACCCCTCTGACACTCCGCCCTCCATTCATCGCTGTCCACGGGTCGCACCATCGCCTCAGCCTCGGGCGAGTTGAGCGGCGGTTGATCCGTCGCGAACCCCTCTGGCAGGGGTTGAGGCGAGGTGGGCAATCCGAGGATGGTCTCGAACTCGGGTATGATGTCGGCTCGAGGGCGGGCGTTGACAAAGGTGATATACCGCAGCCCTGGGAAGACCTGGCAGTAGAGCTGGTTCAGGTGGGCTAGTCTAAACCCCCGGTCAGCGTTTCACTTCCATTTCTGTGAATCCATACAGCAGCAATTTGAGGCCGGGAAAATCCGCATACTGCAGCAATTTCAGGTCGGGGAGAATCCGCATACTGCAACAATGAAGTCGGGAGGAGTTTGACTAGGAGGAGAGAATGATTTATGTGGACGTACCGATCAAGCACCACCTTTGGGGTGGTAGGCCCCGCTGCCTGCTCTTTCCCACTCAGCCCCGACACTTTCGGCTCGCCAATCATCGGGTGACCAGCCAGAAATCGGGCCTTATCCTCCCATGACCACCGGTCACACAGAGCCTCCGATATGTTGATCAGCTCGGACGCCGAGGGCACTTGAGCCTGAGATTGTGTTTGTGTTTGTGCCAGGACTTGAGGGACGAGGAGGGAGTGTAAGGTCGGAGTGGGCTCGAAGAGCGTTGCGAGCAGAGATCCAATTTGATTTTCGTCGACGCCGGCCGTTGAGGCTGAGCTGCTGGCAGCGGAGGATGCCTGCTCTATCTCGATTGGCATTGTCAGCGGTGGGGGCAATAGCGAGAATGGCAAGATGAATCGTTGCTGAAGACCACCATCTTATCTCCTTGTTGGCCCGACAGGATCGGATCTGGTCAACCTCCACCTCTAGGGGAAGAATTGGTTCCGCGCGTGGAGCATCGATCTCATCCAACATCTTTGCCTGCATGTCTGCCTTGCTTCCTTGCTGGTCTCTCGCTCTTGGCCTCTGCGTACATCCCAACGATCGGACAATCCAGTAACGGCGCTCACGCACCCTCCGCCCCGGATGAGCTTCGTCTCCGATCCATACAACGTCCGCGTGACGTCCGGCGTGCTCGTGACGTGGTGAGTGCGAGGTCATCGCCGTGTCACTGCTATTCCCAATGGTCATGCCAGCAGAAGTATGGGTCGTTGCAACACGATTCAGCGACTGTCACTGGCAACTAACCCTTAAATCGATTGAGCTGGTGCTGACTATGTCCAGCGACTCGGCGGCCAAGCAGATCCTTCTCCACCTCGATGGTCAACGCGAAGGCAGCTATAAATTCATCATGAAAGACGGTGAGCCCAAAACCGCCCTCTGTACGGACGAGAACTGACGATGGGGCGTAGTGGACGACACGCATCTCCTCGTCAAGCGGGATTACATGGAGGAAATCAAGGATCTCCTGCAGGACGAGGTGAGCAAGTGTGGTGTTCACTGTTCAGCGTTTCTAGGCAAGGCTGACCAAGGTGGATAGTTGGAGAAGAACACTTATATTCAAGATCCGAATGCCTAGCCAGGCCTAGCCCAAGTCCTCAACTGGTGCTCCGGTGATGAACGGGAGACACATCTGGAATCGTCACGGCTCCACCAGTCGAGACTCTTTGTACCCGGAACGAGGAAGCACGTGGCAGTCAGGCGGCCTTGTGGGACTATCGATACATTCAACTGAAGGCCTGAGTCATCCTGCTCAACCCCACTCCTTCCCCTACGATCCAGATCAGATCTCCCTCTTTCGAACTAAGCACTAGTCGGCACCCATCTCAACATCGCCCTGCAAACCCATCCCGACATCACCTTCCGAAGCCAAGCCGACGTTGCCCTGTAACGCCGCGTGGAGGTCTTCGTACTGCTGCGACCCCTGCTCCGAGTGTACGCCTTGCTCTAGCTGCGAGTTTTGCTCAGGCTGCAAGTCTTGCTCTGGCTTGAGCCATCCGGCGAAGGCTCATCACCCTGCCGGACATCGACGTCTCCAGATGTCGCTGGTCGAGTTCTCGCGGCCTTGGTCTCGGCAATAGCTTGCACCTCGCGCCGAGTCCCAACCCGACTGATGGTCTCGCCCCGTTCGAACAGGTATCTACTCGCGCTGGTGGCTATACCCGTAGAGTAGAGGAAAGAGGAGTTTACCCGGGCCATCCCGTTATCGCGCTGGTTGACGGCGTAGGCGACATTGGAGCAGATGGATGCTACTCTCTATTTCAAGCTGAATCAGAATGTATACAGCTTTGGGTGATGGATAATTGATGGTGTGGACTTACCAAGGCGACCCGGGCTTCGCGTTTGATTTGCGGATCCTTGGTTTTCACGCCGATCCCCCTGACTGCATCTTGCAATTTCGTATGCCTCTCTACTAGATCCACCTCGGCAATACCGCCTCCCAAATACACTGCGCTTGGCGGGAGGGCCGCTGCAGACTCCTGGTCGGGATTACCCCCGGGCTGCTCGTCTCCGTCTCCGAGCTCGTCCTCCTCCCCCCCTTCCCCCTCCGCGTCCGCTTCTCGGGGTGTGACCTCGCCCGCGATCGCAACAGGTGCGCTGTGGTCCGCGGTCCCAGCAGGCGCGTTCGAGCTATCACCCTCGGTGGTAGACGTGGCGGGCATGTCGACATTGGTGGCTAGTATAGCCGAAGAAATAATGTGTGAGAGGTACAGCTGTTCAGACAGCGAATGGGCGGCGATCGCCCGGATCTGGGCCTGTCGGGGCGTGTCGATATCCACATCGGTTACGGAAGAGAAATGATTATTCTTGCTCCGTTGAAGAGCCTCTCGAGCGACAATAGCCCCTGCCTACGTCGTCCGATCAGCCAACACCCTGCACTCATCCTCCGAGCAACCAGACTAGACTGGAATTACGTTTGACCCACCTGGCCGATAATCCAATCATCATACAAGGCCTGCTTGTTCAACAAGATCGCCTTGATCGGATCTAGGATCCTCGTCTGAAACGTGGCATACTGCGTATTCCACCATTTATTGCTATTCCTCGTTCCTCAAAGCGGGTATTGAGAATACCGGAGAAGAATGCCATTGGCAACAGAGGGGCTATCTTCTTGATAGAGGCAAAGAGCACGGCGTCGTCCTCTTTCTCCTGTCTTTCCCGACGGGCAGCTTACTTGGCCTCCTTCTTGGCTCAACGCTCTGCGTCGTACTTTTCCCATCTCTCGAGCTGGATCCGCTCCTTTTCCTCCTTTTTCTCGCGCTTCTGCTGGGCCTTAAAGTTCGCCCACCATACTTGCCGCTGCTGCTTTGTCATGGGCGGAGACTTCGGCATCGCGGCACTGATCTCCTCGAGTCGGGGCTGCAGGTGGTGAGTGCGGGCAGTATAGGTCGTGAGTGGCAATGAGCATGGACGCGACTGGGTTTTATCTTGGTTTAATCTCTGACGCGTAGGCTGCAGCTGCAGGTCGACGTGAAAACAAGTTGGTTTCACGCGGTGCGACTCGACTCTAGGCTGCTCTGGAATTATTACAAGTTTACTTGTAGCCTCATTTCAATCGGACTCTGATCACAAAATCTACATTAGCGGAATCAAAAAACGTGAGGTGGACGGGCGGAGTGCCGAGCGCCACCGCGCTTCGCTCGACACCAACTCGACACCTGGCATGACATACACTTTGCATACACTCCTACGTGGAGACGTGTGATCATTGATGACTGTAACAGGACTAAGACACGTCGTCACCTACCTTTCGGCGGACTCAAGCCGCTGCCAGTCCCAATTTTCCCTTGGTCATCGACATCGATGGACCTGATCGAATTCCTGCCTACTTCGGACGACAACTCCATTCTTGTTGTGGTGGATCGTCTCACCAAGATGGCGGTCTTCATCCCTACGACAACCTCGTTAACGGCAGAAGAACTCGCTCAACTATATGTCACCCACGTATTTCCGAAACATGGCCTCACAAACAACATTGTATCTGACCGCGGGTCAGAGTTCACCTTGTCATTCTGGAAATCATTCACCAAGCTAGACAACATTGAATCCCACCAGTACCGCCTTTCATCCGGAGACCGATGGTCAGACCAAAGGTGTCAATCAAGTACTCGAACAGCACCTTATAACCTATACGGACTATCAGCAATCGAACTGGTGTAGTCTACTCCCACTCGCCGAGTTTGCTTACAGCTCGGCACCCCCACTCGTCCACTACTGTGTCACCCTTCTTCGCCAATAAGGGGTTTGACCCACCATCACACTTCACACCAAAGACGATACCCGATTCCGAACCCACTTCCCGTAAAGGCAGAATTCAAGGCCCGTCAGGGGATAGAATGAGTCAGGCAGGTCTACGTGCATCTAAAGATATCTGGAGTTTTATGTTTTCAGGAAGACAAAGGGACGTTGGAGCTAGGAGAACCTCTATAGAACGACCCATCTATACGAAACACCAGGCAGAGGAGCCTCTGCTCACTCATCGAACTCGTCGGCGGCCCCGAAGTCGTGAGCGGCCTCGCAGGCGGCACTCACGATCTTCCCAACGATCGAGAGCAACTCAGCCCTCTCTTGGGCATCCGCGTTCGCCCTCTCGGTTGCTCGGACATTGTAGGATCCAACCAGGTCGGATAAATCGGCGATGACCAGACGTAACGCTCGGAAACCGCCATCGGTATCAGGATGGTCACAATGGGACGAAGAGGACTACACCATTGGATTAGCACAATAGCACAGAACCACCACACGTCGCCAGCGCTGAAGTAGGAGAGTGGAGTGTAGGCCCAAGAGTTGTCACTTGGGGCAGGGGTTGGATGCCCAAAGTCAAGGGGATTTACACCATTGAGGGCGGCCATGTAGTAGAACTGGTCGAAGCCAGCGGCGACTCCATTGGGATTAATACCGAAATTATTATCGACCGGAGCGACGTTGGTCTCCCCGAAGTCCATCTGGCCATTCAACAATCAGAACTGCATCATACTTGTATATCTCAACCGACCGACTCAGACACAGAACCACCACATACGACCCTTCACCCTCTTGCGCGGAGGAGATGGGGGATCCTCGAAGTCGCCGCCATTTTTCGGTTGTGGTCTCGGACCCACCAACTTGGAACGTACAGGCTTTGCCTAACTTGGTGTACCCTCTAACCGCCCTATACTGCTGCCAGTCAGCAGCGTCCGACCCCATCGACCGTTAGCAGTCACAACGCTCAGTCCACTCCTCGACCTACTACCAGTTACCTAGAGTATCCGGGACATAGGTACCCGGCCGTTCTGCAAAGCTACACAACCAGTCGTATACATCACCAGGAGCAGCAGCAGGGTTCTGGAACCAACCGAACCAACAAGCCGGAACGTCCAACGTGGGACCCTCTCGGCCTACCGCACCGACTGGATCGGGAGATCCATGCAGTGTGACCCCCGCTAGGCAACCCTCACCTTCCGAGAGCAGCAGCGCGCCTTCGACGCCCGACCTTGTTGAGATGCCAAATGGCATGTTCAAGTTCGGAACGCTCGCCGAGTTCAAAGCCACAGATCTATACCAGGCGAAAGCTGCGTCTAAAGGCGAAACGACAGTAGCGGAAACGATAAACCTCATAAACAAACTCGAAACACATTCATTTCAAAGTGACACTACTTGAGTCTACAACTTTCGCTTCTATTTGAAGTCTCATCGCATCTATATGGAACCCCACCTTACCCTCATCCAACTTCGTCGCCACAGTACGCTCACCAAGCCAAGCATCATCTCCCTGATCTCAAATTCCAGGACAGGGATCGAAACCAGCAATCACCATGTCCGACGACTCGTCGTCCGACTCCGATTTCGCGGCCGTGTCGACTGGGATCAAGGCGTACATCAAGCGGCGGGGCTAAGGAAAGGGCTAAGGGAGTGTCAGAGGTACTCAGGCAGCTGAGGGAGCAAGGTGTCGAGCTTGACGTGGAGGAGGAGGAGGAGATCGTTGAGCGAGACACCGAATTGCAGGCCAACCCTAGTTCCCCCATGGTCCTGGTGATACAACTGCCAAGAACTTCTCGATGAGTTCAAATCCCAACATGGCATCTAGTTACCATACATCCGCTACGACTACCAACACAGGAACGCCCCTACAATGGCGCCAAACGCCCCTTTCCTCCTCTACGTTCACCAGTCATTCTGCTCGAGGAAACGGCCGATCTCAGTCTGTAACTCGGCCACCAATCGGAACAGTTGAAAGATCTGGTTCCTCATCTCCGCGAACCTCGCTTCCAGCTCAGTAGGCGACACGACGGGCACACACCGCCTCTTCATGGTCTTGCATCGGACTAGTTCGACCAATCCGATGGTTCACATTCGGCATGCTTGACCTGGCACCTTCGGCACTCTGTCCTGGTAGTTGGAACCGACAATGGACCGGTCGACGAGGCGACATTGGTGCTCCCAGTGGCTATAATGGGAACATTCGTCATCGGCAGAGCGAGGTTGTCATATGATGAATGGGGCGACATCCACTGCTTGATACGGCGGAGCGGCTTGGTGTATAATTGAGCAAGTTCAACTGCGGATTGGGCTGTTGACCATCAGTGCCATACCATTCCCAATCCTGCGACACCTAATCGACTCTCAACACCATTCACGTCTACCATCTGGTTCCACGCCGCACCAGATAAGAGAACATCAACGAGATCAGGAGATGAGCAGGGGAAACAGGCTCCGAGCGACTCAATTAAAGCACCGAGCATCCCCGCCAGGGGATGCAACTGCGTTGGCTTCTTTCTTCAAAATTCACGTATAGCCCAAGGAGATGGTTCTGAGATGCTGAGGCTACGGCCGTAGTTCACAGGATCGAATGATCAATATGCATGACAACATCCGATGGTCCCGATCGAGATACAAGACATGTGTAGTAGCAGATGCTACACGCTGAGGCAGCGCCGCTCATTGGCGTTCCGGGTCGCTCGGGGCGGTACGATAGACACCACCACTACTCGTGCCCGTGCTGACAGTCGAGTTCGCTGAGCCTTCGCGGTATCCGCCTTGAAGTCCATCTAGCTCGTGGGGTAGCCCTCGATCAAATGCACCAGAAGCGGATATCGCTGGTCCTGACTGATCCATAGTGGTCGGGAGGGAGGGGTACACCGATCCACTAGGCGCCGAGCCTGCGGTCGAGGATGGCTCGGGTTTGGATTGGGGTATCCGGGGGATACGAAGCATTATCTTCGGAGCAGATGCGTTGGAGGCAGCACCCATTTGTGGGACTTGACTCCCCGGCGGTATCGTATTGAGATGCACTGACGCGTGACTCTGCGCATCCTGCGTTGTATCCTGGGGCGATATGAGCCGAGTCGCGGCTACGACAGGCGGTTCGAGCGCAGCTCCGGTGTTGGTCTGGCTGGCCTTGGAGTTCGAGGGTTGGACCGTCCTACCTGGTGAACTTCGCAGTTGACGCTCTGGCGTCACCTCCTTGAGCTGGACTTTCTTCGCTCTCTCGGCAGTGGGCGTCGAGTCTGCAGTTGACTCCAGTCTTTCGAGTTTGATCTCCCTGCTTCCAGCTACACCTCCGATACCTGGACTCGCCGCGGGGACATTGAAGACAGGCCTAGGCTTGCCCCTCCGCGAGATGGTCGGCGGAGGCGTGATCATCTCGTCGTCCTCCTTGACCTGCTTCTTCCGCTCTCGGAGCGTCATCCTAGCCGTGCTCATCACCGGGGTATTGACCGTCGAGGGCGGTGCGGACGATGAACCATCGACTCCTTCGAATATGGACAATAGGCCGTGCGTCCGTGTGAGATATGGTGCCGAAAGGTCCGTTGGAAAGGGAAGGAGTTTGCCCGTCCTCTTCTTCTTCGTCGCCCTCTCGATCTGTTAGTCTGTCAGCGCACAATAGCCAGTACAATCCGCCGGGCTAGATTGGATGACATGATGATAAGGGATCGACCCACGTTCATGAGCTCGCCCTCGCTCCACCACTCCGCCTCGCCCCTCTGGCCCAAGAGGCCAATCACGTGCCCCATAGCAGCGCTGGTCAATGCCTTGTCGCTATACCCCCCCTCGAGCACCGAAACGACTTTGCCCTCTGTGTGTTGGTTCGCGAAATCAACAATATCCTTCGTGTATCGCGAGAAAAAGGAAGTTGGGACTCGTCTATCGTGCCGCTGCATCGCTTGGTGTTCGTGCTCGCACGCGTCGAACCCGGCGCTAAGCGGTGTCAGCGTTACTTACACCGCATTTCCCAGACGGTGGAACACCCTCAGCCACGGAGAACCCACCTGATCAGCACGATGGTCCGGTCCGGCTCGGCCTGCGTCTCCTCCATGAACAACCGGGCCTTGGAAAGTAACGCGCTGTACTTTGGGTATATCCTCTCGTAAAAGTCTTCCTCGGAGGTGTAGGGCTGTAGGTGGATGTTCTCACTGCTAGAGTGTCAGTACCGCGAGTGTGGACTCCTAGGTCGGCAGGGCGAGTGACCTACATGTACTGCCCGTGAGCGGCGAGCGAGATGGAGGCGTCTTTGATCAAGTCGACGTCGCCGTCCTCGCAGGGATAGCTATACTGCGGAATAGGGTCAGTACATTTCCACACGAACGAGACAGTGTGTGACACCAGGCATCCTATTTAGGCTGCGAGAGAGGAGAGTATGAGGTGTGATGATGGTGATGCCAGTGCGATGATCTGGGATTGAACACCTCAGAAGACCACGGCCGTAGTGGGGAACTGGCCTCCCCAAGGATTGGTGAGAGGCGCACTCACAATGTCGTGAACGGATCCGTAAAAGCTCTTCCAGTTGCGTCTCCGTTTCCCCTTCCTGCTCATCGCCTGTGAAGGCGGTTTACCCGCTTTGATGGCGAGGTCTTCAGCATGCGACGCCGCGTTCAATGGCATGACTAGCGCTTGTGTGCCATTACCTGACTCCCGATCAGCCAATCTCGCCCTCAAGCCTATGGGGCTTTGACATACCGTGGTGCAGGTCAAAGTCGATGATGATCGCCCGATCGATATCATGCTCGAGGTAGGCTACGAATGTCACTTCAACCCTCCGACGGATACGCAGTTCGGCCGTGCTCACCGTGTAAAGCGCCCACCACCACATTATTGACATAGCAGAACCTGAACCAAGTCAGCGCGGAGTCAGGCATCACCCGTGGGGGATTCGCTCACCCGGACGGAGCGTCTTCGCCGCAGTGATGCCCAGGCGGGCGGATAGCGCAGAAAGCCTTGTTGAAATTCGAGGTGACTGGGGGGTCAGAGGTCGTGCCTTTCTTGGGTGTTTCGTGGATTGGCAACCGGGGAGGCGTGATTGGCCCCTGTTGAACCGGTGCTAGAGATTGGCATACTCGGTCTACAGCTTGACACACAGTCTGGATCTACGACCAGTCGATCCGTGAGCGATTGCACGGGATACAAGCTACGCTTTGACCGGACGAAAACTCACTGCACCCTCAATTGCCAATACGCTCCCTGGTCCAAGGTAGAGATCCCCCTGGTTCAATCCCAGGCCGGGGGGGATCTCACACCCCGTCTCTCTGATCCGGTCCACTGCCTCGGTGGCCCATTTTAGCAGATCTTTGAGATATGTCGACGAGGCAGTGAGGCTCGATTGGGGAATACTAATCCCGTCCGGAGGGGGTGAATGGGCCAATTGGAGTGCTTTGTGATGAAGGAGGATCTGTCCGGGTAGAGTTGGCGACAGGGGTGGTGGGACAATGTCGAGGTGGGCGAGGGGAAGTTTGTACTTGGTCTGAGAGGGTTGGATCGAAAGACCGGATAGCATTGCCGATAGGTCATCCGACGTCGAGCCCGCACTAGACAGGGCACCTGAGCCTGAGGTATTGGCGTTGCTTGAGTGACCGAGATTAGAGGCTAAGAGTCTGGCGACTAGGGCGTCGGCTTCTTCCAATCTGGCAACAGCGGCGGCGACGCCCAAGAGGACGGCACGGAGACGTTCGGGTCGTTCGAAGATATGGGACGAGTTGGCGTGCCGGATGTATCGATGCTGCAGGCATGCAGGCTGGATGAACAGCCCGAGCGGGCGGGCATCGTGTGCTGAGGAGTCTGCCATGGTCGGGGCGTTATTGCATGTGTCGCCTAATGAGATGATCGAATGACGAAGCAGTGGCTGGTGAAGGGGCCATTCAGAGGTGAGATGATGATTCTGGAAGTGTTGACTATCGACGATGTTGACGCGAGGAACGCACAGAAGCAGGTTGGAGCAGACCAGTCCCCGGGTGTCGACAACACACAGCACCTTCCCTCGAGTGTAAAGCAATCTCGACCGAGTACTGAAGTTTGAATGCGGTTCAACTTGTCAACAAACTCGAAACACGAAATCGAAAACACCCTGCAAGTAACAACCTGATTTCACCAGATTCATCAACAAAATCCAAGCTCGTCGCCATCCACCGTCTCGTCTCGCATGCATCTACCCACTCCATTCCACTCCTCAGTCATGCATCGCTACCTGCAAGTGCAACTACTCGTGAGGTAGGTCGCTGGTTTGTGCCACACGGTGCGCGGGGTTTGGTCGCGTCCAAGTCTTGCAAGTTGCGGGATCAATTTCCGAATTCCATCGCGAGGTGGGAACATGGGCCATTTCGGTCAACATGAGCCGTTGTCCTGGTATCCATCTCGCACTGGACCGTCAAGCGTGATTGCCAGCTCTCTTCACTGCTCAGCATATGTCACTGAGGCAATAATCCCACCGAAACAGCACTCATCATGTCGCCTCGGTCAGCAAAGGGCACAGGGGACTCCGCTCTTACGGAAGCCGGCACAAGTACAAATCCAGCTGCCAGTACCGCCGCGATTGATGTACCGGGAGTGGAGGACGCAGCGAAAGTGAAGCGAAAGAGGCCGTTGGGCGTAGATCCATCTTTGATTATCAGCTCGGAGAGGACAAAGCGGAGGAGAAGCCCTACGCCCGAGGTGGAAGTCAAGGAGGAAGCAGGGGTGGATCCCAAGGACAAAGAAAGGGCAAAGGCGCTCGGGATGGCTATCTACAGGAAGATCATGGACTCTACAGGCTCAGAGTGAGTAAGACGGGTCATACACCACACGCTTTATCCAGTTGGCTCGCGCTCTCTGCAGTGAGAATAGCTGATCATGTGCTGCGAACAGAGGAGAGTCTATGGCAGAACCATTCATTAAACTCCCCAACAAGGTGGACTATCATAGTTGAGGTGATGGGAGCGAGAGAGGTGACTGACGGAGCTTTTCTCTTCAGCGCTCATTCCCAGACTACTACGAGACGATCAAACATCCCATGAGTCTGGAACAGGTGCGGGCAAAGCTAGATCAATCCGAGTACGACACGCTCAAGGACGTCGTTGCGGATATCGGCCAGATCTTCAACAATGCCAAGCGGTGTGAGTCTGCCATATCAATGAAGTTTCAGCTTTGTCTGACATTTGATGTAGATAATGTGAAGGAATCACTGATATTCCAGTACGCCAAAAAGCTACATGTGAGTGGGACCACATAAACCCCCATGGTCGCTAGCTAGGCTGAGTGGACATTCTGCAGAAAATGACAAAGACATTCTACACCCAAACCACCACACCTGGGGCAGAGTCAGGATCAGAACACGACGAAGAGCCAGAACCCGCTGCTGCAGCTGCACCCAGTCGTTCGGCTCAGAAGCCCACGCAAACGGCCCCAACTACGGCGACGGCGCCTGCTACCGCCACCGCCGGCAGCGGGAGTGCAAGTGCCCAACGCCGACCGGAACCCTCGGCGTCGGCCTCGGTGGAGAGGGAGGATGTGGACATGGGCGGACCGTCCAACGCCAGCGCGGACGGGAATGACGATACACCCGGCGCCCGAGGCAGAGCTGGGGTCAAGCGGGGAAGCTATATGAAAGACGGACCGACAGTGTATAAATTGGTCAAACCGATTCTCAAGGCGATCCGGGAGACTCGATCCAGAGAGTGAGTCGGAGCCGTCAGGCTCCGGTCGTAGGTGAGGTGGGGCAAAGCGCTGATATGGGACTCTTTAGTCGGAATAGGGACATTAGCCAGTTTTTCGAAGTGCTACCCGATCGCAAGGTGTTCGTGGACTACTATAGGGCCATCGAGAGGCCAATATCGCTGCGAGAGATCGAGGTGGGTTCTAGAATGACAGCCGCAAGACTCTTTGCGGAATGCAGCTGATGTTGTGACTCGGCAGGAACGCATGGTGGCCAGATATTACATTAGCAAAGAGCAGTTTTACGACGATGTCGAGTTGATGTGCAGGAATGCCATTGCGTACAACGAGGACGATAGCGATGTGAACAGGGACGCCCAGCAGATACTGGTGAGTGGTGGCCGCCAATTCCTGGTATGGTACATGTGCTGAAACCCGCTGCAGGAAGTGCTGGAGATGCAGAAGAATGACGTTTTGAACCGGCTGAACGGGCCTCAAGTCAGTAAATTCAGAGTCAAACAGACCTCCACCACCCCAAGTCGTCATGACCAACGACCGCCCTACGATTCCTACGGTCGAGGATCGTACCCGCCTCCGGGGGCTTCACCCGGACCGGGACAATACTATCCATCCCCACATCAACAAGGATCACCACTCCCTGCACAGGGATACCCACTTGGTCCCCCAGCCCAAGGATACCCTCCGCAGGGAGTCCCGTCCCCTTCGCCCTCGACATCGGCATACCTCCCTGCCCTGCCAAAGGGCGTCGTGAACGAGGACATAGTAATGTCCTTGTCGCGATACCCCCCTTATGAGCAGCAGGCCTGGGCGGCATCACTCCCTCCGGCCGGGATACAGATGTATCGCCAAATCACGGCCGCCAACGAGGCGAGAAAGAATGGCAACCCCCGAGCACCCCTAAATGGATACGGCAATGGCTCGCAACCCGCGGTGATGACCGACTTGCCATCGTCCGGAAGACCGAATGGACAGCCATCGTTCCCAGATCGTCATGCGCCGCCGAGTCCAACGGTGAAATATCTAGACTTTGCATTCGCCTCTGGACCGAATTACACTCATCCAGTATCGGGTCTGAATCCCTTCCCGGCCTCGTCAAACGGGTACGGGGGCCAGGGGACGGGGGTCAAACACGCTATTAGGCTGCAGAATATGAGAGGGGTGATCACCCACGCGGTGGTCTTGAGCTCGGACACGACGGAATTGGAGATCACGGCGCATATCGATCACAGCTCCAGGGACAAGTCGACGACAAGTACCGCAGGCGCAGGGACGACTGCCGGCAGCGCGGATCAGGGGGTATCGACACTTCAGGACCAAACCCCAGAAGTGTCGCTCAGGGTCAATGGCAACCAAGGCTCCCTGCCAAAGTTCATCTATGACGACGCTTCGAGGTCGGATAAAGCCACGGCGATGCGGTGGACGATCAGCGTGCCGGCCTCGAAGCTAGAGACGAAGATTGAAGTCGTGGCGACGAAACCGGGCGCGATGGCCGAGACGACTTGTATCTACGTCAGCAGGCAGTACTAGGGGGCGGGGGAGCTGGCTGTGAGGGGAATGAAGCGCATGGTGTGTACTTGGCGCTAGGCACAGCTCGGAAGAGAGGACGTCTGAGGGGAAGTGAGGGCATTACTAGTACACGAAAAGGCATGTTGGGAATAGTCGGACTTCAGAGTATCAGTCAACCTGGTGATTGAGATCGACGCATGTTGTAAGCTCCGACAGGAACGATAATCTGGTGACTCAAGATCAATTGGTACTGTACCGCATGGACAAAACAACGTCCTCCCCTCGTCCTAGCCCGCGGCCGGGGCTAGGGTTTCCCTACCTTGGGAGTGACAGGAAGATCTCGTGACATAAGATCTCGTGACATCGCCTAGCATACATGCTCGACTTTTGCCCCGGAAGCCTTCTTCGGCCCGAGATCCCTGGCCACCGTCCTTGTGAACTGCTCCATCATCATCCCGAACAAGCTCCTAGTGAGAGCAGCGTCCCAACGGCCTTTACTCCATTCGTCCCTGATGAACGCATGTTGCGCCTGCACCTCCACGAACTGGTGCGTGGTCAGCTTAGTCACCCATGAGGTAGAGATTCTGGCAGCTGTAAGGAAGAGGCAAAACGCCAGCTGTGAGTTGTACTCACTGAGAAAGTCAGACCGGCATCGTCCATAGTCTCCCGAATCAGACTTCTTCCCGCGCGATCAACGTGCGTGTCTTGTTTCCCGAACACGAGGGTGATTTCGCCTTTGCCGTTCAGATCGCCATTACGGATTTTGATCAGTGTGTCGTCTGATTTGCCCGCGCCGAGGGATGCAGTGTGGATGCTGGAGAGGGTAAATCAGCTAAACCTATAACGTGACAAGTGATCAGCGTACTCTGTGGCGAACCAGCAAAAGGTGGATAGAACCCGGCTATCGAAAGCGCACTATCAGGAGTCAGAAAGAGCGCCCGTGCTTGTAATGGTTGCGAGACCCACCCGTAAAGCCTAATAAAGGTTTAGCTATTGCACAATGGCGCACCAGGTACTAGGTAGCTCAACGCACCAAGTGACCACCGAGACACATCCCAGTCGAGGCTATTCTGCCTGTACAGTTCGGCATCGCCATGAGGACGTCAATGGCCAGGGTTTGGTCCTATCAGTCGGGTCAGCTTCCCAAGAAGACGAGCTCGAGTTCTCGACAGCTGACCTCGTTGTACGCCTCGATGGTCTTTTCGGCCTGTTTAGAAGGGTTAGCTGCGGTATCATACATGCCATGTGAGGATTTCCACAGCTGGACCACGGAGCAAGGCCACTCGCCACTTTATACCACCCACCTTGTAGCTATTGCCCTTGTCTGTACCCTGGGTGTCGTATGAGATGGGCTCTGGACCCTCGAACTCGTGAAAGACGCATGGCAGGGCAACGATATAACCCTCCGAAGCGATGTTTCCGCCAAACCTGCAGGACGTCAGAATCGATAGCTGTATCAAATCGATGGATGTTCAGCTACGCACCTCTCTACTGGGCCGGTGACCTGGTATATCTCTGAGAAGACGACACATCCGGGGAACATTGCGTCTGGGTAATCGGGGACGTTGGGTTCGAGGATGTATACCCTCATCGTGCCCTTCTTCCCGTTAGAAGTCGTGGGGACATCTTTGTACGACGATTTGATGAGCATCTTGGCCAGCGGGTCTCTGGGTGTTGGGGATAGGTGGTGTAGCTTGGTATGGAGAGTGTAGCACATCACCGAGCTCGCTGAGGCGGTCAACGGGGGTGGTCCACCTCCACCTCCCCCTACTTCGGCGTTATCTCGGCGTTATCACCACAGCGGGGCAGTGTGGCACCTTATACCACTCGATCGTCACCACTCTGGTGCACACTGATCGTAGGTCCACTCTCCAGTCATACAAGCTAACATCTCTACCACTGCTCACTATCACTACAAGAGCTACATACCCGGACAGCACGCCTATTCTCGCGACCCACTGTCGATCTTTGTTTTTGGTGATCGACCCACAACAGCCCAACATGTCGTTCTTCGGGTTCGACTCTGCCCTCCCAGAGAGACGAGACCTACCCGGTCAAGCAGGTCAAGGGCAAGCTGGCTTTGGTTTCCAGGGGAATACCGCCAACCAGGCATTTGGCGCCGGTGAAGATGAGGATTTGGCAGTGTACACCTGGGGCCAGGACAATGGCGCTAGTTTGCTCGAAGGCGGGGATGACATGAACGACGAGACGTTTGGTGACGTCGGACCGATCAGTGAGTCCAGCCTTGGCACATCCCACGCCTTGAAGCTCCTCTTGGGCGATTGAAGGAGGGATACTGGGATACTGGGGTACTGGGAGCTGACGGATCGGCTAGGCAACAACTTTCAATTCTCACAAGCCGCCCCTTCCGCCTACACCAAGCCAAACCCAAAGATCGCGTCGACTCAGAGTCGGTATGGACCCAAAGCGGCGTACGACCCATTCGCCGCGTCAGAGGATGACTTTTACGACTCGCGTCCAAAGAGTGAGCAGGCCAGCTCACCACCACGGGTTCTATGTATTGGAGGAGCTGGCTGACGAGACTGGCGTTGTAGAGACTGCCAAACCAGCAGCCAAACGGCCGACAAGCAATGTCCCCCAAAGTATTCCAGCACCGCAGACACAGCCGTTTTATGGCTACAGCAACACCAGGCCGATCCAGCACGAACCCCAGCCCGGACCAAGTTGGGGAGCAGCCGGCAGCTCAGGTCAGTACACCTCTATGAATTGTGTAGGGTGTTGTCTTACCTGACTTGTAGTGACGAAACCGTTCGCCCCGCCTCCAGGAAGGCCGACGTCCGGTGCTCCGCCGCCCGTGGGCCAGATCAAGTCTTTGGAGGAGATTGAAGCGGAAATGTCCCGAGTCGCCGTGTCAGAGCCACCTAGACCAGCGCAAACACAGCCAAAAGTCTTCACCCTCGAGGAGATTGAACAGCAGATGATGGCTGGTGCCTCGGAAGAAGCTCCCAAACCGCCTCAGCAGCTCCAGCAGCAGCCACCCCCTCAATTGGCCCAGCCCCCGCGCGAGGACACGCCCGTACAGAGCGGTCTAGCTGGATCGGGGTATGCATCCGGTCAAGCGCTCCTCGACAGCATGTTCCCCGAGCTCGGTATGCAGCCTCCGGCCGGCAGGACAGGCCCACTGGGACCCGCCGACCAGCCCCAGCAGCCGCAATTGTCGCCAGAGGCACAAGCGAGGATGGCCGAGCTGCACGATCGACTCAAAGCCAAAATCGAGAACATGTCGAGGTACAACAACCTCATGGGTTCGTCAGACAAGGACTTTATCACCAGGATCCAACTCTCCCAACTGGCCTCTGCCGACCCGTACACGTCGGATTTCTACGCCCAGGTCTTCTCGGCGCTCCAGCGAAGTCGGATGCAGGACGAGGAGGGCCCGACCGTGGTCAACGTCACAAAGGGCTTTGGATTCGGTGTGGGAGGTGCCGCCGGGAATAGGTTTGGAAAGATGGGTGCGGCGACAATGCAAAAGCTCTCGTCGCAGGTCAAGAAGTTGGTCGAGAATAGGCAATACCATCAGAAGTCCATGGGTACTGGTAAGTTCTCGCCCTCCAAACTATCTGTAGTAATCCACTGACAATGCCTTGTAGCCGCTCTGCAAGGGGCTTTGGGCAAGGTGACTCGAGGAAATGCCTCGGCGCCAAGACCCGTCCTAGCTGTTCCCGGAGCAGGCTCGAAGGATGCCCGACCGGCAGTGGCGGCCTTGAATCAGCAGTCTGGGATTCATCGCCGAGCGCTCACCAAGAAGCAAGTCATGTACGCCCTGGAAGAGCTGTACGACAGCGTGCTCGAGCTGGAGCAGATGAGGCGACAGATGCCGTCGGTGGAGGACCAGGAGAGGATCGAGTTGTGGAACTCGGAATGCTCGGAGAAGGTTGATATCATCTGGAGACGCCTAATGGTCATGGAGCCCCTGGACGTTAGGTGCGTGATGCCCCCAACGCATCTGGATCAAAAGGACGGTACTGATAAGTCACCTTGTCTATAGCACCCCGCACCCGTTCATCGCATTGCTCAACGCGCCCAAAGGCCAGAAACTGTTTCCCCGCCTCTTGAGACATCTCCCCCATCAGCAGGCTCTCACCCTGTTGACCCTGCTGATCGCGACATACCCCCAACTCGACGTCGTTGCAAAGGCGCCCCCTCCCCCCGTTGCCGATGCCTCGCTCTTGACCAAGGCCGACCGGTTGGACCGAGCGAGGAGAGAGGCCGAGACGGACAACTTTCTCCACTGCGTCGTTCCCGGTGCGGACATGTTGATCAACAGATGCAACTTGGGTCTCGTGGCCGGTCTCCTGGGCATCTGCGCACAGAGGATGGAAATTTGGAAAGTGGCTTCGACGAGGGTGCGTCCTAAGCCCCAGCGCTTTGACGAATTCCTCTCGCTGACAACCCCCATAGCCCGGTGTTGCTCTCTTCACGGCACTGCTCTCCCGAGCTCAAGGCCTGATTCGAGCTCCGCCCCCAGACGCCAATGCCCCGCAGTTTCAGCATCCAGAAGCCACCGAGCTCGACCAGTGGAACAAGACATTCGGGTACTTTCTCCAAGTCCTCCTCCCCCACCTGGCCGAACTGTTCCCATCGTCCGTCGCGCAAAGAGCGGCCTTTGGACCGGGCGCGTACCTCCTCGGCGCGGAGGCAGAGAAGGATAATCCGGAGATGGACAGGCGTGAAGCGGAAGTATGGGGTCTGGCCGCTGCGTAAGTCCGCCTAGATTGACATCCCCCAGATGCACGGCTAACGCCGGGTAGACTCGCTGTGAATGCCCCAGAGGACCAGCAGACGAATCTGGTAGCTGCGCTCAGAGAAAAGGTGAGACACCCGGGGGTAAGATAGAGCAAGTTGGGGCTGATGAACTCGGGAAGATCCTGCACACGGTCACAGCGGCAAGGAATCCGGTGACACCCCCCGCCAGGGCGGAGATCAAGTTGAGAAACGTCAACATGTTCCTCAACGGTCTCGTGAGTGATCGCAGCGTGGTCTTCTGTGTGCCTGCAATTGGGCTGACGCGCCGCAGGGCCTGGACGCTTCGATGATCGAATAGAGCAACATCTGGAGAGGACTAGCGAGTGCACTCGAGTACGAGTACCATGGATATCACTTGCACTTGTCACGCCAAACAACGTCGAAAGAACATCACAGCACAGCTATAGGATCCACAGTCGGAGAAACGACCAATCGCCAGCTGAGGTCAGAGGTCTCGGCCACTGTCACACATAATGTATAAAAGCTAGAAGTACACGGTCGACGGATGGTTTCTCGCCAGAGGCTCCAGCAAAATGACGATACATGCCTCCACTGACTAACTGCCTACCGTATTCTGATATGTACTGACAATAACACTGTATCGACATCAAGGAGTACCCTTCCCCCAAGCCAAACACGCCAATTCGCTTGAACCCCAAACCCAACCGATACACTCCGGTGCAGACTTAAGACCTAGAAGAACCGCCTCTTCTGGTCTTTATCACTGAGCGAAGGCAGGATATCCCGTCCCTCCATCCAACCACCTTTCGACTGGTCACCGTGGTCCCCAGCACCCTGTGCAGTACTGCCCGCGCCTACACCCAGTCCACTTGTCGCGATTGTAGCCCCCGGCTGAGGAAGGGGATCGAGGTATCCGTCCAATATCCCCCCAGGGGTCATTGGCCTATCGTCCTCTCTGGCCGTTTTGATGCTCATCGAACCGACGTTCCTCCTCCTGCCGAAGAACCGCGCCGAGGCGTTATGGACGGGGGCGGGATCGGCGTTGGGGGCGAGAGAGGGGAAGTAGGAGTGCTTGTCGGCGTAGGAATCCCTCAACGAGGTGAGCGGCGATGAAGCTCCTTTAAGCGCTGCGCCCAGCGCTCCCGATCGACTGGGGAGGTCGTCGACTGTGTCCCCCTCGGCCAGTTCCCGGGGTAAGCCCTGATGATGGTGCTGTTCCGGACCGGTGGCGGTGGGTGAATCGAGGGATCCGAACGTGTTGGGGCTGTCGACCCGATTACCCAGGAGGAAGAGCTGGGATCTGGACTTTGATTTCGACCTCAACTTGTGCGGCGACTTCGATAACCGCAAGAAAGAAGTCTGAGGCTTTGTCCCCCGACTCGTTTGGATCGGGGTGACGGACCTCGAGCGACCTCTCTCCCCGCCAGAGTGGGCGACGGCGAAGTCGATGCCGGAGGTGGCAGGGTGGTGGGCCTTGAAGGCGAGTTGATCCAATGTCGCCGTTGAACCACCCGAGTCTAGGCGATAGGTCGTGGTCCCCAACTTGGGCACGAACGAGTAGGGCAGTGCCTTGGAAGTATCGCCTTTCTTGCTCTCGTTGCCGGGCAGAGGGAAGAATGGATGGGTTCGAGCGCGCTCTGGGGACAGGTTCAATCTGTTGGACAGGGCGCCCGTGTGTCCAGTCGAAGTGGACCATCGCCAGAACTAGAGAGTGTCAATCTCGATCACAAGGAGAGAATACCGGGTGAGAAAGGGGGACGGACTCACAGTGGTCTGGGGCTTGATCGACTCTGGTTTCTCAACGACGGTCTTCTTGGCCTTCTTCCTCCAGAGGCAGAAGAGCAGTGAGGCGATGATGGCCAATAGGACCAATGCCCCGGCTGTGGCTATCCCCGCGATCGCACCGCGGGAGATACCGGAGGGTGCGGGATCACTCGCTTGCGAGCTTGCCGAGAGGGGAGTGGGTGTGGGCGTGGGCGTCGATACAGGATTCGTGGTGGGAATTGCCAGCCTGTGACACGAGTCAGGCGGACAAGCTGGGTGAATTGGGAGCGACTCACAGACCGGACCACGATTCCAACCGGTCGAAATACAGTCTTCCCCCTTGGACAGTGTTCCTCAGAGTGACATTGTGGGGGACATCACCCAGACCGGAGCGGTAGAACAGTACAGAGCCATACCTCCCAAGCATCAGAAGCTGGCGCGAACGAGCTTTGGAGGGGACTCACAGTCTGGAAGGCGCTTGGGCCGAGTATGCACCCAGTACTTGGTCGTCCAGGGTGACCTCGTATTCTCCGCCTTGGGGGCCAGTTGTGCCGTAGACCAAGAAGGTGGACCCGGTGAAGGCGATACTGGTAGCGGCGCCGGAGACGTCTGTCCAGGACATGGAGGAGTTGTAGTTGTTGTCCGCGGTGAGGGACTCGCTGTCGAATTGGGTCTAGCCAAGGAGTGTCAGTCTCCGTTTCGTGTTGTGTTTCGACTGTCAGTCTCTCGGAGGGGTATCGACCTCAGTGTCATTTCGAATTGGACAATCACGGTCGAGGTCTCCCTCGGTACTCCGCATCACACATTCCCCTAGGATTCCCCATCTCAAGTTTGTTTCTCATCACCAGACGATTCCTCCAACTCCTCAAGTGTTGACTCGAGACTGGACTCACCGTGTTAATCCAATTCGACGCCCCCTTCTCCAGCATGTTCCACCCAGGCGTCAACCTCACCCTTCCATCCCGCCAGGCCGTATCGTCCACAGAGGCCAGCACACTCTCTTCCCTCTCCATCGCACCGACGCCCACCCTCGCGCCCCCGAACACCATACTACGTTCCCCCGCAGAGTCGAGGTGGACTATGGTGGAATGTACCCCGAGCGGGAGGTTGGTGATGGGGAGGGTGAAGTGCTCCGTGGCGTTTATGTAGATCCGGGGTATGACTCCAGAAGAAGTCACCAAACCCGAGGCGGAGGCCGGCGATGAGGACGATACGGACGATTCGTTGGTGGACTTGATGGTATTGGAATGGACGAAGTCGAAGGAGATGGAGGAACCGGTGAACTCGAAGCCAATGGTCGAATTGGAGCGAAGGGTCCTTGACGTTGAGCCAAGGCTGCCATCTGTTGCTCGCTCCGGGACGCACTGGGCACAGGTATATGAGAAGAGAGGCGAGCTGGCAGGTGGTGTTCAGCTTTCACTTCACTCCTCAGGAAGAATGCAGCTACTCACCTCGCAGGGATGTAGACCTCCATCTTCAGTCAAGTCAAACCTTGCGTCCAATTCCACAGGCGAATGATCGGCAACAGTGGAAGAGAATGTCGTGGTATACTGCTGCTATAGCGTCAATAAGATCGCTCAGTCGCCTGCTTCTCCCAGACAATCGGTGATCAGCATCAACAGCGACGAAAGCAAACAACGCGAGTGCAGTCAGAACTTAGAATCTACTCTGCATTCCCCTCCCCGCCCACTGTGCATTGTGTGTCCCTCCTTGTCGACCACTCCCCTCCTGTCCGTCGTTGACGACCGGGTGCTTGGACCATGATTGGATTTCTGAGGATCAGGACAGGTACAAACAAACACTCTAAGACTCCTCCGGGGATCCTCTGCGGCCAGTGTTTCACCCCGTAGTTTCAGCGTGAAACGCGGCCCTGGCGTGCTCGGGGCCGGCCCCGGCCGCTGCTGGCTGCACACTGCCGCCTTGCTGCACTTGATAATCGTCGACACTGCCGTAGTCAATAGTGCATAAGACGACATGCAAGTAAAACAACATGATCAAGATCCCGAGATGATCAACGATATCCACAGCGCCGTCCGTGCAGATCCTCCCCTCCTCCCCTTCACCACCACCGCCCTTCGGCCGGGCCCTCACTTCTGCCACGCCTCAACCCTCTCTTGTCGAGCCGACACACCTCGACTTCCCACCTGGCCGTGAGAGGGGTTGTACTCCGGGTCCACGTCCTCCGGGTGCAGATTGTCCAGGAGTTGCAATATGAACTTGCTCTCAAAGCTCGAGTTTGTGAACACCGTGACAAGATGTTCCGACGTCGTCCTCAGGATGTTTGGTGCAAGGACCAAGGCTGTGGATCATATCAGCACTATGCGACTTGTTGAACTCGATGAGCTCAGGACGGGGTGGACTCAGTACTCACCCAGATTCTGCGGCGTCATCTTTGTCGTGTTGACCACATCACCCCGCACAAATAGCTGGAAGAAGCTAATGACAAATAAGAGCACTCTGCGATTGTACACCGGCAGCCGGGACACAAAGCCCAATGACTCTGAAGTCGACTTTGAAGCCGTCAACGCGGCGTTGTACATGTCTGTCGGGATCACAGGCTCTTCCAGCTCTCTGAGCCACAGTTTGAACAAAGAAGCCACGACGTGCGGGTCGTCTATCCCTTTCTAAGGGGGTGTCAGCTGATGTCGTAAACAGGAAACCACAGTGACCAGCTGGGTCACATACCAGTTGATAATGCCCGCGATCGATCCTCGACTTCAACTCGGACACGGCATCCGCATCCCCCGGCACCCGAAAGATGCCCTCAGACGTCAAACCGCCAAGAGCCAGGATCCCATCGGCGAGGAAGGGTAGAATCACGGGCGCCTTGAGCGAGGGGTAAGAGCGGCTTTGAAGTGACATGATTCGGTCCAGCGACTCTCCGTATACTGAGGGGTAGAACGCCGCGTCCTGAGAACGGAGAATCAGCTTGCTTGTTCTGCACCGAAGTTCCATTCTACAAAGCTGACCCACCGAGGCATGCTCGATCTCGCCAATGGTCAACGACCTCCCTCTTCCCCCTTTAGCCGACAAGATATCGAGCTTGTTCAGGCAGTCTACACAAGTGGTCAGCTGACGGCACGAGCGCAACGCACAAAAGCCAGCTTGACAGTACCCACACTTTGCCATCACCGTGATGCCATCAGTGCCCGCCTTCCCGTTCTTCTGCAGGAATGCCCTGACAAACGTCTCAAAGTTCTTCGTCGGGCCGAACGAGTGGACCAAGACGCAGAACAGCTGGAAACCAAGCACGAGGGCGTCACTGAGTTCTAGGATGAGCAAAGCAGCTGGAAAGAAGTGGAGGGCTTACTGTTCTGGATTCTTCGTCAATTGCTTGATGAGCTGACAGTAGATCTCGTCTCTCATATCCCCATTGGTGACTCCCAGCTGGATCATCCACCTGATCTCCTCCAGCACGAGCGTCTTCTCATCCTTCGCCCCGGGGGTAGCGCCGCCAGCGGCTCCGTGACTCCCATCGCTCACGTTGCTCGACTTCCCCTTCGCTCCTGCTGCGTTCTCGCCTTCGGCGATCTTGGCCAATCTCCCTCTTGAGGCATTATCCCCGGCACCGAGCTGTGGCAGGTTCTGAACGCTAGATGAGCCCAAGATCGGTTTCGCTCCCTCTACCATTCTGTCCCTCTCCCCCATGACATGCTGGATGACTTTGAACGTGGTGATGGCGTCCTTCTGCAGTGTCGTCTTGGGAAGTACTAGGATAGGCGAGGTGATTGGCTGTTTCTGCCATTCCATGATCCGTTCAATGGGCAGCTTCTTCTGTCGCAAGAGTCCGGTACGTTTCGTCGCGAAGTACTCAGAGGCAAAGTCGTCCTTCTGGAACGATTGTATTTGGGTGGAGATTGCGTTGGGTAGGAGGGGATGGAGACTGAGAGGTAAATGAAGTCAGCTTGTTTTTCTTAGCCATAGCTGCCAATGATGAGGGTACAACCGCAGTGTGGTCTCGCGCTGCGGATTGACAACCTGCAGCCGAAATTCATAGCCCGACTCACCCTGTACTCATCCGCTTGGTCTTCACCGGGCTGTCCACGTATATCGGCTCCAGGGGCTCTTCCTTCGAGACCGCCGAGCTGCCGGCTGGCATCGGTCTTGGTCCATCGTGGAGAGGGATAACAGCGTTGGCAGACATTGTTCTTGTTCGATGGGAGATGCCACTCTCTACAGCTTCAGGTCAGCTAGATCAGACGTCGAACTCTGGGTGATAGCTCACCATCGAACGTGTCGATCGAGGACTGGGTGAGAGCTCTAGCCTTCCCCTTTCTCGGGCTGCCCAAAGCTCCCTTGTTCTTACGCCTGTCCCACCATCCAGCAGTCCCAACAACTCCAGCTTGATCCACGCCTCCGCTCAGATCCCAGGTCGAGTCATTGTCCGATACTTCCTCGACAATACTCAGCGTCTTGCGCCCTTTTGCAGTGAGAAGTATCGTCGAGTCATCGGCAATCCGCCTATCTAGGCCTTCGGCGCTCAGATCAACTTGACCTCCGGTAGGCATAGCTTCGGGAAAGACCAGAGTGGGGGTGAGCAGAGGAGGCGAGTGTTGTCCTGCATTTGGACTGGTGGCAGAGTCGGTAGAAGCGGACCTCAGCTTTGTGTGAGACTGGTGTATATTGTCGTTCTTTGCAGGACTAGGAGGGGCAGGGGGCTGACGAGGACGTCGAGGAGAAGCTGCGGTGTCGGGAGAGAGGAGGGTGGGACTGGTTGGAATCGAAGTGCGTGACTTGGGTTCAGGTCGTTTGGGCAGAGCAGTTCTCTTATTGAAAGAGCTGGATCAGCAGCGTGACATGAAAGCTGCAATTCACTCACTTGTATGAGCCCAAGAGGAATCACGAAGGCTTCTCCACCTGGCCTTGTCCATTGCGTCTTCCCCGTCAAGGTGTCTAAGGCCGCATCAGCATGACTTACGACTACCGCCGAGCACCCTCGCAACTCACTGTAGTAATAGCTTCGGTTGTTCCGCGAGGCATCTGCCAGTTCCCACCATTCACCATCTGCCGATCGGGGCACTATGAAGGCGCCAATGGGTGGCTCCCAGCTACAGTGGCCTAGCGTGCGAGTGAGCTTGGTCAAAATCGCCAGGTGGATTATGCAGAAGCTCACCTGAGGCTGGACAGGCGAAGAAGACGTGCTGGGTCTGTCGATGGGATCGTCAGCTAGCAGCCTCGGACTGGAGAGTGGGGCCCAGCTGACTCACCACTGGATCGGCAATGGTGACCCAGAACTGCATACTCCAGCCCAAAGTCGGATCCTCGCATCTTGACAACGCCTCCCTCACGTCCATCCCCGGTGGCAGGATTTCCCTCGGATCTCTGGTCAAGCTTGCCGTCGACCTTCCTGGTGATGCTGCGGGCAAGTTGCTGGAGCCAGAGGAATTCGAGTTTGAGTTTGAATCTGGGATGAGCAGATTTTGGGATGGATGGTACGGGTAGCCGAAAGGTTGAGCCAACCCTCTGATCCTTGCCGGAGCCTCCCTTTCCGCGTCCTGCTTTGCCCAAGCGTCTCGCAAGGCCTGCTTCTCCTTGTTCCTTTCCGCCTGTACGTCGCTACTGCTCGAATTGCGGATGGGCGTGCTGGCGGCGCGAGATGGACCTGGTGGTGAACGCGTGATAAACTCGTACGTCGGGGGCACTGGCAGGGTGTTTTGTCGTTGAGGGGTCGCCACGTGAACGGGAGTTGAAGGGTCGAGGGGTCGGATAGTCGTAGGGTCTGGACGTGAGAGTGTAGTGGTGGACTGCATGTCTGACAGTACGAGTGGTCAGAATGGCGATGAGGGTATGAGATGCGAGGGAGTTGGGGGATCGGAGGTGTCAGGTCCAAGCGTCGCCTGGGGGTCAGAGCGATGGTGACCGGAACCGCGGGGGTGAAAAGTCCAGGCTGGGCCGACAGCGGTCAGGCGAGTCGATTCGGGCAAAAGTGCAGCAGCGTGATTCGATACGTGGTAGCCTCACATGCTCAGTGCAGGGCAGTTGAGATCTAGAAGCTAGAGGCATGCATGTGAGATGCAAGACGAGGTCTACACTGCTACAACATCAACCCAGACGCCAGAACCAAACAAGAGCCGGGGGCGGGTCACAGCTTTACGAAATTCAGCACGGCATTATTACCGGTTCGGGCAAGTTTACCTCGTTTCAACTCTGACACAAGGGTGGAAGCAAAAGGAGATCGAGAGGTTGAACCGTTGAAACCGGTCTGTGAGCTGTGAGTTTGGGCGTCGTGTTCGGCTCGAGGATGCCGATGGACAAGGAGGGTCATTGTCGGACAGCAATCTGACGACGCAAACGGCATGCTCTTCCCCACCTAGATTCGACGCACGCATCGCGGGTGCGACTCCATTGTCCAAATGATACTCAAGTACGGGTCACTACGAACAGATGTGCGGTCTGGTTTCCCGCCGGTCGCCCGCCGGCCGCCTAACGAACAGGGCCTGTAGGAGAGGAACCACGAGCACATGACCCTTCTTTGCTGTTTTCTCTACAGAGATGTAGCTCAGCGGTAGTGTCATACTGCGATCCTTCGGCTGAGCAGGTTGAAAGCCTTCCTCAGCGTCGCGATCATCCTTTTTGCGCGGATGCTTTGAGGAAGTACAATGCTCTTTGGACTGCATACTCAGCTCGCCGGGCATAGGGAGTCTGAAGAGAGTCGTCCCTTTTGGCCACTACATGTCTTCGACAACGTTTGCCGGGATGTCTGTTTCTTGCAATGGCTTGAGTTAATGGCATTGGCCAGCCCTAGCCACTTAGTTGACAACTGGCTGAGTCGCCGACGATGTGTCATATGAGTTCTCGCAGACCGCAGTTTGTTCAGATTTCACCCAATACGGAGAGATGTGCAGTCAGCTTTCCCGCAGTCCCTGGCCTGGGGACATCCTCTGTCACTCGAAGTAAATACTGCTGCCTCGTGTGCTACACGACATGTCACATTCCCGTTGATCTCGGGGTACGTGAACCGTGGTGTACATAATCGTCATTCCATCAACATTGTGTATCGGTGGCGTAGCACAACGGTTATGTAGCAGTGTTATGGCTCTACCTGCCTATGCATTGCCTCACAATCCTTAGGCTGGGCCGCCCTCGCTATCTGCAAAGTTACCTATCGTATCGGGTCTGTTTGACGTAGTCGAGCCTTCTCAACTTAGCGCGATCAGTCTTTTTGGGCCGGCATTCTCGAAGATTCACGATGAGCTCTCATGACTTACAGTATGCAAACGACCACCGCAGAGTAGCTTGACGCTGCCGGAGTAAGCGGTCTGTGCGCAGGTGATCCAGCCTCGGGCATCGGGCAAGACCGATTCCAGGATCCAATTCCAGACCGCATCAGATCGGTCTAGCCTCCCGATCTCCTGAGCCCAACCTGATTCCCTCACGTCATTCGATAAGGCTGCGTGTCGTTATATAAAGCACTGTTGCGGTAGCGGGGGGCTTCCTGCTACCGCAACAAGCACGTTACGCCTCCTACCCCCGTGTCCCACAGTAGCGGTCGCGTAGCGTAGTGGGTATTCCGTACCAATCCCACGGATTGCAGGCTCAGTCGCTCATATGAGCAAGCAGAGTTTACTCCATGAGCTCGCCAGTAAGTCAAAGCTTGCATCACGGTTGTACCAATAGTTCAGGATCATACATCCTTTCGACCTTTGTTCAAAACTCCAGTCAAGGCCACTTTCTGTTCGTTCGGCCGTCAGTCAGTCAGTCAGTCAGTCAAGGGCTTGCAATCCTACCCGATCAGGGACACTCTTTTTCCCTCTCAGAGGTGGATACACTGCCTCAAGAAGGTAGATTCGAAGACGAAAGGATCATCCTCGTCCGTATATGCCTAAACTCGATGGATTCTTATAGCCGTTTTGCTCAAACTCCGCTATGGACGCTCTACGGGACGGTCGCGTAGTACAACGGTTAACGCCCCAGGATCCGGGGGCTGAACATCCCTCAGACTTGCACCAGCAGTGCTGGACAGCACGACATGTATGATGCATACGGCGCGATCAATCCCGCTGCAATGATCTCCTACCCTTTTTGTCTCCACACAGGCTATCTATCCCGCCTCGTGTTTTCCACGACATGCCTTCGGACCTCGGACGTCAGTTGAAGGTGGCAGTAGCTCATATACACAGCTTGTGTGTGGACGCTATCGATAGCGTAGCACAGTGGAACGATAGACGTCTTGTCAATCCCCATCCGTGTTAACAGTAGACACACTACTGTCTGATGTCAGATCTGACATACAGGGCATGACGTGCAGGACGCCGCCAAGCGGTGTCCCGGGGCAGTAATCAGTACTGTCCCATGTGCCAGGGCGATGCGTCGCCCATTGGACATCGGCCAAGTTCTGTCCGGCGCACGAACAGGTCGAACATCGACTGTTCAGCACACATGGAAAGTATGCTTAGCATGCTGTTCCGTCAACCCTCCTCCCCTGAGGGGGAGAATCCTCGAAGTATTCGGGGAACTTCGAATATCGAAGTCACTCACAAGCATCGTGAGACAACACGGATCGCTATCATCTGTGCTTTTTGCATGCGGTGATGTCCTTGACTTCTTAGTCTTCGGCGATCTGGATGCCGACTCGCTACTGTCTAGCCTCAATATCGAAGCGCGATCGCAGTTCGAGACTTACTTCGCATTCGACTTGACCCTGGCCAATCCTGACTAGTACTAGGCCCGATTCCTGGCGCCTTGACTGTAACTAGTCAAGTCTTATCGTCCTTCCAGCCCAATGGGCTCGTTGTATGCACTCATATGCGCCCCCTTGACCTCATCAACCAGCATGGCGGACATGAAATTTGAAACCTGAAACGCCAACTGACGGCGACATATCGACCAAGATCACCTTCGCCGAATAGATAGCGTAGCACAGCGGGACGATAGGTGTTGAGAGACACTGATCCACTCCCTTCCATGCGACGCCGAAAGTTGAAAGACTTTCCCGTCAGGCCTGCACGGCGCCGCTGGTGTGATGCCTGCGGCGCCAGCAGTGCGTTCGGAACAAGCGTAGGGTTGGCAGGGGTAAAACCCTCTATCTACCCTTTCCGTTTCGAGTATGCTGTGGCACCTACAGACCTCACGACCGCAAGGCGTGAGGATACTGCTCTGCTTGTGACACTCATTGTGGTCCTCCGTGATCGTTCTGGTCATTCGTGATCGGATGAGGAAGTAGTGCATAAGAACAACTAGTGCTACTCGAGGCAACTCGTCACCGACAGCGCGTTACATTACGATGAACGCATCCCTGTCAATCATACAAAGCACTTATGGGCAATTGCGAGGTGAAAAAGCACTCACAATTGTTCGGTCAGACTACCTTGCCAGCCTAGGACACCCGAAGCCGGGGGGTTTCCTCCAATTCTTCGTCAAGAAGATCGTGTGTGAACCATCAGCATGGATCGTTATCATTATCTTTTTACATGGTGAGGTGAAGCAGAGCGCTAGCAGCCAGGTGGCTTTGAGTCAGCGTACTACATTATGTACTGAGTGCGTGCTGCCCCATGCCCGCGAGCAATGCATGTATGCTTGTATCCGATCTGTGCGCCATGCATTCCCACCACATGATCGACTAAGACTCGTCGATGTGAAACCAAACATGAAACACCGCCAATAGTCCCACTGTGACTGACGGCATAGATCGACGACGATCATCTCGTCCCATTAGGTAGCGTAGCACAACGGGACGAAAGACGTCCGTCCAATCTCAACCATGCGGGGCAGGTGAGATTCTCCCTACGGAGGCCTCGCCCTACCCAAACCCAAGCGAGTAGTTCCGGCATCTTCGTCCAACGGGAAAGTCTGAGCAGGTCCGAGTGATCACCGGACCTCGACGACTGGATCGTTTCGTGTATGAGAGTGCGCAAAGGACTACCGCCTGGTCATCCGAACCAGGGTGACCTGGCCTCGGGTAACTCCGGGGTCATAATGAATCGTCCTTCACATACAGAGGGATGGTCGACCTCGAGTAACTTCGGGGTCCTAAACAACCGATCGATCACAAACTCAGCAAATGGAACGCTACCATGTCTTTTTGGCGACAGCCATGAACGTTGGCAACTGGCCGAATGCGAAGATGGGCCTCGCTCCAGCCAGAGCATCATAAGCACATCGTCTGACATTGATCACGACGAGCTACCGAGCTCAGCGATTCACTGTATGCACTGTTTCCATGCAGAACCGCAGCGGATCGTGGTGATACACTGTGTGGAAGTGATGCCGAAGAAGGTATAAGTTATGCAGAACAGCGATCGATTCCTGTTAGGTAGCGTAGCACAACGGAGAATGACGTCCAATCAATCTGTGCCTTTGGTACGGTGATCTTGCTGGGTGCTGGCCGCAAGCCAGTGCTCGACAATGAATGCCGTCCCGTCTTCAAGGGAGTGCCTCCGATCTGCCTCGTGCATGGAGCAGTGATGTAACTAGCTAGTACTCGCTGTTCCGGCTCACGAGAATTATTGAGGAGGAATGCTTGGATAAGCCCGGCCTCGAAAGAGGTTTCCAAGGCGAGGACCGCTATCATCGAAACACCCTTTTTGTGAGCAAGTACACTCATCAGCATCCCCAGTGCTCGATATCTACAATTCCGGTGGAGACCGGTATCTGTTTGCTCTCATTCGGATGGACTTGGACTGGATATATACCGAGATCGTCCCACTTGACTAGGTAGCGTAGCACAGCGGGAATATTCATTGTTCAATCCACTCACGTGCCGTGCGTTGGAAGACCTGCTACCTGCTTCGGCGTGGCATCCTTCTGCCAGTTCACGAATGGCACATGGCGTTGTTGCTGTGCCGATCAGCATTCGAGGTGTCTCTCATGAGACATCTCGAGGGCCACGGAGACAGAGTCTGGGCTTCGCTCCGTGGTCTCGGTCCTTCTCGGTTCAGGGGGTTACGGGCTCCCTCTGTCGAAATTGAAGCCATAGGCGATCGCTATCATCACTTTTTGGTCCATTGTCCTCGGTCCCTGATGAGACTGGCCGCATGATAACCGTACTGACTGGTATTTGTTTCAGATCTTCGATACGACTTACTACTGAGGTACTGTGCGAAGGACGGTGTCAAGAATCATGGCCCTAGCCTATAGGTCACGGCCCAGTTTCCACGGATAGATAACCGCCAAACAGTCCTTCGAGATTAGGTAGCGTAGCACAACGGAGTAGACAGTGTTCAATCCTATTTACATAGATGTCTTGTTAGCCATACTTGACATCAGCCCGGTTACAAAGGTTCGCTGCTTTGACAGCATTCGATCTGCCCTGCAGCGGGCAGGTCGAGGGTCACGGTCTGTAGTGGACCGTGATTCCAAACCAGGACGGGACGTTATCATGCCCTTTCTGCTCGACATGCAGTGTGACCCAGTCGGTCTCAGCTTGGACGGCCGATATGAGGGGTCGGACGTCTTAGATTGATGGTACAGACGCTAAGTGCATGAGGTATATTATACTGGGATGGATATGTACAAGGTCTACAAGCTAAGTGGGTACAATCCGTATGCGTTCTAACGCGATGACAAGGTGTAAACATGATAAGTGTGATGTAGATGTGGTGTCTCGATATATCCTCCCGTTTTCTCCTACTATCGGGCGCTAGTGAGCGGTACCGATCTCCGGCATTCCTTCCTCCAGAAGACTTCCCCACTCGTCCGCCTGTGTTGGCGGCGTGGACCTCTCCTTCCTCTCCTTCAGGCCCTGTGCCTCCCATGGCGCCAAGGCCGAGATCGCCTTTTTCCCCTTGGAGTGTCCCCTCATGACTGGCAGGTCGTCCTCGGAGTCACTCGAGTCCATCACCATAGGCCATTCCTCCCCCACCAAGACTTCCGGCGCTCCCCACCCCTTGACCAGCATTTTGGGCGGGGGCATTGTCGACCCTCTCAACTTGAGCGATCGAAGGGATGGCGTCGGTCTGTCCGGGTTGAACCTGTTCGATCGGGGTAGACCCGAGTTTCCGGAAGCCGATCGGACGAGCGGGTTGGATCGGAGGAAGCTGCCCGCGGCGAGATCGATCTTTCGAGCCAAAGTCGGTATCTTCCTCCCAGAGCTGGAGGATCTCTTTTGGTTGACCTTGATGGCGTCGAAGAAACTCTCGATATCGCGTCCAGTACCGCTCAACCCATTGGCATTCGCGCCATTGATCGGGTTGGACCTCACGGATCGGATAGAGCCAGTGGGTGAAGAAGGCGCAGAACCGCCCCAGGGGAACTTGCCGGGCATGCTGATTCCCATTCCAGTCGTCGCCTTGGATCCACTACCGCCAGGCGAGCTCGCCGAGGGTGTGGAGGGCCTGGATTGATGAGACGACACCTCAACCACCACCATCACAGCTTCAGTCACGTCGTCTACCGCATGAGGAGTGATAGGGCCGTTCGAGTCGGAAGACGAAGCTCGTGAAGCGGTCGACTTCCTACTCTCCAAGACTGGGTGGGTTGGCGTTGGCGAGCCGACGTTGATCCTCGATGCCGACTTGGACTTGCGGACGGTGAGCGGCGATGACAAGTCGCTCGAGCCGGATCTGCTGGGAGGCGAGTTGTTGGCAGAGGTTGATCGAGCGAGTTTGACCTTGTACCTTCGCCTTGGGGACGTCGAGCTTTCTCCGGATAACTTCTTGAGCGTGATATCCCTGATTGCCGAGACAAAGCCCTCTTCCTCGCTCTCGCTCCCGCTCCAGCCTAAGTTCTTGGTGAAGCTCATGCCGGGTCGCAAATCGGTAGGGGAAGTGCTGCCCGAGCGAAGAAGTGCTGGACGACGCTTTGGCGAAGGCTCCTTGTTCAAGCTCGTGTTTGGCGAGAGGATCTTCGACTGGATAGCGGCTCGGACTAAGGGTTGAGAGATGTCCAAGTCGGAATCGGCGTCGATCTCGAGCTCGCTATCATCATCGATAGAATTGGCCTTTTTGCTGGGAGATCGCTTGATTGTCTCATCGAGACGTGGACTGCTTCGACCAGTGTATCTCCTCTCCGCGAAGGGCGGCGGGGTGAGAGGCGAGTTCATCGTGGTGATCTGATCGGCAACAGGAGTGTCGAGACTGATCTCATTCACGGGCACAGTGCCGGCGTTCTTGCTACCTGGAGTCGGGGTCGTCTCCTCGTCTTCAGTGAGCGTTGACGAGTTGTGTATCTCGTCGACGACTTGAGTTGGGGGTGTACGCTGAAGAGCGGAGAATGACGTGACACCAACCCGTCGAGTCGCCGGCATGACCGTCGGAGGAGGGGTATGCTGCCTCGAAGGTGGGACCGGGAATGAGAGCATGTCACCGACGCTGACAGCTGAATCGGTTCGTCGATGGGCACTGGCACCTTGACCATTCACGCTCGAAGCGGCAGATTGAGACCTGAGGTGAAGATCCCCTGGCAACATGTCGATACTGTCCGAATGAGCGTCTCTGAGCATGGCCGATGCGAGTAGTGGTTTGAGCACTTTGGGCTCCAAAGCCATGTGTTCGAACGGGTTGATGAGCTTGAACGGGGTGATGAGGTGGTCTGGGGTGTTGTACACGCCCAGGCCTTTGAGACTCGAGCTCGAGACCGCCGAGTCATTGGTGAGCGGTGGCACCGAGAGGGATGGGGACGCGGGCAATGCGACTTCTGCCTGTTCTTCGAACACGGGCATCTCCTCGGCGAGCAGTTCGGGCGATGGAGGCGCGAGTTGAGGTGGCACCATGGGTGGGTTCTCGTCGATGATTGGCGATGGACCACTTCGTGGACTGAGACCCATGTCTTCACCCCAAGGCGCTCTGTTCATGGACTGGATGGGGGTCTCTGCGATCGAGCCCTCATCATCGCTCAGTGTCGAAAAGGCCGTGACGCTGGACTGCTTTGGTGTAGGAGCGGCCGAGGGAAGCAACGAGCTGTAGGCCGAATCCTGTGCCTCGAAAGTCGCTGTGAACGCCGGCTTGGCAGTGTTGAACTCTTCGGCATCACCGAAGTCGCTTCGCGAAGCGAGACTATCGGCTCCATCAGCCGAAACCGAGGAGAAGATTGTCGATGCGATGGACCCGATGGATGCTCGGACTGAAGGAGCGTAGGACAGAGCCGAGTTGCCGTCGCAAGAGGCCATCGAGCCGAGTGAGGGGTTGCGCAGTGCTGCTCGGAGTGATGACATTGGCGCGGCAGCATAAAAGGAGCAGTCGCTTCGGTCACTGATGCTGGGAACTCTGCTGGGCTGAAGTCGCTCGTCGTCGCTGGGGTTGCAAATCGATCCCTCGAACGAGAGTCGGCGGTTGTCTTCCGATAAGCTCTCGGCGATGCTGAGTTGGGATAGCCGTTTCGACATCTTGGGATAAGGTAGGGGTAGTGATTTGAAGTCTTCCCTCTCCTCTCCTCCTTCCATTCGGATCTCAGGGATGGACAGCCTCGACATGGGCATGAGCTCCAGACCGCGGTCGTCGCCAGATACTGATGATGGACCTGATCGACTGATGAGTGCCGACCCGAGAGCCTTGGAGGTCCGAAGAATGTCGTCTCTCAAGCCGGTAATAGACGAGGTGCTCAGCCTGTGTTCGGACTTTGCGAGGTGCAGCGGTGAAGGTGAATACAGTCCGTTGTCGCCTCTAGATTCTGGTGAGGACAGTGCCGAGTAGTTTGATGTCGGCGTTCCCCAGGCCAGGTTCAGACTCGTAGGTGCAGGCGAAACAGGTTCGTCGTCGAAACGGACCTTGGAGGATCGTCTGCGGGATGGGCTGGTGGATCCATCGGTCGAGAGGCTCCTGAAGGATGGCCCATAGTCGGTGTATCTGCCGACTACTAATGAGCTCGATGCTGATCGACCTGACCGCGACGGTGCAGCGGGATACGAATCGGCCGAGGACACGGATGAGGTCGAGGGTTTGCGCAGAATAGACGCAGAAGGTAGCTTGCCTCGAGGCGAGATAGAGTCCTATTATACAACGTGAGTATGGGCAATCTCTATGCTCGCTATCGTATCACTTACCAGCGAGTTGTTCGACTGGAGCGAGATGATGGAGCTCCTGGCCGAGCCGCCCGGCGTGTTGAGCTCGAGTGTGGTCTGTCTCCTGCTCCATCTCCTCTCCCTCTTCGCTGCTCTCTCCCTTTCCTCCTCCTCCATCAGAGCCGCCTTGGCCAGCATCATCTTCTCCATGGGCGAGAGGTATGCTGCAGTGTCCATGGGGAAACGTGAAGATCCAGCTTCTGCAGACGCGAACATATTGGGTCGAGACCGAGCTAACTTTTGCTGGCAAGGAGTTGGATGAAACTGTGTTGATTTTGGCTCGGGGTACAGGCACGGGTTTGATCCGGTTATCTCCTGCAATAGACTCCGAGATGACCGAGAGGGGGTGGATCAAAGCGGTGGTGAAGGGTGGTGGGTCTGGCGGTGTACCTGCTTGGGATGCTCCGTCAGTACACGTGCTGAGAGTATGTAACTAGTCGATCTCGCGATCGAGCAGCTGTCTGTGACAGGAGGACGACTGGTGGAAATTGTCGACGAGGCCGAATCGCTCTGCGGCTAGGGGTTTGCGGTTTGCGGAACATGAAACTGGACTCACTCTCTGATGCTATGAGCGAGGGGATAGAGTGTACAGATTCAGTTGTTGTATCGTCGAGATAGGCTGTTGAGCTTGTCGATCCTGCGACAGCGTACGGCGGGGTCGGAGCTTGAGTTACAGTGGTGCGAAGGATTTGAGGATGGCAGGCAAGAAGTATCGTTCGGTCGGTGGGGATGAGGTAGTGAAAGCAAGTTCGAATTCACTGTGGATGACACGAGAGCGAACGTTCGACGCACCCGCCTCCTGCGTGTGTCATGTGTCCTGGCGTGTCATCCATATCAGCTAGGAGGACGCTCGGATTACTACGCCTCACACCGTCGTGACCGCTTTCGACGTTTGTGCAGTCGTCCTGCTCAGCGCCTCCTAATTTGTCTGTGAAATCTCCCTTGCCATTAGCCCTTTTCGTCGAGTTCAGTAGACTATGATCGAGGCAGGGCTAGGGTTGCGGCGGAGGCGGCGTAATGTCGATCTTTCCCGGGCTCGCGCTCTTCAAGCTCAGGGTGCGGTGTCACGGCACGGCCGGGTCAGGTCCCGTCCTTCCGCGTCGTGACGGCGCAGGCTCTGAGCCGGAGCCGTTAGCAGCGCTACTCGATTACGTTACCGCGACCGGGAAGGCGAGAACGCAATCACCGGGACCAACTGTGAGTCCCGTCCCAGGGAAAGTTTGCTGATGTAATGGCACCATAGCTTTTCCGAAACAATTGCGACTCTCAACCACTTCTCCACCTCCTCGTCCGCACGGGAGGATGCACATGTATGCCAAGCGCTGCTGCGACTCCCACATGCACCGAGGTCGGACGGATCGGTGGTGACACCTGATTGACCGGGACGGAAGCATGCCGACGGGTTTGTCTTGCTCTCATCGGCATTCGATCAACTGCCTCTGGCAACCTGATACGAGCTGATACACCACAGCAGCGAGGTACTGTCTGTCTGTACATCCTCTTAGATCTTCACGCCTCCGCCTCCGGTAGCAGGTTTGCCTTTTCGCGCCGGATGGGCGCAGATCTTCAAGCGATCAATCGAGTGTGAAACCTCAGGCAGCCTCAGGCATGCATGCACAGTGTCCTCTCGCCTGCTCTGGCCTCACGCTATGTAGCCTCCCTCGTTTCCGTAGCATCTAGGATCAAGGTACCCGCTCACGATGTGACCGGGACGCGTCGTAACGGGTCGTAACTAATCACCCTTACTAAATCCTCGCTCCGAGCCCGAAAGACAGACTCATCTCCCTGCCTGCCGTCCCGGTCACAGCGATCGCAATGTGAAAGACACCCGGGTTCCGGCTGGACCAGGCTGGACCCAGGCCAGCCCAGGCCCGCCACGGACTAATTCTCAGGACCCGAAGATGAGCGCTGCCGATCCTGGTCTCGCTATAATGTTACCGCTTTACGTTAAATGGTTAGTCACGGCAGAGAGCTGTTGATTTCGGCACTGGGAAGCCTCGCTGGCCTTCGCTGACCTCTGCTGACATGACCTCCAACTTTCCCGTGAGCCACAGTCATTCACATAAGCTTACATACACTTCGTTTCCCACGAGCTAGCACGGGCTCCCACGAGCCAAGAGACGTGTTATCGGTCCTTGCCATACTCTGTGCGATAAGAACAGGTCACGCACATGTGCAATCGTTCAAGATAGCGGCAGAGGTGCGACTCGTGGTTGCCACAATGGTACGACTGATAGCACATGGGTGTTGTTTGGATTGCTGACTGGGCTCATCCCGTTCCCGCAGATGGCGTTCGACTCCGACGCCTGCTTCTGTAATCGTTACATTGTGATTGATCAAAGTTGATATCACGATACGTGGCGTGCTCTGCAGAACACATACAGTGGTCCGCGACTGGACCTAGATCACGCGCTCGGGCAACTCGAACTCGTCCTGCCTTCCCCCACCTTTCACACGCTTGGCCAGTGCCATAATCCGCTTGGAGACGTACTCTCCTCGTGCGAAGAGCAGTCCCACGACGGCGCTGCTGGCCAGACTGACCGCGACGAGGGAGACCAGTCCGGGAGATCCCGCCGAACCCCATACTCTCGCGCTCGGCGTGGTGTGGGATTGGTACAGCGCCGCACCGACAGTTGGACCGAGAGCAGCGCCAAGTCCTCGAGCGATGGAAAAGCCTAAATTCACACGTCAGCTGCAGTCGGGAGAGTGAATTCCAGCTTATACTTACCGCTGAAAAGCATAGTCTGTTGCTCTCTATCAGGACCGGCTATGGCGTGGGCACTTTGCGACCACATGGCGGTGAAGCCACCCGTAGCCACACCGAACAAGACGGCGAACGGTGCAAAGACGGGCAGACCAACGGTACCGCCAAATCCCCACATCGTGAAGACCAACAGACAACCGATACTCGAGCTCAGTGCCATTGCTGTAGGCGGGCTCATTCGCTATACGGAGTCAACACAGTCACTTGGTTCCTACTCACGTCTGACAGGAAGCCCCAGAGGACTTGTGCGATAATGCAGCTGATATTGAAACCCGACAACAGGCCAGCGCCGGCAGTGGAATCCAAAGAGTCAGAGAATCGAGGCAGGAATAGGCCGACGTTGCTGGTCAAGAGTCAGCGGCGTGGAGGATGTTGCACTCACAAGTAGCCAAAGCCCTGGAGGAGAGTGGTGAGGAAACAGCCAAAGAATCCCGCATGCAGAAACGTGCTGAAGAACGGGGGCATGGGCATTCGAGCAACGTCTCTCGTGGCAGTGATGGGGATACGGGGGTTGATGAAGTGAATAGCAATGCCCTATGACGATGTCAGACAGTACTGCTTACGGGATGGAAGGCCACTCACCCCAAGTACAGCTGTGGTCAGTGCGGTGATGCGGAGCAGCCAAGCCGAGCCCAGGTGGTCGATGGCATATTGATAGACAATTGGCATGAACTGAGTAGCGATCGTATGAGCGGGTTATCCATACTCAAGAATATCTTGATCTCGACTCACTGCACCGCCAACTCCTCCTCCAGCGAAGATGATGCCTGCGGCAGTGCCCTTCCGCTTATCAAACCACCTGAGAGTGTGCGTCAGCGAAGAATCAATAGCAGCGGATCAGGAGGCACGATGACTTACTCTGGGAGCCACCGTATGAAGGGGAACGAGCTCAGACATGCAGCAAGGCCTGGTCGGTGTCAGCTAAGTCGTGACTAGTCTGAACTGCCAACGTACCGGGGAGGACCCCCTGGAAGATCACCAAGAGCCACGTCCTCCTTGCGAAGCTCGCTCCAAACAGCGAGGCACAGTACAGCAATAACCCGAACCAAAACGAGGGCTTGATCTGTCGTGGATACCGATTGTACATGTACAGTAGAGGTAGTCCAGTTGCATCTGAAAGTGTCAGGGTGAGCTGAACCCACAAGACAAGAGTGGCAACCCTTCACTTACAGCCTGCGAAGAGGGATAGCGTTCCGATGAGCGAGATTGTGGTTTCAGACGATTTGGAGAATGGCTAAGGCGGTCAGTACCGGATCATCCTGTAGTCCCGTGCGATAACCGCCCCGCTCACCTCTGTCGCCGCGTAGTACTTCAGAAACACACCATTCGAGGCTAGAGGCCCCCATACCAGAACTTCCACTACGAAACTGGAAAGAACGAACAACCAGGCTTTGCGGCCAGTATCCACCGGAGGGAGAACCGGGAGCTGTCGCTCAGGCTGTCGGATAGTGAATGTCTCCGCCAATAGACTCATCGTATGCTGGCGCGAGCCTAGGTTCAAAAGAGCTAAATATCAGCGCACGTCAAGTATGAACACCGGCAGCGACTGAGCGTTCCGAGACGAGCATAGAGGAAAATTCAGCACGACTCGGTCGGCTTTGACCGGTACGGTACGAGTACGGGTCAACTGATCAACTGGAATTCAGCCAGATCTATAATGGAACTCGGAATAAGATCATGGTCCTTTACCAAGTGGACGCCTGCTCGTATTTGCAGTGCGAGAGTAGTTCGATCAGGTTCACGTCGATCTGCTGGTGATGATGCTAAAAGGCGAAGGGAGAGAGAGACTCGGTGCAGCTTCTCTGACCAGTCTGAGTCTGACGAGCGTTGAGTAATCGTGCCTGATTTCCCTAGTCAGATCTAGTGCGCCCTGGTTCCGGTGTAACCAGCCATTAGGCGATGCGCAAGCGATGCTGATGCGGTGATCATGGGAAGGAATTACGACGATCACACAGCAGCCAGCGATACAGCTCTCACAGCTGGCACGGGCATATGTAGAGCCCCCGAGCAGTGCAGCTTACTTGCTCACACGGGGTGTGTAGCTGCACGTAAGCTCAGAGCCAAGCCGACAACCCCCGAGTCCAGACTCTGAGGAAACACAATATTCTCCGCGTTTCATCTCCTCTGCCCATGTGTGACATCCGACTGGACTGATGGGAACATGAGATCATGAGGAAGCAAGAGCAGGGCCTATCAAGGGGAGTACACTAGTTGGTGGAGGAAGGTGGAGGAGGGCGGAGGATAGCCTAGGATAGCTCAAGCACGGGGCCATGCAAGACAGACTAGAACGCTCGCAAGCGTGTAGAAACTAAGTTCATATCGCTCATCCTTTCGATCGTCCTGTCCTCACCATGCGGTCTGCACTGCATGCGATGCTACTACCAGTGCCTCTTGTGCTCCCTTGTCCGCCTGCAACATCGCTTACACTGCTGAGGGACTTACTCAGCGTCAAGCTCCGTGCCCAGTGTTCATCGCGTCACCGTGTCCTCGCACGGCGACACGGCGCGGGTCCTTGTGTGGATCATGGGCCGATGGTCTCAGTCTCGAGGATAGAAGTACATAAGGAGAGCTGTCTGAAGTGATCAATCAGAACACCTCGCCCCATACTCCTTGTTGCTCCGGCCCCAGATCCCCTGGCTCGATTGCCTGTTTGGTTCCGATCACCTCCACCTCGTTCAACCACCGTGCACCGGTGGACCGGTCCCTCCTCGTCAACCGGTTTCAACTTTGACTCGACGTTCCCGATCAACACGGGAAGGAAGAGTTTGCGAAAGGACATCAAAAGGTGGTAGAAGAAGGAGACCTACTTCCCCACCCTCCCTCCACCCTCCACGACTCAGAGACCACCGGTCGCCGAAGCCGAGCTGGCCAAGGAAAGGTGACGAAGCTATCGCCAACTTTCACCTCGTTCCACCTCGTCGACTGAAACACAACCCGTCGACATGTTTTCCCAAGCAGCAGCGAATGCCTCTCCAATACTGTCTTCAGACCAGTCATCCTCGTCAAACAGCAGCCAGATGACGTCTCAAATGGTGTTCGAGGAGTTTGAGCGATATCCATTCTCAGACGACCCAGAGTTCAAGGTACGTCTGTCTTCCCACCAACGCAGGGTGCCCAAGCTTACCTGTGGATGTGGATAGGCAGGCCTACCGACCGTGATCAAAGCTATCCGAGGGACGAAACGCTCTGCTGCGCAGATAGACGAGATGATCAGCCGGGCACAGTGGTTCTACTTCACCAGGCGAGCAACACCTCTTCTCCTGCTCGAGCCCTGCTGACCCTTTTAACAGGTTACAAGGAGTCTCAATACCATGGGAGGAGTACGCATCGTACTCTCGGCAGACGCCTCGACCCTTGGCACTGTCTCGTACATCTTCGTCGTCGTCGTCTCCCGGAGACAAAGCCTCTGGAGGGGGTATGATCCCAGCAGATTCGCCAGACGTCACCGAGGCGAGGAAGATGATGTCAGCCGACTCGGATCCCACCCAGTCTGGCATGAGCTTCACCATGCTAGCCCGTCTCATTTCGGAAGGTAGAGCAGGGGACGTCGAGGGTGTGAAGCAGATCCCGGACGAATTGAACGTGGGTCACTTGCTGGGAAACTCAGGACCTTGACTGAGCTGACTGTCTTCAGCCACTGCCACCGTCGCAGTCGACGATGACGGCTCGTCCGAAACCATGGGAGAGGCAGCAGATCGACCCCACACCTTCATCGACTTCCTACACTAATGGCCCACAAGCGAGTTCTTGGTTTCCCACGAATCCGTTCCAGCAGTACCCTCATCAGATGACGCCAACCGCAGACTTTGTTGATCACCACGAAGAGGAGAGAGCGCTCTCATACGTCGACTACGATCCACCTCAGCAGTCCCCTTACGCTCCTCCAGACCCGAAGGGTCCGTCCTGGGGTCAACAGGATTACACTCAGATGGGAGACTATCAGTATTCCTACTCGGTGTCACAAAACGGTCAAAATGGATTATCGGATTCGCAGAATCGGTACGACGGCTCACCGTCGGGCTCATTCGCAAACCTCGCAGTGACGCCAGATCAAAGAGGCCTCAGGAGCTCAAGTCGGAATGATCATGGAGAGATGCCGCCTCCGCCATTGCCACACTCTACGCAGAATGGCGCAAATCAATGGGGGACGAGTCAGGAGCGGTATCAATGAGTGATGCTGAGCATCAGAGTGACGAGTGACGCACGATGACGAAAGTCCCATGTAGTAACGATAGCCACCTGTATATATTGTTAGAGCTGTAGCACTATAAGTCTATGACCGCATGTTAAGAGTCCGAAAGCTAGCACGAGTGGCCATGTATCACTGTGCTCCATAGTCGTAACGATCGGATACATGCAGACGGAACGAAAACAAGGGTACTGCAAAAGTATAGCAAACCCTGCCGACGAACCGGATCACCAAACCACAAGCGTACCAGCTGCGTTTCCTAGCACCTTGCCAAACCTCCAAACCTCGCCGCTTAAACCATCTGGTGGACGAGCTTGCTCATGTGCTTCTCCCTGTTTCCGGCGTCACCACCCTCGACGTAGCCGATGAACTTTCTTGGTCTCCATCCGCCAGTTGGGTTGGAGAGCTTGAATGGCCATAGGAAAGAGGTGGCCTGTTTGAAATTGGGTCCACAGGTGGCGATCTCGTGAACGAGGTCCTCCATGCAGATGATACCGAACTTGCCCAACGACTTCTCGATGATGGCGTTGTCGGTGATGGGGATTCGCTGGCCGTCGACCTTGGCGTATCCTCGCTTGTAGATCAATTCTCGGATGGCCTTCAAGTTGACTTCACCGTAGGTGATGTATGGGTTGACGAGCTGCAGCATCTGGGTGGTGGCCTTGGTCACTCGGATGAAGACACCGTTGTTGATCTGCAGAAGTCGGAGGAGCTGTAGGATTTTCTTTGGCTTAGGGGCGATCTTGGAGATACTACACAGCAGGTCAGAGCTGAACACAAGCATATTGTATGATGAACTCACCCCTTGAGTCGGACGACAAAGTAGACTTTAGGTTGAGCCGAGACGTAGAAGTCACCGGTCTTCCTGGCCTCCCTCTTGAGTCGGATCTCCTCCTTCTCCTGAGCGACGTACTCCTTGACGTACTCGTCGGCTCGCTTGAAGATGACCTTTCTCTTGGCCTTCTGGTTCTACGGAGGTCGTCAGCACAAGTCGGGTGGTAGACGATGCCAGCGGTGTTGGATAGGTTGGTTCAGCCCCGAAAGATGGTTAATTAGGCGCCATTGCCCTTTGACAGGCTAGCCATACGACTGTGTCGTGGTTATACATCATAGAAGGTCGGGGCAGGTTCTCTCCATGTCCTCTATCCTCCTGTCTGCCCCGACCTTATGTGGAATGGAATGAGGGGGTGGAAGACTTGCTCACCTTTCGGGCCTCGGAAGCGGCGGCCAACTTGGCCTCTCGGGAAGCCTCGGTCGTCCTTCTCTTCTTGAGGAGGGTCTCTGGGACGGCGATTTGCTAAAAGAGGGGTTAGTTATGGATTCTCCAATGTCGAGCTCCGTGCGACCATCAAATTTTCTCCACTCCATTCCCAATCTGCAACTCCAAGCTGCCGAGTCTACGCCTCCAGCAGTACTGCTGATGAGAGTCGCGCTCCACGCTCCTCATCTCCTCTCAGGTCTCATCTCCATCCCGCAAATCTCCACTCCCGCAAACATCGAAACACAAGCTCACCTCGGCGGAAGCGACCCTAGAACCAGAGTCAGCATGACCACCCCTGCTATACCATCCATCTACGTCTACTCACGATGTGAAGGCAGCCATTTTGGAGATGTTTTTGACTTGATGGATGAAGACGAGTCTCACTCAAATTCTCTCGAGACGAAGGCGAGGAGGGTTTGCGGAGCAGCCAACTGGCAGCAGCGAATAGCGGGATCAAAAAACGTTACTGGAGCCCTGGCTGGGCAGGAGGCCAGAGGGGGAATTTCGTGTCAGGCAAAACGCCGAAGATAACGCCGAGCCAAATGGATCCGTACGGTGGTAAAAGTTGGATTTGGGTGGGAATTGATTAATACCACGTCATGATTCCGCCACATTGCCTGCCAAATTGATGCATTGGCGAAATTTCAGCTACGAGCTTATCACCCACGGAACCAAATTTCCACACTGCCCACCAGTCGCTGCGAACCTCCTCCCCCCCTGGTCGACACCCGTCCACGAGCAGCGAAATTACAGTCTGTCAGTCATCTCACTCGAGTTCCAACCTCAAAACTTCATCTAACAAACGTATTCCTGCCCAAAGGCTTAAACTTGGTTTACGTCGAAGATGGTGAGTTGGAGCTCGCCGGGAGATATCTGCTCGAGGAGATGTCCCGGTGTGATCAAATTTGGGCAATAGCTGATGAATCTTGTAGTCCGAACTCGCTGCCACCTACGCCGCCCTCATCCTCGCCGACGAGGGCATTGAGATCACCGTGAGCAGGAACATAGCAAAGGATAGGACGATTCTGACACCACTTGTAGGGCGACAAGATCACCACCCTCACCTCCGCCGCCAAGGTCGAGATCGAGCCCATCTGGGCTTCCCTCCTCGCCAAGGCCCTCGACGGCAAGGACGTCAAGGACCTCCTGACCAACGTTGGTGGTGGTGGTGCCCCCGCTGCCGGTGCCGCCCCAGCTGCCGCTGGTGGTGCCGCCGCCGAGGCTGCCCCAGAGGCCGCCAAGGCCGAGGAGAAGAAGGAGGAGAAGGAGGAGTCTGACGACGACATGGTGGGTGTCAAATGGTGTCACTGTTGGGTACGTGCTGACATCGCGTGTGTAGGGCTTCGGTCTGTTCGACTAATCGTCTCGCCTCACTTGTCACTTCGACGGGGTTGGTCAAACTCGCCCATCTTGCATGTACACCTCAATGCATTATGTGGTGATCTCACTCGGGCAGTCTGTGGAGGATTCTGTCCATCTATGATAAGCTGATCTTTGACCGCCAAGCTGTTCGTCACTCAGTGACGGTTGTTGCATGTGTCCATCTTCGCCTGGTTTGATAGCTCGGCCGGGGCGCCGATTCCTATATTGGATGCCTTGAACTTGCACATGGCTCAGATGTGGGCTAAGATACGGATAGTCCTGGACTGTGGACTGTGAATCGCCGAGTAGGTCTACGCCTTGGTCCCTTCCTCTCGATCAGAACGGACTGCCCGCACCTAGATACACCCGCATCTGACTAGCGGGCACCTCGATGATCCTTGCTCTGATCGTTTCCAATCCCAGACGTTTCGTCGCTTCGTACCTGTGACATCCTCCCATCGCAAAGTAGAAGTTGTGGACTTGACCTTTCGGATCCGTTTTGAGCGGGGACCTGACTTTGACAACTTCTATCGGGGTGAACGTATCCCCAGACTGCCTTGTGTCAGCTCGACTCATCACTCTCGCTGCTATAGGAATGGATAGAGGGGACGCACCTCCATTTCCCGCATGAATGCCTGTACCTTGCTTTCGTCCAGTTCCGAGGGCAGAGGCCGACGGATGACTGACATAGGAACATTGTGGACCGGTGCTTCGGTTGACCGGCTGAATATCGACGAAGAGGGTTTGTCGCCGTTGGCAACAGGTTGCAGAGCTGCGGGGAGACATGTAGGTTCGGTCATGCTGCGAGTGTGGAGTATGTGTGGTGGATGTACGCTGGATCGCTCGCAGTGATATAGATGATGGACCAGCTTAGAGCTTACACATCTCAGGACTGTTTTGACAGAGAGAGACGTTCGAGAAATCTGAAACGAGCCTACGTCACGATCGGGCGAACGGCCGAAGTTGCATTCTTCTCTTGCACTTCTCAGTCTCCACCTCTTGACTTTGGATCTGTTCGACTCCGCTTCTCTCACCAAGACGCCAGCGCTGGACAGTGGATCAACGCTCAACAAGGAGCAGTCGTCCTCCCATCATGGCCGATCAGCGCATTGGAACGCTTGACAGCGGAGCGACCTTTGTGTTCACTCTCCTTGGACTCGACATCAACTCAGTCGAACACTTCGGCGACTCCTCCTTTGGATAGCTACCCCGCTCAGCCACCCTCCAGCGCCCGCATCGACTCATACATGTGTGTATGTACAGCTTCACCTCGCCACCTCACTTCATATTCCCTACTTCCCCCTATTTCCAAATCTGCATTATCAGCCCCTTCTACGACTACGTCTGAACGATCTTCTCATCCACGATGGTACAAAGAACACCGATATCTTTGATAATGCTCCAGATGGCCGAAGAGACCGCCGAGGAACTCACCGACAAGAATTCCACCGCGATCTCAGCCGTGAGGACTGCACACACAGGTTTGCTTGCCGAATCAACCCATCCTGGCAAGATGACCATCACTTGCGTCCCGAGTGATGATGCTCGTGTTGGGGATGCTGATCGACAGGCGCTGCTGCGAGAGATCACCACGTTCATCAGGACTTTTCCGAAGGGTGTCAGCGAAGGGTACCGAAAGACCCGGAAAGAAGACTGGACTACTGAAGACGAACCGCAGGGTAAACATACCAGTACGATCAAGGGATGGCACAATGACGAAGGGCTTTTCATGATTGTCAAGGGTCCCATCACTGATACCAAGCACGAAGTGAAGACGGAGTACTGGTATCAAGAGTTGCCTGCGGACGATGAGGCCAGCGAGGCTGGGTGAGATTGTTTGGCAGCTTGACCCACCGAGGACATATCGCCGTGGAGGACATTCCTCGCCAAGACATGATGATCAGAGGAGTTCTTGTAAGTCTACTCGAGGTCCTCTGCATGCATATCATATGATATCGTTACATCTTGTGCGACTGCCACTGATGTATCACTCACTGCTCTCGGTCTCGCCGATTACGGGAGTTGATTGCTTCCACCTCTCACACATCGGGCAGTACTTGCTTTGACTAAATTACCCCGTAGGCCGTAAGCGCGATCACAATCCAGCGAATGTACTGGAAGCAAAGCGGAAACTCGCTTATGACTGTCTCTTACATGTTCACAACAGCGGACATTGGCGCTGCCTTTGTGTCAGAACCCCGTCGACTCGGCATCCACGCCTCAAACACTCCATCGGATCCTCCTTTGCATTGCAGCCCCGTCATATCCTACACCTCATATCTCTCATTTCACGTATTAATACCCTCTGACTCTCCCTCTTCCTCTATATCCCACACCCTGCTCCTCTCGCGAATTCCTCGCACCACATTTTGACTGTTTGAGCGATCTTGTCGATCATGGGGGGACGGAAAGTACCTACATCAGAGGTGATGCTTCGACTGGCCGAGGCCGCCGGTCTGAAGATCGCCAACGAGGAGTCCACTGCAATAGCAGTTGAGAGGTCTTCACATACAAACCCAGCCACAGATTCCAGCTACGACAAGCTGACTGTCACTTGCGTTCCGAGCACCGACGCTAGGGCCACAGACAGGACCACAGACCCCTCCGCAGATCGGAAGAAGTTGATGAATGAGACAACCTATTTCATCAGGAACTTTCCCAACGGTACCAGCGATGGCTATCGCGAGGCAAAGAAGGAAATTGGTCAGTGGACTGTCGAGTGCGAAACAGACGAGAAGAACAACAAGAGTTTAAGATGGCAGAATGACCAGGGGATAGCCATGAGCGCTTACGGGTCCACTACCGATCGGGAGATGATCACAGAATTCTGGTACGAGGTACCGATACCCGAGCTCATGCTCCAAATGGCCGAAGACGCCGCCAAGGAGATCACCGACAAAGATCACACCGCGATTTCAGTTGTAAGAGCCAAACACACTGGCGTCGTTGCCAAGTCCACCAACCCTGACAAGATCACAGTTACGTGCGTTCCGAACACTGACGATCGTGCCAGTACTGCTGATCGAAAGGCGCTCCTGCATGATGTCACCGCGTTCCTCGGGACGTTCCCGGAGGGTCTGAGCGAAGGATACCGACAGACATCCAAAGAAGACTGGACCGAGACCTATGAGCCAAACGATGAAAGTTCCAAGAGGCTCAGAGGGTGGCATAGTGACTCGGGGCTGTTCATGATTGCCTGGGGCTCCAGTACCGATCCAAAGCATCGAGTGAAGACGGAGTACTGGTATCAAGAGTTGCCTGCGGATGATGAGGCCAGCGAGGCAGAGACTTGAGTCCGTGAACTGCTCGTATGCATATGACTCCATGACGCTTGCTTGCACCTCGTCCGTCCTTGGCTGTTGTCCATTGACTCGACTTCCTTGATCATGCCCTGCCGGGAGAGAAGCTGAATCGGCCAGAACTACAACACCGACTCGCACAAAGTGCAGCCGCCGGTCTACGCTTAGAGAAGGCTCACGCGTAGACGACTCTCAAAGTAGGATGGACTCACTAGCATGTGTGTAGCAAGTCCTTGTGAAGCGGCAGGAAGTGTAAGCGTCAAACCTGACGAGAATTCAGATGACGCCGAGCCAGATCGATGGAACACCACAAATCTTCTACCCTCAATCGTCTGATCTCCTGGCCCATCCCTGACCACTTGGGTCAGTGCATAGTAGAGAGTTTTGCCGGCAGGACAAGGATGATGAAGTTGGGCTTCAACGTCCCTCGAACGGGTATTACATGCGAATCCAACATACCGTACGTCTGCTATCAATGCACCATCCGGTACTCTCGGTCTGAGTGCCCCACCGAACACAAGAAATGGGGTCAGTACTCAGTTCCACCTGTGACCTCACACACCCCGGGCAGTACTTGCTTTGATTATTGATATCGGATGACGGAATTCCCCCGTAGGCCTTACCGTAGGCCGTAAGCGCGATTACAGTCCAGCGAATGTACTGGAAGCAAAGCAGAAACTTGCTCATGAGTATGACTGTCTCTCACACGTGCACAACAGCGGACATTGACGCTGCCTTTGTGTCAGAACCCCGTCGATTCGGCATCCACTTCTCAAACACTTCGTCGGATCCTCCGTTGCATTGTAGCCCCGTCATATCCTACACCTCACATCCGTGGATTAACGTAACAATACCTCTGACTCTCCCTCTCCCTCGATATTCCCCACTCTGCTGAGTGCTCTTCTGGCGCATACCTCACACCATATCTTGACTGTTTGAACGATCTTGTTGGCCATGGGAAATATAACGACATCAGAGGTGATGCTTCGGCTGGCCGAGAAGGCCGCGCTGGATATGACCAGCAAGAAGTCGACTGCGGTATCAGCCGTGAAGTCTCAACACACAATCGCAGCCACAAACTCCACTTACGACAAGCTGACCATCACCTCCGTTCCAAGCGCCGACGCCGGTGCCGAAGAAGCAGACCGAAAGGCATTGACACAAGAGCTGAAGCAATTCATCGAAAGCTTTCCGAAGGGTACGAGCTATGGTTACCGCGAGGCAATGAAAGAAGGCTGGACCGTAAGCCACGAACCGAGCAAAGCCAGCACCAAGAGGTTCAGAGGGTGGCAGAACGACACGGGCCTGAACATGCTTGCTTGTTGGCGCACTGCTGATCCGACGCAGGAAGTCACGACGGAGTTCTGGTACCAAGAGCCGACTGCGGACGAGTGAGGCCAGCCGCCGCCAGCTAGGTAGCGTGTGTGATCTGCTCGAATGCATGTGATGCATCTCGCTAGGGGGCCGCTCGAGAGCGTCTTTGCAAGCGAAAGATGGGTCCTCTTGGGCGTTGATGATCGACACTGAATCCCGGACAGGGCAGCCGTACACTCACACATGCTCGTGGTCGACTGACGAGCGAGGAGATAGGCTTACCAGCAGGTTGCGAATCCTCGTGAGATCTGCGGGTACCGGCCGACCTTACATGACTTCGAGTTGGCAGGAGTTGGCGCTGTGCCGGATCAACGAAACGCCACGACTCTGCTAGCCACGATCGACGCCCGGTCACTCTTCCTGTCTAACCTCCGGTAGTCTCCGGTCCACCTCGCTTCCACGTTCGATGCCAAAAGCATGAGGCGGCTGGAGGATCCGAGATGCACAATGGCCACCTGACGATCCGGCCGCAAGAGCGCCATTGAGGCGTTAGCTGATCGCCGACGCCATCCGACGCCGAGATGATTTGCAGCCGTGGAAGTAAGGTTTAGCCTCTCCGATCTATCAGGCTGAGAGATCTCGTTCTCGGTGGTAACTGGGTCAGACGAACAATACCACCGAACTACCATACAAATGCGCCATGCGAGGCCAAAAAAAGCTGCGCTGGGTGTCGCTAGGATGCGGAGATGACAGAGGATGACAGCGATACTTCTCCGGAAGCGGTCGTCCCTGGCCACCAAATCTTATCACAAACGAGATCTGCGACGATTATTCATCGATCAGTGCCTGGAGTATCTCGCGGTGGATTGATGATGCTCATCAGATGCGCATGATGAGTCAGACGACCGCTCCGAATTGGCTGTGCTGGACTCGGGCTCCGGCCATACTGCATCATCAATCGATCACCCCTCGGCCGGAGCAATGCTCGTGGCAGAAGAGTGTCTCTAGTCGGGTGTAGACTGCGGTATACCTCGAGCTTGTCGACACATACCACACGTAATGCTACCGGCAGCTCGTCTCTAACAAATAATCCTCGGCAGCATCTTGGCCTTGGACAGTTTGTTACAGGAGTCATTCAAGCGCGTGGTGAGAGTGCTGGGTCACACCACGGATATGGAAGTAGAGTAAATCCGACGGACACTGCTCTGCGCACATGTCTCTTATCGGTCTTTCCATGCCGACGATCCCCCCAAACCCGACACGCTATGGCTGGGCAGTGGCTGCAGCTGGTCTCGTATCGAGATACACGGGAAGCGTGCATGCTTAAGACTGCCTGTTACCAGATTATGCAACGTAGAAGGTTCCGAAGAGCATCCCACTGTGACAAGTGACAAGGCTTCCCGCACTGTGCGGAAAATCCCTGGGCGATAACGTTTTGACGTTGCGGTACGTGATAGCCCTGGCAGCCGAAGATTACTCCGAGGCTAGAGTTCCCGAGATTCCCATGCATGTCCGTAAGCGCGTAAGCTTACCGACGTGCCTCATCCTCTCTTCTTCTCACATGTTTGCATTGTGCAGTTGGTCATGCATGGTCTGATCGTCCCGCGGCCGTGATGAGCTATGAACGCGGATGTCGCGGAGGTATGCACAACAACGCGCGTGATCTTCCTCCGACACAAGATGCCCGAGTCATGCCCGCGTTAAACTTCCCGCATCCGGCGAATCGATCATCCTAGTGGCCAATCCACTGGCGCAGAGTCCTGCAGAGTGGCAGACTGATCGATCTGCAGGCTGAACAGAAAGTGAAACCGGGCGCTGCATTGATCGTCCTGTCTCACTCAAGCAAGCAGGGTCGTGCAGGGACGTGCCCTGTCGTGTCCTGTCGTGCCTCTGATCGTACCGGACCGTCTCCGGAAAGGCGTTTTGTGACGACGCCCATCGGACGACCGCGGATGGGCACAGGCAGGAATACGCATGAATGCGCTGCGACAGTCCCTGTCCGGTCTTCCTCTGGCCTCTGGTCCGCCCTGCTGTTCTGCCCTGGTCTGCCACCAAATTCTTCCAGAATCGTTCCGGAAGTCTCGTAATACCGTCCGGGACGGGATCTCCTCAGCATTTATGGCGCTGTGGGCTGCCGTAGGGCGTCGAAGAGAGCCGAGGCCTGTGGTCTGAACGCGATGAATGCTAATGCGCTGATGAACGACCTTGAACGACGCCCACTTCGACATTAGGGGCTATCGATTACGGCGTTTGAGCGCCCAAGAACTACTTTGACTCAGTACAGACGTGTCATGACCGCCTCAATCTCTGATCGACTGCTCGTCCGTCCAGGTCCGTCCTTCTACACCGAGTAGACCGTCACCTCGAGGAGTCGGGGTCAAGCATACATTACTCAGCCGTTTTCGGTAAGACATACATCTTACAGCACTTGTCGGTCCCAATTCGCTCGCCCGGTTCCAAGCTAGACGCATAGATATACCGGGTCATAGGTCGTCACCACTGCAACGTTGGTCCTGTCAGCATCATCATCGTTCATCACTCGTTCATACCACCATCACCACTGCTACCACAGCCATACTTGCCATGGGTCTATTCTCAAGGAGCAACAAGCCAAATGGCCCGGCCGGACGATCGAGCTCTCAGTCTCGTGTGCCCAAATCGCGGGCCTCACCCTCGCTGGCTTCGGTATTCCAGTTTGCCCAGGCGCCAGAGGTGCCAGAGCCCGTCGTGCCCGTGAGAGAGTCTTGGAAGTTCAAGGTGGTCGTCGATCCTCTTCCCCTCGAACACGGCACTTTCACTATCGATGTCGACCCGGAAGACACTTCCGACGCCATCAGGCAAGCCGTCATGGCACACCTTGACCTCGCCTCGGTCAGCATCTTCAAGGTAAGTCGACCGTGGTCGAGATACAATTGCTCTCGCTGACTCTCGCAGGTCCGTATACCCTCTGCTGCTGTCAACCAGGCCAGAGAGTACCAGACTCGATATCGGCAACCAGCCAATTTGCTAGGACCATTCCCCTGCTTCAACTTGGACGACCCTCGTCACGTCTCTTGTGATTGGGACACATGTGCCCCTCAAACCGTCGCTGCCCCCACGATCAGAGATTGGTTCCCAGAACACCGCGAGACCGAAACCTTCTCGATACTTGTCAAGAGTGCAGTCGGTTCTTCTTCCAGTGAGTAAAGCATGCTCGAGAATGCTTCCAAACTAACTGTTCTAGGCGCTCTTCCCCCACTAAGCATCCTCATGCACTTCGCACCGAGCGAGTCACGCAGATCCTCCTCTGCTCCCTCTCAATGCAAGACCCAGCGCGCACCTTTGCCCCTAAGCATATCCCAAGACGCCACCGTGGCTCAGCTCAAATGTGCCATCCTCCAAGCCGACGGACGACAGCCGTACGACGAGTCTGGCTCCCTTAAATCCGAAGCCGCCAAAGTCGTCCTGTGGAAGGTCGAGATGAGCAAAGAGGAGATGGTGGTGATTGGCGAGAGAGGCGGACTGAAAAGGGGAAGAATGCCCTGGCCGTGAGTCGAGCTTAGCCTCCAACGAGGATGTAGCTGATCGGAATAGATACCCGCCCAACTCGCCAGTGCCAGTTGCAGTGAATGACGACCAACGCTTGGTCAAAGATTACTTCTCGGCAGAGTACGACTTTGTTTCCGTCATGGTCCAGCTGTCAGTCTGGTTACCAGCTTCGATCGACGACACGATGCCTCGAGCCAGCCTTTCCGACGCCCCGGTATTCAAATACCCAATGGACTTTACGGTACTTGACCAAGTCAAGCCACCCGCCTTTGGCGTCAGGAGCAGCAGCGACCCCATCGTCAGGTCTTCCCGACAACGACCATCCACCGCCCCAGTGACCAGCTCTCGCACCGGTGGTGCCGACCCCAGCCCTTCGTTTGGTCATGCTTCTCGTTCTGGATCCCTCACCCCCAATTTCGGGGAGAGCACACGACACAGAGCGATCTCGCCTCTGGCTACATCCGTCACCGTGCCCACTGGGCTTGGTATCTCCCTCTCGAACCCGTCCTCCCCTATCACCGGTACGCGAAATAGGGGATCCCTCTCCCCCTCTCTCGCTGAATCGGCCACTTCGTCCTCCTCCTCGTCCTCTTCGAACTCGTCCACTGGGGAGAGTAGTGTGCCAAGTCTCACATTCAGCGAACTCAACTTGTCGGCCTTCTCGTCCGAAGCGGAGGATATCGTTTCCCCCCTGCCGACCCCGGAAGTCGAGCGACACGAATGGCTGGGCTCCTCGAAGATGGGCTCGAAGGCGAGTCACAGTTCCGACGCAATAACGACCCATGCCATGGTCACCGAATTGGGTGAGACCAAGCGAACCAACAGCCTCAAAGTGATGAGCCTGGGTTCCATGGGCTGGAGAAGAGGTGGCAAAGTCGGTCTCTGAGCCGTCGAGGAACTAGACAACCCAATAGATCAATCACTTACGGACAATCACCAGAATACGGATTATGAAAAGTTGTACAGGACGCTCCTTGTAGATATAGAAACATATGCAATGCTTTGTAACCATGAGATAACTTGGGACCATGGAAGTCTCTGACCATAAGACAGCACGCTTTCGCCTCACTACTGCAAAGCACAGGATCACAGGGCCAAGGAGTCGAGACGGTGAGGCCGCCAGAAGGCCAGTACTCCCAGGCGGAGCGGACTTGGCTTGAATCTCCGCGTCGTGTCAGCATCCGGTCGCGCCGGCACGCAAAGAAAGACCTCTTCCCTGCTCATCTGAGTGTATCTTCACGACTCTCCTCACCTTCCCTTAACACGACATCAGCACATCCCGAAACCGCCCAATCAGTGGTTTGAATACCACTTCTTCGTTCAAAAGCTCTCAAAAACACTCCGTCACTCGTTCAAGGCCCACAATAAGAAGAAATCCCTCACTATCGACTTGCACCGCTCCACACCTCGAAAACCTTGTCATGTCGTCTTATTTCAGCTCTAGACTGACCAGGCGCACAAAAACGGCCGTCCAATCACGACCTATCGACTCGCCCATCATTTCCGACTCTGCGTCAAGCTTGGACTCGACCTGGTCCGACTCTGAGACCTCGACTTCGACCCCGCCCTCGCCACCACGTTCTACCTCGGAACACGCGAAGGATGAGCTCGAAGATGACCCCTTCCCCGACTTTCTCTGGATGACCACCGAGGAGCCTCATAGGTCTAGACGGATGGCGATCCTCAAAGCCCACCCAGAAGTGAGTCGGCGTCAAGTATCTGGGAGACCAGCTGATAGGGATAGGTCCGGAAATTGATGGGTCCCACACCTTACACCGCCCCTCTGGTCCTCTTTGTCCTCTCTGTCCAGCTCACCTGCGCCTACCTCCTCCGAAACACGCACCCCTTTTGCTGGAAGTTCCTCCTTGTCGCATATGCGATTGGCGGGACAGCCAACCAGAACATCTTCCTGTCTATCCATGAGATTACCCACAATCTCGCTTTCAAGGGCATCAAGGCGAACAAGCTCCTAGCGATCTTCTCCAATTTGTCTATCGGAGTTCCATACGCCATGGCATTCAAGGGATATCACATTGAACACCACAAGTTCCTCGGGGAAGATGGCATCGACACCGATTTACCGAGCAGATTCGAAGCCATCGTCCTGAACAATGTCGCCGGAAAGACCTTCTTTGCGTGAGTACTGACCGTCGGTCGCGGAAAAATCATCAGAACGCTGATCTTATCTTCCAGCACGTTCCAGATCCTGTTCTACGCCCTTCGACCGGGATTCATTCGAACGCAGAAACCCACCCCTTGGCACTTCATCAATCTCGCCGCTGTACTCTCCTTCGACGCCCTGCTGGTCAAGACGCTCGGATGGTATTCGTTGGTATACCTAATCATGAGCTCATTCTTCGCTGGAAGTTTGCACCCCTGTGCTGCGCACTTCATCGCCGAGCATTACCTCATGGAGGGACCACAGGCGACTGTGAACGAAAAGGGCGAGGCGGACTTTGTCGGTTTGGGTCAAGAAACCACTAGCTACTATGGCAAGCTCAACTGGCTGTGTTACAATGTGAGTCAAGAGTCGACTTCCAGCGCTGAACCCTTCAGGTCGGTTACCATAACGAACACCACGACTTTCCCTCTGTCCCATGGACAAAGCTGCCCGAACTACGCAGAATCGCTGCAGACTTTTACGACCCGCTCCCTACCCACACCTCGTGGCCATATGTCACTTGGAAGTTCATCACGGATCCAAGTATCGGCATGTGGTCCCGAGCCAAGCGGGAAGGCCGAGGGGAGAAGCTTGATCCTCAGGTGTGGAGCGCATCTGTCCAGAATGCCACTCGGGAAGTCGGCCAGGCGGACATGGATGAGATGGTGGAGATTGGCTACGGCAGTGACAGAGAGGAGGTGAATGGGGATGTCAAGATCAAGCCTCAGTGATATCTGGCGTTGACCGCTGGTTCGTGCACGCTGCTCTTGCCGTTATGTATAGAATGCATGTGTAAGTGGTGCTGCAGATGATTGGGGTTGTGATACAAGTACAACAATGCGAATGGGTGATTATCATCATGACGTGCACGTACACTATCGTCTCGACTCTCTTCCTGATCGACGCCGTCCATCATTGCGATTGACGGGTCCGCCCCAGGCTCACACGAAGAAATCCGAATTGGCATCGGCCAGCTTCCGGAAAGTCTCTCTAGACCTCTTATCTGGCCTCGACAGCGAGGGTGGCCTGTCGGACCATCGCACCTTCTCCTCGATCATGGGTAGGCTAAACCCTTGACCACTGACATCCTTCGATTTCGACTTCACTCCTATCATCGACAACTTCTTGTTTCTCCTTCTGATCAAAGCCCTTCCGTACGCTTTAACCTTTTGCTCCAGGTAGGCGACCTCGTCTACCCTCTCGTGCATCATCAACCGCTGTCTGAGCGCGACGACATCTTGGAAGAGCAGCATTGGCGGTAGATCCGATTCCGACACTGCGCTCTGATCCGTGGCGACGACGTCGAAGCCAGAGTACTGCAATCCTTCCGAAGCGTCTTTGATGCTTGAAGGCGGGTAGAGCTCTGTGAATTCGTTGACGAGGCGTAATGCAGCGTCGAGCTCGTTTGACAGAGTGTAGGCTTTGATCACACTAGTCCAGCATTGTTCGACCTGTCGTGGTCCGAGACCGATGAGGTATTTGAGTCGTCGGGTCAATGTCGAGTCGGGGGCCTTGGACGCCAAGACTGTAGATCCGTCCTTGGATCGCAAAATCGCTTCCTGGGTGTATTTCTGGTACAGGGGCCAAGTGTCTTTGGCCCATTGCCAATGAATCGCTTTATCCTCCTTTGTAGCGTCGTGCCTGCCGACGCTGATGGAATCGAGCAGAGCGTGATATGTCCACCCATTGGGCGTAGTGTTCGGCGAGACAGCTCGGACCGACTCCCAGGTGGAATCCCAAACTTCCTTTGCGGCTTCTGCCGAGGGCGAATGAACCAAAACGACAGACAGGAAGCTGTTGACCAATTTCGCGTCCATCTTGACGGTGTAGAAAGGGTGGTCGAGGAGTGTACTGCCCTCTGGAGCGGATTGCTCGTAGAGTATCCTCTGGAATATCGCTTTCGCCTCGCGCAACGCATCCGCACTGGTTTGAGGCGTGTTGGAACTGGGCGCATCGGGGATGGTCTCCTCGAGGTACACGGCGTTGAGATCGCGAGGTTTGTCGAGATCTTGCGCTTCCGTGTCGACTTCAAGCTCGGGCGACTTGGTCGTCGACGACGCCTCCGTTTCTACCTTGACGAGTGACCTGGTAATGGTTGGCTTCCAGGCGGCGTACGTCTGGAACAAATGGACCATCATCTCCCTATCCGGTCCCGGCATAGCTCCCGTTCTTCCAACTGTCGACCATGCCAATCCGAGGTATTCCGACAATATCCACCTTGACCTCTCTATATCCCCCGCCCTCTTCGTTCCTGCCAACAAAGCTTTGAAGGTTTCCGGACCTGGCAGGTATTTCGACCAAAAGGTCCTCTTCTCATCCACGAACGGTATCGACGTTGCGTCCTGGTGCTTTCCTATCATCTGTCGGAGGTAGTCGAATCCTTCGAGATAGTCCTTCTTCGTACTGCCCAATGCTCTAATAAGTGCGTCGTACTCCTCCCTCTGCGGCTCGACGGCCTTGCCCTCCGTGGTCATCTCGATGAAGAGATCCCGTGCGCGTTCGGGCTGTGGGTCATTTGGATCTGCGCAGATCTTGATCATGACGGTGTATAGGTCTTTATGTGGGTTTGGATGGGCGGCGAATCGCATATGCGTAAAGAGGTCACGAGCCATGGCTCGGGATTGCGCTGTGGGCTGAGCTCGAGCAGAGGGCAGTCCGAGGTGCTCGAGAACGATCTCGTAACTCGATTGGGGTAAGGGCTCTCCGATACCCTCAAAGTCCTTCAGGTAGTCGATTGCTCTGTCGGGTTGAGGGGAAGAACTATAAGTGACCAAGGAGCGGATGAGGTGGTTGTGGTATTCCGTCTTCATCTTCAGACCAGCTAATACGAGTCAGCTTGATCGTCCGCTTTACTGGTACGCGGCCCAACTCACCATTGGCCATATGGGACATGATCTTCATTACCTCTCCAGGCTTTCCCGCTTTTGAATGCGCCTCCAGGATCTTCCCATAGTGCTTGTCTCCCAACTTGACACCATGTTCATTCATCATGATCATCACCTGTTCTGCGCCCCTGCCATCCTTGGCATCGACCAGCTGCTCAAACACCGCACCCCACTCTTGCTCCGTGATGAAGCCCTTTGGAATCGCCAGTGGATCCTCCCCTCCATGCGAAGTGCCGTCTTTGAGAGCCTTGCGAGAACGGTTTCTGGGCCGTTTCGACGGAGTGGCATGTTGAAGTGCGTCGAGGATCCTGGCCGTTCGGAATTGCGGGACTTGAGGCACTATTGCCGTTGACGAGCTTGCCTCCGACTCTGGTTCTCTAGGTGCCATTACACCGACTCTCTCCAGCTTCGCTTCCAAGGCTTTCAGAACCAACTTTCTCCGGTCGTAGGCTCTCAGTCCATCATTGGACGGACCGGCGATCATTCCGACAGAAGGCGACTGAGTCACCGTGTCCACTCCAGAGAGGATCAAAGCTGAGTAGAAATCCTTCAAGAGTTCTTCACTGAACTCCTCTTGCTCTATCGAGGCCGCTAGGGACAGCCTGTTCTTCGTATCATCCGGATCCGCGAGTGTGGGTATCTCCTCGTCAATGGGCTCTGCGTCGGGGGTGTACAGTGGTGCTGAGCGTATAGGCGGCTGCCACGGCTGAAATCGAGGTGGTAGCTGTTCTCCATATGCGCCGGGAGCAGGACTGTCAGGTAGGGGAAGAGCATTAGCAGGTTGTGCAGAGCTGTGGCAAAGGTTGAGGAGGGACTCACTTGTGCGTGTAGTACAGCCGCTTCAGGCGGGAGGATCGCATTCGGACCACCTTCCGAGCGAGTGAGCCGAGCATCTCCGTCGAGCGCAGTGCGCTGTAGTGATAGGGAAAGGCAGTTCGAGTGAAGCAGCTAGTAGCGAGAGTGTTCTATAGACCTCACGACTTGAAGTCTTGCTACATCTCACGTGCAGTACCAAAATTCTGATCCCGCTCAAATATTTTCAAAACAACGTCCTCCCACGCACTGGTCACGCAGTGAGATCGATTGAGCCATACAGTGATGGTCTAGGTATACATGCTAGGGCAAGGAGACTGCCCGTATAAGTACAACGATATATACATGATCATGACTTGTCCCCCAGGATTAGACCTATCTCATCTACGCCTCCCTTGCCGCTCAAACTCTCCGGATCGTTGAAAACGTCGATACCTAATAGCTATCAGCTTGACGGATCCTATACCACGGCTTGACTTACCTGATGCTAACGAGTCAATGAGCAGTTGCAGTCGATCAGCTCCTAGTGTCGGATCCGCCTGTCTCATATCAGTATACCGTTCAGAACTTGTATAAGGATAGACTCACCGCACGCAGCTTCTCCAAATCTCCACTGAACCCTTCGACCAATTTCTCCATATATACCCTCCTAAAGCGGGACCGTCTGTCTGCATCGGGTTTTGCGGTCGCTGTGTCCAAGAATGAAGGAATTGCGCGGGGCGGTGGAGATGGGGATAGAGTAGGTGGTCGAGGTCGCGTTGATTTCGAGGGACCGGCCTGCGAAGCGACTTTCGCGGATGTTGGACCGTCGTCATCGCTATCGCTATCAGAATCGGAGTCGGAGCTGTCCTCCGATGATGAAGAGGATGAGCTCGACGAAGATGAGCTTGAAGAGGATGAGGACGAGCTGGAGCTAGAAGCATCCTTCATTTCCACATCCGCCGAGACCTGTTGAGTGGGTTTTGTGCCCTCATCGCTGGAGTCGGAATCTGAACTGTCGGAAGAGGTGGAATATGATTGTTGCCTCCTTCTCCTCTTCCTTGCTGGTTTTGTAGACTTGGCTGCGGGTGCCATGGCGGGTCGGCTTGATGTGATGCAAGGACGAGGTTGTTGCTTCGACTTGCATGGACCCGAGGCTTGAGCCAAAATGGTGAACCTCCACCCGCGAATGGCATGACGTGGGATTTGCACATGCGCCCCTGCCGACAGTATCAAGTGGGAGCGGAGCGGAGATTACCAACAGTCCGCCCCACCCGGTTAACGGCCGTCGGCGGAGAGCTGACGCGCTGACGCAGCTGTCGACTGCTGTTGACAGCTAACCTCAGCTAACCTTGCTTTGTGGGCAGGCTAAGGGTGCATGGAAGTCACTTGCGCACCTGCAGGCACCAACAGCTACCAACAGGCACATCAAACTCTTGACATCATACGAAATTCCAACGAGTCCAGCCTAGTCCAGCCAGCACTGCGCCGGTGTCTCTCGTTGTCTATAATTTATTCCACACTCGGAGATGTGTCGCCCAGTGAGGCCCAGCGCCTCTTACGGTGCACAGTCTCACGCTCACATGACCCCTTGGACCGCCTGGCTCCTCACCTAGTTGGCGTGTCAGCAGCCTTGGCAGTCCCTACTTCATACTGAGTCTGAGAAGGGGACTGGAGCAGACTGGATATATGGATCACTTGTGACACTAGCCCGCAAATGACCCACTGGTCATTCACACGAATCCACATGCAACATCTCGCCTGCGAGCGGGCTCCAGCCGACTGACTAGGATATACACCCCTCTACTCCCGCATCCTGGCCTGACACATGGCTGATGCAAGGTCTGTATGAAGTGAGCCTGTGAGAAACGGGACAACAGCATCCGAAGCTCCCATATCCGACAGGATCGGGTTTATGGAGCTGACAGGAGCAGTCAGGACGATTTGGATTTGGACCGACGCCTACCGACGCTGGTTGTTCCGTTCCGAGACCGGCAGCGGAACGGTCACAGGGTCTGATAGGGTAGTCAGGAGTTCCTCGTGGGGTGGTCACTGCAGCTGGTGGTTACCTGGCTCTTTAGGGCTACTTGAACGGCTTCGCGCAGCCCAAGTTTCGGTGTAGATTGAGTGGACAAGAGTGGACGCTACAGAGTATCATTGCGGCGGACACCAAGTCGCGAGCTCGACGCCAGTGTGAAACTGAAACCTGATGCATGATGCGTGAACCTCGTGACCCAGCTTGGTACACCCTGGTACACCTTCTTTCCCATTAGCGCAGAGCGGCTAGCTCCCTGATGACACGTGAGTCATGACTGGAGCCTGCAGCTGCGAGAGATGGACAGTAACGGGGAGAATGAATGAGCTGCAGCCGCCGCATAGCTGTCTGCAGCTGTCTGCATACCCTCAGGGACTCGCCTGAGCACGTGAAAAGGTGGTCAAGTCAGGCATCGGTCGCCTCTTTGCCCTCTTCGACTCTTGGACTCTTCTTCACTTCGATGACGCACCGTTGACGGACTAGGTCTAAATGCATCAAAGACATCTATTCATCGACCCGACCCGACAGGATCTGACAGGATCTGACAGGATGCGATAGGATGCAATATGTATACTGCTGGCCGAACGCCGTCACGATGAGCGACGGCCTACGACGGCGATGACCAGATAGGACCAGATAGTCCGAAAGTGATCTAGCGTGATCTCCTGCCAACCGGGATTTTCTATTTAGACTCGTTCGGCGCGCCACCCGTTCACGCCTTCGAGAGTGAGGGCGCACGGACAGAGGGGGACGGCGCTGCTCAACTGGAGTAAGTACAAAGTTTACAGTTCTGTAAGAACTGTCTGCCGTTAGTTCAAGGGTCCGGCTTGAGCCTCGCTCTGGATCGTTCCGGCAAAGGCAACTTTGTTAATGGGATTTCCAGCTGATTTCGTCGATAGGGCAAGACATGTCAACCTGAGACACCCACCTTCAGGGACGCCATTACTCATCGCCCATCTCTTCAGTCTTCTGCGCGCTTCTGAACCTCTCTGGCTATGCGTGCGGATAGGTGCGGATGCTGACACAAACAAACACAATGGGCCATTCGCCCTCATTCGCCCTGCAGTCTCCTGCAGTGCCTTCAACGCACCGGCGACCCCTCTAGGATCTCAGAATGCCATCTCTACGAACACTCGAGCGATCGCGCCGTCAAGCCAGCAAAGCTTGTCCCAAATAGCCTTGTTGTTACGCCCTTGCCGGCGCCTTCCTTCTCTGCGCATCAGTAGCCATTAGTCCAGCTCTTGATGATTCGAGTCAGGCCCTGTCAGGCCCCAGGGGGTCAAGCGGACGAGAGTTTAGATCGTCCGATGGGAAACAACGTTCGAGAGTGACTTGCATTCGGTTGTCTCACTTGGCCAGGCCCAGTCTCCGCTCCAGAGTCTGCTCTGGGTCGTGCGCAGGCAGGCATCTATCTATCTCTGTTTGTGTTCGCAGTCGATGAATGACCATTGCACCTCCGCTCTCATCATTGGATCATCGCGCCAGCGTGGACTCTGGCAAGGTGTCCTAGTCCCCAGATACCCAGTAGCTCGAGACCAAGTCGTCAATATCACAAGTGGTCTCGCTCTCCGAGACAGATTCACATTAGCTGGCACCGGTCTCACTCCACGATTCAGCGACATCGCCATCAACAACAACGCTGCCCCACCATCTCATCCAGTCCATCGTTTGCTTCTACTCGCATCGCTGCTCGTCAACTATCAATAGACCCACTACCTCGCCCTCAGACCAGTCAACATGACAGCCCTATCGCCTCGTCTGGCGCATCTGCTCATCCAGGAGGATCGTTCGACGGGGAGATTGATCTTGCCAGAGGGAATGGCTCCAAAAGATGCACCAGGACTATCTCCCCCGCTATCTCCAATGCCATTCGCCTTCTCGGCGCTACCGCCCATCGACCCACTACACAAACCGCTACCAGGAGTGGGATCTCTACTACCTCCACCTCGAACCGGCTCCTCTAGAGTCGCCAGTCACAGCCTCATGTCGATATTGAACAATGACATCGATTCGCCGCCATCATCGGCCTCTTCATCGATCGGACCATCCAGATACTATCAAACTCGCCGATCACCCTCGCCTGTATCGCCAATGTCATACCCATCCTCAGTCCCATATCACCTTCAACCCCGGGGATCACACGATCTCGGACCTGGACCCTCGAGACCCGTCCTACCCCGTCGACATTCAGATCACCCTAGCGAGCCAGCACCATTCCGCCCAAGACCTTCAGACCCATATACTCCGATATCGGGCTCGCGTGCACCCATCAGCCGTACGACCAAAGCGTGCAACGCTTGCCGAGCGAGGAAAGTCAGGTGTGATGCAGGTGGAGGAGGCGAGCCATCAACCTGTAGCAGGTGCAAGGAGGGTGGTATTAGCTGTGTCTATGCCGGTGCTCAGAAGAAGCGCGGTCCATGTCCAGGGTGAGTCCCATCGCACCAATGTGTAGAGGTAGATAGCTAACGCGTGATATAGGTCCGTGAGACCCAGTAGTCGGAGTGTGAAATCAGTCACGAACACCTACGTCAAGACCCCCGAAGAGGAGGAGGATACACATGGCCGTCGCCGGTCGTCGTACGGCTTCCCAAATTATGACCGACCAGTCACACCTCGTTCCGCCGGACACCCATACTCCTTTGCTCACGAGCAATATCGAGCGTCATCCCCTTGGCAGAGTCGAAAGCCGTCGATAGCGCAAACCCCAGTTCTGTCCTGGCCGGCAATGCGACCAGCCACAGACGAGGACGACCTGCCTCTCAAGTACTTTGGAGACAACTACTCCATGGGCCCGATGGACCGGCAAGAGTCGCGAGGGATGCGAGTGGAAGTGCACAGGAGGGACTCGTATTACCAGCGTCCGTGAGGGGTCGGTTGATGGTGGAGTTGGGCCCGGAGCCAGGTGGTTCCGTCTATACTCTACGATGTCGATGTGTCAGATTGTATAGTTTAGCAGTATCAATAGATGTATGTCTGCTTGTCAGGTCGGCATACCCTCGGACAGCTTGAGATCAGAGGAGGACGGCTAAAGACGACGATGTCACGATCAGAACCTGGTGCAATGATGACGCGCCACTTGAAATGCTCACGCCGCTGTTGACTTTGACTTTTGTGTTTTGTCAACACCATCTGTGTCTACTCGTTCCACTGATTCCATCCATCACTCTGAGTCGCACATAGCCACATAGTATACAGAGCCTCGACATGCGGCTACTCCGCTCCGCGACAAGACCTCAAGCTGTAGAATGCTTCTTCTGCCTGAGCGCCTCCCTCCTTCCACCTCGACAGACCGTTGATATCAATGGCAAGGGCAAGGGAAGGGAGATTTCGCCAGTGGGGACAGAGTGGAACTGGAGATGCGAGCGCTGTGGCTGCTGGAACATCCGAGATCAAGTGGGTAGATCCAGCCGGTTGCAACAGTCGTGGTTATTGACGTGACATCTTCAGCAAGGGGAGATGATGTCGGACCTTCCGGCGATGCACAACCCAGAGGCAGCTGTCAACCGCGCCGCGTTCTCACTCCGAGGTGAGCTTCCCTGTGGAACCGACCTGGTCAAGCTGACGCTCGGATCCTAGCCCGACCGTCAAGCTCTCATATCCCCTCTGGGCCTTCGACTTCGCCATTCTGCAGATCATGTACTTCGAACCAAGTGCTCATTATGAACATGCTAGCAAATTACCTCCCAGAAGAGTCGGTCAGTGCTCAACACCCCAGCATCTCCACAGGCAAGAAGCTGATCCCCGAGTAGGACCCTACGTTTGGCCCGCTGTATGACAGACTACCGGACTACCTCGCCAATCTGCACCATCGATATCCGCCCGTTTGCCCCGCCTGCCAGCCGACAGTGGACGCTGCGCTGAAAAAGGCCGATCATAGAGCCCAGAGTGAGGCTTGGGGCTTTGCCTTGAAGAAGGGAGAGTCTTCGAGAAGAGGAGGGGAAGGTGCAAGCTCGGGACCGAGCAGGCTGGCTGTCATGGTTTGGAGGTTGAGGGGATTGTTGTTCTGTGCGGGCTTTGTGATGAGCTCAACTCAAGGCGCTTTGGGTGTGTACTATAATGGAGGCAATAGCTGACATGGTCGCAGCTACGTTCCAGTCGAGACGGCTTGACAGGCTGGGGGCGGAACAGAGGTCTAATGATTCGAGTCTAGGTTGGGCACCGGTGTGCTTTCACCTCCTGTCCATCATGTGGATAGCTTGGGACCCATACTGGCTAAGAGTGAGGCGGATGGGAGGTCAGGCCAAGGTGACTGGAAGACGGGTTTGGGTGGTGAGTACCTACCCATCTGGGACCACATTGTCAGTCTGCTGATATCGTGTAGCGTAACATGCTCGCGATACTGGTCATACGGTTGGTGTCATCGTCGTCAGCCTTGCTGGAGAGCAACACGATATCGAGGATCACACAAGCTGGCTGGGGCTTGGAGATTGCAGTAAGTTTAGTCACTGAAGGACAAGCAAGTGAAGCAACGAGTACTGACTCTGATTCGCAGTTACTGTTATACTCCCTTCTCAGTATACGTATTGCCCAGCCCGTCTCCCTCTCCCTCGTCCGACCCACTTCGACGCAATCCTCCTCCCATCCAACTCCCAGTCGGGTTCTCCCTTCGTCTACATCAGCGCCTGTCGTCGACCTCTCTGCACTCTCCCTCAACCACCATCCATTGCCGAATTTCCAGGCAAACCCGATATTCGGCCAATCCTCCCTTCAGCCCTTGCCCAACCCTGCCGAGAACGACTCTATGGACTGGGAACCTCTTCCCCTAACCACCAAGTCGACACCAGATCAATGGCTCGATGAAGCCGATGAGGGCGGTGGAAAGGCAGATTGGAACGGATTCGGGATTGGCAAACAGAGGATGTTCCCCCAAGCTCACGGCACCGATGAGACGGGACTGGAGAGCTTGCTTGCTGGATGGGGACTAGGTGGACCTCAGGAGAACGCGAGCCCAAGCCTCAGGCGGAACAACTCGCGGAGCGCAGTTCCACAGACCAGCTCCGGAATTGCCAGATATCATCGGGCGATCGGAATCACCTTGGCCAGTCTGCGATTCGCCGGTCTCGCCGTGATGGGTCTAACCAGCATGTCGGCCTTGAATCCCAACGTCAAGGTGTTCTCAAGTACAACAGCCCATTGGACGATATCCGCCCTGGAGCTCGCGAACAATGTCGCCAAACTCATCGGCGATGTCCCTCGTCTGGGACTTCGGGATGGCAAAGCTGGCGATATAATCGCTCAGGGATTAGCCGTTGCAGGCAGAGTTCTGCTCGCATTTGGCATGCCTAGGTTGCTGGAGTACGTGGATATCACAGCGATCAATGGGGATTGGAGGACGTACACCATTTGGATACTCTGCGGCGCTTTGACCTTGGGCAGGTCATGATCAGACCTCAGCGCCGGCTCTTTCACCAATCATGCGAAGGTTCAACTCAAGGATCAATTCGTCCCTCTCAACAACAAGTAAGGTCGGAATTGAGTATCCCACAATCGATTGATCAGCTCGAGGATCCAGCGCGATCGACTGTCCATCCCTCCAGAGATCCTTTGGCAGCAAGTCTTGTCGTCCAACCAGATCAAAGGATCTGATCGAGCAGTGGACGGTGGAAGACCTTTGTCCTCATTGGGTAGACACTCTCGCCGTTGGGATCATCCGTTCATCACCGACTCCTGATCTTGTCGAGCGATGTGACAAGAGAGTGGCCACACAGGACGATACCTCGACTCTGATATATAGCGACACGTTCACATCCCATGCTATCGTAGTCATCGGCGTGTCAAGGCATAACATTGAACTACTATCGTACTCGACAACCCAGGACAATGCCGCCCCGAGCCGAAGCACATAGCCCAACACTATCCGAGATGGAGATGGACTTCGACATTGTGCAGCACGCTGCTCAAGCCATCCACCCACCCATGGCTCTTTCCCCTCCCTCTTCCGCCCAGCCCACCCAGACCACGATGCCGATCCAGGCCGGAGTCCAAAACGAGTACCACCGGTTGACGAGGTATTTGCCCCAAGATGGCCGAGACGCTTTCATCGGTCCCATGCCTGGCACAGTCTCGGTGAGTGTCGCTGATCGTGCGCAGTGTGTGTGTGTAGGGCTGATGAAGGTGGACAGGACACAATCAACTTGGTCAAGAAGGAATGTCCCTCATTGGCAAATGTGCCAGTGGACGACATCGCCCTGAGATTGCTTTTCGACGGCAACACCCAATCGGCAGTGAGGAACGTCTTGTTCAGAGTCCTCCCTGAAGCCTGGCCATCCGCGGTCAGCGACACACTACCCCTCATCCATGTCGACGTCAAAGCTCCTGTGGTCGATGTCAAGCCCACTCCTATCGACATCAAATCGCTCTCGATCCAGCCGCGACGATTGCCATCCACATCCACCTCTGGGCCAAGCAAGGAAAAGACATGGGACGATCTCAAGCGAGAAGGTGCCTTGTTGTGTGTGGAGGGATTTACCGATCGAATGCCCCCAAAAGAGGGCGCGAGGGTGGCTGCAGAGGGATCGAAGAAGCCGGTGGCGGGAGCGTGCTTCAATGGCCCGTTTCATGATTTGCAAGGGCTGGGTGAGCCGCGCTACTGGGAGGGAGCCTGAGAGTCCTGTTCAAGGACGTCTCACTGTATAGACCCGTTGCACCAGTATGCATACCCATAGATATGACCCATCGAGGAGATCTACACCTCCCGATCTCCATCTCATGGCTGACGCAGTGACGACGATTTCAGGAGTCCAGGACGATCCGATGTTCCCGATTTTTGCCTCCGCGTTTCACAAATAGCGAGTCGGGGATCTCAAACTCGAGTCGGTCAGGAAATGTTGAGATCGTTGAGCAACATCAAAAGGCCATATATACAGGTCTAACCCCATCTACAGACTGGACGAGATATCAATCACACTGCCAACATGTCTGAACTGATCAAAAAAGTGTTTGCGGACAAGAAGGAGCAGGTGAGTTCGTCTCAGTGTTCAGTCCAAAACGATCCACTGACCCCACTCCACAGGATGAAGCGTGCGTCGCAGAGGATGTGTTCTGGGTGATGTACTGACGATAGAGCAGTGTCTTTGTGACGTTCTTGACGGCTGGATTCCCAACTGCCGATGCGACGGTGCCCCTGATGATGGCGCTGGAAGCCGGTGGTGCGGACATTATCGAGCTTGGAATCCCCTTCAGCGACCCCATTGCCGATGGACCAGTAATCCAAAGGGCCAACACGGTAAGTCAAGACTTATATCGTCCGTAGAGGCGTTACTGATGCTGGGATAGATTGCTATTGAGAACGATGTGCATTATGAGAACTGCCTGGAGTACGTGAGGCAAGCTAGAGCACAGGGCCTGAAAGCCCCAGTGATCTTCATGGGTGAGTGATCAAAGTCTTCTGGCATATTGTAGGGGTGCTAACGTCGAGTAGGCTACTACAATCCCTTACTGGCGTACGGAGAGGAGAAGGCTGTTCAGGACGCTAGAGAGGCCGGAGCGAACGGATACATCATGGTCGACCTGCCGCCCGAGGAGGCCCTCCACTTCAGAGACATCTGCAAGTCTGCAGGGTGAGGAAATTGAGACCTGCGATGTGGTGGGAATTTCCGCTGAGTCTTTCGCCTTCTGATAGCATGTCCTACGTCCCTTTGGTGGCTCCATCGACCAGCATCGACCGAGTCAAGTTCTTGACCAGTATTGCCGACTCGTTCGTCTACGTCGTCTCCAAGGTACGTCTGTGCCGGCCGAGCTGGACGGACGTTGCTGACTATGACTTTAGATGGGCGTTACTGGATCTGCCGCCGGAACAGCCATGTCGGCCGGTCTGCCAGAACTCCTAACCCGAATCCGATCGTTCACCCCTGTTCCCCTCGCCGTCGGGTTCGGTATTGACAACCGGACACACTTCGACTTTGTCACCTCTGCCGGCGCTGACGGTGTTGTCGTCGGATCCAAGATCATCAAAGTCGTCCTCGACGCCTCGGCCAATGGCGACGCACCCAAAGCTCTCGAGGCGTACTGCCGAGAGATCTCGCTCAAAGGATCGGATAAAAAGCCATTGGGCCGAAAGCGAATCAATGACGACGTCAACGGTGAAGCGCCACCCGTCTTGCCTCTCCCCCCTACCGACCCCATGGCAAAGGACAGCTTGAAAGTGACCGAGAGCGGCAAGTTGCCCTCGAGATTCGGTATCTTTGGTGGAGCGTACGTTCCAGAGTCGCTGGTCGACTGCCTGGCCGAGCTCGAGGCAGAGTATTTCAAGGCCAGTAATGACCCCGAGTTCTGGAAAGAGTACGAGGCAATGTTCTCGTACATGAACAGGCCTAGCGATCTGTACCTCGCCGAAAGGCTCACAGAGGAGATGGGCGGCGCCAAGATCTGGCTCAAGTGAGTCCCTCTGCGAACAATATACTAGTAGAGTATTGACGCGTATTATAGGCGAGAGGATCTGAACCACACTGGATCCCACAAGATCAACAATGCCGTCGGACAGGTGAGTCGAGGATGACTAAAGCCGGAGCCATGAGCTGACGCTCCTGATAGATCCTACTCGCCAAGAGACTAGGCAAGAAGAGAATCATTGCCGAGACGGGAGCTGGTCAACATGGTGTCGCCACTGCAACCGTCTGCGCCAGGTTTGGAATGGAGTGTGTCGTGTACATGGGCGCCGAGGACGTCAGGAGGCAAGAGTTGAACGTGTTCAGGATCAAAATGCTCGGGGGAGAGGTGAGTAGAAGGTCCCATCACAAGAAATTCGATTGCTGACATAGTATCAGGTCGTTCCCGTGACATCTGGTACGCAAACGCTCAAGGACGCCGTCAACGAGGCTATGAGAGAATGGGTCACGAGACTCGACACCACGCACTACCTCATCGGTTCGGCGATCGGGCCTCACCCCTTCCCAACGATCGTCCGTGACTTCCAGAGAGTCATTGGCCGAGAGATCAAGTCTCAGTTGGCGGAGAAGGCAGGCAAGCTACCGGATGCGGTCGTCGCTTGTGTTGGTGGTGGCAGTAATGCCATTGGAACGTTCTACGACTTTATCGGCGACGAGTCGGTCAGATTGATCGGTGTCGAGGCCGGAGGCCACGGTAAGTATAATAGGTGAAAAGAGATCTGGGCTGTACTGACAAGCTTTGTTGCTAGGTATCGACACTGATGCCCATTCTGGTGAGTGCAAAGGAAGTGGTTTGAGCGACACGTAGCTGATCTTCGATAGCCACTTTGTCCAAGGGTGTCATTGGTGTCGTGCACGGTGCAAGCTCGTACATTATCCAGAGCAAGACCGGTCAATTGACCCCAACCCACTCCATCAGTGCAGGTGAGCAATCTATACCACGCGACTACCGAATACCTACTGACCACAACCCGCTAGGCCTCGACTACAACTCTGTCGGGCCGGAGCACAGTCATCTGAAATACACCGGCAGAGCCGAGTACGTCGTCGCCGACGACGCGCAGGCTCTGCAGGCCTTCAAGATGACCACCCAGCTGGAGGGTATCATCCCCGCTTTGGAGTCTTCACACGGTCTCTGGGGTGGAATGCAATTGGCCAAGACGCTGCCAAAGGACAAAGACGTCGTGATGTGAGTCGACGCCCTGTGACGCGTGGACAGTGCTAATTCAGTGTGTTAGCTGCTTGAGTGGAAATGGATCCAAGGACGTCGCCGAGGTTCTGCTCACGCTGAAGAAGAAGGAGTGGGCGGACAGGCTCGACTGGCACGTCGCGCAGTAGACGCAGTGTCGTCTCTAGACTACCGAGCGCGGAGAGATGCATCTTCTGCAATAGCCCATCCGTGTAGCCGCATTCTCGCAATTGATAAAGTCTTCATGATAGACTACTTGACTTATTACTGCACATTGCATTGACTATACACACTCTGTCCGATGATACTATCACAATTCGTTGTCCTGGTATATAGACAGCATCCTCTCTTCCTCTTCTTCCCCTCTGCCTCTGGCAGGACGGGGCGAGTTGAACTTTCCACTATCCTCCTTCCAGCCGAAATCCGAAGTTGTAGCTCCGAACGTCAACAATCTAGGCGTCACCGCGCTCCTCTCCGACCTGGGCGCCACCGCCGCGAGGGACGTCAGCGACGCGGAGGACGTGCGCGAGTTGAGGGACAAGCGAGACGAAGGGGAGTTTGTCTGTGAATACCTAGAGTCCTGGGAGACGGACGCGTCGGAAGTCTTCCTCGGAGGTGTGGCCTCGGAAGTGGCGTCGGCGGGGTGATTCTGAGCCGGGGATGGCTGGGCATATACCTCTATACCGTCATAAGGCGAGTCTGAGAAAGCGGACAATGGGGCAACACTCGAATCCGCCGAGAAATGGGATTGCTCCAGACTCCCAATCCCCACAGACCCGTGAATGGCACTGAGCGTCGTGAGATTCGGATTGTTGGTGGCCTCTTGTTGTCGGAATTGTTCGTACACCTCCTCGTCGATCCAGAGACTTGGGGTGATTGCCTCTCTGCTCAGTTGCAATGGCGGCGCCTTTGGCTTTCCCTTCGAGCCCGACGCTTTTCTCCCCAAAGCAGGAGCAGAACGTGTGGCTGTGTCTGCGAATGTGGGGCGATGGCGGGAGGTCGGTTGTTCGTATTGCTTCACAGAGTCAACAGGCGGTAGTCTCTCCAAAGGGCGAGCAGAGAGGCGCCTGTTGGCAGGATCCGAAGGCGCTTCAAGGTCATAGGTGTACAGATCTGTCAAGGGCGAATGGGGTGGTAGTTCCAGTTGGCGCGGATTTGTTCCTGCGAAGGAGACCTCTGAGCTCGTGTCGAACAGTGCAGAGTTGATCTTGCCTGACGGGTGGCCGAATAGCGAGCTGGCAGTCTGCTGGGGTAGTGGGGACGACGGACTGCTGAGCTCCTCTGTCGATCCTCGGTTGGAAAACGCTGCCGCTGGCTGGGAGGATGACTTTGGGATCCAAGCAGAGGCAGGTAGAGGATCTTGACGAGGGTCCTGTGTGTGCTTGCCCGTCGGCGGGGATCGCAGGATGCCCTTTGGAGGTGTGAGTTGTCTTCCAAGCGGCGCCAATGGCTTCTGACCAAATCCTTGGCCTGTCGAAGCGGGGTACGTTGAGCCCACTCGATGATCCCCCGCCAGAGGGTGATGCGTAGGTAAAAGGCTGGGCGTGGAGGGTGATTCTGAGCGAATCGAGGCATGAGACGCCTCGGTCCCTTGACCGTAGCCCGGACCCAGGTCCATATTTGGCGAGCTGGCTTCGATCTGCTGACTGAACCGCTTGAGCTGTAATGGCGATGGATACCTCCCTTCCGAGGTCCCATACGTAGCTATTCCACTGGCCCCGTCGTCCAGCTCGTCCAAACCGTTCGACCCACTGCGCAAGGTGTATCCATCATGGTCTAGGTTGTCGCTTCTGATCCATTCCATAGCGCGTCTCTCGTTCCCACCTCCGACTCGACGTTGACCGTCGACAACGCCATCCCTGCCAATATCCACCACTCCGGCAATGTAGCCGTCGTCGGGGACACGACCTTGGCCGGCGTTGATCCTGGCGTTGGAGCCGGCCTCTGTGGACTCGGGATAAAACCTCAACCAATGTGAAGCAGACTTGATGGACGTCGTCCGTGATTTACCGCTGATCTTGGATTTGACACTGCCCGAACGACCGGACCGACCGGATCGAACGGATCGGGTGGATGGTGCGCGAGCGCCGAATCGCGGTCGGGAGAAGTTGAGCGTTTGACTCGATTTCGAAGGTGGCATCCCGACAAACGGCTCCGGACGGGGTTTAGAGGAGAAGAAGGCCGAAATGGCAGAGAGACGGGATGCCGGTCGAGTCGACATGTTCTTCGACCCGAGGTCGAGTGTGAGCTGTGGTAGAGGTATGCGATTAGTCAATGAACAAAAGCGAAGGGACCTTAACTTACTCTTAGCTTCTTGCTCTTCTCCCCTTCGACCAGGTCGCCATCGTCGCCAAAGTGACCCTCTGAACCGACCTTCTCGTCCCCGCCATCCGCCTCGAGCTCTCTGAATCGCCTCTCCCAGTAATCTACCGTTCCGACAGATCTGCCCGTGTCGTCGTCTCTGCCCATTCGTCTTCTGAACCACATGAGCAGGCAGCAGAGGGAGCACAAGCCCAAGATCCCGCCCAAGACCGCACCTGCCACAACAGCGCCCTTGGGCGATGACGATTCGGTCGTCGCTTGAGCGCCAGCTGAGGCGATGGCGGAATAGGCCGAAGAGCTGTAGATCGAGGAGATGGACGCATAAGCACTTGATGAATGCGTGACGGACGAGTAAGAGAGAGCAGGCTCGGTATTGCTATTACTGCGGACTGGCTGGGAGCTCGATATTTGAGGCTGAGTTACACTCGAGCTAGAGGCGATGACGGTTGATGGGGGCGGTGGGGAGGGCGCTTGGTTTCGGGTTTGCGAGACTACACCTTGGAAAGTGGATTCCGAGGGTGTCAAAATAGCCGGAGGGGGGGTGAACTGCGTTACCGGTTCCTGACTTTCCTTCCCTCCATCGCCATCACCCCCTCCCTTGTTTGTCTCCGCGGCGGGCTTGCCGCCCGTATTGGTGGGCTGACGGCCGTCCGGGCAGGGCGAGTATATCGTCCTCTGGGGCACGACGCTCGTGAGCACCGTCTGGGTGTTGACCACTTCGGTCACGGTGGAGGTCATGGTCGGCGTGACGGTGACCAAGGACGAGGTCTGCTGAGGACCGCATTTGAGTCCAAAGGCATCGCATTGGGTGTGGATGAAGGTCGTGAGGGAGATCGCGGGTTCGCCGAGGTATGTCGACAAACTGGTGGCAGTCACTTGGACTTGGGTCGTGATTTGCGTGGTGCCATATAGCGTCACAGAGGGGATTGGAGCGCAAGCCATCTTGCCGGTGCGGTATTCAAGTCGTCGCGTCGAAGATTGAGAACGAGGGTGAGAGATGGAAGAGAAGTGATATCTCGCCTTTGTCCCAAGACTAGGGGAGGGAGTGTGGTGAACACCTGAGATCGAGTCACCTGGATTCTATCCTCTTGGATCCAGTTCCCGGGCTACCTCCTCTCCAGGTGGTGTATCGGCCAGCGAATGTACATGAGAAATTGTGAGAGAAATTGTGAGTGAGTGACACATCCAGATTGAACATCAACCCTGACCATTACGACCCCGACCCACGGCAGGACTGACCCACCTACACTGTTGGATCGAACGGAAGTCGCTTTGATCAGCCCATTCTTCACTCACCCCGTACACAAAGGACGAAGAGAATGCAGGCCGGATGAAAAGGTGCCTTTGACTCTCGGGTGATTACCTCTTCGGGATGGGGACAAAGGGACTGGCAAAAAGCCAGTGTCGGGGTGAGTCGAGTACTCACTCATCCTTCGATCGCTCCTTTGATCCGCATGCCGATGAAACCCCTGTACGCCTTCCTAAGTTTGATCGTGTCAAGAATCAGCGTACACCGGACCCCTTTGATCGGGCGCATTGATGTCGAACCGTGACAAGCCAATGGCTGTGAGTGCCGCCCAGCTACCAGCAAGACAGTCAATATCACCCTCTCCATATAGGTGCATGCAATCGTCCGGTTATGGCGGTACGACCACGCCTCGAACTGTACGTCGTGTACTTTCACGTCTGTATATTTTATCAGGCCGGCGGCCGAGTCGGATGGGACATGGATACGTGTATACAAATGCGTAGCGGATTCGATGCGATATAGCGTGATGACAGTCGAGTACCAATAGTACGTCGAGCTGGATAGGGCTTTGTTGTCGATCATCTGTGCTCGGGGGAACAGTAAGCGAGCACCTGGAAAGGGCGGATCCAAAGTTCGCCTCCGCCGTAACCGATGCAAGCGTGGTCGTCGTTCAGTAGACATTCTGAACAGATTATCAGCAGGTCTCTCTGGCCGGGTATCCTCATACTCACTGCCTGGATGTTCGCCTCTTAAGTGTATGTCAGCTTAGGAGTCGCACTTGCCAGATGTGCACTCACGCCTCGTAGCTCCCCTTGGCGATGAAGATCGGTGTGCCGTTCTTCTCACGACCTCCTTCGACAGGGTACCACCCCTCCACCGCGGCCTTCTCCCCATGTGCGTAATTGCGCCATCGGAGCGTGTTTGAGTCGCTGGACCCACACAGGACCTCGTAGATGTCAAGCGTGTGCTCTCGCCCGCCATAGCTGATGGAAGCGCTATTGATCAGATGCGAACCGGCTCTAAAAATCGAGCATTAGCCACAACTCCCTTCCAGGGTTTCAGTCGCCGTCACTCACTTGCCGAGGTGCATACCTCCCTCCCAGTATGCTCTAGCAGCATAGAGGATAGTACCGTTCTGCTCATGGCCCATCGGTAGCGCATCATCGGGTAGTCTGCCGCCTCTCTCGACGAGCTTCCATTGGATCAGAGGCTTGACTCCTTTGGAATCTACAGGCCTCGTCAGCGTCTCTGGGTGCAGGTCAGACTCACCCTGTGCATAGAACTCCGTTCTCGCTCTCGCAGCCTTGATCCACTCATCCTTCCCGTGCTTCTCTCCCCATTTGGTCCAAGTATCCCTCTTCATATTCTCGTCGGCTCCTTCGCCATTGTACGCCCAAATACCGACACCGCCAACTCGCCAATGCCTCTTTCCCTTGAGCTCGTCTTTCAGCTCGTCGTGATCTTTGGCAGAATGCGCCTCCTTCTGCGCTGTAATGTATCGGAGCGACTCGGTGACTTTCTCCGAGACGAAATCGACATTTGACGCCAGACTTCGTTTCTCATCGCTGACCGAGGGAAAAGCGGTGCTGTCTTGCGGAGCCATATCATGCGGTTGCTTTTCGAACATTGCGGGTGACTGGTTCTGTGTGTGATTAGGTGGTGTGGAGGAAGAGGTGAAGATGGAGGGAAGACTGGAGATCAATCTACCGAATCCAGAGCTGGCTTGGTCGTATGCCGGAGGATGTGCCGGGAGTTGCTGGTATTGGGGTGGGTTTGCCGTCGCCACTTGTGTCCAGAGCTCAGGGTTCTCAGTTGGCTATGAAGAGGAAGAGGTTGAATGTCAGAAATACAGCTCCAACGAAAGAAGGAATTGAGGCATTTTATCGCTCGCCCCCGGAGATCAGAGGACAAGGGACAGAATCACTCACGGCTCCACTTGTCTCGAGGGAACTTGTGTGTTCCTTCTCGCAGCGCCAGTAACAACCGCTATACCAAGTCACAACTCCGGGTTGGTACGTCGTATTGTCGTTCCAGCGTGGTGGTACTGTAGACTGTCTGGACATGGTTGGGCTGGGGACGTTGCTGGAATGAGTCGAGAGCGTGGAATATAGGATGGGGAAGAACGATCGCACTAGGCTATGCACTTCGGGGTGGCGACTAGAAGTGGAGGTGGAGTTGGCGCTAAAAAGGTGACCGGGTTCACCACGTGGCCAAATCCAGTACTCTAGGAGATCCTAATTGACGCTAACGTAATGCTACGAGCTAATCAGCATTAATAATATTATTAGCGCGATTTCTTAGTTCACTTGGCTTCGTCCTCGCTGCTGAATGCCACCGAAGATACATCGAACAGCGAACAGAGGTGCTCCACTGCTCATCGATCACGATCAGTGAAGAGACGCGATAATGGTTGGGCCAGGTCGAGGGCAACGCGCGACAGATCCGACAGACTGACTCACCCTAAGGGTCCAAGCTGGGCGAAGGCTCGCCTCCGTTCCCCTCCGGAAGCGGATCGATCGATGCTTCAGCAGGGCTATGCGTTTGCCTGTGCACATCATTCATGCTCACTCGTGAGAAGGTGTAGACAGTCTTCGTCGTGGCGGAGTAAGAAAGTAGGACGTACGCTTCTGGCATGGCACTCAGGAGTCGGCACCATCTCGTGCCGCTTCGAGCGCGCTATGATCGTTGTAGCGAACACGAATTCTCGACGTCGACCGCGGTGTTCCAGTCTCAAACATCTGACGCGTACTATTCCCATACGGTCTGTCCCCCTCTGCCTAGGCTCTCGATGCATACCGCGCGTGATTTGCCTTGTCTGCCCGAGTTGAGACAGGTCGCAGATGCTCTAGACCTGTTATAGCGCTCAGAGTGACTTTGCTTTTACTTTACCGCAGGCGGACGCAACCGAACCAACCGGGTTTCCAAGCCTTCCTCGTAGTTGCTCCCCCTTACCTTTTACCTCTCTCAGCATCTGTCTCTGTCTCTCTTTGTCTCTGTTCCCAAAGGCCCGACTCGACCCCGTTCGCCCATTCATACATATCCAGAGTCGTGCAGTGATACCATATACCAGCAAAGTTGAGAAGGAAACCCAGCCAGATCTGCAGCCGAGATTCAACGAACGAACACCCAAACGACCGACTTTCGTGATACCATATACCCAAGAGATCACCTACAGCTAGCCAGTCAAGGTCGATAGTGAGAGACCTGTGTATAGGTGAGTCAATGTGCATGGTTCTTCCTGTCATTTCTCGACCTGGAGGTGGGCCAGCGCTGCGCTTGTTTGAAACTTGGATTGCCTGATGACAGGGGTATGGAGGCGCAGAGTACGGGTATCGCGTCGCAGGAGGCTCGATCAGTTCTTGGATCGCGAGGTCCTCGCTACCAACGCACATGTGTATAGGCGCTCGAGCTGATCTCAACCATAGTAACGCACTCAGTCATACGTGACTTTCATACCTCCTGGACACAGCTCGACTGGCCGCCATGGACCTATATACCACATCGTTCAGCTATCCTCATCCCAAGCCCCATTCCTTACGGTCGAATGCCTCACCTCTCGCTGCCTCGGCTCTGAACCTCCCTGGGTCGGCATCTGCCCCACCTGTTCCCCTGCCCAACGTCACATCCGCCACAGCTCCCGCCAAAAAGGCCACAGGAGCACCCGTTACTTGGTCCCAGGTGGAGAAGGAATGGGAGGCGATCCAAAAGCTCGCGCTGGACATCACCTCGAGAGAAGGATGTCTAGTCACTGTGAGCAAGGAGAGCGTCAATACCGAGCTGGGGGCGACACAGACTGGACCTGGACCAGAGTCGGATACGAGTGCTGCTGCGCCAACGGCAGTATGGAATTTTCACCTGTCGGGAGGGTATCAGTCGGTCATGGCAGCGCGAGGGGCCATTCTGAGGGAGATTCCAAGGGACAACAGGACGTGTCTCAAGGTTCCTCGGACGGATATCCTCGAATCCCCTCTTGCAGCCGTCAGCCCGCTCAAACCCGACGTACGACGACGCTTAGACGAAATCGCATCCGAGAGCAAAGCGCATATCGCAGTGATGAACTTCGAGATCCCAGGAGGAAGTATGGCCACCACCGTATTGGCCACAGCGGATGGCAGTCACGCCGGCGGCACGGATGCCGTACCCAAATTGCCTGCCTCGGAGTCTTTGGGTACCGGGAGCGATAGGACGAGTCTCGATGGCGCCGGATCAACGAATACAGATCCCAATTCCGTCAAAACTACTTCCACCACAGCCGACACTCTGTCGACTGCGGCCACGACTGCCGGTACCAGCGCTACGTCAAACAACGGCACCGTGACGTACGGCTTGGAAACGGAGAGAATGTGCGAGCTCGTGATCACGGGTGATATTGAGAATGTTGAGATTGCCAAAGTCCGCTTGTTGGTCATGCTGGATGAGTTTGTGAGTCTTGCTGCAAGGTAATGGATGAGAGTATACTAATGGCTCTGGTGTAGAGTGGCTTGCACGCCGAATTCTGCGATATAGACTACAAGCTGCATAACATAATCGCCTCGCGGAAACGATGCGTGATCCAGTCGATCCAAGAGGATACGGCGACGAATATCTACCTGCCGATCTCCTTGGTTGGAGTCCTGAACGCCCCCCAGCCTGGGTCCCAGCAGAACACTGGATATCGGAACATGACGATGGGACACCAGAATGCCAATCTCGGTATGCCAATGGGAGGCATGGGTATGAATGCTCCTGGGATGGGCATGGGTATGGGCTCTCAACAACCTCATCTAGGCGGAATGGGTATGGGCGGCCATCATGCTCACAACCAACATCTCGGCCATCAGCAGCCTCATCAACCTCACAGAGGTAATCACCCACCGATATACAACCCGCATCAACACGTTCAGTTTCCGTATCAGCCTCAACCTATGGACATAAATCCGCAGACAACGAGGGGGATGCCATACTCTGGACCGGGGATTCAGCACTACGGCCACGGACATCACGGCATGAATGGGATGAACAGCCCTCACCCTGGTCACGGAGGTCCTCCACCCATGTCTGTCAACCACACTGGCATGTCGCACATGTCACACACGTCCCACGCTCCATCGCAATACTCCGACAGCCGGATGGTGAACAACATGTCCCATCTGAGCGTCAGTCCTCTTCCCGGTCACGCTCAGCCCCACGGGTTCAACCTCGGACACGGCGCACCTCATCGCGGCCCAGGCCACATGGGTCTATCGGGCCATAATGCCCATACTCCGGGTATGGGTATGAACATGCCCTTCCCGGCCAATGGTCAGCATCACCCACACGTCGGACCCGGTGGACACATGGGCATGCAGCAACCGCAGAACATAGGGATGGGGATGCACGGCATGAATCCACAAGGTGGGCCGGGAGTAGGACCATTCGGAGCTGGATCCCACCCAGGTTTGAACGTCCATGGCGGGGAGCAGGGTAAACTGGGCAAAGCGAACCAGATTTGGATCACAGGAGAGTTCTTTGGGGTACAGCGTGCGAGAGACATGCTGCTCAACGTCGCGATGCAAAAGGTGGGTTATGAGCTCATCCTTGAAGTCGCAAGAGTATTTGCTGATTGGGCGTAGAGCAAATTGGTCATTTCGAGAGACACCGCCATTCTACCCCGAAAACTCGATTGGCTGTTGACTGAAAGGCTTGAAGAGGTCAAGTCGATAATGAGCGATAATGGGACGTATATCCAAGTCCCATCGGTCGGTTCCCAAGCTAGTCTCATCACTGTCTTTGGTGACCACCGGGTGAACATTGAGCGGACTATCAGGAGCGTCATGGGCTTGGTGAGTGGTCCCTCCTATGTTGTGTGGGAGTGCAATCTGATCTCGATGTTAGGCTTGCCAATTCTACGTCGCCTCGTTCTGGCTCTTGCCAATCTCGTTCGACGTGCTCATGCCACAGGCTACACTCAACCCTGCTCAAATGCAGCCGATCCTCAAACGCATCTCTCACGAGACGGGCGCCGAGGTCGTCTTCAAGAGCAATTGCTTTGAGATGCATGGTCTCGAGCAGGAAGTCCGAGCAGCCGTCATGCTCGTGCTAGAGCTGGACATCATCCTGGTGCGTACACTCGATACAGCATATGTGGAAGCGCAATGACTGATCCGCGATGCCCCACTTAGAGCTTCCACCACGAGATCCGATTCCAGATCGAGCTGGCCAACGAGCACCGCGAGTTTATCTCGGGCAAGAAGAACGGCAAGATCAACAAGATCATGAAGATGGCCGGAGTCAAGATCAAATTCGAGACGTTCAACGATTACAACTTCCTGATGGACATTTCCGGCTCCGACCTCGGATCAATCCAAGGTCTCTCGATGCTTCAGGAGGAGCTCCCGGCAGAAGTGTCGTTCCACGTGCCGGAGAGTTATCACAAGCGGATCATTGGCGTTGGAGGAAAGAATATTCAGAGGATAATGAAGCTCTATGGTGTCTATGTCAAGTTCTCCAATGCCGAAGAGTTTGCCGCTCTTGGTGGATACTCGGACAACGAGGATAATGTGGTCGCGAGGACGCCTGCAAAGAACGCCATCAACTTGGAAAGCTTGAAGCAATCTGTGATGGAGATGGTGAACCCGAAGGTAAGTGATACCCAAGTGACAGAAGCACGCTGCACTGCTGACTTCTGATATCAGGACAAAGACTACACCGTCGAGTGCGTGTCCATCCCAAGGCGATACCACCGTACACTCCTGGGCGAGAAGAGCATCTTCATCCACGACATCGAGCAGAAGACAAACTCGTTAGTCCGCTTCCCGTACAAGGAGACGGCCAGCGATGTGGTTACGATCTTTGGACCCGAGTCACAAGTTCACATTGCCGCAGCCATGCTCCTCGTAAGTCGCTCAACCACAGGAGGCTCGCATCTTAAGGGATAGCAGGCTGATGTGATCTTGTAGGACCACGTGCCCTTCGAAGCCGACCTACATGTGCCGCCAAACGCCGAGCTCACCAAGCTCGTCACAAGCACAGAGTTTATCCTGTTCACCGAGAAGATCAAGCGTGATCACCAAATCGCCATTGTGCCGTCTGCAAAGTTCGGTCAAGGGGATGAATCGATCTTCAAGTTCCGATGTCAGCGGAGTAACATCGATTTCCTGGGCACAGCGAGAGATTCGCTCGAGGAGTTTTTGGCCCAGCACAACATCCAGGTGTACCCTTCAAACGCGCAGAAACGTGTGGATTCCTTTGCCGATGCGTTCTTCCACTTCAACTCGAAACTCTTGGCCGGCGGTGCCAGCAAGAATGCCGGTGAGTCTTTTTGACTGCCGAGGGCGGACGGTCAGAACTGACATGTCGCAGAAGGCGAGAGTGAGAACTTGGTGGAAAGGCGACAACGACCTGTGTCGGTGGCGACAGACGTCAAAGCGCTGTTCGACGGACCTCAGCAGCCAGGGGGACCGTACCGATCAGTTGACGACACGTTGGGATTCGCCGGTCCATTGAGCTACCACGACCCGAGACGAGTGCCCGATTACTGGCAGCCGAGCTCTGTGCAGAGTCTTGCCTCCAACCATGGTCGATCGGAGGAAGGCGCCAGTAAACGTGATTCCGACCCCATCATCGAGCATAAAGTCAGACAAGCCTCTGCCCCCTCGCACACTCGAGTCTCCAACCGAACCCAAAGTCTGGACATCACCTCGCTCAATTTCTCCAGAAGCCTCAATGCCTCTCAGTCTCAGTCCAACTTTGGCCCGATGCCTCCTTCGCCCAACACTGGCGCGATCACCTCGAGCCCTAGTACAGCCACCGCGCAGTTCTTCCCCGGACACGGCTTGAGAGCCAATACTACGGGTAGGAACAATATGGGTAGCTACGACAGCGCCATCACCGATGTCACACATGGTGAGCGGTTTCCGCATAGTTGGCTTCGAGGAGGAGTGCTGATGAATCGATAGGCCTAAACAACATTTCCGTCACGCATCAATGAGCCTCCTTCCCACTTATCGGCAACAATGACCCTTCCCACTTATCGGCAACAATGACCGACCATGTCAGAGCCAACTTGTAATGAAGTAAACTCGTCCTGGGACCCAGCGTTTTAGGACAAACATATACCCTTCACACTTGATTCTCCACATTTTGATATCTAGCTTCTCTGCACTTTCCAACGGACCCCATTGCATACGCACACCCACATCCACGGACAGTGACCCATCGCCTTCTCGTAGAAATACCTCTTCAGTTGGTCGGGTGCTTTGTAGTCAAACACCACCCCTTCCACTCTTGTCCATTGACATATTTCATCAGTATCATTACTCTACATGCATGTTGCGCGATCTCGCCAATGACGTCGCTCGCTGTCCGCGATGTGGGGAGGAGACCCGTCCCGTATTCCAGTATGCGATTACATTGCCTGCTCGGGCCTATGGTGTAGTCGGTGAGAATGACACTGCTTGATCTCGCCTATTCGTCCTTCCCTTGACCGCCCTTATCCCCCTGCATCTTCTTGATCCTATCCAGCTGATCTTCGGCCTTTGGCGGTGCCTTGGCAGCTTTCGCCGCAGCAACCTTCTCACGCTCTTCCTCTATCTTTCGATGTCTCTCGGCCACCATGGCTTCGGCTTCTTTCGACCTTCGTCCCCAGTACTCGCCCATCAATCCGACAAACTTGATGCCATCGCCGGCTCGGGCCGTATCTGTAAAGTAGCCCAGATTCCGCTTTTGCGTACCGTCGATCCATGAACGACGATACTGCTCGATCAAGCGGAGGCCCGGGGAGAAGACCTGGTCGCAGACAGTCGGTAAGTTGAGTATAGGGAAGAATATCGATGTGAACGGCAAGAAGAGTAGCGACCTACGCAAGAGGGGGTCTTCAGCACTGGAGCGTAACAATACATATACTGCGACCTTCACTCACCCATTTGACCCCCAGTCCATCCACTCCATGACGGGCTGTTCGCCCTTCCGCCTCAACAGGCTGTCGCCACCTCTACTTGCCGTACCAAAGTCGTGCTCTCCATCGTCGTACTCCATCTCCTCCATGTATCTCCCTACCACCCCGTCTAACGTGCCACTGACATAGATGAAGGTGTATGGCTCGACCCTCCTCTGCAGTGCTTTGAACGGGTTCCATGTCCAGCCTTCAAAGAATCCAGAACTGCTCCCCGAAGATGAAGGTGGCTGAGATGGCTGACTCGGAGTATCTTGAGATTTGTTCAAGGGTGGCAGTACTGTCGCTGGGTTGTATGCGAAAGACGGGTTGAACGAAGTTGGAAAAGGCGATCCACCTACTACCTGCTTCCCAGAATCGTCCTCGCTCTCCGACGCTGCTCTCAATCGAGTCGGCTTGGGAGCTCGATATCGAGCCAACTGAGCTTTTTGATCTGGCAAGGGCGGCTTCTTGCGCAGGCAGAACATCCTGCACATAGGTCGGTCGTCCGCCCGTTGCATGCAAAATGACCAGCACTTTTCAGGCATCTCCGGTGTCTTGGGCTTGGGCTGCATCTCCTTCGAGCGGATGTACATGGCGAATGGATCGAGCTCGGAAGCCATCAGAGGTGGGCCTGTTGGTCCCGTAGGTGGAAGGTGGGGATTCGATGGGTGGGTCTGTGAGGACGAGCTCGATTCGGCGGAATGGCTCGCATCGTGTGGCGAGCGATTGTTGGAATGTCGATCGCGCGAGGGTCCCGAGGAAGACGATCCAGATGCCCCGTGCGGGGTCGATGACTCTCCAGCTGACATTATGTGGGTGTCGTGGTCGATCTGAACCTAGGTATGATATAGCGGAGTCTGTAGATAGCAGATGGTGATCGGATCAGTTGTGGTGGTGACCAAGTGGTGACTCATCGTCGACTTTTGGCTGCTGCGGCAGGTCGGCGACGATCTCGATCATGGCTGACGAGACCCAGCCGCTATCAGCGCGGTTAGCCACGTGACCAGAAAAGTTGGGATCCGCGATCGTTGCTTCAGCCTGGCAGCTTGCTGGTCTGAAGTTCAAGGCATGGATGTGCTCAGGTCCCACTGCTTGACAATCATCTGTCGAGTGCAATCCCGACTGCACAAGTACTCAAGTCATCGCTTTCATCATGGAGACACCGGCAAACCCGGACGCACAGCCGCCTGTGGACCCAGGAGTCGAGAAGATAGACTCTACGATCAACTCGTACCCGGACCCTCGGGAGTCAGATGGACCTCTATACGAGTCAACGGGTCTGAGTGGGAGAGATGCTCCTGGGCCATCGACGACGTACATTCCGAGAGAACCTTCACCCCCCTTGCCCGACTTTCGACCCGCTCAGCATCCGTTGGACGATGAAATGGACGAGCTGGACGAAGACGACGAGGTGCTGGCGACTTTACCAATATACCTCTCGCCAAGTTTGTACCCCCATCTCAGCGTCTTTCAGTATCCACTACACCACAACCCCATTGCGGTGCCCGTATGGGCTAGAGATAGAGGCAAGACTGTGACGTCGCGGGTCAAAGAGGCTGCTGGGAGGGTAGAGGTGGAGATACCTATAGATGGAAACGTCAATGTCTGGCGGGAAGAGCGAGCGAAAGAGGTGGGATTCGTTTCGGAATCGCAGGCAAATGGTAATGGAGATGTGGAAGGTGGTTACGGATTCGGGGGCAGGGGTGCTGGGGATAAGGACAAAAAGAAGAAGTCGAAGAAGGACGAACAGGCAAAGGCCTGGGGAGAAAAGTCGAGGTTGACATCAGAGGTCGTGCCCTATGCGACGGGCTACTACTCTGGCGTAATACAGGATGGTGAGTGGTGCCTGGGTACAACAGGAAAGTTATGGATGTCTGGTGCTCATGCCTCGTTTTAGGTGCTCTACACTTACACCCGATTACAAGGGTACTGCAAATGAGAACGAATTTGACGTATTTGGACGACCGGGACACAGAGCAGAAAGAGCACAAAAGGAGATATGCCGAGGACATGGACGGTGACAAGAAGAAGAAAGCCGCCCCCGCTCAATCCCGACCAAGTGTGAGCATCAAATTTGCGAACACAATCTGCAATTCAGGCTGACACTTTGTGCAGATACCCGTGGACGAGACGAATGATGGCTCCGGGTCCATCAAAGACTTCAGGCACAAAATGTGGTCTCTAGTGCAACGGGAGGAAGAGGATCCATGGCAGGAATATGCCTGGAAGGAGGGTGATGTGAGTGTCAAACCGACTCAGTCCACCACTGCTGGTCGCTAGAGAGTGATGACGCTGATGGATGACAGAACGACGAGGTGGTGGCTAAGATGGCCAAGCTGCTGGTCCCGCCCGAGAAGCAGGGTCGACTGAAGTGCACCACCAGAGGACTGGACTATCTCAACAAGGCTTGAGAGGTCTGAGCTGGAGATCCACATCGATCGATACACCATATACGCCCGTTATGACATTACGCCCAATTGCTGTATGCAATCAGAGGAGACAAAGACCACGCGGCTGCGAGTGCTCTGCCGACAAGGCTGTTTTCTCTCTTCTACCATTCAACCTACGAGCTAGCATCGTTGACGAGGGAAGAGCTGTGCTGTTGCCTGGACAGCTGACATGAGCCTACAACTATGGGCGGCTTCGAGGTGCCTACTAAAACATGCAGACCTCCTCCGACACGCAAACACAGGTCTCCCCTTTTGACTTACTCTACAACTTACAAGCACTCCCTCCAGTTACGCTGCACCCAAAAAAAAAATCGTTGAATCGATATGGCATCACCCGCTCACAAGGAGTATTACTGAGATGCCTAACCACGCCTCCCAAGCCACTCCGAGGCCTAACCAGGCGACGCAGAATCAGGCGCCCAAAAAACAGCTCTAATTATATTGTACTTGTGAAATGCACCAACGCGCTTTGTGAAATGCGCCAACGGCAAGTTGTGAAATACAACAATCTGCACAAGGTCGTCACACGGGGCAGTATTGGGATGCCTAAAGACCCCTCACGACAGCGTCTGTAGACCTATCTGACAAAAACCCAAAATAGGCGTCTCAGAAACAGCGTTCATGAAGTCCGAGGTTCGCCTGGCGATGGATTGAGATTTGAGCTCCTAGTCCTTACGCCGGACAGTCACGGAGCAAGGAATGAGTGGTAGCTCTTCGTGAGGTGAGGCATAGAGCTGGTACCGCGAGCTGGAAAGTTCGAGCGGTCGGCACTGTACCGATGACAGAGACAGTCTTCATGCAGGATCGCTTTCCTCTCTACGCCTACGATGAAGAGAATGTCCGTCACGCCATGGGCCGGCGCGTCGACCATCCCGACAGCAAGGTCTATTTCATGACTTCGAGAAGGCCTGTGTGCCTGTCGTCTAGGTGAAGGGCGCTGCTCGTCCGATACAGACTCTGATCTCTGGATGGCAGTCGTCGTGTGATGTTGCAGGCCGCTTGACAGACGACATTGACCTCGTCTGAGCGACCGAGACCAAGTGTTCAAGACTTTCGCTTTCCTTACAAGGACGTTGGATCGAGTTCGTGAGTCATACATGAGGGTCATACATGGTCATATTATACTCTTACAACATGGTCATGGGTGTCACTCTGTACCACTGCCTACTGCGTCACCTCCGACTCAAATACCACAACGCCCTCTGGCGATCATGGCTTGCTGAATGACATCCCATCGTCATTCGCTCCGACTGTTCTTCGGGCGACGTTGACATCTCGTTCCTTGAGCGCAAACGCCCCCACCACATCGACATCCGCCTCGCTGACCTCCTCGTCCTCTTCACCCTCCTGGCCTTCCTCCTCGCCCTCAACCTCGGCCGGGGTTTGTACAAACCCTTGGTCCGGGGCAAAGGTGTAGCAGGTGGCCAGGGGGTTGAGCCAAGTTCTCGTCTGCCACTGCTCGTGCTCGGGGCATACTGGTGAGTCGAGCATAATCAGCATTGCACTAGGGCTTTTCAGAATGGTCATAGCTCACAATCATACACCGAAGGGGGTATACCCTGTCCAAACTGCATTTCCATGGCTTCCGATCCGAAACAAGCTCGATCTAGAGTCCCGTCAGTACGCTGCAGTCGTCGTCTCCGCAGATGGCGAAGCGGCACTCACGCTTGCCCGTGTCGAGATTGTGCAAGTGTCCACACTTGCCGTCCGTTCCTTCCAAGATCTCATAGTACTCCAAGTCCTCGGCGCCGTCCGCTCTCTTATCCATCCTCATGAATGGATGCCTCAAAGCCGCAGATGCGGTCAACCTTCTCGTAGCATCAAGCCGCAGTAACTTCCCACACAGGTCAATAGCGTTGTCGATATCCTCGATATGTTCTCGAGCCTCCGCTTTGGTCGGATTGGCGACTGGCGGCGTGTAGACATGTGGATTAAGTCTCAGCACTATCGACTGTAGGGTCGGAATTGTTGCGTCCAGAGAGGGTACGTTGGTGATAATGGTGCGATCTAGTCAAGACAGTGAGTCACGTCACGCTGATAAGGACCTCTTCGCTCACTATGTAGCATGGCACATCGCTCCATTTGCGTCCTGCCGAATATAGCCGCGATCTCAAGTAAAGCTTCGATATCGTCGCTCGAGGTGAAGACGGGGAATTTCAATGTCAGAATGGAGAGCAGTATGATTCCAGCCGACCACACGTCGATCGCTACGACTCGTCAGTCTGATCGAGTCTGAGTACTCAACCCTGAGCCTGGCTACTCACCGACAGTCTGATCTGGACATTTCAGCAGAACCTCTGGCGCCCTGAATCCTCGCGTGCCGGCTCTGTTGGTCTTGATCTGGAATCGCTTGTCGTCGTGCTGAAAGCCTATCCTGCCTTCTCCCAGCTTTGCCCTCTTGCGTGCATCGTACACTGCCTGCTCGACGAGTGATGTATCGCCAGTCTTGGTTCGAGTCCCGTGGAGATTGCCCAGCGTCGCTGGTGCATGTTGGCATGTTGGCTTGCGAGGGGGTTGATATCGCTACAAACAGTATCAGCGGGATGATTTCCTACTGGACAGCCTCGCTCACTTCTGCCAAGCCGAAATCACAGAGAACTCCCTCTGCTTTGGCATAGTCGAAGAGGAAGTTGGCAGGTTTCACATCCCGGTGGATGATGCCGCGTCGGTGGATGTCTTTTAGGGCACGGAAAAGGCAGATCATGTACTCTCGTAGATGAAAGGTATCCATGTGTTTGTTGAAGTGCTGGAAGCATCAGGTCAGAGCTGGATCATTCATGGGGTAGGCTTAACCCACTCGAAAGTCATCGGACTGGTGGTAGGGCAGCACGATGATCACTTGGTCCTCCTCCCGGAATGCAGTGATGAGCTGAGACACGAAACGGCAGCCTCTGCAATGGAATGTCAATGACACGAACGTTTGACCGTTGACCATTCCTTGACTTACCTAAGAGACTCCAAAATATGCAGCTCATTTTCTATTCTCGCCGGACTGCTAGTCGCCAGGATCTTCTTGAGCGCAACTTTCGAATACTCGGTCCTGGGTTGCTTCTCGTATGACGCGCCATCGTCAGGACCATCCCAGTACGAGTTGTCGTATGCCCCGTGAAAGGAGTCGTAAGCGAGGTATACCGAAGAGAATGTTCCTGGATGGTATGTCAGTTCTGAAACCAACGCTAAGACCGCCATGCTCACCCTCTCCGAGTCGATCGACAACCTGATACGGAAAGTCTTCTGATGGTCGGGTCAGGTGATCGATAGGCTCGCCGCAGTGTTGAAATCGATTGACAAAGTTGCAGATATCGCGCTTGACAGCCGTTCTCTCGAGTATCGGTCGATGATCCATTTCGAAAATGTCTGTGTCGCCCGAATGGTATGAGCTCGACATTTCCTCCTCGTCCATCTCGTCAGAGTTCTCGGTAGATGCAAACGGATCGCTCCGGAGCTGTTGGCTTTGGCGACTCTCGAGAACAGCGGACATTCGATCTTGGACCATCGTCGTTGTCGAGCCGCTTGCTACGGGATCGGGGCGAAGGAAGGTGCGGGTCATTGACCTTGGCGCAGCCAACCATGCGGGTGTCTTCGCGGCCTCCTCGGCAGCCTGCTCGTCCTCAAACTCGTCCTCCATCGCGTCTATCTGATCTTGCAGCTCTTCTAGCGCTTGCTCTTGCTGTTCCTCTGTCAATACCACTCCACCTTCCTCGTCATCCTCTTCGTCCTGTTCAGCTGGTTCGTCTCCTCCATCCTCGTCGACGCCATCTTCGTATTCGTCCTCATCGCCGTAGGGCGCGTTGCCTTGGGGCAGGTAGTCCTCCATATTGCCATGTGGCCCTGATGTCGAGGTATGGTGCTGTCTCCCGTTCTGATCGCCCTTGACCAGCTCGGAGAACAGCACGCTCCCCTCGCCATTCTCATCATCGCTCGTGCCTTGATTCTGCATACTGCCGTCTTCTTGAGGAGCGAAGAAGCTATCCGGTTCGGCGCCGGTGGTAGTGTACGCTGCGGCAGTCGAAGCGTTCTGATCTAACCCCTCGCCTGACACCTCATCGCGTTCGATCGGGGTGCCTTCTCTCGCGCGTTTCTTTGATGTACGCACATCCCCACCTAAGGGTGGACGCGTGTACAGGTTTGATGTCGAGGTGGAAGACGTACTGAGAGGTCGAGTGAGGAGGGGTGGTGCTAGAAAGTTGGCTTGTTGATAGGAACGCGGTTGAGGCTGGATGATACGAAAAGGGGACGTTGTCGCTGTCGTCGTCACTGCTTCCGAGGACATATCAAGGGCGTAGTTGCCACGGCGTAAGTGGGTGTCTCGAGCACCTGACTCAAGAAGGGGGTTGAGAAATGGAGAAACGTCGAGATGATCGAGAAATGCAATGTATCGAACGCGGTGCTGTGTTTTTGATCGCGTCGAAAAGGACAGGCGCGCCTGTATTCATTTCAACCTAGCTCCAACGCGGGAAGGCGGGTGTGTCAACTTGACACGACGCTCAGGGTCTACATGGAGCATTGAAGTTACTTGCAGTCACTTTCACCACTCCTGAGACTCGCCAAAACGTGGTATCATCCTCTTATGCTGCTCAAAGCTAGTTGCAGGGTGATGAAGAGGGTCAAAAGCAACATTTGTTAACGTTGTCGAGGCAGTATCGCACAAGGCAAGGTAGAGTACATAAGCATGCAAACAGGGCGCACTTTCATCAAATTAAGCTGCTTTGTCCGAGTGGTTAAGGAGATTGATTCGAATTATCTGTTATCAATTACCGTCAGGTGCGCAGGTTCAAATCCTGCAGGCAGCGTCTTAGCGATTGCTTTTTGCCTTTTTGCCGGGTACAGTGGTGCACCGTGACTGTCTCGCTGTTACCTATCGGTCTCCCTACAGATCCTGCATGGATAGCTGGACTACTGTGTGTTTTTTGGGGATTGGACTCTCGGTAGGTATAACAACGACAGCCGATGCATGCTGGCCTATACTAGCGCTACCGCCCACGCCCAGGGCCCAGGATCACAAGATGTGGCCCGAGGACATTAAACAGTAAGCGGACGTCTGTTGAGCCGTGGCGCACAGCTCATACTCGGGCGTGCCTCCTCTATTATGCCGATCTTTGCCAGTAGGGCTAGTCCACACCCGTCCATGCTTGCCAGTAGGGGTGATGATTCGTCACACGTCCCACTGCTCGTGCGCCAAGGCGGTGTTACAATGTTCAGACTTCGGCTTAGCTCCAGCCTTTCGCTGCTCGCTTTGTCAGCGGGGGGTCCGAGATCCTGTTCAAGAGCGCAGTATCTTTCTGAGGCAGCAGTCACTTTTTATCCGAGAAGGATCTAACATCGCCATTGCGTCGCAGCCCCAGGCCCCGAGGTCACAGAGTCACAAGCCAGTGACCAAACCTCAAGGTACCACACCTCACGAGTGGCAAAATGCTCTCCAGCTGTTGCCTGTCCAGCACGCCTGCGACAGAGGCCAGGCTTCGAAGCTTCTACGGAGCTGCACGACCATCCATGCCTCCCTCGAAGGGCTGAGCCAGCTACTGGCCAGGTGCATACACTGACCTACAAGACTCGCACGAGCAGGAATTTTATCAAAGACAGCAATGCCCCATCGCTCCTCCGGAGCCGGACTGATGCATCGTCATGACGTCACGACTTTTGCCAACTTCGAAGCAGCGCGCAAGCTGAGTTACGAGTAACATTTCTGGATGATCTCGATTCAGAATTCCATACTGCACACCGACATCGACGACGGCCTCATCATGTCGAAACGATTGAACAAGCGACAGCAGAGGGAGCAAGAGGAGCTCGAGCAGCTACGAGCGCAGGAGAGTGCGGTGCCAGCCGCCCCTGAACCCGATGCGACGAGTGGGGATGAGGTGAAGGAGAGTTCGGATGTGGATGAAGAGGAAGCAACTGGACCTGCCCCTGTCAATCCCTTCGCTGCAGTACGTCCTAATAATGAAGCGATCAGACATAGCCCACTGACTGACGAGCTATAGCTCGGCGGGGAGGACGACCAGGATGACGAGGATGAATCGGAAGAAGAGGCGCCAGCCGTGACTACAACGAAAAAGGTGAGTCGATCCATCGAGGGGTCTGGTCTGATCCATGTATAGAGCAAGAAGAAGAAGCCGAAGAAGAAGAAGAAAGCTCCAGCAGCTGGTGTAATCGAAGATGAGGACACGGCCCCAGCGACGCCGGCATCGACAAAGAGCAAGAAGAAGAAAGGACAGCCTGAGCCCTCGGCAGAGCTCGATGGGATGGATGAAGTGGATCGAGCTCTGGCTGAGCTCAACATGAAGTGAGAGGCCAGGTAGTAGCCAGTAAGCAATGATTCTAACAATAATCTCACAGGAATGGCGAATCCTCGACTACCCCGGCGATTACCCCTGCCACTGTTGCCGAGAACAGACGGTTCATGGCGTTCCGGAATCTGATGTCTGTCGATCCCAAGAACCTCGACGCAGACGCCGAACTCCGTCGTTTCTTCGGATCCAAAGTCGTGAGTGAACCTCCATGGAAGCTTATAGCTTGGAGCTAATGCTTCCAGATCGCCTCGTCTGCTCCGACGGGCTCACGGTCGCATCGACCGACTGCCTCCTCGAAATTGAGATACACGATCTCCAAACCAAAGCCAAACTACCCACCAGCAACCTCACTCGCGGGACTAACGATGCGAGAGATGACAGAGGAGGAAGTCGTTGAGGCGTACGAGAGGAGAGGCATCGATGGCGGAGAAGACAAGGGGGAGAAATGGTTCACGTTTGAGCATAATCCAGTATGGAGAGAGATCGAACGGCAGTTTATGGGTGCTGTCAGGTCACACGGTGGGTACACGCAGGTGTCGGTGGGCAACTTGGGAGATAGGTGCTGACGTCTCGCGACCCAGACCCGAACGAGCTCATGGCGTTGTTGCAAGTGTACCCCTGGCACGTGGACACCTTGTTACAGATGAGCGAGGTGTATAGACTACAGTCCGGTGAGTTTGTCGGTTCAATCCCGTCCGTTATCGTCTGACTCGCCTTAGACATTGGAGCCGCCTCCGACTATGCCGAAAGAGCGCTGTACGCCTTTGACCGATGCCTCCTGCCCGGCTTCAATGTTTCGAGCGGAGCTTGTCGACTGGACTTTGACAGAGTTGAGAACCGACCAATGTTCACCGGACTGCACAGGATCATATCGTAAGTTTCGAGCTCAGGAGCCTGACGTCGACAGCTCACGCCTTCGATCGCAGGTATCTCGGTAGAAGAGGGTGCTGGTTGACTGCGTTCAATTTCGCAAAATTGCTCTTCTCCCTAGATCCATTCGTAAGCTGCCACCTGGAAATGGTTCTCCAGCGAGCTGACTTTTCGTTCGTGTTTAGGGCGACCCTCATGGAGCTGCACTATGGCTAGACTTCTTGGCCGTGAAGTCTGGGAATGGAGAGTGGCTGATCTCGATGCTCGAACAAGCCGCCACAACGCCGGCCGCGGCAGTATGGCACGGATACCCCGGTATAGCCTATGCGCAGGCGTTGGCACTTCGAGCGGACGAAATGGCCAAAAAGCACGGAGTACACCACGAAAGCGAGTCGGCGCTGGCGGACGCGATGAAGACATTCCCTCAAGTCATCATCCCCTTGGCGGACAAAATCGGAGCTTCTATACCAGGTTCAGCAAGGTCACACCCCTTGCTGCAACTCGAAGCGGGGTACTCGGAAACGCCTCAAAATGTCATTCACCTCCTTTCCCATATCTACGTCTCGCGTTCCGAGGCTCTATGGAAGGAGCCCGACTTGGTGAAATTCTTCGAGAACGCTGTCAAAGCGGCGCTCGCAGAGATCGACTCGTCCTCGGCCAAAGACATGCGAGACGACGCTTTGGCAATGGTACAAACCCCTCGAGATCCAGTAGACGAAGAGATCAACGTCCCCTTGTTCATATGTCGACATGTGGTGTGTTCCGAGTCGACCTCATGGCTCGGTTTCTTACCACCCGTGATTCGAAATCGACCGGTGAATGCCTTTGACCCATTACCGCCTTCCACCTCGATCACGGACTACGACGCCGATTACTTCAGCGGAGCGAAACCCTCGCGAAGGAGGGGCGGCCCTGAATCAGCCGCGGGCGGCCGCGCTGGATTGATGGAGGGCTTTATGGAGCGATTGACGGGGGCAATGGAGGGTGGAGGAGAAGGATGGCAGGAGCGCGTTGCGGAGGTGTGGCGGGATCTGACGGGAAGGAGGGAGTTTGCAGGTATGCCCCAGGGTGAACGGGATGGCGTGCTGGAGCAGGTGAGTGCAGTCAAACGGTCCCTACCTTTCGACAATGTGTTGACGAACTACGCAGCTGTTGCAATTAGGTGGCCAGTTGACAGAAGACCAGAGACGAGCTGGTGGAGGGGGAATGCCCGGAGGCTTCCCCGGTGGAGAGGACGACCAGTAGGGCGCCGAGGAGATCTCTGCCGGCCCAGGTGGTTAAGAGATTGCGGATCTTGCATCACGGATACAGTCATGAGTCGCTGTTGCACCTGTACAACTAGATTACACACACTGTGCATATGTAATCCGCGCATGACATACTGACATTACAACCTGATCAATGCCAAGGGCAGACACAGACCCGCCATGATGCAAAGTATCACCCATGACCTGATCCGCTCCAAGCTCCTTATCCCGGTGTTCAATTTGGTGGAATTCAGGCGACGGTTCACTGTGCGCAAGAGGAAAATGACCGCATCTAGTGGGACCACCAGCGCGTTGAACGGAGGCACAAGCACCCCTCTCGTCCTATCCACCGACAGGGACTCGGCACCACCAAGCGATTCTTGCTCCGTAAACAAGGACGTGGTGGATAGTGAATCCTGTATAGCGAGAGCATGCTGAAGTCTCGCTCGTCTGGCGATATCGGTACCGAATTCCCTCTCCCACAAATCCCCTTCTTTCACAGCGCCTCGCCATCGTTTGCTGGACGATTGGTCATATTCCCGTAATTGTACAACCGCCCGAGAGGCTGATAGCGAGATTGACAGTATGACCAATGTGAGGATGGTGATGAAGATGGAGACTCGAGTTTCGTATGGCGATATCCCCGGTTCGACCGGTTCTTCCACGCTCACCGGCGCAGATGCACCACTGTCGACACAGAATGTACCGCAACTGGTTGAGAACAACGACATGGCGAGTTTGGTGAGATGGACGATAATAGGGGCGATTGAACTGGAAAGAGTATAGAACCCCCTGAATATGTCCCCGTTGAGAGCCCACGAGAACACCAAAAAGAGGAGTACGGCCAGTGGGACAAGTAGAACAGCCGAACTGAGCCCTCTTCGGATATTGCCCACCAATAGCACACTGAGGGGTAGAAGCGAGTGCACCGAGTTTGGGATCGACGGCGCATATGGCAATACCAGTGATATTGTCAGAAAAGGTATAGCCAAGGCGAGAGCGCTGAATGCGTAGTTTGGCCATCCGGCAAGTGCTAATCTGGCGCTGAACAGGCTGGGAAGTATGGCGACTATTCTGACTGAACGACGAGATCGGAACGAGGTTATCGCCTAGAGAAACGAGTCAGCTGCCGCTCCAGACGGAGTGAGAGTCTATGCTAGTTTGAAATATAGTACTCACATCGAGCCCGGTAGTGATGACCCAGACAAAGTAGACGACCTCGACAGCCACTGGGCTCCCAGTACGCTCGGCGAGGTACGGTGTGATCCAGTTTCCAGGTCGAAGAGCAATTGCTAGGGTCAGGCCGAAGAGGACCAAGAACGAGGCCAACCGTAGAAGCTGTACCCGTCTGAGATGAAGCAGTCAGAGGCGTTCAAAATGCCCGAGGGCCGAAGCTACAACTCACCGAGGCGTCACTACACTCTGAAGTCGTGTCCCTAATGTCCGCCTATAGAGGGGTTGATCGCCTTGAAGCTGATTCGGGAGATCAAACCCGTTCGACCAGGTATGCTCGAGAACATGCCTGATCACCGGGTGGGACAAGAATGGCGAAGGGTCTGTCTTCGTATATGGCGGCAACAAGAGGTCCATTACTCATCATCTACCCATCAGCATCGCATCCACCGCCGACATCAAGTATCTAATCACCTGATAGCCAGACATCGCCTTCTGGTTCCACCTGCCATTTCCTCCATAATAGCATTTCAACTTCTTCCTCTTCCTCCTCTCCAATTTCATCGTCGGATACCTGGCCATCTCTAGATATCCGATCGAGAGCGCTCTCGAATCCGTCCAAAAGCCATGATTGGATGTCTTGTCGTTGTCGCTCGGCTCGTAATTGCTCCCTGATGCGTAATCTCTTTACTGGCTCACTCCCTTCAGGCAAAGAGTCTGCAATTGCATTACCAGAGACGAGGTACAGTGCATTAGCCAGGACTGCCAGCTGTGTATCGGATTGGATCTCCAGCGTCAGAGGATTGGGACCAGAAGTACCAAGTTGGGATTTACACCGTTGAACGAGTTCCTCCGCAGCGACTCGGATGGGACGCGGACCATCGGCATTGAACCGATTCCTGGAGGACGATGGGCCAGTCGAGTAAGATCGGCCCTGCTCCGCCAGCAGTAAAGACCTCTCGTCTGGCATTAGAATGGTCAGGTACTTGATATATGATACAAGAAAGAAGGTCAAAAGTCAGTGTTCAGTTAGAGCGGGCATCTCGGCTATTGGCGGAGTTCAGCGGAGGCGGAGCTGGCAAGGAGCTGGGCAAGTCGCTGCGTATGATCGCATGAGGCTATGAGCTGACTCGCTATTTGGCTTTCCGGGACTGTACATGATACATTGTCATAGCCTACAAGCACTGTCCCGGCCTCCTGATGGGCAACCGTGCTCATAGCCTGTCGCAACCGATATCCAACACTGAACAGGCTCGACTGAATCAGAGTCCCATCTTACGACACCTTGACAGCCTGCACTCCATTGACCAGGCCTTGTATCTTGTCCACACTGCCAGCACTGTGACTATCCACTCCCTCTCCCTTCTCAAGCACATGGCCCTCCTGCTCGGCCTGCTTGACCACTGTGCCGGGATCGTTGAGCTCCCTGCCAATTATGCTCTTCATCGATTGACGCAGCGATTCCGCCGCTTCGTCCTGCTTGACATCAAGGAACCACGGTTTCGACATGTAATTCCTGACTCCATCCGGCAGAATGACCACCACGTTGGCCGTTGGATCCTGAGCTATCGACCTGCCCGCTTCAGAGTGAAGGTATCGAAGTGTACCGGAGAGCGCTGACCCGCATGAGCCGCCTATGAAGAGACCCTCTGTGCGACTACGGAGAAGAGTCAGCTGACATAGTAGAGCTGAACGAAGCTGACGACTTACATTAACCGCTTTGTCGCGGCGAATGCCTCCTTGTCATTCGTCTTGATCCATACGTCGACCGTAGGTGGATTCGGATCCAGTACTTCAGGGAAGAAGTCCTAGCGAACAGGTCAGCTATGTCTTATTGGTAGAAGCGTTAGCTATACTCACATAGCCGATTCCCTCAACCTCGTAGTTGCCTGGTTCTCCGCCTCCTAGAATCGAGCCCTCTGGGTCCACGGCAACGACAGTCGTCCGCGTCTTTGACGAGCTCGCTGCGGTGTAGTCTCTGGCAGCTCTCGAGAGCCCTGTGATTGTGCCACCAGTACCGGCACCGGCGACCAACACTGCGATATCCTTGCTGGGCAAATCTGACGTGGACAAGGCGTACTGGAGAGAGTCAGGCTGAGGATCGAAAAGAGAACTCATTGACCAGCCAGACTCACTTTGATCTCCTCGAACGTGGTGTGGTAGTGTGCGAGCGGGTTGTTGGGATTGGAATATTGGTCTAGGATGACGCCTCCTGGAATCGATTGCTGCAGCTTCTTGGCGATACCTTGGACATGTTAGCCTTGAACCCAGCTTAGCGCATTACCAAGCCGAGACATACCGATGTGACTTTCAGGACTGTCCCATCTACGAGAAAGGTCAGAACGAGGTGAACCGTGAAAGCAGTTCATAACATTACGGTACTCACGCTGCTTCCGTCCTGTCGTCGGACAATGTTAGCAGACGTACACGTGCAACCTCTTGACCACGACTCACGGTGTCCTTACGATCTCTGCACCGAGGGCGCGTAGCATGGCTTCCTTCTCCAAACTCATCTTAGCAGGCAGAGTGATGATACATCTAAATGGCGTGTCAGAAGAGAGCTCGGCAGTCCGTCTCGCTGAACCCACTGGTAGCCTTTGATAGCACAAGCAAGTGCTAGACCGATCCCTAGATGCCAGCGTATCAGATCTTGGGCATCTCTGAGAAGCGGCCTGTCTCACCCGTGTTACCACCTGCACTGCGTCAGTAAACGACCAACACGTATTCAGGGGAAACTCACTCGTTGGCTCTATGACTACGCTCTTGCCTGGAATCAAGGTACCGTCCTTCTCAGCATGCTCGACCATACGCTATCATCGGTGTGAGCTTTGTCGCTCACTGTAGCCCACGCAGCTCACCTTTGCGATCCTGTCCTTGACGGAACCTCCGGCAGAGAAGTACTCGCATTTGCCCACTATCACACCATTAGGACAAAGGGAACATCCGGGCGTCGTTGTAGCTCACACAGGTTGCACTTGAAGCCCTCCTCCTGTGCGATCCTTGACAGCTTGATCAAGGGTGTATGTCCCACTGCATCTAGTGCCGAATCCAGTACACCGTGCCAGTGGTGTCGATTCGGATTGTCCACTTCGCCACCGATGACCTTGCTCATTGTGTCGGGGGTGAATATAGGTGTAGGAGGTCGTCGTTCAGAAGTTGGACTGCACCTTCCTCTTGAATGGACTCGATTGGTCTTGTATTCGCTTAGCTTGTGTGTCTGAAAGGTATCCTTACCCGTGTTGAGGCTATGGATCGTATGCTGCGATGGTGCAATCATGCCATACCACGCGTCCATCCACCTCGCCTATCCCAAGATCCGCCCGGTCGTCTCGGTAAGCGTTACTCCCGGTACAGCCGCCACGTGGGTCGTTCGGTGGCAGCGGAGTACAGCTTCTTCTCCGTACTCGTAGTTTCAGAGTGCCACATCCCTCTCGCTCACCTCGGAGTTATCGATCGTTTCGGCGAAAAACTGCATTTCGATGGAAAAATTGGTTCCGCTCTACCACCTGCCAACCCCTCACGCTTGCTCGCTCTGGCCTGGCTCTGGGACATTTGATCACTGCAAAGGTGACCTCGACAGCCTTCTCATCCTTCAACACCCGCCAAAATGGAGCAGACACAAGCCGAAAAGGTCTTCAGAAAACAGCACCTGTTCCAGAACGCCAAGTCGAGGGGTGCGTGATGATGGGGATATCGTGTAGGAGAGGGAAAGGGAGTGATAGCTGACCAGTGACTTTGTGCTCTTTCTTGTCTCTCTCAACATTCACCCTGTCGCTCTCGACCTGTTACCTCCGCTCGCCTTTGGTCTGATGGGACGTCGCTGTATGGACTGTTGGATTTATCGTGCTTTCATGTGGAAATGGGATTGGGATTGGACATATAGGTGGACGAAAGGTCACCACCAAGACGAAGCGATGGTACAAGGATGTCGGTTTGGGCTTCAAGACCCCAGCTGGTGAGTCATGCTGCTTGTCAGGTCGTCGTCTGGTCCATCTAGGGGAGCAAGCGGAGATTGCATTTTGCTTGTGTGCAAGGAGCGGGATGAGGAAACTGGAAGCACTGGGCATAGGAGCCAGACGACGGTGGACGCAGGCGAATTGCAGACACTCATACCCACTGCAGAGGCCATCAACGGTACCTACATCGACAAGAAGTGCCCCTTCACCGGTGACGTCTCTATCCGAGGCCGAATCCTGTCCGGTGTCGTCCACTCGACCAAAATGACCAACACCATCATCATCCGACGAGAATACCTGCACTTGTGAGTATCAGACTATCCGCACATGGTGTGGTCTGGCCAGCTGGCCGTTCACTTCAATCTGCAAAGAAAGTACCAGCTGACACCCTGTCTAGCATTCCCAAATACAGGCGATACGAGAAGAGACACAAGAACCTCGCCGCCCACTGCTCGCCCGCTTTCCGAGTCGAGCAGGGTGACGTCGTCACTGTTGGCCAGTGCCGACCTCTGTCCAAGACGGTCCGATTCAACGTTCTCCGAGTCCAGAAGAACAAGGCCGCCGCCAAAGCCTTCAACAAATTCTAAAAAGGGTTAGGATTGATGTCGGTCTGGTGTATAGGGTTAGATGTACGAGATGCATCGACTTTGACGAATCGCATGGGAGCGCGTTATGGACTTGATTTGAAGAGATGGGATCGCGACTGAGTGATACTAGGGAGGAGCTGGGAACAGCCAGGGACATCCATCGGGAGCCAGGCGCCCAGGCTGTCGAAGGTCTCGCCTGCCAACTTCCCACGCGATCCTCACCACTATGTCGGGTCAAATATCCCATACTGCTCGAGGTCATTGCTTGCACTGACAAGCTGACCACTTACGTCGCGTCTCATCCAGGTCTAAGAGGCAAGTAAGTTAGGCGGGTCCAGCTCACAGGATCCCAGCAGCAGGCGACTCATCTATGCCGTCGATCGCCACCTCGCCGCTGACATCCATCCTCAACTTACCGACCACATATTAGACCGTACTAGCCAAGATATATCGTCTGGACCTCACGGCAGAGGCGTGCTAGGTGGAGGGCCGCTTGTCAACGAGCTGACGACCGAATCGTGAGGTGTAGCTATGAGCGAGCGACGCGCTGCACGTCATACATTGTCCATATTGTCATGTCATGATACATCCGTTGTCCTCGTACAGGTATCGTGACTCGCTCTCACCCTCTGCATCTCCTTCATGCCTCCTTACAAGGTGAGTTGCTGTAGCTCGCTGCCAAAATGGTGAAGGCGGATCAGAGTCAATTACGATTTACGGCATCGGTGCTTCGTGTTCTCCACCAAGTCTTTGTGTTTCGTGTTCGCGATCTCTCCATTGATCTCGCTTCCCAAACCCATTCATTCCTTGCTCAGCCACAGCCCGACTGGCTTACGGTCCATCACCTCGTATCATGCCTCCCAGACAAGCTCGACCGCCCAGCACCGAGTCCCTCCTCCCGCCAATCCTGAACCTCCTGCAGCCACCCTCGCCGAATCCCTATTCCGCCCATCAGAAGGCTTTGACGACGACCGCGCGGTTGGCAGCTTCTGGGCATCACTCTATAGCCATCGAGATATGTTTCGCCGTGTCTAGGGAGCTGCTCAAGCTCGGGGAGAGCGGCTCAGGGGTGGAAATTGGTGTCAAGATGATTGGTTATATGAGTGATTCGGCCGTCAGAGTCGACGACAAGAGCAGAGGTGAGTCCAGCTAGCGTCCTTACCTGTAGTCGGTCAAGCTCACAAAGAGATTTGATAGCGAATGTTACGCAGCTACTGGCCCTCACGCCCTCGGCTGGAGCTTGGAGGAAGAAGCTAGCGGATTCTGCGGTCAAATGGTCCTCAACGCACGGTGACTGCCCGACCGGAGACCCAAATCTCCACCAATACCTCGGGGAGATGTACTATAAAGGTGTGTACGAGTTCCTGTCAGATAGAGCAATCGTGGCCACCAAAGGGCCTGTTGTTCAGGAGGCGGAGCTCAGGAGTTGACGACACGTCACAGACCGGCTCTTTGCGCCAGCAGAGCAGCACCTTCTCAATTCAGGAAAGCGAGACGCAGCCAGTCTTCTCGCTGAGCTCATGTTCGAATGGTGAGCAGTGCATACATCCGCTGCCTGCGCCGAGGCTGACATCGGACCGTGTGTAGGAGTGATAAGGGCGCCTTGGATCCGGGACCATACGCAGCACGCGGTGTACTTCCGTGAGTCAACGTTCTCACTCATTGTGTTGACTGCCACATGTATGGTGAAGCCGACGTTGACATTGACCTTCCATCAGTTTCCTGGATCAGAAACCACCCAATATCTTAGCCGCCGGTGCCTTCCTGACTCGATTCCTGTCCCTTCTCCAAACCTCTGCATCCTCGCGGAATATCTTCCACTCGACGCTCCCTTCGCAAGACTCGGCCCTTTCTGAAATCCAAGTGACTTCTTCCTCGACTCTCAACTTCCTTCAACTCGCCCTAATCACGGCTCAGCGCGCACCAGCTGTCGGGGCTAGTGCCGTTCAGAGCAGAGGGATGGACGGGGGAATTGCTAGAGAATGGGAGAGCCTGTGTGGGAGATACAGCAAGAGTAGCGGGACAAAGGGCGTGATCGGTCAGAGAGAAGTCCAAGAGGTGAGCGGCAGTCCGGGCGGTGCTATACGGATCGATCAGTGCTAATGGTTGTGGAAGGTGTTGGGGCATATCGCCACAGAAGTCTTCCTCGTCCCGCAGCGAGGCGGTCAAGGCGGAGGTGATCTCCTGCAGAACCTCATGGGATCTCTGTTCGGCGGAGGAGGTGCCCAACCTGGAGCTGGACGGGGTGCTATCGGAGGCCGATAAGGGACGCGAGCGAATCGACGCCCTAGACCTTGACGACACACGGCCTCTATGATCAGAGACTTGGCATAATGCAACACCTGTGCATACTTCTGACACGATTTACTCTCACAAAGGCTATATCAACATGTTTGATCTGGTTTACTTTACTTGACAACGGAACTACTGAACAACGACTTTACAATTCGACTTGACTGACTCAACTGACTTTACACGACAATGATGTGGGAAGGGGACCCGATGCTGATAGAGGAATAACCCATCTAATCCAGGCTGACCCGATCCGACCTCTTTTAGTAGAGGTTGGTTCCGGACTCTTTCTTGCCCTTGGCGGCCTTCTTGCCCTCCTTGTGGAGCTTGGTGATTTGTTTCTTCCATCCAACTAGACGCGACGACATCAGCATCGATGTACCAAGTGAGCAGGGGGTGGACTCACAGCAAGACTTGCAGCCGGTATTGGCGTGGGCTTTACACATGATCTGGTTGTCCTTGGAGCTTCGGTAATGGGGCGGCAGCTCGATCGGTGCTCGTGGCGCGGGGTCGAGACTGTGAGTGAGGGTGAGCACTTGTTCCGCATGAAAGAGGCGAAGCGGAGAAAAGGGGCAGGGAGCAGTAGCAAGGGAACCCCGACTCACCCCATCATAGCGTCATTGTCTGAGACGGCGGGTTAGCAATCACACTCGCTCGGAGCTGCCTCTCTGGAGAAGCGAAGGTCAACTTACCCTCTCGGCCATCAAACTCGCAGTTCTTGCAGACCTCGAGACCGTGTTCGCAGAAGAGAGCGTCGTTGATCTCGACTACAGGCGGTCAGTTCAGTCAGGGCACGTAAGGGTCGGAGTGACTCGAGAACTTGATCACACAGAGGAAACCGGGGGAAGAGCTATGCTGACGATCGATTGATTCCGGAAGAGGGAGGGAGTATGGTGTGGAAATAGGTGGCAAGATGATACCTACTGGACTTGTCGGTGCTGCAGGACAGGCCGAGTCAGCGGCTGCCTCGAGTCAAACCAAGTAACGAGCTGGGAGAAGGGCGGGACCCGGAGATCCCATTGGCTATGACCCTCCGCGTTCTCACGGAGGTGGACAATGGAGGGGGGAATGTAAGGAGCCTATACTCACTCGGTTGGGGAGGTGGACAGTGCTGCTTGCATGGTGAGTCTGTTTGGGTTAAAGTGTTTCAATCGTCAATGACCTTGATAGTGATAGTGAATCCTGCAGTGTGAGGATGGGTGATAAGATGCATGCCACCCAGTCCTCGCTTTATATACCCCCAAGAGGACACACGTACCTACGTGCACTAGAGTCAGCAGACTAGTCAGCCGATCAACTACTGCAGGTCACAAGACACAACCACCGCAGCAGAGTGGACGTCGTGCTTCTTCTCATACCCGGTCCCCGCATTCACCCGGCTGGGGAAGATCCGGGGTCTCCGGGTTTACTTGGGAATTACCACTTTGAGCAAGTATGCATTGGGGGCGTGGCACCTGCTCTTCGTGGCAGTCGTCTCTGCTTCATCTATCTGACCACGTCTCTATATTGGCTACTTCTATGCTCCAACGTAGTGCGCACTACGCCTTGCCCTTTCCTCGGGACTTGTTGGCAGCGCCGCTGGCCTTCCAAGCGCCGACGATGGAATCGATGACTTCCTTCACACCGTCGTTGTTCCGCACAGAGGTGAAAAGCGTTGGTCCGCTATCCCTCATTTTGGCAGCATCGCGACGCATAACATCGAGCGAGGCGCCGACGTAAGGTGCTAGGTCGATCTAGGGGCAAGCTCAGCATTCCACACCTCCACTCAAGCGCCTGTACCAAGATCCACGGGGTTCCCGGCTCAGGAGGCAGGCGGACACACCTTGTTGACGATCAGGAGGTCAGACTGAGAGATACCAGGTCCACCTTTACGAGGGATCTTATCACCGCCAGAGACGTCGATCACGTAGATGATATAATCGGCGAGTTCTCGCGAATAGTTGGCTACGAGGGGAGATGGTCAGCGCAAGCTTCTTGCTGGCTCCTCGCGGGTCTGGAACCCACCGGCCAAGTTGTCACCACCCGACTCGACAAAGAGCATCTCCGTATCGAACACCGCTTGAAGTTCCTCCAGGGCTCCCAAGTTCGCACTGATGTCCTCCCGGATAGCAGCGTGGGGACAGCCTCCGGTCTCGATGGCCCGGATTCGTTCTTTGGGCAGAGCCTCGTTTCGGATTAGGAACTCTTGGTCTTCTCGCGTGAAGATGTCGTTAGTGACGGCGGCTAAAGTGCTGGTCAGCTCATTGGCCCCGTAGGCTTCATTTTAGATTGTTCCAAGTCCGGGAGTACGGGAGTACGTGTACTCACCAATGTTGCACTCGTCCCTTAAGGCTCGACACAGAGCTAGCAACAAGGCAGTCTTTCCAGAACCGACGGGTCTAGACAATGTGTGAGCTTCAGGCGCCTGCTACACGCCGTCGAGCTCACCCTCCGATACCGATGGTGTAAGCTCTCTCCTGCCAGTTCCTATCTGAGAAATCGGGCATATCCCTCTCTGCGAACTTGCCTAAACCCGCGAATCAGCTCTGCGAGCGCTTCCCCATCACCCGTTCCGCTCCATGGTATCAAGCTCATCTACTCCTAGCGTGAGGACGAAGAGCCTCCTCCTCTAAGAGCACTACTCGTGGACTGGTAGGAAGTGAAGTAATCCCGAGCATATCGGTCTTACTACCATTCCAGGCTCATGACTCACCCGCATTTTCCAGATGTTCATGGGTATGACCATGCTCATTCACGGCCTCATCTCCATGTCCGTGGTCGTGGGCGTGTAGGGATGCTCCCCCGTCATGCGAGTGTAGAGCCTCGCCTTGGGCCGTAGTCCCGGACAACCGGTCTTCGAATTGACACACCGGGGCGGTCATCTTGCGCTCTAATTTCTTCGTCTCGTGTAGTTTCGAACGAGTGCCACAGCAGTTTTGACAAAGCGGGGATTCAGTCGCTTTAAGTTGGGTGAGGGTGTTGAGTGTCTTGACTACAGTCGAGGTGATGTTGACGAATGGTAAACGACGGATAAGATTGCAGCAGAGTTCGGAATCCGGATCTCGGGAATTTGATATTTGCCTCCGAGCCGGCCTCATCTCCTGGTGCTCCTTGGCTCCTTGGTGGCATCGTGATTGTTGCGTCTGCTCGCGATCATATAGGCTATGATCGCTTGTGTGCGAAAAGGGGCTGGACAGTGTGATACATGTACACCGCAATAACACGCTCAGTGGCGGGCAAGAACCCCTAAGAGCCGGACTGATACTCGACCACGACTCATGCCTCCTCCTCTTCGTCCTCCTCGTCCACATTCTCTATCCTCCTCCCTCCGGCACCTTTGACAGCCTTCCCGCTCTTCTTCGGTCTCTCCTCTTCGGAAACATCGTCCGCCAGTGGATCCTCCCCATCGGAGATGATCGTCGTGTCGTCGCTATTGTCAGACAGGACCTCGCTTGGTCTTCGACTACCCCTTCTTCCGATCCTGGAGCCGGCTTCACTGGCTCCATCCACGTCTCTGTCCTCACTACGACTTGTCAGTCCCGAGGAATGGGTGCACTGCCTTGGGGATGCGAAGACTCACATGTCGTCGACATAGGCAATGAGGTGCTGTACCTCCTCCCTCTCATCGTCTCGGAATGCCTCATGGTCAAAGCCCTCCAAAACCCCGGCGTACTTTTTCAACACGACCGCGTCAAACTTGTTCAGCGCATTGCGCGAGACGGCATCGGACAAAGGGCATTTCTGACCATATTCAGCAGGTAGAATCGGTAATGAGGACAGGAGAGGACTCACTGAGCGTATACTTTCAATCAGATACGAGGTCGCTTTGATCGTCCAATCCTGCACATCCTCACTTTCGGGAAGGTTCAACTTGCCCAAGAAAGAGACCAGGGCTTTCCTGATATCCTCTGCGACCACAACGTCTCAGCACAACACGTTGATCCTCAGGCGGTGTTTGGCACTCACTCTCGGACTCGGACAGGGTCGCTTTCAGAATCTCGACCGCCAGGTCCAAGTGCAGACCGACGTCCGGCTTGACTCCTTCTCTCTCGCTACAACGAGTCAGCCCCCGGTGCTTGAGGCTAGCAGTCGAAGGAGCCACTCACACAGCTTTCTCGGGGTCGAGCCAGTCCACCATCATCAGACCCATGGTGGATAAGGCCAACATGTCCTCTTCTCCCTCAAACTCCTCCGCCAATTGCGACAACATCGTAAATGTGTCCGAGAAGATCTGCACATATGTCAATACGGCCACCCGGGTCCATTCCACCTGATCTCGGGACTCACGGTGAGGAGCTTGCGCTGGTTGGTGGGTGAGGAGTAGCAGTACACTGGGAGGAAGTAGGTCAAGCATTGTCGCAATGCCTGATTGTCCGCTGTCTCGGGAGAGAAGTAGAGCAAGACTAGGGATTGGAGTACCTGTCTCTGCCATCAGTCTCTGTCTTAGGGATATTGGGTATCGTGAGGGACCCACGCTATCGTCCGAGATCATACCCGCCAACATGAGCTTAGCTACGCCTTCACATGCCACCGCTTGGACTTCAGGGCTGTCCTGTCCTAAAGCATGTCGTACGAGTTCGACCACTTTCTCCTCCTTCACCAAGTCGCCTTAGCATCGAAGTCTCTCAACGAGCAGCTCAGGCCACTCACCGCCATGGTCTTTGACACTAGTTCGGGAATGTCTTGTACCATAAGTAGGTCGAAGATGATCTGCACGACCTTCACTTTGAGCTCGTCATCCGCCGCATTTAGCTGTTGTATGAATAGGCCAAATGAGTTTGCTGCCATTTTCTACCGAGCCCGAAGAGTCAATCAGCCCATTAGGTATGTGTGGGATCTTGGCGCTTGGCTCACCGTGTCGATCATACAGCAAAGGCCGAGGCAGACTAGGCCTTGGTCCCGAAGTGCCGGTTCCTCCTTGTTCCTCACTGCGGGAATGATCAGGTCGGGTAACAGCCCGTGGAACACAGAGTTGTCCTGTAGCGACTATAAACAGATCAGCGCGGTCATGGGTTTACTGACCAGCAACATAGACTCACAGTGTTGACCCTCTCGAGCAGACTGATGCAGATCATCAAACATCGTAGATCCACCAAGGCGGCTTTCATCCTCACTTCCGGGTCGTCATCATCGGCTCTAGGCGTTGTCATTCGTTTGGGCCCTGGTGTTCCCATACTCGAGGCTTGGCTGTCCATCACCTATTGCCCAAATGTAAGCACCATTCAGATACGTGACTGTCGAAACAACCTACCTCCTCCTCGCCCTCGCCTTCTCCTTCTCGCAATTCGACGACCACATCAACAATAACCCTGATCAGATCGCGCTCGCCAGTGGAGATCTTGCTCAAAACGTCCATGCACCGGGGTATCAAAGACTCCGGCAGGTTCGCTTGCGATATCATCTCCCCTAAAAGGACATCGATCAGCCAGTGATCACCTCAAGCATGCAGCGCGGGGTACAGGAGACCACTTACTGGTCAATTGGAACATCTTTCGCCTGCCCGTCTCGTCGGCATAATCGAGATGAACGGCCAATTTGAGCAGCTCCCCGACGATAAACGCCTTCTCCTGCACGTCTCCACTCTCCGCATCCTGTCCCTCCTCGTTGGCTGCCCCGACAAGCTTGTTGTACTCGTCTTGCGTCTTGTACGCGAGGGCCGTGACAACCGGCATGCTCTCTTCGAAGCGAGCTTCATCCTATGTCTCATTCAGATTTCTCTCTCGCCTTGATAGCGGCTAGCACTTACTTTAATCGATCTGAGGTGTTCGCCATACACTCTGACCAGGAAGGCCTTTTCAGGTGTCAAATCTTGCCAGAAAGCATCTAGGCTAATCAGTATCCGCTCCTGCATCAAGCAGCTCGACTCGCGCACCGGTGAGTTCCAGTGTGTCTAGCGTTTCCGGGCGGGTGACGAAAATCGATAATAGAGCCTCCTCGGCAACTTGACTCGTCATGACGTCGAATCGCGAGACGAGCTACACACCCATCAGTCCTGCCCGGATCAGGAGGTCTTGTGCATGCTCACCTTGACCAAATCGTCTTCAGTCTGGTCTAGCCATCCACCAAGCATACCCGCTGCAGCCTTCCTGACGCTGGCTTCCCGATCCCCAAGACCGTTCTGGACCACCAACTCGCGTTGGGCTATTGTCAACATCCGACTATCAGGCAATGCTTGGGCTGAGAGCGATCCCTGGAACACCGTCTTTCGCAAAACGGGATCGGTATCGCGTGTTCTAGCCAGGATATGGGGAAGCGTTGCCGGCGTCCTGGGTAGATTGTAAAGCGCAGCTCGGCGGACCTCCCTAATAGGATACTTAGCAGTGCTTCGCTGGGGCGGGTACGGAGGACGCTCTGACTCACGCCGCTGGGTCGTATCGCAGTAGATCTAGCAGTACCTCACTTAGAGGTTCCTGACCCGCTTCCAGATCATCCTCGTCTTCTCCACTTTGCAACTTGGCCAATCCGAGTGCGGCTTGTACCCTAACAGCGGCCTCTTTGTCTCTCGATCGATCAAGGAGACACTTCCTCAAGAGGACATACATGTCGTCGCTATACCTGTCAGAGGGATTGCAACCAAGTGGGTGTACTCACTCGATCTCGCCGAGGCCATTGATCATGGAGACCGTCAAGAGGGTGACTCTAAACCTGACATTCTTGTCCTTTGCCTCCATCCCTGACAGCAGGTGTTTGAGGAGTTTGGAGATGAATCTTGACGAAGGGGTATCGACGTCTTCTTCCCCTTCAGCCTTTCCAGCGGCGTCTAAAGGACATCAGCGAAGTATTACAATGCCATAGATACTACTCCCAAAGAAGCAGCTTTGGGCTTCCAGCATAGATATTCCTCACCTTGTTCAGTAGCATAAGAGACATATGTCGCAATGAATTTGACCACTCTGTCCGCGATGCTGACACCTTTCTTGATCGGCAGAACCCGGTTGACCATCTCCATGAAGAGCGTGTTGAACGCTTTCTCGCCTACCAACTTGGTCCCCTTGGGCGTCTTCTCCGTCACCGTCGCACACGCCTCCTGAACCTTGCGCAGGGCGACGACATTCTTCCGATGGTTGGCTGTTGTATGTTGGACTTGCTCGAATATAGGGGGCAGAGCGGTGGGTAGCGTGTCGGTGAGGTATGACTGGGACATTGCCCTAGGTCGAGCGTTCACCATTCTGCTTTGAGACCGGGCGTGTTTGTCGAAGCCAATAACTAGCTGATCCGGGTCGTGTGTTGTTCTAGTGCAGTGGGTATCAAGCTGTAGTCATGAGCACTGTATCGAAGCTGCAGTGGTGTATTCGAGTAAAGAGTATGTATCTTGAGCGCTTGAACATCAGCTGTATCCCTAGTCCTAGCTAGCTGCCAACATTTGTTGACACGAACGCGTCGCGTGTCCACGTGAGCTTATCCGCGCGCTTGTAGCCAGTCGCGTGGTAAATTGGTTCCGCTTCGCCCTCGAAGCCTTCAACGTTGTCAACAAATCAGTCACGCGAATTCGACATTGTTCACTTCCACCTAATTTCTACACCTACTCATACACCGCCGACCGAGGCACCTCCTCCGGTGACCAGCTCAGAATACTATAGGACCAGAAGACACCGTGAACCTGGATCGCCATGTCGTACGGCGGAGTGATGGCCGTCAACAGGCCAAAAGCTGGGCAACAACAATTCCAACCGCCTCAATTCCCAATGATGTCCGTACTGGAGATCAACAACATTCTCGAGGCGCTAGGCATCATTGTAAAACCGGAGGATATCAGTAAACCGAACAGTGGGGGTGTTCATCAGATATGGTCTGCGTTGTTGGAGTGCTTGATGGGTTATCACCAGGATTTCATCGAAGGACCCAAGACGTCGCTGTTGATGCAGATGGAGTACAAGGTGGGTCACGCGAGTATCATCAGTAGTGTCTTCTGTCACAAGAGTAATTCTAGAGTTGGAATGCCTGGGAACGATGTCCTTGGGATAGGAGTGGCACGAAAGGGTCGCATCGGGGACATAGACTAATGCCTTTCACTTACCAGGACCTATACTCCGACGCTTTGTCCTTCACTATGTTCTACCAGCGCTGGTGAGTGCAGCATCGAACGAACATACCTCCTTGCTCTACTGATTTGGCATCAGCAAGGAGTTCCTGAGCGTATGCGGCATCACCAACTTCAGCATAGCGGACCTCACTCGCCCTGACCCCCAACGATTCAGATTGCAGCTTAGTGGCGTGATGAACTTTGCAAAGTTCAGGTATGTCAATCCTCTCCGCTACCCTAGAGTTGACCTTACTGATTACTCGACCAGGGAGGAACGAGCCGCGTTCCAAAGTACGCTTCAGTCCAAAGTGGAGAGACAGCGGGAAAAGTGAGAGAAGATCCTCGGACAACATCGAACATTGCTGATTCACTGGTGTCAGGTCACAGAAACTGCGGGACCAGGTTGAGAAGGCTATAGTGGACATCGAGGAGATCAAGTGCGTCACGGGACTTCCCTTGGGCCCATGGCTACTCTGCTGACACTGCTCAGAGCCAAGCACGCGTTGGACCGCCCGTTAACAGAGGCCCAACGGCATAAGAACGAGGCGCTCCATGCGGAGCTAATACAACTCCGGTCGGATCAAGTCAAAGCTACGACCGAGCTGCAAGAGCTGAAGGAGGAGCGAGTGAGGTTGATGGAGCAGAATGTGAGTGATACAACTGGGAAATTGCATCTATCGCTGGCGACGAGAGATCACTTGCTGATCTGCCTGCAGGCGGCCAGGTCGGGTGATATCACCCATGCGACCAATTCGATAGGTCAAGCTCGGTCCAGATTGGTCCAATCGCCAGATAGGATCAAAAAGGAGATTTCGGAAATGTCGCATTCGGTCGCCCAAGAGCGGATCTCGCTTGCTCAGTTTCAGCAAAAGAGTCGCGAGCTGAATAAGCGGTTGGAAGTGATCAAAAGCCTAGAAGTGGATTTACGCGCTTTGATCGATGTGGAGAAGGGAGTGGACGAGATGAGGATGGCTTTGGAAAAGCGGAAGAGGAGCAAGACGGGTTTGGAGGGTGATCTGCAAGGAGCGGAGATTGAGACTGATAGTCTCGAGTCGAAGATCCAGGTCGGTCCCGACAGCACTTATTTGTGACCGGGAGCAGGTGCTAATATGTCCGTATAGCAACTCACGCGGCAGATCAAGAATGCAGAGGAGAAGACCAAAAGGCAGCAGGAGATGAAAGAGGAGATGCATGAGAGGGCCAAGGCAAAGCTAGAGACGTTGAAGCAAGAGTGAGTGGGCGACGCCCTTCCGAACGTGGCCCCAAGCGATCGATTCGGAATTATAGTCTCCAGCCGACTGACCTTTGGCTATAGATACTCTGCTCGAGCGAAGGAACGCACGGGATGGCAAAAGGAGAAGGACAAGTTGCATGCTCAGCTGAAAGAGGTTGAAGCGGAGATCCAGGCTTTCACCCAAGAACACGAGGCAGAGATCAACACCCTCATGGACGAGTATATGCTCTTACGACAACAAGCCAGTAAGTACGATCGAGACTTGCTCTAGTCGTTCCTCGGCGAGGAGCTAGAGAGTGCCAGGAACCGAGAAATGGCGCTGGGAACGGACACTGCAAGCGAGCAGGCTTTGTTAGTGAGGTACCGGTGGCTGATGTCCCGCAGCCGACTATATGGATCACGTCACGGCAAAGCTCGATCTGAAGCTTTCTCCGCAAGAACCGGCAAATCGAAGCTGATAAGGAGTCAAATCCTGGCGGGACGTGGAGTGTGTTAGAGCGTCTTTGGTGCGTTATCGTATGTTGTTGTTAGTATGCTTTATCGATCTCTGATGCACGTGTCTTCGAGTGACCGATAAGGACTAGGAGGATGTTCGCAATCGCACCTGCGGTGCTCGAAGTTGGGCTTATCGCTTATCATCACTGGCGTCATACTGACCGGCAATGGGCCAAGGTCACGTCTTGGACCACGATACTTAGCTCACTCCTCAGCGTTCTTATCAATTGGCAATCCCAATCTTTGACCAACGCTACGGTAGCCAACGACTCAGGATTGGTGACTATCCTAGCTTATCCTAGCTCTCGGCTGAAGAGTAAGGGTGATATCGAGGCTAGCGCTGCGACACTTGCGCCCCTCTGAGAGCCTCTGAGCTATCCTGTCACCTACTGTCACCTTGTGAAAACTCGTATCAATGGGTTGCGACACGCAAGCAGATTAGGTATAGCGTACGACTCCAGGCACGGCAGATTAGCAGAAGGATGATCTACCTCTATCTACCTCTATCTACCTGCAGCGACAACTGCAGGCGGCAGCCGAAGTCTGGGAAAGTCTGGCTCGAGTGAGCCACAGCGAGCCATCTACTGCGCTTGTAGTTCGGTTCCTTGAACCACAGACGTTCCTCCCATGTTCCTGCATTAGAAGTCAGAGTAGAGTCTAGTAGAGTACAGACTGAACCTGATCGTGATGTGGGTGCGACAAGGTTTGTCGAGCTTGTTAGACGGGGTTTCAAGCAGTATGTACATGCTGCATGTCTGCTCGGCTGACTCTATGCAGAGACTTTGTAGCGGTAAGGAGACAGCTTGAGCGAAGCTACAAGTTACATGCACTGGTGCGAACGAGTTCTCACAGCCAGGCTCAGCCAGGTCACAGCCGCTGCCGGATTTCCAGTGGTTGCGGCAGTGACGCGCCCTGCCTGCCGTAAACCACATGGTCAGCCCTGAAGATCCCTGAAGTCAAAACTTTGCCGATTCCGGTTTCCCGATCCGGTATCCAAGCCTCCCGGCGCAAGCCGAAGCGAGCTTGCTGCTGCTTGCTGACGCCTTGACCGAGGACGTCCTGGGTCGAAGGTTGGGGGAGTCACCTCCGCCATGCAGCCATCGCGTGGCAGAAGGATCGCCACGCGTTGTGGCTTGGGGGTGAGTAACTAGAGACAAGATTCGCGCTGGGTTACGCATTGGGCGGTGTTGCGAAATCAAGGTTTGGAAGGAAGTCGAGATGACAAGCCTGGCAATTACCGCTCTCGTCATGCAATTTTCGAACGCCAGTCCACGAGGCGTGGAGAATGCGTGGCATGGTGGGAGTATGGAATCTCACGTTCGCGTGGTCGCCACTTCGTCACTGCTCTACGGCATTCCAATGGCGTTTGCAGGCAGCCATTGCCGCTCAAGTTGTGGACGAGCTCTCGACATGAGGATTGTGCAATGTCTCTGAAACTGCCGCTCCCGATTCCGGTCAACGAGACGTGGAACGTGGAAACGAGATCGTGGAATCCACGTTGCTGCCACCGTTCCCAAGATCTCAGCCGTGTACGCCATTGTGGACCCGGCGAACAGCCTCTGACACCGGGGCAGAGGATGTGCATCAACGCAAGGTGAGGCTGCGCCATGCCGATGGCTTTGACGAGCACTTGATGTCACTACGACGTCTTTCGTGCGCATGCTCTGTGCGCGTGCACGACCGCATCCGCTCCGACCGGCACCACGGTGCGCCTCCACTACCACAGCCGACTCACGGGAAGGCGGTTTGTGCTCGAGATGCGCTGGTTCTATTACATACGGGCAACGCACGGGTAGTCTAGAGTCCATGCCAGGTGTTCCAATGAGATCCATTATGGCATTAGCAATGGGTGATGTCTGAAAGTCAGGTGCATGAGCCATGTATGATATCATTGTGAATGTATACAGCGCGATACAGCGCGATCCTGCACGATCCCGTGTCTCAATGCTATCCCTTTCCTCGTCAACTCCACGGAAGATCGTCTAGCTATGGGAGTTTCTGGGTGATGGAGCTACCTTCGAGTGACCTGAGCTATTGCCAATGAAGCGAGCAAGTCTACTGGTTAGCGTTGTCGGTCTGAACACTCGTTAGGATAGATTAGGATGCGCTCTGATATGCTTTGGCCAGCTATCGCTCAGCTGGCTTAATGGCGTGGTGTGAGGACGGCACGCCAGAAATTCCGGAAACGGCAACCTTGGGCGGCAGCCCAGTCTTTCGGTTTGCCAGCTTCCACCAGGGTCTCGTAATCCGAACAGGCGTCATCGGCAACAGAGCGCGACACCCGGGAGCCGGTCTCCCTGAACTCCCTCACCCGTCCTCCCTCCGTCCGGACCGAACGACACCATGTGAGAAAAATAAGCATTTTAGCTTTACACATGGCCCTGAAACAATACCCAACTATCAACACTCGCATGGCATGATTTGGAGACGTGAAGACGATGCATCGGGTCATGATAACGGGTGCAGCGAGGACAATGACGGTCGCGAGAAGAGGATCGCGATGGTACCTCCTCCACTGAGCCACTGACTCTCCCCTGTCCTCGTTTCTCGACAGAAACGGACTCTCCTCAAAACACCACCACCGCCTCCATTTCTCCTCCTACTCGAGCTTGACGAGCGCTGCTGCTTCGCTCCGCCTCAACCCGAATCCGTATCACCTGGCGATCAGATACCAGCGAAGTCTCGGAGGATCGTGGGACAGCACGAGGCAACACGAGCATAACGAGGGTTCTGCTGTCAGACGTCGATCTGTACATAATACACTCAGTGTATCCATCCCGTCTCTCCCATCCGACAGTCCTTTTCTGTTTTCCAATACCCCATCATCACCATCCATAGGGCATATCTCGCTCGCGTTTCAGAACCGAACTGTGCAGCTGTTTGATGCTTGTTCAACTATCGCTAGCTCGGTACCTCTTGCACAACACCATCTGACCATCACGACTCGCCATCAAGTTGCTCGGGTTCGTCAACAACACCTTGATCTTCGTCGACACCCCCGTTCGACCAACATTACCCGCTCCCACGAGATTGTGCTGTTTCACCTAGTCCCCTCACCATCAGCATCAGAGACAAGGCTTCCCGGTACCACTTATTTTCGACCAGTATTACGGAACACCTCAATTGCATCGGCCATCATCCGAACCCACCTGTCATTGTTACGAGACAGCGTCTCACCTCGCCTTCGGCAACTCGAAAACTCGACGACACGTCGATCCACGATCAAAAGTTGGACAAAGGTGCTCGCCATCGACACTTCCCACGACTTGTATATACTCGCCAGGGCTTGACGATCAAAGGGGGTTTCCTTTGTAACAACCAACGCCCTTCCTGCCCCTTCGGATCAGCGGATCATTTCACTTTCATTTCGGCTCCACTCCGAATCAGCAATCACCCATCACGGCTGTGTGTGTCACGGTGGTGAAACGGGAGGTCTAGACGCGGCAGAGAATAGCCCATCAGCATACCCCTGACGCCTCATCACACGTTGAGATAAAGGTCAAATTTCACAGACAGCCAACTTGGTCGCACCATCGCCTCTTATCATCTGCATCGGATACCATCTCTCATCTCTATTTGCCCCCTCTTCACCTCGCCCAGTATGATCCTCCGACTCGTTCAGTCACCCACGGCTCAACAGCCATCGCCCGCGACCATCCTCTTCAACCTCCCCCTCCCAACACATCCATACACGTGAGTTACGCGCGCCGCGTCTCATACCAGTCATGTCCATCACTGATCATCTCCTCCTAATAGCTCGAGAAGCCTACCACTCCCATCCAACTTGCTCGCTCACCGGTCCGTTTGTTTACAAGAAGACATCGAGTGCAGTAACGTACTCCTCGGCGAGAAATCATCTTGGATCAGCGGAGTGCGTACTACCTTCTTTCGTTCCGAACCCTCCTCCCGCCCGCGTCTTCCGCCTTTCCGGCATTCACGTGCATATCGTCATCCCGGGTCCACGCACAAACGCTAATCTTCCCATTCATAGATCATCGAGGACGTGACCTTTTCGCTGCCAGCACAGCATGTAGCTGTCGTCTTGATGGATGGGTCCGCACTCCACCTCCCCCTCGACGATCTGTGCAGGGAGCAGATCAGACGGGTCTGCGAACAGGTCGAATTGTCGTTCGAGTCGCAAAAGCAACTTCAGTATCTGCAGCAACAACAGCAACAACAGCAACAGCAGGTCGACACTCGGGCAAGCATCTCGTCTGTCTCTTCCACATCGTCATCCTCTTCCTCGCGCAGGTCGCCATCAGCCTTCCTCTCGTCACTCCTGTCGCCCTTTCTGCCCACTGCCAACGGCTCGGCCAACCACGGTGCTGCCCCACCAACAAGTCAGCAGCTCGCACGTAACCATCGACGAGCGGCTCGATCCATCCTCGTCGACACGTACCGTCGCTGCGTACTGCCTGCGCTCAAGGAACGCCTGCCATCAGCATACCTCCCTTGGGCCATCAACGTCCACACGTCTAGCCAGCTCGAGTCTTTCGACCGACTGCGTGATGACATCAGCCACCTCCTTTCGACCGCCGGCGTCGACATGTCCGGTGTTACCGTCAACTCGAAAGCGACCTCTACACCAATGAAGAGAAATCGATCTGGTTCCTCCTCGGTCATGTCGATGGTCACCGACGACTCGGACTCTGAGAGCGAGAGTCGATCGCCCGTCACACCCGGTACCTCCATCTTCTCCCAGTCTGCCTGTTCCACTCCTATCGGATCCATGCGAAAGCCTGCTCGACGGGACAGCTTGGCAACTTGCACACCCCAGCAATACCTCTTGGCCATCCCACCCGCCCATCAAATCCCTCTCACCCACCGAAACGCCTACGCTGCCCAACTGGCAAAGCTCACCTCGATCGCGAGCCGACTCAGCAGCGTCAAGAAGCTTCAGGTGCGATACGACCGTGAAGAGGGCAAGCGAAAGTGGCTCGAGGGTCTCGAACGAGGTCGACTTGGTGATAAAGCTCTTCGACGAGCTCACTCCAATGGCGAGCTTAAGGGCATCTCCCAGTCGGTCAGCGGTATGGGATCCCGATGGAACACTTCGGAACCAATCAAGCGAAGCGGCCTATGGAGGAGCACTACCTCTGATGACCTTGCCCGAGCCCTGGCCAAACAGTCACGCGTGGTTCACCCGGCGATGATGGACGAGGACGAGGTCGAGTCGCTCTTTGGTGCCTCGACGCAACATGTCGAAGAGGTCTCTGTCGGCCTTGGCGTCGGCCTCAACGGTGATATCTACCAGCATGGTGCTAGGCGAAAGTCGATCCCTCGACTCAACCTCTCTCTCGAGGACTCTGTCGAGGATGTGGTCAACGAGTCGGTCATTATTCAACGCGCCACGTCAATCACTCTACGAGCCGACACCAAATCAACCGCCAGACCACACCTCCACCACGGTGCTCGAATGGACGGAGCCAGCACCCTCCCTTCCCTACAGCCCTCCCGATCAGACGACAGTCTCGCCGAGTCAGAGTCTTGGGACACAGAGGCCACTCCCGCCCCCGCCCCCGCCATCTCGGGTCTCGATGGTGTCATCGAGGTCATTGCCCAAGATGTCAAGACGGTCGTCCAGCTCTTGCCCGCCATCCCGGCAACGTGGGAGAGTGCCAAATCGAAGATGAGCCTCAGCTCCCTGTTGACTCCCCTGCCCATCGAGGACAAGCAGTCGTCCAAGCTCTCGAGGGCGAGACCGAGGCAGAAGAGCGTCGAGATTGTGGATTGGCAACACGAGTCGCCCAGGCCATACGAGGAGGACGCAGAGGTCTACGCATAGGCTACATACGGAGTAGAGAACACAGGGGAATAAGGAAAGAAGAATACCATTGGACATTCACGCAATCGTTGTAAGCGATAGCCATTGTATACTAAAGCCAACCCGGCGACGGGTGTATCATAGCCCGGACAATCATATAATACTCTTTGTATATAGCCCTCTATACATGGCTTCATTGGGATCTCAGGACATTCAACTTTCACTCCTATAGACAATCATAGAGGGATGAAGTGCCTTTGCTATGTATATCCTACGAGCACGAGCGAGCCTTGGAGCATCGAGATCGACAATGCCTCTTGACCGAGGATAGCGAGCTGACTTTGACACGATGGTGCATGCTGGGTATAGCTCAATGCTGGTATAGTATGCGACGGCGAGCGCATCAAGCACACTCCTGACAACCGACTCTTCAAGATTGCTGACTCCCATAAGGCTATTATTCCTCCTGCTCCCGCTTCGACGCTCACTTGAGCTGCGTGACGATGCCCTCGAACGTGAGGAAGATGACCATATTGGCGGGCACGGCTCTATGAACCCAAACTCAGCCTTCTCTCCTGTGACGTCTTGTTGCGTTACTCACCTGATCAGAGTAGGGCCCAACCCGGCAAACATGACTCTCCAGCCTTCTCGCCGTATTGCCTCTGTGGCTATATACCGCAATGTCGGTGCCCTACTCGCAGTCAAGACCGCTCCACCGCCTTGTATCACTGTGTTGCCACTGCCGGGCGTCCACTGTGCCGCTTGCATCCGCGTCTTCAGAACGTCCAAAGGGAATGTTGCCTACGAAATGTCAGTTGTGGACCAGAATGGGATTCGCGGAACTGCTCACCATCCAGGCAATGACACCTGCTAATCCCCCAGCGGTCATGAGTTCCGGCCAAGTCAGAACGGACAACTCCTGTTCTGCCTCTTCTATCAGATTGGCATGACTGTGTTGACTCTGCCGCGAGGGATTTGGTTCTGGGCTCATCGACTCCCCGAAGCCAGCTTGAGGCTGAGGCTTGCGCGATTTGAAGAACCGACACACGGCTTCATACCTAAGCAAACGGGGATGAGCGAGAGCAGAGGGTCATTGAGGGAGAGAGGACCTACGTGCAGAAATACGGACCATAAGCGACGTCTCGCATGGCGGTAGCTGAGAAGCCGCGATATAAACCCCTCACTCCGCCCTGCCGCAGAACGTTCGTGAAGACCGAGAGGGTAGATGGGTATAGATGCGGAGGGGCGGATTGTTGTCGGATCTTGATCAATTCCGTCGGACAGGCAATCAACCTGGGGCAAGGGAGGTTAGCGCCACGAAGCGAATCGACTACGGTATGACTGCTCTACGCGGGACTCACGAGCCAAGGACTCCACTTCCTGCTCCAGCGAGGGTGATCTGCGCTAATGTCGGTTCTGTCGACGCATGGCTGTGTACCTGCAGCTTCATGAAGAACGAATATGACGTGAAGACGACTCCGTTGATCTGCGCGGGGGCGTGAGTCGCCGTGTCTACCACTAGCGGCGGACCTCTCAGCTCACAAATGCGATTCCAGCCTGGCAAGGGGGTCAGCAAGGTCCCACCACGACTATTCCCACTCTGACAAACTCACCATTGGCGACATAACCCCCTTGAACAGCCCTTTCGTCTATACCCCACCCTATCAGCCAGCTGATCGTCCACGAGGACTCTCGAGCTCACCCCTTCTTCCCGCATGATCGCACCGATGGCACCAAAAGTGTTGCCATACTTCCCGTTAAACTGTGCACTCTGATATCGCACCTTGACCACGTCGAACGGTTGTCCCACTATCAGTCCCGCGGCACCGGCGACGACGCCTGCGGCAAAGTCGACACCTGGCGAGGCCGCCTTGTAGGCTATAGATATCGGTATCATTTTCTTGCTCAAGATTGTAGGAAGATTTACTTGCCTGTCTTTGAAGACTCGCCATTCTTCTCCATATCACAGGCGTGAGATGGTGAGGTGGTGAGATGACCGCGCTGGTCTCAGAGAGCAAGCTTTGTATGCGGCACGGGCAGTATGGCTTCCTACTGTCGAGGGCGGGGTGCAAGCGCTAGATAGGTATCAGAGCTGGTGAAGATCAAGGCGAGCGTGTATGTTTCGCCTTGCAAGTCCTTATCGCAAGGTGTATCAGTCGAGGGCCGGGTATCTGGGTTTATCGCGCTGCGATGATCTAATGAAAGGTCGTTATGCCACCAAAAGAGTGTCGCTATTTACCGTGATTGCAGGACTGGATGCGCGTGCTCGGCCGGTCGAAATGGATGCGTCAGATGAGATACGAGGCCGAGTCGACGTCGATAACCAGCAGGCGAGCGGGGTGGACAGAGCTCCGGCCGGTGTTGATACGGCTATCAGCGCGCTAGGCGTATACTACGACTGCATTTAGTTTGGTCGCCCACGGTGCAGGGTCTCCCAGGCCGCCAGCTGGCCGCACGGTGGTCCATACATCGTCGCCAATGGCTACGATGTTGACAGCCTGCCCACACCACACAATGCGATGAACTTTGACGAGGAGGTACGGCTATACACGACTTCTGCGGAACGTGAGAGGACGGAGAACTTGTCGACGTTGTATAGTATCATAGTGTCATTGGAGTACTTGGAGCGGGCGTACGTTCGGGACAGCGTGACCGGGAAGGAGTGAGTCGAGTCCTGTCCTCGTGCTCTTCCATCGGAGTGACACCGGGTTTGATGGAATGATGAGCTGATAGATGACTGTTGTAGCTACGCGCCAGCATGTATCAAGCTGCTAGCTCAGTATAAGAGCTTGATGAAGCTCGTTGGGGAGGAGATTGGCGGGGTAGAGGTGTTCATGAAGCGGTTCAAGGTGGGTCCACCATCTACTGGACTACGTGTACGCTGGATCATGGTGCTGACACCTACGTAGATGGACCACCCGGCGGCGCTGCATCGACTCACGGTCGGCGTCCCGGCCACCGTGGAGCATTCGTCAGAGGCAACAGACGGCGGATCCGAGACTGGCAAATGGGTAGCCGAGACAACTCAGGTGGGTCCCCTCCTCACCAGCTAGGAAACGCTCCATGAATTGTGAAGCTGACCCTCTGCCAGTCCTTCATCACCTTCATGGACGCATTGAAACTCAACCTCCGGGCGAAAGACCAGCTGCACCCGTTCTTGACAGAGCTGATGAGTGGATACTCCCGCTTCAAGGGCAGTCAAGAGTGGGAAGGCCGGGGCAAGATCCTCCATTGGTGAGCATCCACAGATCGAATGGGAACTGCGGCTGACGATGTCTAGGCTTATCACGCTTAATGCACTGAAGGCGAGTGATGAGATCTCAGAGGAGCAGTCCAGGCAGGTGCGTCCACCGATGAATCTTATGATAGGGAGCTCATGCTGACTCTGGCCTAGATGCTGTTCGATATTGAAAATGCGTATAATGAGTTCTTCAGATCGCTATCCGGGAAAAGCGGGTAGAGGCATCACATGCATATCACACTATACCACGAATGGCAGCGACGGTCTCATGGTTGAATCTAGCCAGAAGGCGGTCGAAAGAGTGATCCCTGACGAAACTCTCAATCTACCAATCGGCATCCTCCTATCGTTCTTGATAAGACCGTCAACAGGCTCTCCGGGCGGTATCCCACAAGATGGTTTCACCGATCCTCCCCTGCTTTCCATCGCCCGAGTCTCCTTTCGATGAAACTCCCACAGCAAGCAAGGTGTGCGTACTGCCACTTCTTCTATCTCCCTTACACCCCCGCCAGATCTATCCCCAGCACTCATCACGTCCCCTCGCTCGACCATGCTCTTTCTCTATCCCCAACCGAGAGTGAGGACCGCTCACACAATGAACCCCCGCCTTCTATAACGTACGACCAACTCTCCGAACACCCCGAGACTGACTCAACCCCACAGCACGATTGCCCAACTATCCCTTTTACGCCGAGTCGCCCTAGAAGAGGACAATTTGACGTGTCCGCACGTGGGTTTGAGCGCCCCAGTGTGAAGTCGCAAGCGCGTAGCTCTACCCTAAGATCTTCGCCGGCAAACAGCGCCGTCGACCACGGGGACGAGATGAGAGGGGACATGCTTGACGAATGGGGGTGGAGTAGGATGTCTCTGGGTGTTCGTTCTCCGAGTGGACGAGGAGGGTGGAAGGGCGTTTGAAAGGGATTATTGTGGGAAACGGTCTTGTGCGCCGGTATAAAGGATAGAAGTGGTCAAGTATTCGAAGAAACGATCCAACAACGGGGTAGACTGTACTGACGTCTCCCGACCAGTGGGCCGTGAAGGAGGAATATAGAGGGGAGAAGGAGATGGTCGTGATCAAAGAAGAGGTAGAACAAGGGGTAATGATGGAGAAATGACGGTATCCCTAGCACCTGGAGGTATTATTCCTCGCAGACTCTGTTGCCCATTTGGACCAGTCCCTCATCCGAACTGCTGAACTCCCATCTTCAACTCCACAGTGCTTCCAGACCTCGCGTCCAGCATCCCAAACTCCAGTCACCTCTACTACGCCCAGCCATCTGATATACGAGTCGTGAACTCTCCCTTTGTTCCCAACCCCCTTGAACACCGGCCGCACATATCCTTGCTCTCCACTCGAACAGGAACCATGACCCCAGTTATCGCAGCGCCGTCCATGAGATCATCTATGGATGACCCCTTCCGACCATCCCGGAGCTTGCACAGCAGGAAGACGGGATGGCCGAGGTGCGGATTACGCTCAAGTCGTTTACACCTTTGTCCAAACCACTTTCATGGCGGACACTTCTCGTTCGCCATTGTGCCATCGTGTAGTCGTCCAACTTCTCGCCCAAGTGTAAAGGTAACAGGAAGGCGAGCGGATTCGCATCGTTCTCGTCCACGGTCCATCCAACTTGCCATCAGGAGAGAGAGTGCTGATCGCGGAGAGAGTGCACATGCCTAACCCAGCTCCGTCACAGTGACTGCGGAAGCTGGGATGATAGCGACATGCTGTTTGTGCTCCGGCCTCCACGTGAGTGGAGGATTGACAAGGTGGTCCATGATGATCTGAATTCCAGCGTTGACTGATGGGAGGGTTGAAGCGAAACGAGGGGGAGTTGGCCAACTACCATAAAGTTAGCTTCATTCTCAAGAGCTGAGTCTCCTCACCTTAGAGGTTAGGAGTCCCGTAAGACAGATAGGGGGCGAGAGCCATGATTCATGTTCGTTCAAGGAGCATCTCTGAGCAGGATAGGAACTGTGGGCCATGTGTGATCGTGGGGTAGGGAGGAAGAGACGTCAACTAGGGAAGGAGGCCGAGCAAAACCTCGAGATGGACTGGGACGTAGCTGAATTGACAGAGGAGGATGAGGAGGGGTGGATAGGAAGGGCTACGGAGTCGACAAGAAGGACAGCGGTCGAGGCGGGGAGCTGGAGGGCGAGAGAGGGATAAGGATCAAGATCAAGAGAGATCCTGTATCGATTATTTGACCTGACATCACTGGACTTTCGAAACGCGTCGCGCGAGTTTCAGCCGGCGGAAGCAAATTGCCACGTGGCAAACGGGGATCCCGAGCGTGAGTGACTTCTTTGTTGATCTGTTCAACTGTTGTCATGTGCACTTGTCGACCAACTGACTCAGATACACAAGACGTATAGCTGCAAGCTTTTCGAGAGGAAGGGAAGCGAGGATGAGCAAGTCGTACGAAGCACAGAGACTCCAAAATATCAAGTGAGTTACAGACACAACGCCAGGACCCGGAGTATCGCTGATATCAGCCGTAGAGATAACGAAGCCTTGCTGCATTCGTTGGGTCTGGGGGTGCCGACAAGCAAACCCAGTATCAAGAAATCCAGTGCGACTAAATCCAAAGCCTCGAAGCCGAAACCTTGCGAATCACTTCCCGAGCGTAAACCCAGACCAGACCAAGAGGACGATGGAGAAGCTGGCCCGTCGAAGCGGAGAAAGGGGCAGGATGGTACACCAGTCCAGAGCGATACGAGTCTGAGGAGGAGTGCAAGGCGAAGTCTACCCGCTGTAAATTATAGCGATCGAAATCGGGGGGCAAGGGTCAAGAGGGAGCGAGAGACAAGTCCGGGTGATGGGGTTGATGGACAAGCCGGGCAGGATGGACAAGACGGGCAGGACGAGCTGGATGGTCAGGAGATACAGGATGCACGACAAAGAAAAGCTCAGAAACTCAGCACGAGAACACAGGATCCGTGAGTCAACCGCGATCCCGGAAATGTATAGCAGGCTGATGGTGTTCGTAGGAAGCAATTTGGACATATTCCCGGGGTGGAAGTTGGTAAATGGTGGGCGTCGCGGTGAGTGACTATTCCAGGTGCCTGTGAGGATCGCTAATTTTGCCCCTCGATCAGGATGGACGCTTCCACAGATGCTGTACACGCGTGAGTCGCAGGTCCAAACGAGAGAACATGGCTCTGACGCAGGATCTCAGACCGACCGTCGCTGGGATCTCGGGTAACGCAGAAGAAGGCGCATGGTCCGTCGCTTTGTCCGGGGGATATGCCGATGAGTAAGTGTACCGCATCTCTAGCCCGACAGCTGGGACCGATTGCTGATGCCATTTCAGTGTGGATCTCGGCGAGGCATTCACATATACCGGCAGCGGGGGTCGGGATCTCACAGGGACGAAACAGGCTCCCAAGAACTTGAGGACCGCACCCCAGACTTCGGATCAAAGCTTTGACAACCCGAAGAACGCCTCGTTGAAGGTAAGCCCCGATTCTCATTCATCCCACTTCCCTTCCAGAATCACCACAAAGAGAGGGGAGCAACGGCTGACAGTGTGATAGCGCTCGGCGGAGACTCGGAAGCCTGTACGTGTGATCCGGGGCTTCAAGCTCGATTCGCCGTACGCCCCTCCCCAGGGGTATCGCTACGACGGGCTGTACGTGGTTGAAAAGGCTTGGATGGCGGACGGTCTCGCGAAAGGGTTGCTCGTGTGCAGGTATGCTTTCAAGCGACTGCCCAATCAGCCGCCTTTGGAGGTGAATGCCAAGGTGAAGAGCGAGGTCAAGACTGAGAGAGAGGACTGAGGCTGGGTGGTCGGAACTTGAGGGGCGAGTGGGCATCTGATATGGCAGAAGAGATAGACTTTGGGGTCCTGGAGGTATTCGGTTTTTGGTGAACGATGGGATGATGGATAGATACCATCTTTGTAATATAATGATCTGAGCTGCACTGGAGCTTGAAAGGGCTTGCGATACCCACCTCCTATGCAGGCTCGTTACAGCAGCTGCTCTCATCGCTCACTGCTCTGTCAGCAAGGCAGCTCGTGCTAGGTGCTCGGAGCTTGGCGCAGAAATAGCCGGAATTGGCCCGAGATATCAGGATCCAGGAATCCCAACTCGACCTCTCTTGCCTTATCTCTCGACTTGGGAGTTGAATACGTCGAGTCACGACCTCACGTCATCTCACTCACATCACCGATCATGACCGACGAAAAGGTCAATCACCAGGAGACTCGGCCCTCGCCATCGTTTACGCCCTTCGTTGCAGATGCCACCTCCGTCTCCAGCTTCGAGCAACACTTTATTGACGATCACGGGCGTATACTCGACCTACGAGGGGCCAACGTCGGTGCCGGGTCCAAAGTCCCCAACGAGCCCCGAGGCCTGCTCCACGATCACTCCTCTGTCAGCTATACGAATCGCCCGTTCCCACTTTCCGAGGCAGAGGAGCACTGGACGAGGCTGAAAAGCTGGGGATTCAACCTGGTCCGGATCAACGTCACCTGGGATGCGGTCGAGCACGGGGGCAAGGGGATATATGATACCGAGTATCTCGACTACTTGAGGGCTTTGCTGCAAAGTCTGAAGGGTCATGGAATCGTAGCTTTCATCGTGAGTCCGATGTCTATCACTGCAGTCTATTTCTCTTTGGTTGTCAGGAATGCCAAGGGAATGAGGTATTTGGCGAGTGTAACGAAGTGAGAATGAGAACTGATGTGCTGCTCTCTTGACGTTTAGGCGATTCACCAGGACGTATGGTCGAGATATTGTGGTGGGTCAGGAGCGCCAGGATGGACACTAGAAGCTGCTGGCTTTGACCTGAGCAATGACGGCGAAAAGCTCGCATTGTCCGGCACCGCCTTTCTCGATGGTATCCGCGGCGGTCGACTCGAAGGCGAGCGAGGACTCTGGCCTACTGGTTATCAAAAGCTCGTTTGTGCGACCATGAACACGTTGTTCTGGGCCGGAAAGACCTTTGCCCCGTCTTTCACTGTTTCATCGGACACCACAGGATCAAAGGTCAATATCCAAGATTACCTCCAAGATGGATTCTTCGGCATGGTGGATCAACTCCTTCAAGCGGTTGGCGATCTGGACACGGTGATGGGCTTGGAATTGCTGAATGAGCCACATCCGGGTTTCATTGGTCTACCGACGATACATGAATGGAATTACAATACCGATCTACATCTAGGTCAATTCCCCTCTCCGCTCCAGTCGTTCTCCATGGGCTCAGGACGTCCGACGCCCGGCGTACCCATTTACAAGAGGACATTTCCCTTTCCGACCAAGATCTCAAAGTACATCACGGCAAACCCCACCGGCGCCTGCGTGTGGCGAAAAGATACGGGCACCGAGGATCAAAAGGAGGATGGGGTGGACTCGAGGTGTATCTGGGAGCGAGAGGGCGTTTGGAAATGGAGCACCAAGAAGGACAGACCGGTCGCTCTGCAGGAAGACTATTTTACAAAAGACAGGAGCGGAAGGACGGTCACTTGGTACGACGACTGTTATTTCCCTTTCGTCAAGCGATGGGAGGAAAGCGTGGCAAAGAGTCCCCTGGGCAAAGGCAAGAATGGGAAGGGCAAGGAGAAGATGAGAATGGTGGAAGCTTTGCCGAATGAGTACTGCCCCGTCTGGCCAGAGGATCAGAGACCGAAGAACATGGTCTATGCCCCGCACTGGTGACTACATAATCCTGAGCCGACTAGTCGGTTGGTAGCAGCTAATCACGTTGGTCGCTGCAGGTACGACCTGAACGCACTGTTCAAGAAGGAAATGGGCTTCATGACCGTCAACGTTCAAGGTCTCTCCAGGGTGAGTTCAGTCTCGTTCATAGAGGCCAGGGTGAGATACTGATGACCTCAACAGGGCATGTTCCTTCTGAATGCGCTGTACTTCGGCGAAGGAGTCAAGAAGAATTACGCGGTACAAATACGGAACATCGTCAAGGAAGCGCGAGCAAAGTTGGGACAGATCCCCATCATTATTGGCGAATGCGGGATCCCGATGGACCTGAAGTGAGCAGATTGATCGCACGATGATCAAAGACTCTGCTGATTAAATCACGTTAGCAAAGAGGAGGCGTTCAGGACTGGTGACTGGAAGTGGCAGGAGAGAATGATGGACGCGATGATCTCTGCGCTCGAGGCGAGCCAAGTGGCCTTCACGTATGTCAACTAGAAAGCGAAGCGAAGGTGTTGTCAGAAGCTGACAGACCTGCTGCAGGTTATGGAACTATAACCCCTTGAACACCGATAGTCATGGCGACGACGTGAGTGTATCGTGTGGCGATCGGGAGTCGTAGCTGATATAGATTTGGCAGTGGAACGCAGAGAACTTTTCGTGGTACTCCGCCGAGAACCGCAAAAAGGAGTTGGCAGGGGGTCTCAGCGGTGAGATTGCGGAGATGGACGCTGGAGCGAGGCTCCTTGATGCGATAGTGGTGAGTGCTTCGGATATGGCTTAGAAGACGACTGACAGTCCCGGTAGCGCCCTTACGTAGTTGCCATGCCTGGCAGAGTCATCAGGAAGCAATACAACAAATCCACCGGTCGGCTCACCCTCGGTTTCCGATCACCCTACTCCCCTACATCGGATACACCCCTTCCAGCCCATGTCACCGAGATTTTCCTCCCGAAGAGGATGTTCAAAACGGAAGAAGACGTCGCGTACACTATATCCCCCGAGGAGGGCCGGATCTCAATTGATATTGAGAACCAGAGGGCCTATGTCTGGTTCGAGGATGGCGATCCGGATGACCACGAGAAGAAGCCAGAGGCGTATCGACACGTGGAGATCTGGGTCAAGGGGAGGAAGCAAGAACCGGGCTTCATGAGCTACTTCTGGTTGATGGTGGCAATAGCTGGATTCCTCCATGGACTGCAGACGAGACAGTTTTGGATGATCATCGCAGCGATCATCCTATACCGGTCAGGATGGCATCAGAGTCTGCGTAGATGAACGAAAGAATGCAGAATCCAATTGCCATGCTCTATTCCAGCTATAGTAATACTCGTACAACGTCTACACCCATGAGATTAAGCCTTCTTCCCCCATCCGTCCTCCTGCATGACGTGCAGACAGCTCTCAATCACTGCCATGGCATGATCACACTGCTCCTTCGTGACGATCAAAGCGGGAACCAATCTCACGGCATCTTTACCCCCGGTCAACAACAACACACCCCTTTCCCTCGCCAACTTGACGAGCTCCCCGGGCGCGCTCTCGTTCTTGAAGGGGATACCGCGGATCAAACCCCGTCCTCGGACTTCCTCGTGGATCAAATCGGGGAACAGCTTTGGTAGGCGTTTGATCAGGTCGTCCAGGTGGGTAGCGGTAGAAGTGAGGTTTGAGATGAAAGCCGGTTTTGACAGTTGCTCCAGCACGTACACTCCGAGTCGGGTAGCGAGCGGTTGTCCGCCGAACGTCGTGCCGTGGGATCCGATCGAGATGACCTCGGCAACAGAGTCTCGGACCATGATGGCGCCAATGGGGAATCCGTTGGCGAGGGGTTTAGCCATGGTGACGATATCGGGCTGGGCATCCGTTGGGTTCTGGGAATGAGCCCACATGGTCCCAGATCGGAACAGACCACACTAGCAATCCGATCAGCATGTTTTGACTACTTGTATCGGTGACATTGCCTGATGCACTGCACTCACCTGGATCTCGTCAAACATCAACAGCGCTCCAACCTCTTTACACCTCTTGCCAATCATCTCCAGCCATTCGATCTTTCCCGTGCCGATACCGCCCTCTCCCTGGATGGGCTCTACCAGCACACCACAGGTGTTCTCGTCGATCAATTCGTTCACCCTCTGCTGACTCATATCGTTGTACTCGCCGACCTTGACGTCTGGGATCAGGGGAGCGAATGGGAGTTGATATTTCGGGTTTGGCGTCATTGACAATGCACCCATTGACCTCCCGTGGAAGGCATTGGTGAAGCACACCAATCCAGTCTTCTTCTCATTGATCTCTTTTCCGTACTTTCTAGCAAACTTCAAAGCTCCCTCGTTGGCTTCAGTGCCGGAATTGGCGAAGAACACTTTTCCACCTTGATCATTCCCCTTTCCTCCCATTCCCAATCCACCGTGCTTCTTCGTGTTCTCAATCAGGGATTCGGCGAGTTCACCGGCCCATTCGTTCCAATAGACATTACTGGCGTGAGAGACCTTGTTGGACTGTTCGAGCATGACCTCGTTGTAGCCCTGGTCGTTGTGGCCGAGAGCGGTGACGGCGATTCCAGCGGTGAAATCTAGGTAATCTCGGTTGGAAGAGTCGGTCAAAGTGAGCCCCTTGCCGTGGGTGAACATCATGGGCGGCCGGGCATAGGTGTTGAGGAGGTATTGCGAGTGCTTCTTGATAGTCGAGGCGGTCGAGTCGGGACATGTGTCTGGGTGGGTGACTTTGGTGTACTGGAGGCATGGCTGGCGCAGTGTTAGCCGATGAAACCTTCCCAGAAGTCGTTAGGTGCCTCACCTTGATCTCTGAAGTAGCAGAGGCATAGCCACGAACTAGCAAGGACATCGACAAGTCTTTAGATGCCACCCGGCTAGCCTGACGAACGGTGCGAGATAACATTGGGGATGAGCGAGTGGTATTATTGCTTTATCCAAGTTCGTTCCGGCCTTTCTAGCTGCCTTTACTAGGACTCCGAGGGATGGTGATCTGAGCTGTGTGTGCGTGGGTATCCTGATGAACGAAGACTGAAAACCACTGCACGACTCGTCGAGGCTGATCTCGAAAAAATCCGATAGAGATAAAGTCAGTCGACTCCACCCGAGATAGATAGCAGATCCGACGGAACCAATCCTGTCACAACAACAGGACCACACATGGGGATGTCGATCGGGCATGTACTGTATCTGGAATGCATGTATGGCAGCGAACTCTATAGGTGAACACGACGTAGGAACGCGAGTGGGAGAATGAAGCATATGGACCGGTTCCCAGAATGACTATACAGTCTCGACAGAGGCATATTCGCTACAAGCGAGATGAGCTCCAATTCACGCTGAACTCGGATGGCACTCACGACTCGATTCCTGGCTCCATAAGGCCCGCATGGGCACCAATGACACAACCCGAAGACCCGACAAGCCAGAAGAAAGTGGATATAGGCGCAGCGAACCAAAGTAGTGGAATGCCTAAAAGGATGTCAGCTCGTATGCTATGTCTGAACATTGTCAAGAGCTCAACATACCGATAACGAACAGAGCGACGTAGAGGTTCTGAGGGGTGATGACCTTTCCTGCGATCTCGAAAGGTTCTTGGACTGAGCATACAGGTCAGCTCGACTCTCTGAGGGTGTATGGGACGCGGTGTCATAGGAGGGACGGAGTGAAAGTAGTTGTGCTCACCGAATCTAGAGATACCGATGAAACCACCAATGAGGAACGCCAAAGCGATGAGCAGGGTCGGATTGGAGATCAGCGAGTAGACTCCGAGCAGGGCTACCACGACGACATAGTTGGCCGAGAAGTATCGGCTACCCAGGGATCAGTGGATGCACCAACAGCTCTGATCTGCACAGGTAGGCGTTTTTGAGCAGTTGCTCACATGTTGTACGATGCACGTTTCAAGTATTCCTGCGTGTCTTTGGGCTTTGATACTTGTCTCCAGTTGAAGAACTCTGTTGGGTGTTTGAGCGAGGACAGGCGCGTGTTTTGCAAGTTCTTCGCGTAGTCCTGGATGTTGTTGACGTGGGATAGGATCTCCATATTGGCTGAGGAATCTGGATTGGTAGCTGAGAGAGATGGAGTAGAAACGATGAGTTGTGAACGAGCGTGATGATCTTCTGCGTGGTTGATGGCTCTGGAGTATATGACTTGTGACTTGATGCGAACGACTTTTCACCTGTGCTGTGCTGTTCGGCTCTCTGCTGGGGGAGGAGGAGGGGGAGAGACGCCACGTGGAGGCTCGGAAGGTGGGTGGCGGCTGAAGTAAACGTAAATAGGTTTTGATTCCGCATCGGGTAATAATCTCGAGTTTCAGCAAGCCGTCGCAAGAGACCAGGATCTTGCCAGGATCGATCTGTTTTGGGACGTAGACTCGCACACCGTATCGACCCTTGCTCTCACTGTAGATGGACGAGGTCAACAAAGCGTACCAAGCTTTGAACGATCTATGCCTATCTATCCACCAATTCCAAGATGAATATGGTCTGCGAGCAACGTTCAGATCGCCCATCATCGATCATCACCACCCCGATGATCACAGCCAGAGGGGTATCGCCGGTCTGAGCAAGTTTCTCGGCCATGCAGAGACCGAGCGAGACTATGTGAACGGAGTGGGTCATCGCGAGTGATTAGAGACGGACAGAGTGTCCACTGATACACTCATGTAGCTCCTACAGTCGCCGAATCCGCCTAATGAGTTTTCGACCAATGCTCCGCATCTGCTAGCGGTCTGGTCCGAGTTCACTAGGGCGAAATGGCCAATCGTCCTTATATCCCAGCTACTGGACTGTGGGCCTCAGGGGCAGGTTAAGGTGGACGTCGTGGCAGATGGCGGTAATCAGTGGATCAAGATCAATACGTCAGTGCAAAACCCTCCCTCTATGGTCGGTCAAAACTGATGGGGGTTGCAGGATGAAATACTCCAGGCTCATGGCCGAGCTTCGAGAGCAGGACTCGTACATCAATTCCGATTACGACTCTGATTCCAGTCATTCCAACAGCGGCGATTCTACCGGTCGCACCGGTGGTCCACCTTTGACAAACTCAGTCATTGAACAAGTTCAGGCACTGCTCAAAGCGGCTAAGGCCTATCCCCGTCCTACCAACCTACCCCCGCCGACCATCCGCTACGTCATGAACAGATTGGAAGAACATCCCCAGCAGGCCTATGGGGATCCAAGGGTCGAGCAGACTTTCAGAGCTATTAGGCAAATGGGCGTCGAGCTAGTCCTCGCAGACACACCTGCACCGACTCCAGCACGACCTTTTCATCCCGAACTGCGACCTACCCCGAAGATCATGCTGGATCTATCGGTCATTGTGGCCCTTTGCTGCGATACTACACATTACCCCTTACCCCAGCACGAAGACCAGATTGAGGCTCGGTTCAGAATGCGCACGGCCTCTGGCGACGATTTGGTTGAGCACAGCAATACCACTAAGGACCTCAGGGATCAACTCCAGTGGGAGGTCAAACATCCGCTCATCGAGGAGATTCAGCAGCGTCTGAACGGAGCTGGATATCGAGCCGACGAGGTGGAATGGTTTGTCACGCAGGAAGTCAAAGACAGGACGCCATCGATTTTGAACATTATCGGTGGGCCTAGGGAAAAGGCCAGAGCGAATGCATTGTACGGCACAGACGCCGACGAGTCGTTCTGGCTGGGCAGTCGGTATGAAGGGAATGAAGGCATTCTCAAGGATATTGTCCTCAAAGTTATCGATGAAGATCGCTCCGTGGGATCGATGAAGGGCAATCCCGGACAACTGCGGCAGTGCATGATCGACACTTGTGAGCGTATGCTGGTCCACACCGAGACTCACAGTGGTTCTGCCGCTCCAACGCCGAATAGTCGACCTGCCACTCCGGACCCACCTGTTCAGCCTGGGAGGAAAGTGAGGAAATCGAGACTGCCCAAACGACCTGGAGTGGTGTTCCCCCCGAATTCGAGGTTGCCCTCGCCGCATACGATAAGGACGATGCTGGCTGGATTGAGGAATGGCATGACGGTGTTGACGAACAATCGAGGGGCAGTGGGCAAAATCGTTAGAGAGCTCGGTATCTACGATGGATTCCCTTCCGACCTCGACAATACACCGAGCGACGAGCACGGGAAGGGAGAAGGGGAGGGAGGATTGGTCGACGCTCTAGTGTGGGTTGTCAATCCCAGTAGTTTGGCAGAATGGCGGAGATTGGAAGTGGAAGAGGCCAATCAAGCGCTGGAGGAGACTCAGGACGCTGCTCAAGCGATAGGGTGATTCGCAACTCCCTCGATCAAAGGCTATGCTTTTCTCAAGGTATATGTCCTCGCATATTGCCCTCACATGCGATGTCTTCGATCCCGGCGCTTCTGTGGTTGACATGCCGACCCACGGTCATGCCTCAGCAAGGACAACTTTGGCAAGCGCCATCCACGGCAACCGAGCAGTGCAATGACTGCACTCATCCTCAGTTGCCCTCTGCTATTGATATAGGCTGGGATGGAAACAAGGCAAGAAGCGGGAGAAGATCTGGACTGGACTTGAAAACGCCCGAATACCTAGGTATCTGATGATAGCCTCGTAGGTAGTTATCTGATGACTTGTACCGCGATGTCCATACTGAGTCGGTGGCGATGCTTGTTACACTATGCAAGTTCAGTACAAGCTTGCATCGAAAGGAGCAGCACAGTGCAGACTATGTGTGTCAAATTCGATCGAGTGAGAGGTAATCCTTTGTTATCGCACTCCTCGCCACAATCTCGACGAGAGAGAGTCTCAGAGAGATATTGCGCTTTCAGACGAGGGTGACGAGGTGAAAGGTGGATGAAGCATGCTCTTCGAATCTACCTTCTCGGTCAGTGGCAACGTATGAGCTGCTCACACATAAGAGGTGAGCTGAGAAAGATCGGTTCGAGGCCTTCAATCGCTATCTTCAGCACTTACTGCTTATACTACCCCATCGTTAATCCTCATTGATCACTGACTGGCAAGCCCACACCATGGCCATCTCCCAACGTGACTACCATGAGCGAAGTGAACGACCACTCCGCTCAAGCTGCAACGCTGGGTCGACCTGCTGTCAGCCATCCTCTGTTCCCACGTCACGCTGGGACAGAGATGAGCGAGGTTCACGAGTCGACCTACCTCGATCGCGCAACGTCTCTTTCGCGAAGGACGCGCTGGCCCGAGATGCCGAGAGGAGCTATTACGCTTCACGCTACGGAGAGAGCGCCAGTGCTCTGGATCCCATGTACTCCGACATCCGGGACAGACCTTCTGCTCGCGCCGACAGCAACCACCCTGTTCAGCAGGAGTACAATCAGCCACAGTCCAGGGCATCCCAGATTCCCAACGATTACGGTGTTCCAGTCAACACTGTACCTGAGGCGTACACGAACGGCAGGCCATCCTCCGGCTTCAGAGACTCTTCTGCTCATCAAGGTCGTGACAGCATGACCGACGGGTCATTTGCCCGTGCCAGCAGGTTGAACAACTACGCCGTTCAGCAGGAGTTCCAAGCGTCCCAAGCCCCTGACGGCTATGGCATCCCAGTCACTGCACCATACAGGCATGCGGATGACAGGTCATTCGCCCGCGCAAACAACTACTCCGTTCAGCAGGAATCCAAGGCGTCCACCGCATCCCATATCCCGAACGACTATGGCGTTCCGGTCACTGCACCTTATGATCTGACGAATGACAGGCGATTCTCCCGTGCCAGAAAGATTTTCGCCAACGAGGATCCTCAGAGAACTCACACCTCGCGCAACGTCGACATGCCCGCTGGCGCCTTCCAAAACCAAGCGGGTGAAGCCAGGGGCGACTTCCAATCTGCAGACCAATCGCAGTTGCGCTCCAACTACCGCTCTGATCCATTCACAGGACAGCAGGGATCTGCACAGTCCGAAGTGGATTACTGGCGCCAGAAGTCGATCGAGAGCGATGCGATCATCCAGAGCCTGCAGAAGCAGAACGCAAGGCTGAGGGACGACCGGGATGAGCTGGAGGCGGATGTGGATAGGAGTATGGAGGAGAGAATCAGCTGGGAGATTGCATACAAGCAGTTGTATGCTGCCAAGATGGGCAAGGAGGCAGAAGTTCGAGCTCTCCGAAAGCTGTCGGAGGACACGGCGATGGCGGATGTCGACGACGACGAAGACAGTTTGAACTTCGGGAGGATTAAGGGCAGATACAGACCAGTTCTCTATGGCAAGTATTATTGAGGTGGGATAAGATGTAGGTCATAGGTGTCGATATCAGGTGTATTATGCGATAGGATGAAACTGGAGTTGTTGAGCAGAGTATAGAGAGTCGCAGCGATGACGAAAGCCAGCCAGCAACCTGGATGTCAAGGTTATCAGGGACACCTTTACAGCCAATCTGCGACTTGCTCCGATGTATCAGGCTGGGATTCCTAAAGACGTCAAATCCCAACTCTGGCAGCAGCGTCATCAGGCGAAACCGGCTCACCTTTATTCCTCCTACTCTAACTCGTCCACCCTCACACTACCCACATCTTGTCTCTATCATGTCTTTCAGATTCGCTGCCAGAGCCGCCAGGTCGATACGACCAGCCGCCGTCGTCGGCAAAGCCCCTGCCGTTGCTAGACGAGCTGCCTCGTCCGGCGGTGAACACAAGAAACCCGGAAGCGACCTGCCATGGATCGTCGGTTCAGCGGTCTTCTTCATCCCGGTCGTGAGTGGAAAGGTCGAGGGCCCAAATTTGGTCCTTTCATGTAGAGGGACGACTATGGACGCCTGTCCATCCCTGCCGACGTCCGGTGCCGTCGCTGACTCCTGATTGGTTGTAGGGCGCCTACATCCTCTCCCCAGCCAAAGACGACCACCACGGACACCCATCCGATTCCAAGGCTCAGTCTCAGACCTCCAAGGCCGTGGACCAGCACGGCCGAAGTGGTCACGAGGGAACCATTGCCCAGGAAGGAGACAACACCGAGGCTAAACCCAACCAGACTGGAAACCAGAAAGAGCTCTTCCACCCCGGAAACGACTCGGAAGAGAACCTTTCGAGAAAGCACCACCAGCACTCGGGCGGTGCCAAGGAGCGGGCCGACAAGAAGGCTGATCTGTCATCCGAGAGCTCGGGCAGCTCTGATGACGACAGCGAGTCTTCCGCCGAGGACGTCAAGCAGTCCGCTAAGGACGCTGCTGGCAAAGCCGAAGACAAGGCCAAAGACACTGCTTCCGACCTGAAAGACAAGGCGCAGGATGCCAGTGAAAAGGCCAAGGACACTGCTTCGGACCTGAAGGAGAAGGCTCAGGATGCCGGTGAGAAGGCCAAAGACACCGCTTCCGACTTGAAGGGCAAGGCACAGGAGGCCGGTGACAAGGCCAAGGACACCGTCTCGGACCTGAAAGACAAGGCTCAGGATGCTGGAAGCAAAGCCAAGGAGACTGCCAACAACGCCATAGATTCTGCTAAGCAGGCTGTCGTGAGTTGACTTTATTGGTCAATCTGTATCAGTCACTGACTTCTTTGCTTAGGGTGTCGGAGCCGCCAAAGCCGCTGACGCCGTGAAGGAAAGCGGAGACGAGTCCAATGGAGATGAGGATGGACCATCGAAAGAGGACATCAAGTCTAGCATCAAGCAAGCCGTGGTGAGTACCGACTGGCTATGTGACAGTTCTCGTTCTTTTCAGAGCTGATGTCCTCTGCAGAAAGCCAACGCCCCGGAAGTCGCCATGGACCAGGAGGCTAAAGGAAAAGCATAAAGAAAGAACAGTCTACACCGAGAATGCAAAATAATACGCAAATGCGCAACGCCATTGGTTATCGTTCTACAATGTCTACAATGTATCGTTACGCCAATGGCCAGACTTCCAATCTCTCCTTGTCCCACACGTTGTTCAGCCAGTATTGATCCTTCTTCATCCTCTCCCAGACTTCTTCTATCGTGTCCATTTGATAGATCATATAGCTTCCACAGAGATTGAGCGCTCCTTCCTCCAGTTCCCGCTTGGATTGCTCAGATCCGGGTTTAGGCAGAAATGGGTTTCCTTGTACTGCAACACTTATCAGCTTCAACTCCAAGCCCTTGCAGAGCGTGTGACGGACATTGTGTGCCTGCCTCTTTATCTCGGGCTGCTTCGGCGAGATGGATAGGCCTGACTTCCATTCGTCGTTCCAGGGCGTCCGGGTAGTCTGGGCAGTAGCACAGGAAGCGAGGCATGGCGTACGAGATTGCTTTGGATGCCAGTCGTGGTCCGGCGGTGCTAGTGGCCTGGCTTCCGACGTTCGGTACCAATACTGTACCCTCCGACAATATCCATATTGAGCTTTGCCTGAGCAAGGTCATACTGGTCCGCCCACCGCTTCTGCTGCCTGCATACTTACTCACACCGGCCCGGCTCCGGACAAGCCTGCTGGGATCTGATGGCAAAATAGGCACGAGCATGCGGGAAGACCCGCTCACTATAGGCCCCCTAGATAAGGTAGATCACGTGTCCGGGCGGAGCTGTATGCGGCGCGGTCATCTGCAACGTCAGGTCGTCGTCGACGACGTACGATTATACTGGGCTAGAGTACAGTATTTTGAACAGCTCTCAGCAATCTCTAGCATAGCGACAGACTTCCCAATGTCGTCCGATCCGCCGAAAGCGGGCATCTTTTCGACCCTTTCGAGAAGAAGCGCAAAGAGCAACAAACCAGCGTCCGAGACCCTCACGCATCCTTTGCTCGGAGCGTCAACGTCCTCCTTGAATCTCAGTGATCCATCCGCATCCACCACAGCAAATGACATCTCCACCTCACCAACCAGCGGCCATACCAGGCAGGGATCAGGGACCGCATCGCGGAATGTGTCAATGTCCGGGGACGTGCTCATTGTCCCGTACAAACCAAGGACAAAAGGAAGTCATGGGTCAACACACAGCGTTTCCAGTATATCCAGCCTGACGGCGTCCAATCCCACAACAGTGCCAGCTCAAGGGTTGAGCTCTGTAACTGTCACTTCGCCACCCATCACACCAACAGGGGCAATGGCACCCCCAGTGACGTCGACGTCGGCCTCTGCGACATTCGCTCTGCCCCCTTCAACGGCAGATACCACCACGACGATGGACACGTCGACTGTAACGTCCACAGCGCCCGGCTCTAGCTCTACTGCGACCAGTAGGCTCCAGCAGCAGAGTCTGAAAGCGACAGCGCAGCGTATAGGTCTTGGAAATGGAACTCTTGGCATGGCTATCATCGATGCGATATACGAAAGGGGACAGCAGGGTAAAGGCAAAGGTGTCGAAGGGGCAGAATGGGCGGAGATCTCGAAAGTGTTGTCCAGCACCAAGGTAAGTTCACGCCAGCGTCTCCGTTTATAGAGTCAGTACTGACGCCATGACTGTAGGCTATCCTGTTACTACCTTCCACCAGTGCATCGTCAACAAGTATCACCCCGCAGATCGTACGCGACCACGTCGCATTCATGGCGCCGTCTCTGTCAAACTCCAACGAGCCCAGAACAGCTCGGGAAGCAGGCTCATCATCAAGTCTACCGGATGTTGGGAGCAGTAAAGTCACATCCATGCTGGTGACCCTGTCCGGTCTCGTGGGCACGGTCACCGAGTGAGTCGCCAAGCCAGCTCGATGGAAGCACAGCTGACATCTATAGCTCGCATCTGACCTTCGAGTCCACCTTCACGCCTGAAGTCAAGCTGTTCGCGGCAATCAAGGATAACACCACTCGGCCGGCTGTCCTGGCTTCACTACGACCAACATCCCTCACCCAATCCCTCTCGGCGTCTACCTCCTCACTTTCCACATACCCTGATGTCACGATCTCATCATGGTCAGCCTTACTGAACTTTCCGCCCCTCGGCAAACCAGCAGGTGCCACGAGCTCGGAAGGGAACAAGGAGAAGGACAGAGTCGCATCCGGCAAACTAGGCCGTATCAACCCTTTCGCATCGTTCTTCGGCTCCGCGCCTACCCCTGCAGCAGATCCAGCACCGGCTGAGCCAGCGAGTGATTCGGCGAATCCGACTTCGGACCGACCATTGTCGCCCGTCAACCGGGATTTGTCGCCGAAACCATCGCTGCTCTCGATGAATGATACCGCCTCTATCCGCTCTGAGAACGTTCTAAACCCAGAAGGCTACCAGGTTATTGCATATACCATCGGAAAGCAAATCAAGCACGCGGATGTCTCCAAATCACTCGCCAAAGCGATCAAATCGACAATACGGGACGAGCTGCATCGATTCCCGGATAAACTTGTCGACAGAGTCTACAAGCTGGTCCTGCAGGCCGCTTGTCCCACACACCCCGCTTCCGAGTCGAAATCCGATCCCGCGCCTCCCGTTCAGCTGGACTACGACGACCCGACAGCTTGTGGGGAGAAATTGCAGGACTTCATAGAGGGAATCTATGACGACTTGATCGTTCATCTCAGAGCGGACTCGTCGCACATCTTTGCGGAGTCGTCCGATACTGGTTTCAGAATCAAGCGCAAGGCCAGTTGGTCCAACAGAGGTCATGCGTCGCTCGAGACGGAAGAAGAGTCTGAAGAGGTCAAGAAGGCTAGAAAGGAGAAGGCCAGGCGAGAGCGGGATGCAGCGGTGGAAAGGGATGCTAGTGAAGGTGCTGACAAGGTGGAGGCCGTGATTTGTCGATTACTGTATAACAGGTGACTTTGGCCCAAATCGTCTCCACAGAAGACTAGAGTGCTGATAACTTGGACTAGGCTGTTCTCCCCACTGTGCAGTGACGATGCCAGGCACGACGAGGCTCTGTCTTCCCGGGTGGCGGCTCTGAACATGCTCGATCTTACGCTAGATCACCTTGGCCTCATCACTCACCCTGCGAATCCTCCACCAGGGGAGGAGGGGCTAGTTGCAAAAGGCCTCGCAGATATCGTGGAACGAGTTGGTCTTGGTGAGTTCGCAATTCAGCTATAGATAGCAACCATTCACTGATGCCACGATAGAGCTGCAGAAGCTATCGATGCCAAGCTGCCTGACACCGAAGGAGAAAGCCGACGTTCTGATCAAGGCTCATCAACTTGTTGTTGGTGAGTTAGGACGAGGACCGTTGCGAAGGCAACCTGCTGACCAGTCCATAGACAGGCTGACGGGACTGCCACCTGTCGATCTGAGACCCGAGGGAGAGCCATATCGACCCTCACCTCAACCCACCTCGCCCGAGCCCACACCCACCACTACAGACGACAAAAGCCTGACACGAACGCTCTCTCCTCCAGGAGCTCAAGCATCTGCGATCCCTCGTCGACCTTCGTCATCATCATCAGCCAGCTCGACACCACTCTCTACATCACCTTCACAGACAGACCCCCTGAGCACCATAGAAGAAGTCATAGAAAAAACACCCCAGGCGCTACATACCTCGTCGTCATCGGCGAGCGTGCCACAACTCGTCCTACCAGAATCATCAGACCTAATCTCCGAAGCAATGTCCGATTCAGTCATGACCGTCGCTCCAACTCCATCATCGACAAACGTCTCGCCAACGGCCTCGCCGTCGTCGCAGCCCGCCAGACCCCGAGGCCAGACGTCGGGTGCCGATCTAATCCTGCCGATCATCATCTTCGCGGTCGTCAAGTCCAACCCGTCACAATTGGCATCTCAGCTCATGTACCTGCGTCGATACCGGTCCGCCATTTGTCTGTCCGGAGAAGCGAGCTACGCCATTGTCAACCTTACCGCCGTGGTGGAGTTTTTGGAGCATGTGGGACTGGCAGAACTTGGTCTCGGCGAGGATTCCGACAAGGTCATCAGGTGAGTAATCCCTACACTCGAATCCCTAAGATCCGGGGATAGCCGCTGAATTGTTGTTTTGTAGCGTCGAAGATCTCACGCCCATTGGACTTGGATACCTGGACGACTCAAACGCCGATGCCGCTTCGATAGCATCCGCTTCTTCGAGATTGCGAGGACGAGTGTTCCAAGTTGGCGAGCTGGCTGGTTCCGCCGCCGACTCTGCGAACAAAGTCCTCACTGGCGTCGTTGACTCGTCCTGGACCGCACTGAGGGGGTTGATCTCTGCTCCTAATGCCACCTCGGAGGCTGAAGACGCCTCTGCCAGTGGCACCGTCCCCCCGCCCACTGGCCGCCCTGGAATGAGACCACGACAGGCATCGACCTTTTCCCTGGCCAGCGTCACTGCGTCCGTGGCGACCATTGCCGCTGCTGCCGCCGGTCGATCCACCCGATCAAGGGCCAACTCGCGCGTGTCCACTGGTCCCACTGGATCCACACCCAAAGAAGAGACAAAGTGGAAAGGAAATGAGGAGATGGTCGAAGTCACCTCGAGACCCGCGTCTGTATACCGTGACAAGGAAAAGTCGGGGGAATACCCTTCATCCGACGACGCATCTTCCCCCGAGCACAGCGACGACGAGGGGACAGAGCATGGCGAGCCTAAGGACGATGGAAGGCGGCGGAGCAAGAGCGACGCAAGGAGCGTGAGGAGTATTAGCAGTCTCAACAGACCTCGCGGGGAGATCGATGATGGCAAGGAGAGGGTCAGTATTAGCGATAGACTGGCCTCGATCGGTGTTCTGGGGAGGTTACCCTATACGTCCGGAGAGATGTCGCCCCCGCAGACCGAAAGTCCAGGTGTGCCTGGTATAAAAGTGAGTCCTAGACCTATGCGCCGATAAAGCTCACGCACTCCTAGACGCCTGGTATATTGGCGAATCTGGCTGGAGGGAGGTCGAGGTCCGGTTCCACAGGTCAACATTCCAGGCGATTATCGCTCCTGGGTTCTCGATCCGATTTCAACCCGAACGGCATATCTTCACCAGCAGGCAGTGTAGCTTCGCTTCCGATCGCGGGGATGGCTCCTGGCTCGGCGATAAACTTGGAGACGATAGATCCTCCTTTGGAGCAATTCATGAATGGTGAGCTAGATGGCGAGAGTGTGAGGTCCACTAGCTGACGACTGTGGGGCCTTCAGGCGAAGTAGGGGATATACGCCTTAGTGAGATTGGCGTCCTGCTTAGAGATTACAGACGACTTGGAAACATCATCAACGCCTTGACGAACGCTACGACACAATCCAAATAACGAACCCCGGGGATATCTCTACAGACCATCATAGACAGGACAATGTATGTACTCAGTCGATACACGACAATGCATGGGATACTCTTAATGCAGAGAATGCTGGATTGAAACCTAAATACCTGAATCTACGATATACAAATATGATACACTTGCTTCTCTCTAGTCTTTATAGTCACCCGTTGACTCTATTCTCTCTTCGCGAACCCTTTTAGAACCACGCGACAAAGTTTTCTGTCATTTGCGCGAGGAGGTTTGGCGCCGTCGCCTGGGATATCAACGTCACAATGGCGTGGTAATGCTGAGCATTGATAGACTGGCAACGTCATCAGCAACATATGGAGGGCACTTGTGGGAATGACTGACCTTGTCCTTGTTGTCGTTGATGAGGCCCATCATGCCTGCTCGCCGGATGAAGTGCTCGACGTTGCGACTGACCTGCTGAGACAGCGGGGGGTCTTGTCGCGACTCCTTCATGAATGTATTGTGCCACGTGAGCAGCTACAAGAAGTCCAGGTCAGCTACCGTTTTCTGCCTGTATTGTTCATGAGTGACTCACCTCGTCCCGCACGAACAGGGACAAAGTCCCGCCTAGGTCGAATTCCGGCACTGTTAACGATTTCGCAATCGCAGTGACGCAAGACGTGACGACGCCCTCGATTCCGACCCGCGTGATGAAATGCTGCATGTTGGGCGTGAGTCGGAACGGAACGTGCTCGCTGGATGCAATGATCGGTTGTCCAGAAGCAAAGGCTAAAGCGGGGTCAGTATGGCCTACGAGCAGGGCGTTGGAAATTGACTCACCGGGCAGGATCTCGGTCATGTACATCAGCCCAGTCTTGCGACTGAAGTGGAAACGACTGGGCGTTCGACTGCTCAGACAGCAGAAATAGGTGAGGAACATCATTGTCGCGGTCTGCGTTGCGAATTGCTTTCTCATGAGCCATAGGCTTTCTGAGTTCGTCATAGCTTGAATCATGTACTGCCACATAGTCAGCATCGAGCTCGAGCCCAAGCCTTTTCTTGCACTCACATTGCTCAAGACCGTCTCGGGCACCATCTTGGCCTGGATATCCTCCATGACCTCTGCCCGCAGCTGCAGATATCGCCCATCGGTCTGAACAAGAATCAGTTATAGGCTCGTCACGGCCAGCCCACCGGATACTCACTCGCGACATGGACGGGTCTAGGAGCTGCTTCATCCTGTCGAGGAAGGCCATGATGCTGTCCTCCCTCGAAACATTCTGCGTGGCGCAGAAATTGTCGAAGACATCTTGCAAGCTGACGTACGAAGAGTCGTTCTGGACGAGACGGAGTTGTGGCGCCAGGGCCACAGCCGTAGGCAGATGGAATTGTAGATTCCTTCGCCGGGCTTCTTTCCGCTTTCGCAGCACGCTGTTCATGATTCGGAACAACTGCGTCAATCGCTCTTCTCGTCGACAATGTCGAGCCGCCGGCATCTGCACGTTGAACGTGTGCGTGGAGCCGTTGGAGCCAATCATTGAGATTCGACGGAAACAGTGGCCGTGTCCACGACCCAGCTCGGCTCGGGGCAGGAATCGTGCAATCTTGACAAACTCTTCGCCCTGGTCAACGTGCTACAGCCCAGTCAGCACCGATCCCAAATTCTAATACGATGGGGGAGGCTTACCTGGACGTATTGGCCTGGAATCTCCACGTCGTCAAACTTCAAGTGGTGGAAATCGATCAAGTTGCACCCGTTTTGATCCAGAGCTTGGGTCTTGGGTCGAGCGTCGAGATGCTTCTCGTACGTGTCTCTCCACCATTGCAGTCGTTTGATGTATTCTCGGAGTTTCGGCATGTCCCTCATGAAGTCCTTCTCAATCGCGGCCTGTTGGATATCCGTCAGTATCGAGCAATTGACGAGAGGGACAGAAACTCACCTTGAGCTCTCCGGACAAGTTGTTTGAGAACTTTGTCAGATTCTCCTTGGTCATCTGACTGAGCTCTCCTTCGTCATTTGCAACACCGCTTCTGCCACCCCATTGCTACAGAGTCATCAGCTGACTGACAAGCTAGAGAATCGACAAACTCACTTGTAGGGCATCGGCGAGTAGAGCCGCAAAGAAGCGATATATATCCTCATCCGACGAGGGCTTGGCACGGACCGAGATCTGATCGACCATCTTTTCCATTGTGAGCGCCAATAGGGGGAAGGCCGTCTTGAGGACGTTCATGACCTCTTCGACGTATTCCCAAGGTTGACGGGGCATAGCGACCTGCTGCTGTTGCTGTTGTTGGGTATTCTGCGCCGAGGGATTTGTGGCGCCAGCAGAATTGGCAGTCTCGTTGTTCTGACCCGCAGTGTTCTCATCCTTGACCTCGGCACTCCCATTGCCATTCTCCGTCTTGACACCTTCGCCATTGGCCGATCCGTCCGCCGTCTGACCGCCTTGGGTGGTCTGGGTACCGTTCGCTCTGGCGACTGCTTCTGCCGCTTTTCTTGCCGCCATAGTCCTCTGATTGAGCGCGATTCGCTTGACACCACCAAAGTCTTCTCGCGACACTCGCAGGTGGTAGAAGAGGGACTACGGCACTGTGTCAGGTCTGCATAACGCAAGAGAGCACCGAGACTCACCTGAGGGAACGCCTTTCCGATCCTCATCAACAACAAACGGGCCTGCTTCGCCTCTCTGTGGGACAGAGATAGGAGCAACTGCGGAATCAGGGTGATCCAGTACCAGATGACTAGGTCACCCTTGTAGTTCTCGAATGCCCGGCCGATGGTATTGTTGTTGTCGTCCAGACCCAGGAGCCAGAGCACTCGCAAGAGAAGGCCTCGAGACTTGTGGTTGTTGTACAGGCCTGCCGCTTGGAGGTAGCACGACACTGCGCTGGAAGCCAGTAGCGCCCTGTCCCGTGCGTACACCGTAGGCCACTGTTCCTCGGTAATCCTCGCCTCTCCCGGCTTTGGCTCGGGCGGACCACCAGTCGCAAACTCCGGTCGATCACGGTACAGCTTGTCGTTGAATCGTCCCCATTCGGCCCACGCCTTGGGCAAGTTCATGTCCATCTGGACGGCGTGGGCGAACTCTCGATTGGCGTCTTCGTCCTGGCCGAGTCGGGAGATGAACATTCCCTTGAGAGTGAGGAACTCGGCCTTTTGCGCTGGGGCAAAGTACATCAAGTTTGTGGTGCTGATGTTTTCCAAACCCTCGTTGAACTTGTCGGGCTTTTGGAAGAAGCACAGCGCTTGCTCTCGGAGTTTGAGGAACGCTTCCGAGATCTCGATATTGGGCAACGAGTAGATCTTGTTGAGCGAGACGCTGCAGACTTCCAAAAGGCCATGTCGACGGGCGACTTCACCGAATCGGTTGATCATCCAGGCAGTCTCGTGGTAGCCCTTGTAGCCATAGGTCGCGGTCTCTCCTTGTGGGATAAGAGGGACGTAGACTCGAGTGACAGATTGGAAGACATGTTGACGCCAAGCGAGCAGGTCGCTCCAGACCGCGATATCATCCCAGAAGTTTGGCAGACGATCCCTCCATGTTCCAAAGATGTTTTTGAGATCTTGAGTGACCCGGAGTTCGAGGTTGGCCTGGTTGGTCATTGACAGACTGTCGAACACCGTGGCGGCCTCGCTGAGCTCGACACACTGCTGGAACATCTGCAACAGAGGGAGATGTGCCGCCGTGATCTGAGAGGGCAAGCTGGCCCATTTGCGCAATGTCACTTGCTGGGCTTCGTCGAGGATCCTGAAAAAGTCGTTTGGTGGTTCTCGAGCCAGGTGCGCCTTGAGCAGGGCCATGAACGCTTCAAAGACTTTTCGACGGGGCGTGGCGACATCGGTAATGCGGTTGATGTTGGCCTCTATCGTCTCTCGATCCGGCGATCCCCAATCTGACAATCTCCAGGCGCACTCGAGCAACAGATCCGCATCTTGATCCACGCGAGCGAGCTCGGTGAGCGAATCCCAGTGTTGCAATTTCTGCGCGGCGAGAATCCAGTGATCCTCCCAGAAACAGTACTCCTCCTCGCTGAATGGCAATAGACCATTTCTCGCTCGTAGCTGGGCCGTTTCGTACATTTCGATCGCTTTGGGCCATTGACCATTCTGCTCGTAAGTCAGAGCAGCGGCTGTTTCGGGGAAAGCGCAGCGACTTCGAGCGAGACCGTAGAACATGTCGTCCTCGGCGAGTTCGGCGTACAGCTCGCTCAATGCACCAGCACAGCTGTCCCTCAGCGTGTCGTCGGGTCGGTAGACGTCGCTCAACTTGGTGAGGATCTCGAAACCGACATACCAAGCGTTGAACGTCTTGGCGAGGTACTTGATGAGCATGGGTGGAAGGGTGACCGCCGGTGTGCAAGGCAAGATACCATCCAGGAAAGTCTGGATGACATTCGGTCGGAGCTCGACTTGTTTGCAGTGCGACTCTTTGGACAACAGCTTGACGATGTAGCCAGTGAAAGCAGTCTGTTGTGATCTGCTCAGTGACGACCAGCACATTGGGAAGATGGCAATCCAGAGATGGTGAGCCAAAGCCTTGTCGAGGTGAATGAGGTTTCGAGCCGGTTGGACGATATCGCCGACGGTGGCTTCGGCCGCCATTTCCTCCACAGTGTCCATGTTGAGCAATCTTCCCAAAGGCTTTCGAAGGAGCTCTTGGCTGTGGTCTGCGATGCCGAGAACCATGCTGAGGATCTGGGGGACCCAGTAATCCTCCGCGAGGGTATCCCAATTCTGCAGAGAGAAGAGGTATTGCAGCCGTCCGTCCAGCGATCGAGGCAAGCTCGCCTCCAATTTGTCCAGGAATTTGGCGCGCTGTGCCGGATTCTGCGACTTGGCTCCGAGGAGGAATGCCGGCTCGAGTCGGTGGGTGATGTCTGTGCTGCTCAGAGTCTCCATGTCGTACACGTCGAGAATGACGTCGAGGTATTTCTGGAAAAGACCCTCGTCTCGATGTTCGAACACGGACATCTTGAGCAGCAGACTGGCCTTCTCTTTCCCATTGGCGGTCGGCTCTGGATCCTCGAGCACCCACTGTCGCACCATCTCAAGGAGATACTTGCACAATGTAAGGTTTTCGGACCTGTCGACCAGGGTGCCGAGAATACTGTTGAGATGGCGGCGATGGTCTTTGAGATCGCCAACGCGATCCCGGATGATGTTGAGCAAGGAGATGATCAAGCGGTACGCAGGGTCGGGGCCGTTGGTGGTGTGTACCTTGACCAAATTGGCCAGAACCTTGAGAAGTCCTTGACCGATCGTCTCCGCTTGGAGTTGCTGCTTGGGCTGCGCTTTGAGCCATGTGCGCAGGAGGAAAAGCGTACCAGGAAGGTGACTGCTCGAACGTAGACTCGCGCTCAGACCTTCGGTGACGGCGTTCTGGACAAAGATGAGCAATGCTTTTCCGTCCGATTCTCCCTCTGCGGTATCATCATCCGGCATCTCCTTGAACATGTTCTCGGTCAGGTCCTGGATCGTGTCGTGGAGACCAGTGTCGTCGTACACCCAGACCTTCTCGAGCAGCTTCATCAGAAGACCGAGATTGGCTCTGACCCATTGCTGATCGCGCACTGCAGCCGTGGCAGCGACTACTTCAGTCGAGTTTGCGATAATGTTGATCGTGTTGTCGTTGATCTCCTAGGACACGATCAGTCTGGCTCACTGACGGAATCTGGGACAACTCACCTGAGTCATGGTCCTCGTGAAGAAGCCTAACTTGACATTGACATTGGGCAATCCTTTAGGCCCAAGAATCTCCTTGAACAGGTCCAGAGCCCTGGTGGTGAGACCACCTCTGGCGACGGGCTCCGGCGATGTCGACACCAATCGGAGCAAATGAGCCGTGACGAGCTCCCTGACTTGACCGGGTGCGGCCCATCCACTCCCACTGGCGCTCGACGCGGCAGTACCCGCTCGATCGAGTCTCTGCTTCTTGTGAGGCGAGGGCTCGACGGATCCCTGCCTCGTCTTTCGGGAGGAGACAGTGTCGTCAATCTCCATCGCCTCGTCCTTGGCGGCCATACGCCTCTTCTCCCACTTGAAGATGAGCTCGACAATGTCGACGGTGAGCTTCTTCATCTCGGCGGTGGCGGCTTGAACAAAGGCCAACTTGTGCAGCGAGCTCGCTACCTGCGGCACATATAGCTCTCGATAGTCGTAGAACAGATCCGGGTGGTTGACCAGGAGCTCACATACAGTGACGAGTTGACCAGTCGCATGCCCTTCTTCGATCAACACGCTTCGCACACGCTGAGCCCATTCCGGAGTTCCGGACTGTGGCGGACTATCTCGAACAGGGAGCGAAGATGCCAAAGTGTCAATGGCTTGTCGATACAGCACCCTGTTCTCGTTGTCTTTGAGCCGGAGGAGACCGGTCCAGGTTAGTCGAACAAACTTGACGGGCGTCTCGAAGGTCGCCATGAATCGAGCTGTCAGGATGTACGCCATGAGCTTGACCGTTGGCTCCAAGAGGTTGATACCCATCCAGGCGAGCTTGAACACGTCCTTTCTCGACTCGTTGACTTTGCTAGTGCAATGCTGAACGAGCATGGTTGTGAGAGCGTACACCTCGATGAGCAGCGAGTCCTCCCTCTGCTTGGCCGTCTGGGTATTGGCGAGCGGCCTCCACATCTGATTGGCGATCCTGGCGACCATCGAAGCGGGGACGATGGACCCGTCGTTGTTCGGATCGGCGAAGTATGTCCGGAGTGTCGGGTTGACAATCAATCGCAGACCATTGGCCTTGAATGCCCAAGTGACAATCTCCTCGTCGTACAGCTTGAAGAATTGGTCGAGGACCTCTCTCCGATACTCGACAGACTCGTGCAGGGCGACTTCTTGGTACAGGAAGTATTGAACCGATGATCGTTCAAACGAGCTTCGACATTCGAGCGCTTCGACCAGGTGGAACATCAAGGGGATGTGTCGCTGCTGCTTCAAGCTCGTCATGAACAGCTCCATGAGCAACGCTGGTACCTGCTGGTAATGGACGCTGGACATGTCGATTTTGGTGTACCTCGACACGCTCATGATGCTGCGCCATACTCCGACCAGTGCTTCCAATATCGGTTCTCTCTTGCAGAACCAGGTCTCGGAAGTGCGCGAGAGCTCGCGCAGTAACTCGAGTCCGGGAATAACCATGCTGAAGTTCTCCGGATCTTGGAAGCACGTCTTGCAGAGCGCTTCTGCCTTGTCCGATATGGCTTCAACCAGTTGCGGTGCCTTGCCAGAAGCGATGACGTTTCTGTATGTCCAGACATATCGGGAATTGGTTATATTGTCTAGCAGATTCTGGGTCGCCTCGACGTGGTACCGATTGAGGTATCGAGCAAAGTGCTCGGTGAACGGTCCAGGAACCGATTGATGCAAGCTGGCCTCGACATCGACAACCTTTTGAGTCAGATCCTTGAGGTATGTGACGGCCGTGGAGGGCAGCAGACCAAAGATGTTGACTAAGCGACTCATCCGGGAGATGTCTTGGTTCTCCAGCAATGGCGAGAAGGCAGCCTTTGCCAGCATCTGTTGATCACCAAGGGTCTCAAAGTGGTCCAGGAGTTTGACACCGATCTCCACTTTGAAGTAGTTGGTGAGCAGCTCCAAGAATCGAGCGAGACCGTCGAGGCCAGAGACGCTGAGCCGTTTGGCGTCGGCGAGATTCACCAGGATCGGTCGAAGACCAGATTGCAGGACCTCCTTCGGTAGTCTGGCCTGATGCGAGAGGACATCGCGCAGACCCTCATGAGCGACGTCGACGATCTCCGAGTTCTGAGAGTAGACGTGCTTGAAGTAGACCTGGATGATCCTATGCAATTTGTTAGCGACATCTCGAGTGCAATCCAGGGCTTGACTTACCTTGATCTGATCGACGACAGGTTTGGCTTGTTCAAGAACTCGAATTGAACCATTGTCGACTTGAGCAATCGCAAACACGAGATCCTCAATGTTTTGAGCCAATTCTCCTGCTTGTGCGTAGCGGGTTTGCTGATGAGGTTCGAATCGTCCACATCGGCCAAAGCCAGTACCTCGTGTAGAAGCCTGACAAACTCTTCTGACGTCTCGATGAAGGTGGGCTTGAGCTCCAGGAGATAAGTCATGGCGTCGATATTTCCAACTTGCATTGGGAAAGGCAAAGCTCGCAGGGGTTTCGAGTAGATCGGTCCAGCGTTGAGATCTAACAATTTCGCCTTTGCCGCGGGCTCGATGAGTTCTGGCGTTTGTTGACCGGTAGCCTCGGCGAGAACCTCCAAGCATACCTGAGCCGCTTTTCGCGATAGATCGCTTTGAGAGTTGAGCTCCACCACCAATGTCTCGGTCAGACGGGGAACCCTCGATTTCCCATCTTCTCCACCTTGACAAGTCTTGATGATGCTCTTCATCAATTCGAGGACTTGATCCGCAGAGCTCGGTGGATCCTTTGGCGCGTCGCGCAGACAGTAGAGCAGGGCTCGAACATACTCGATCTCCAATTGGATCAAGAGCTCTCGACTCAGATCGACCCTGTTGACAAACACCTCGATAGCTGCCACACCTGACATCTTCCGCGTCCAGTCTTCCTCGTGGCACAGGCTGGCGAAACGCTGGGCGATTTGGAACAGCATTTTGTCGACATTGCGCGATTGCTCCGATCGACCACCGGCATCGCCCGAAGTAGTGGGAGCTCGGAAGTCGTTGATGATGTGGGCTAGGAGTTTTTGCAGTATCGGACGCTGATCCAACGTCGACGACGAGAGCGTTCCCACAAAGCATTCCTCCAACGCGGTCGTGAGATGCAGTTGACGCTTGGCCCGGCCAGTCATTTCTGGTAGGAATTTCGGCTCGTCTTTGGGCGTCTCGGCTCGTGTGAGTTCCAAGGCGAATGCTCTTCGGCAGAAGTTGCGGACAAACTCGGTTGCCTTCTCACCGACCTGACTGTCGCCCGTAGCCAAGAACAGACCGTTCATCGTCAGAGTGAAGGTCGGATTGGCTTCGGGGTTTGCAGTACCCTATTCGCGATATCAGCTCTAGAACGCGAAAGAAGACATGGTTGTTGACTAACCTCGGCGAAGGCCGTCAATGCTGTCAGCATCAGGACCTGCAGACCGTCCTCCTTGTACGCCGCATTCGAACCGTCCAGCGCCGCTTTGGCTGTCGCGACTAGTGGATCCAGCGGCAACTGATGGGATCTGCCCTCGAAGGTTATGGGAGCTAACAGTCTCGCTCCGACCTTGTGATACTCGAGCATGTTCTCCACTTCTTGGAATCGCCTGTTCCTTCCGCCCAATTTCCCCAGAATCTTCACGGCGGCATTCGCATGCGCTCGGTTGGCTGGCACCGGTCGAAGCAAGTGATGTAGAGCCGCCATCAGCTCTCGGAGAACTGGGCCCATTGTTGGGTCGAGGAAGTCCGCCGTCAGGTTGTCGATACAAAGCTCGAGCGTCCTCAATCCCTGACTAATCAAATCAGGACCGGCCTGAAGAGCGTGAACGAGAGGCTTCATCAGATAGCTGAGATGAGGCAGGAGGTTGGTGAGTCGAACCGGGACCGTGAGCGTGAGCTCGACGAACAGATCTCGTTGAGCATCGTCGACGGCGTGTTGCAGTAGGAAAGACAAAGTGTCGAGCATTTCCTGCAGGATGGGCAGGACCTCCTTGTAGAGCGCCTCGAAACGACCACCACCGATGGATCTGTCCTATGTCAGTATCTGACATCATGTTATGATAGCGAGGCTCACCTGAACAATGCACGGAGAATCTGATAGTACATTGATGGATCGGGTGCCTTGGCTCCATAAGTGAAACAATTCATGATGAGCTTTTGGAGGTGGGGCACAAGGACCATTTCGTTGTTGGCGATATACGTGTTGATTGCCAAGAAAGACATCTTGTACAGGCGGAGGGTGAGATTGGAGCGAGCCGAGTCGTAGTGGCCGACCTCGCTCAGGTGGTCCATGAGGTATTTGAGCAGTATACCCACCAACTGATGGGACACGGACTCGTGGGTGATGAGCATCTGCAGAGCGCCAAAGACGTGCGGGTTGGCAATGGATTGATCGACGAAGAAGTCCATGTGACTCGTCCATATCTCGGAGAAGACGTGCGGCTCGAACTGCAGTAGGATCTGGGACAACAGCTCCATCGCTTCCTTGGGTTCTCTGGGATCGCGATTGCCCTCGAATATCGCCAAGCATCTCAGCGCGTGCTCGAAGAATTTGCCCAGTTGATCCCCTTCAGGCGGAGGCGACGGGTTGTCGCCTTGTCGAGCAGTGGTGAGGAGCGAGCGGAATGTATGGAGCAAGGTTTTGAAGAGGAATTTGGCCTCTGTGATGCGGTTGTCAGCTGGCGATTCCACGTACTTCGTAGCTGGTCATGCGTGACAGGACTCACCACGACAGAATAGCTCCAGCGACTCGTTGGCATATGCCACAAAGTGGACCGGCATCGCTTGCTCAATCTCCCTCCAGCCATGCGTGTACTTGTCGAGTCTCTCGTCGAAAGGCTCTTCCATCTCCACGTCTTCCGCTGCTTCATCAGGATTCGACGGGTCCACCTCCTTGGCTTTCCCCTTGCCCTTGTCCCTGGCACTGAGCGCTTTCAACCGATCAAAGGCGTCTGTCATGGCCACGAGTTTCTCCAAAGAGGTGAAGAACATGCTCTTCATGATCCTCGCCGTCTCCGCTTGGTCGCCTTTGCTGTAGATCGACTCGATGATGGTGTTGAGGAGTTTGGCACACATGGTTTGAATCGAACTAGTGAAGGAGGGGTCGTTGAGGTTCAGCGAGAAGACGTAGACGACTCGAGCGAGCTGAGCTAGGGGCAGTTCGTTCCGTACGTGGTGGATGAGGTCGGCCACGACAGAGTATCCCAGTGGGCGCAGAATCTCTCGACTTGAGATACCAGTGCCGACTAACACCCTCTCCTCCAGCATGGTGTCGATGTAAGGGATGAAGGAAGAGCGCGAGTCGACGGTCAGGATATGTCGAGTCGCAACGAGCAATTCCTGTCAAACATCAGCAGAAGCCCTCCGTGTGGTCGGCACCCTACTCACCTTTCTTGTGCCTACATCCTCCGGAGGGCAGTCTCTCAACAAGCGGATGCAGGCCTCTGGAAACACTTCCAAGTACTCCTTGATATTCGTCTGGGTGGAGCCTCTCAACACGTATGCCAAGAAAGCCATGGTCTGCGAAAGCGATCAGTCCGACCGCATCCTCCAAATCCAATACCCAATTTGTGTACTCACCTTGACTTGTGCCTTGATCAACTCGGCATACATCTCTCGGTTGTGAATCCCGCTTGAGACTCCGACAAATATCTCTCCCTTCTCCTTTGCCTCGACATATGCTAATCTCTGGGGCTCCGGCTGGATCTTGATCGACTCCATGACAAGGGGGTAGAAATCGAGCATCGCAGGCGCCATGACCGTCTTGTAGGTCTGGAAGATGAGGACGACGGCGATCGGGCACTCGGTGAGCACTTTGGGAGAATGGAGCGATCTTGGCAGAAGAGGCGGTTGTGGGCCTGATCCCGAAGCCTGGGGCTGTTGTGCTGTAGCTTGCGAGGACTCGGACGCAGGTGTAGCTGGCACAGGGGAAGGAGTTGGGCCGCTTGAGGACTGAATTGTAAGATCAGCGCTCTGAGCATTCAGCCTGGATACAAATGACTCACGGCAGGTTTGGCGGACGCTGGGGTGCCAAATTCCTTCTCTACCACCGACTTTGTGTTCGCGTACATCTGCTTCACAAGTTCCAGAAAAGGCTCAACATGGGGTTCTGCCTGCTCCTTGTGATTCCTGAAGCCGTCGATCATGACTTTGATGCAGAGCAAAGCGTTCTCCTCGTTCTCCACCTTCATCAAACGGATCATGAGTTCCATCACAGTGTTTTCATGTGCGCGGAAGGGCTCCGAGTGGGGCAGCCTTTGGAGGTAGGAGAGGAGAGTGTGCCGTAGACGCTTAAACCTCGTCAGTTTGCGACCAACTCACAATGAGGGGACTAGTCACTCACCTGATCTGGCGAATCTCGGTGAAAGGTGATAGCCTTCTCATCACTCAATATCGTGATCAGAGTGGGGATCAATATTGCGAGATACTTCTCATAAAAGGCGAAATCCCTATTACTCTCCGCCGAGTCTCTGAGCTCGCTCGCGACTTCCAACTTCCGTCTCGTTGGGCAATTTGGGTCGAGCAGCTGTTGAGCCATGTTTTCGCAATCTCCCGTCGTCATCGGTCCACTCGAGCTATAGCTCGGCGCAGGCATGCTGATGCCTCCTCCTCCTGTCGAAGCCACAGAGGCATCCATCGTTGGTGTACCTCCTGGTGGTAGACCGCCTGTGCTGGGTCCAGCTACACCCGGTTGGGAAGGAGGTGGGTTAGTGCCCGAGCTCGAAGCCGAAGTCGATGGTTGCGGCGCAGGTTGCGAAGCCGAAGCTATCGACGCCTTGCGAGGCCTCCCTGTACGAGGCGGAGCTGCCATGGTGTACAGGTGAGCCGAAGAGGGTGTATTGTCCTGATCTGCGGACTGTCGTTGAAATGTCGTCGAAAGTCGTCGATTATTGAGCCATTGGTAGGGTCTATCTCGCCATCACATGCATCGACCTGGATGGATTTTAGAGCTTTGGATAGCGTAAAGCGGGAGCTGAGCGTGTGTCGCCGATGTAGAGGTGATGTCCTGTGAGTGACGATGGTTCGAGGTGGTCGTGTAGGTCGTGTTGAAATATCAGAGCCAACTTGGACTCGCACTCAAAGTTGGGAAAGAGGGAGATAGCCGTCCGAGGGGGGTCACTCGAGAATTCAACCACCACGGCGTTTCGATAACGCCGATCTCCACAGGAGCCCCGCGGGGGTCACTTTGTTTGGTTCGACAGGTTGTGAGAGCATGCATACTGTACAGCTCAGAGTCTGTAGTGTACAACATCAAGCATCTGGTGAGGGTAGGATACAAAGGGTAGTACCCTACAAGTCATCTAAGGTCGTGTGTTTTCATGTGCAAGATTTGGGCTTCCAGTAAGCTGGCTATTCGACCCAGAGTGGCTCGCTTCTCTAGTCCTTGACACCCATCTCGGTGACGGGCGATTCCGATCTGAGTCGGTCGTGGCCTGCTGACATCGAGTCTGATACGGATCTGCGAAAGTCAGGTCGATGTCCACTCGTCGAGCTGTGATACGAAGCCATTGACGAGTTTCTAGGCAGAGTTGGGCGATTCTCCTTGGGTGTACCATTTCGATCGCCAAGGTCGGGTTCTGGCTCGTCGCTCGGTCGACGGATGATGATCGGCAATTCGCCTGGACTCCTGCTCAGACCATTCGGGCTGCTTCCGTGAGCCATATCGACCGCTGGTTCACCTCTTGATTGGCCCGGTCGGATGTCAATGGGCGCTCCGAGATCCGATGGGTCGTTTGTGGTGGTTGTGGTGAGAGAGAGATGAGGGATGATCGTTTCGTTGGACCCATTGACCTCTTGTACTACGCTCTTGACGCCTTCTGGGTCTCGCAGGCTTTTTGCCGCGGCTTGAAGGGCGACATGTCGCATTCGCGCCCACTCGCGTTGCTCCCTTGCTAGATCTTTACGCAGGACGGTGATCCAGATTTGATGTTTGGCGATATCGAGCCGCTGATTTCTGATTTTGGTAGCTAACGAGGGAATGGATGCTGTGATACGATCACGAGTGGATCGCTGGAAGGGAGTGAGTGTGGCGAGGTTTCGAGCGACGCGGAGTTCGCTCCGGAGTGCTTTGTCCAGAAGCGAAAGTTTGGCTTGATATTGCCGTATCTGAGTCTAGGTGACGATGTATCAGCAATCACACTTCACTCTCGGCGGGGTCTGTACCCACTTCGATGGTCTCGGCTCGAGTCGGTGAGGTCGAACCGGCTACAGTCTCCGGGGCTCTTCCGCTCGTAGGTGGATCCGCTGTCCTAGGCCTTCTTGTCGCGCCGCCTCTTCCGGCCGCTAGCTCCGCTTTGACAATGTCGAAGACCTCCTCTAGCTGTTCGCCCTCATTTGCCATCACGTCGTTATCTGCGTCCACATCGACCCCTTTGATTCCTTTCGGGACGGCACGAACGTTGCCGTCGTTGAGGGAACTGGCCCTGGAGCGGGATTTGACGCCAGCCTGAGACGTCTGAGCAGGCGTTTGCAACAGGGATGGAGTGTCTCCAAAGACGGCTTTACGTGGGGCTCTTGGCGTGGTCTGGGACTGTGCGGGTGTGGAACCGGGTGTTTGCAAGGTAAGGTTGGTGGATGACTCGTTACGAACCTCGCGTTGATGTGAGGCAGCTGCCGCAGCACCAGCTAGGATCACCCGATCTTTGCCCATCGAGTAACCCCTCATTCTGATGTTGGCCGATTTGAAAGTGCTGGCATAGTTGATCATCGTGATCCACTGATTCATCTCCTGCTCGTCGGCCGCTTGAAGAAGGTACTGCCTGCCAGACGGCATGATGAATCGGAAGGTATTGGGGTTCTAGCCATTGTTAATCATCGTCCAACTGAGCCAGATATCGACTCACCAACAGAGCACGATCATACACCGCGAAACAGTCCTTGACGGGGAACACCTCGTCTGGCTTGAAGTTGATCATTCTCTGCAATTGACCGGGTTCTCCAGCGACCTCTTTGTCTAGCGATGTCGCACTGTTGATCTGTTCAAGAAGGTTCAGGGCCCATGTGGGATCTTTGAAGAAGAGCAATTGTGATCCAGTCAAGATGACGCTCCAGGATTTCCATTTACGTGTCTTCTTGGTGGAATCGGTGGACTCGTCTAACATCGTTAGCTCTTGAGAGAGTACCAAGTCCTCTTGTTACTCACCTTTTCTAGACAGAAGTCCCACCCTTGTGACCTTCAGAATAATCTCGGGCTCCGGTATAGATGACCCTCGGCTCGGGGTAGAGCCCAATAACCCCGCCGCAGAATTCTTCCTCTTCGGCGGGACAATCGGCAAGTTCTTTGCCGACACAAAAGCCTTGTGCAGCCCATCCGTATCGAGCATCGCCTTTGTCCCCAAGGTTGAGAATGGCGATTCGGCTGGAATGTCGACGGCCATGTCAACGCGTAGCGAGTCCAGTGCGTTTCGTATGATGAGGCTGTACACGTCTACCCGACCGTTAGCCGTATTGGCTTTCGGCGTCGCGGGAAAGGCCGAGGCTGTAGACGAGGCGATGCTGAATGAGCCTGTGGGCGTAGCTGATGCCAGGGACAGAGTTCCGTTGGGGTCATTCGAGATTTGAGTCAACTCCGCGTCGTCTTCGATGAACACGAAGGGTGTGTACGTGATGTTGTCGAAGAAGGCCTAAGAGTCTCGTCAGAACATGCTTTCAAGGCAGCACAAGCATCCTCCTCACCTCGAGCACCAGAGGAGGGACACCGTCCATACGGGTGTTCTTCACGTAGTCGGCTTTGGTCATCTTGTTCTTGTTGCTCTTATTGAACGCGTCTGTATGTAGCATCATCATCGAGAACGCCAGAACATAGGTATTGTCTGAGCAGAATCAGCGTATGATCTATGCGACTTCGAGCGCTGTACTCACCCTTGTTGGTGAACAAGCCCGGCTCGCATTCCTCGTATCGATTCGCAAAGGCCTCGATGATCCTATCAATCTGTTGCGTCTCCCTCGGCAACGACATCTGCATGAGCAGCATGCGTAGAGCCACATCGAGGGCGTTGTGGGTGAAGTCGAACTTGTCCATGTACAACTTCAACGCTGCGGTGTGATACTCATCCCCGCTATACCGCCCAAGATCAGCGCCAATCTTTTCATTCGACCCTGTCGCGCTGCTCACCTCGCTGCAAGCACATTCGCGATTTCGCTCCGTCCAACTTGACTGATGACTTTCTCCAACCACTGTTCCGGACTCTCATCCTCTTTGATCTCCATGAGAGCTTTCATCACCTCCTTGGCAATGCCACCGCTCGCACTGCCTTGACTAGGTCGCGGGCTGGTCGTGCCGCTGTACGCTGATCCATCATCGGACATGAGGCCTCCAGTGATTGGCCCAGGGGTATTGCTCATACTGGACGAGACCGTCGATGCGCTGGATCTAGGTGGCAGAGGGAACAAACTCGAGCCTCTGGGCGACGATGGTCCGGTCGTTGTGCCACCCGAGCGAAGGACGCCACTGCTGAGTCGTTGTATGACACTCGGTCGGCGCCGGGGCGGCGTAGCCGCCGTAGGAAAGAGGTTGGGCGATGGGGATCGAGCAGAGAACGGTTGATATGACGACGGACCAGTTGATGACAAGGTCGAAGCTCTCGCTCGACCCACCCTTCCCGTCGCTGTCTCCATCAGCGCGGAATGTCTGGTCGAAGCCGAGTTGATTGAAGAGATCGATGCCGCGGCGATTGAAGTCCTGGGCGATCGTTCGGGCGTATTGTCATTCAGGAATATCCTCCTATCGTTATCGGACAAGCCCAATAATGCGGTCCTAGGGCTATCTTGCATCACCCGGCTAATACTGGGTCTAGGGGAATTGACGTCCGAAGACGCTGAAGACGAGGGCCGCATTGTCTGCGAGCGCAAGTCGTCACTTCCACCCCGAGTGGAAGGTTGAGCAACGCCGAATTCGTCCACATCGCTACTCGGCTGACGGAACAGGGTTTGGCTTCGGCCTCGAGTGGTCGAGCCGCTTTTGGTGAACACGTTGCGCATTTTGCCCAAGAGTACAGAGTTTCCAGAACTCGACCGGTGTGGCATACTGGGTCGCGCTTGGAGCGACGGGGTAGAGTGAGTCGGGTTGTATGCGCTCGAGACACCCTGTCCTGTGCCATTCGGTTCAGGCGAGCCAGGTGGTAGGTGCGGGTTCGAGGCGTTGATCGCCGACCTCACTCCGGGCTGGGGCAGCGGCGCGTCCGACCACGATCGCAGTCTGTTCGCATCCCTCAATACAGGTGGAGGTTGCAGGTCACCCTTTCCAGATCCCATCTCTTCCGCTTGCATCGACGTCGGCGTAGCTAGGCTTCCCGTCTCGGGCAAAGAGCCCAGGGGACTGGTGATGGATGATCGGGGGGATCTACGATTCTCCGTGCCGTCCATCCAGGGTCGCACTCCAGGTCCCCAGTTTGCGCCCGTCTCAGAGCCGTACAGTGTTTCCTCGTGCTCGGTGGGACTGGAGGACATCATCCAAGCGTCCTCTCTCCCGAGAAAGGGGGAACCCGAGTCAAGGTGGGGGAATTGCTGAAGCGAAGATGACGATGATGTCGCCGTCAAGGGTCTTCTATTGGCGATTGGGATCGGTCGAGATTCCACTTCTTGCTCGTCACGCTGAGATGTTGTCGATGTTCTCCGGGAGGTTGGTTCTCGACCTCTTGATGAACTTCGTCGCTGTCTGAAGAATGAACCAGATCTCTTCCTCTCCTCGTTCACAACGGTGTTTGGTGGTAGCTCCACTTGTACGCCAAGCTGAGATGGCCGTCTTGGACCGGTCCTCTCCCCTAGTTCCTCGTGGAGGCCTATACTCTCCCTACTCTTGCCCTTCTCAGTTTCAACCTTCAGAGCATCCTTCTCCTGGTCCATTGGCTTCAGCCGCCCTTCGGATTGTCGCCGCTTTACCGTCTTCTTCACGCCAAACCAGCCCAACACTCCGGACGCCTTGATCGTGATATCCGGATCCAGATGCTCCATGTCGTCGGTATCCAACGTCGAGGTGGGCGTCTGCGGTCTGCTTTTCGGCGTATCACTCGCGACTGCGGTAGGTGCTTTGCCCAAAAAGCCCGACAAACTCCTTGCCCTGCGCACGCGCTTTTTGCCTTCTGCCACTTCGGCCTCGTCTGCTCCTGCGGCTCTGGGTAGACCGCTAGGTTCGACAAAGGCGATTCTTGGGGTGGGACTGCTTGTACGAGACGGAAGTGGGGAGGACACCGACTGAGTTTTGGACGGAACGGGAGGAGGCGGGCTAGTGGGATCTTCGGGGTTGGACGGACGTGATGGTAACCCGAGACCGATGGGAGAACCCTGCCTGCTGCTGTCCTTCCGTGTCGTTGATTGGGACGAGGTAGAGGCTCCCCCTGCTGATCTGCTTCTTCTGCCCGCAGTCACTCCGAGCGAACGGCTACTGGGCTCCCTGGGCGATTTGAGCAGCTTTCGCGGGCTCGAAGGGGTGATTACGATATCGGCAGGAACGGATGGTAGAGCTTTGGTGTCTTCGGGCGGCAGGGGAGGTAAAGGGCGATCCATACTTGATCGAGTGGACGCTGTCCGGGGGTATGGCTGCAGGTGAGCTCGATCAGGCTCTTCATTGTCGCTCGGTTCGAAATGCTGGTCCAGTGACGACCGGGGTATCGAGCCAATAGCCGCTGCGAGAGTCGGTGCTGCATCTCTATCGCTGGCGGTGCGAGAGAAGACGCGATTTGCAAAAGGGTTGCTCTGCTACACATGCTCAGCTCAAGCAGCTCGCGTGCGATGTAGCAAGGGATGTACTCACTGGATGACCTCCTGGATCGTGGATGAGCGAAGAAGACCGTGGAGGACCCTTGGTCAGGGGCTGAAGACGGACAGTCTCGGTAGAGTCATCCGTAGCTCCTCTACTCCGTCTTTTCGATCTGCTCTTCCAGTCCTTCACCGTGCTTTGGTCCGGTTTCCCATCAATAGCCAGGACCTCATCTTCTTCAATGCTGCCCCGCTCCAACGTGACGCCTTCCGATAAGGGAGGTTCCACCGCTCTTACATCGAGCTCGACATTCTCTTCCTCTTTACCCTTCATCAGATCCCGGCTATTCTTCCGTACAGACCCCGCCTGCGATTTCTTCGACGGCGAGCCATTGGAGTTGGACGCTGGGAGGAGTGCCGCTGGGGAAGCAAAGCCGAACCATGACCTCCTCTTCGTCGCCTTTTGCGTCACCTCCAGGGAGGAAGGTCGATCTGTATCCTGCGTCTGAGAGTCGTCTCGACGAGTCGGGGTGGTAGGTCGCGATCTGGACGGACCAGCTTCTGCGTTGCCGTCCATCGTGTCGATGTGGGCTCACAGCGCATTCGCCATCTCTCTGGTGATGGAGACACGGCGGAAATGTCAGATGGCGAAGCCTATGAGAAGGAGATGACGCGAGCTGGTGACGTTGTTAATGGTCAACCGGGAAGATCGGTCACGTCGACGGTCGAAGATGGTGGATGCGTGGGCGTCCGTAGTCCGCGGAGCAAGCTCGTTTGGTCGGTGCTGCGAGACTGTTGTTCAGGAATGCGAAGGTGATAGCGCCTATTGTCGTTCTCGGACGAGGACAAGCTAGTGAGTCTTGTGCGAGATGAGCCGCGAACGCTATCACCGACTCCGAGTACAAAGCCGGTCCAATTGTCGAGGGAGAGGCAGCGAAAGTGAAACGACTCTCGTAGCTGCGGGACCACGTTCCAGGCCTTGCATTGCCCACTCGACCACGTGGCTTCGCCTGCTCGTGAGCGGCGGCGATCGCCGACCAGCGGGTTAGCCAACACCAGCGCCCTTATGGCATGTTTGTAATAACGCCTGCTAGCCGTGCCGTAAATTCGTAATGCAGATCTAATCAACAACGTCCGATGGCAGATCGAGCACGACGCCGTCTTTCGGGCCGTCTGAGTGTTTGCGAACTCTTGCGAGCTCTTCATCGCGAGGATGTTCACAGAGTCAAAGCTCCGCAACGTCTGCAGTGCGCTGCTAGCTGTCAAGCGAGTATAGCAGCGCGAAGCTGTGCATCCCCCTCGAGAACTCCAGCGCGGCTCGGTTGTGACCTGTTGTGACCCAGGATCGAGGAACGACTAGTGTCTCCGCATCATCGGCTACCAAGTTGCCACGAGAGAAACATTGCTCAACGGACGGGACAGTCGTTTATACCGGTACCATACGAGAACGGGGCAGTGTTGTTTGCTAATGAGCTAACTCTCGAGCTGTCTCACATGCTTGAATACGACTACCGGCGCCGGTTTGCATGACGACTCGACGAGGGCGTCGGTTGACAGAGTAAACAAGGAACAGACTGCCAACTGGGGTATGAAGATGAGTATAAGTCAAAACGATATAACTCTGTCTATACCATCTCTTCTACTTCTTCTACATTACTGATCTCTCCATATCCGCTCTCGCCCACTGTCGTTACACCACCACTGTCATTACACCCACACGGTCTTTACACCCTCACTGTCACTACGCTCCCCTTCCGACTACTCCACCTCCCTCGCCCCTTCGTACCCTTCACTCCAAGAACATCAAGCACCCCCTCGACTTGACATCAAGATGCGATCGACACTGCTCACCCTACTGCCATTCCTAGCGGCCGCGCTCGCGGCGCCATACCCCCCTGGGCGACTTGGACTCCGATCCCTGACGGCAAGACAGAAATTGGACGGCCAGCCCTGTGTTGAAGATAGCGATTGCCTCGCAACTGCCTTCTGTAACGAATTCGGACATGGCATCTCCGCTTGCTTGAGCTACCGAGACTGTCGGGGACCTGGCCTGGCCTGTCCCTCTGGTCAAGAGTGAGAATAGCCCACCCCTTAGTTCTACACGGAGCAACGCTGATAGCTTTGGGGCTTTAGGTGTGTCTCGGGCCCTACGTTTGACAACATCTGCATAGACTCGACTTCGACTCCTTCCTCCTCCGCCTCCTCCTCAGCTGTATCCGCATCGTCCGTCTCTTCGGCAGCATCGTCCGCATCGTCCACGGAACCCACTACAGTCCCCTCGTCCTCCGCCTCAGCGTCCGCTGAGCCGACCGCCGCTCCGTCGGCGTCGTCCACAACGTCCGCCTCCTCCGCGCCATCCCCATCTGCGTCTCCAGCGCCAGTGAACTCCACGTGCAACTTTGACGGCGACTGCGTCTCCACTGCGTACTGCGGCGACGCGGGCCTCTGCGTCGCTTATGAAGACTGCAGGGGCACCGTAGGGTCGTGTCCCGGTGGAGTGTGAGTAACGCTGCTCTCGTCGTCCTGGACCTTGCTGATATGGACTCTTCAGCTGCGTTGCCGGTTTGGACCCTATGCACTTCCAATGCGAGTTCAACCAGTCGTCATCTTCTACCTCCGCCTCCGCCTCTGCTTCCCTCTCCGCCTCTGCCTCGGCGACAGCTACAACCACCTCCGCAGTCTCCACCTCTTCGGCATCCAGCGTCACTGGCGCGCCCTCCGAGATCGCCTCTACCACTCCCGCTGCAAGCACTACGACTCCCTCCTCGCCCCCCGCTCAATCCGCCCCCGCCCAGGAGTCCGCGGTTGTCCCTCAGCCAGGTCCTCAACCGGCTCCTACGACCTCATCCTCTCCCGCCCCCGCCCCCACCCCCGCACCTAGTGCCGCTCCAGCGCCCAACTCGCCTCCGTCGTCGACCCAACCCCAGTCCCCAGCCCCTCAGGACATCGAGGAGGAGATTCTGGAACTCCTCCAAGAACTCAAGGAGGGCCAAGAGGAGTTGTTGGCGAAACAGGATGAAATCCTGAGTCAGCAGGCTGAGCTGGAGAGCAAGCAGGATGCAGAGGAGGCCAGCTCGTCGAGCCGCTTCGACGCCATTAGCGGGCTGTTGAAAGGCCTCAAGGGGTCAGCATAGAGAGTTTTGTAATGGTGTGTGGGAGAAGAGCCAGGCTCGTGACGCGTGACGGATCAACGGACATTCATGTGCTCAGCACTACTGTACAGTAGACTACAAAGCACGACTAACTCAAGGACAATTCAGCAATTTTGGTATTTATGCAAAGGACATTTCCCGTACTTGTGCAGTCCTGTTCCACAGATGCATACTGAGCGAGGATGCCCGCTGTCACACCGGCTATCTCCACCGACTTGCCCGGCGTTTCAGACTCACTCGTTCGACGTTCGAGGCTGCCTCTGGCTGCCTGCATGTCGGATTGTTGTTGTATTTTACAAGCTACACAAGCTTCGGTGTCTGGTAATATCTCTCGTCAAGCTTTGAATCCGAGTCTTGGACTGCTTCTTGAACATGGCGTGCCGCAATTTCGTCCAGAACGTGAGCGTTCTCACTGCTCCAGAACGATGGGACATCGCAAGTTCACTGACTACGAATTTAGGCTTGGAACTCGACTCTCTCCAAGGGCGGTAAGTCCAGTCCCCCCTCCTTTCAGTCCATGTCTCATCAATGTAGGCCACGACGCGAATGTCTTCTCAAATGTGAGCTCGGACAATGCCCATCCGCCAGTAGGAGATGTATAGCTGATGAAGACCTAGCTCAAGCTGGTGTCGGCCAAGCCGGGATATCTAAAGGCTCTGCTGCCTGTGGAGAAGCGGCATCTCAATAACCACCAGGCGAGTCTCACCTCCTTCCTCCCGAATCAGAATGATCGCTGTGACTTGAGGGGTCGGCTGAGACTACAGTAGACTGTCCATGGGGGTGTGTTACTGAGCGTAAGTCGGGCGAAGGTTCAGTCTGGTAACGACTAGGACGTTGCTCGGGCGACGCTGACCCGATGTAGTTGACGGACACTATGACATCTCTCGCTTTAGCGACAATGGGTCTGACCTCGCCTACCGGCGTTTCAGTTAATATCTCAACCGAGTTCGTTCGGCCCGGAGGAAGAGAGGGCGAGGAGTTGATCGGTATTGGTGAAGTCGTCAAGATCGGTGAGTCACCTCCAACCCCTCATACCCTCCAGTACCTCATAAAGCATGCTACACCGCTCAGCACTGTATCCACCAACAGTTCACGGAAAAGCATGCGCACAGGAGTCTGACACGATCGTAGGCCGGACACTGGCCTACACCCGAGTCACGTTCTACACCCCAGACGACAAGGTCGTCGCGTATGGCAGTCATACGAAGCACATGGCGAAATCGAAACAAGTGACGGCGTTCTCGAAAGACGGACAGGAGGAGATCCCGCTAGATCCAGCGCAGGCAAAGTTGTAGTGTTCCCGCAGGGAACAAGTACATAGAAACCAGATCGTCCCAACGTGCAGCTCGAGATGCCGTTGGACAAAGGGTGACATCCTGGCCGACTCATCTTACTTTTTGCTCCGTACCCGTCACAAACCCCTCATACCCTACCACTTCACGGCGACCGGATACATGTCCATTGTCAGGCGTACAAGACACCCGAGTCTGATATTAAATTACTCATATGACACAGTGTAGAGACGAAGATTGGATACACCAAAGCAGCACGCTCAATGACCCCCAACCCTCTACATCAAAAGCCAAGTACCACCGACGACCATGCTGACCATGGCGAAAACGCCACCGACGATTCCGCTGCCGGAAAGGCCGAGAGGGGTGATCTTGCCAGCGGCACCGGTAGGCGAAGCAGAAGAGCCACCGCTTCCAGTTGGAGATGGAGCCGACGTCTGTGGGGTGTTGGCCTCGGTTCGGGTGACCTGGTTCTCAATACCCGAGGAGTAAGCCTCTCCAGCCGCCTGGGGGTTCGAGTTGGTGTTGAGGAGGATGCCGTCGATGACGTGGACGACACCGTTCTGGATGATAATGTCGGACTGGACGATCCTGGCGGTGGAGTTTGCGCTGCTGACGTAGGCACCGGTGGCGTTTGAGGTGAAGGTGAATGGGGAACCGCCGGCAGAGGTGTAGTTTGCAGAGGTCAATTCGGTCGAGTAGACAATGGAACCGTTGACGACGTGGTTGGCAAGGATGGAGGTGATGGCAGTGGCGTTAAGCTGGCCAAGAGCGGCAGCAGCACCGTCGCTAAGCTCGAGTCAGCAGTGTACGTATGGGGTAGAAACAAGGGGGACGCGACTCACATGGCAGAGTTGGCTGGGGCGAAGATGGTGATGGCCTCGGCGTTCTGCAATGGCTCGAGAAGACCAGCAGACTGCACGACACCGGCCAAAGATGGGAGCAACTCGGTAGCGGCCTCGCCGAGCGTTGGTGGCAGGGAGAGAACAGTGTCAATGATGTAGACGTTCAAGTTGGCAGCGACGGCTGGGCCCGTGACCGAGACGTTGGAAGAGGCCTGTAGGATCTGGAAGTTCGTGGCATCCGAGGCGTTCCTGGCGAGGACGAGTGGGGCGCTTCGGTTTCCTGGGAGAGCGTAGTCACCGGTGTTGAGGACGGTCCTGGCAATGGTGTGGGCAGGGGCGACGGCGGTGCCATTGACAGTGTAGGTGTTGTTCAGGATGTGGTAAGAGAGAATCGAGGTGAGGAGGGTGGTGTTGCTAGAAACCTCCTCTGGGACAGCAGCCTAATCGAGAAAGGTGTGGTCAGCGACATTGCCTCCTCGCCGTGCTAAGGAATTGCTCACGAAAGCCTCGTTGTTGGGGGCGAAGACGGTCTTGTTACCGTTACCGAGCTCGGCGAGAAGGGCTTGGCCCTCTGGGGTGGCAGCAATGGCGGTAGCGACGCCGACCAGGCCGGTGAGGTTGGCAGCGCTACACTGGGTCAGCTCAGTCACCATAAACACTCAGCTCCTGACTCACTTGAGCGCGGTGATCACCTGGGTAAGGTAGTCACCACCGCCAGCGGAGCCGGAGGGGGCGGCGGCAGATGCAGAAGCCGAAGGAGCTTCCGACGACTGGGCCATAGCCAGCGGGGCGAGGAGAACGGGGAGAAGGGTCTTGAAGAGCATCTTGAGTGTTGGTCTGTTGGTTAGAGTGCTGAAGGTGCTCTTTTGCCTTTTGGTCGAGTGGTGGGGACGGAGTCAAGAGTGAGTGCTCGAGGTTATATATCCGTGAGTGAGGAACGATGGCGAGCTCGGTCAAGCTATGATGACTAACGGCGTGAGAAAATCACTCAATCCATCAGCCAACCACCTCGATCCCTCTCGACTGACACCATGACATTTCCGCAGTCGCGAACCTGGTCGCGCTCGGGCTCAGACTAAGGACGTACTGTCCGTTCAAGGCGTTTCGCCCGTAGTCGGCCCGGAAAGGCAGGTCGGCGGCCCAGGCTGGGAGATCAAAGGGGACAGGGGCAGGGTCAAGCTTTACGACGAGTGTTGGTTTGGGTGGAAAGGACACATGCCGCCATCGCACAACGTCACGGGATCGAACGGACGGGCTTGGGAGTCATCATCGTCCCCTTTCAACGGCGAGACGATTTACACAAACCGTGTTGCTTGGCTTATCCGTTCGTAAGGCACGCTCAAGCCCGAGCTACCGTGGATGTCGAGATCGATCGGAGAGGTCATGGGATCGGAAGAGGGACGGACCGAGTTCGCGGAGGCATCTAGGCATAACTCGCGGGTATCTCTCGCATGCGCAGAGTATATGGATGCAAATTGGACGGTTGCTCAGGCCTGCTCTCTGTAGGACTGCTTGAACGCTGGAGCAGGTCTTGAGAGACGTCGATACTCTACGCGCTGTGGTGATCGGACAAGCAGCTGCTCCCTCTTACGTTCCGAGAAGTTGTCCAATGTCCCAAACTCTCGAGATCCCGCCGATCTGGGGGGCACCGGGGCACCTCATTGCATCTCTCACCTCCGCCGACGCCTCCACCAATGACGCAAGAGGATGCAGCGCGCAATGCCAAGCATTCGAGCTCGACTGCGCAAAAGCGCCGGAGATCGCGGAAGCGGGGGAGCTCAGCTGAGCCCGCGGGGGTGGACCTGTGTGGACATGTTGACAAGCTGTTCAAGATGAGTGAGGAACACTTCGAGAACACGTCGCACGCGGCCCGAGGTCGCAAGATGAGCACAGACGAACAGAGAGGAACGCGTCTCAAACGCGTCTCAATCAGTATTCGAGATGCCAGTGATTGTACACCATCACACTCATCGGAAGCGGAGCCGTATAGCCTCGTATAGCGGTCAGTGACAGTGGCGTGCTCAGCACGTGCTCTGCTAATCAACCAGAGTCAACATCGAGCGCACGATGTGACAGGGTGATCACTAATACTGTAGGTGCTGATGAGCTCATGATCGTCAACAAAGCTGCACAGCTAGGCCAAAGGATATAAACAACAAAGGATCGCGAAGCGGACTGAAGCGGATCAGAGACAAGGATTATCGATCAACGATCAACAGCACAACACACAGCAACACACGGTCATAAATACCTCACTATGAAACACCCAACGGCGGTCTGTGTGGTGTGTCCTGGTGCGCCTGAGCCTGCCTAAGCAGGCCTAAGCAGGCCTGAGCAACATCCGGTCTTCGAGTGTCAGCAAGAGATCGCGAAATATATCGGACAACCCGGATCCCGATGAAAGACGGACGATCGAATGCCTTTGCCTCTGCCCAATGCAGACGTGCGATGATAACTGAGTAGGAGTACTGAATCGAAGGTCCGCTGGTGCATCTCATACGCAGAGACCAGAGCTCAATCAATGACGGTCTACCCAATATGAGATATTCTACCAGAGGTACCAAAATGAATGCCAGGGGCCCTGTTGCACATCTCCCGCGTAGCCACTGTCCATACTTTTGGTGCCATTCCACATCATCTACTTGTAGATCCCAAAAACGACTAGTCATCGTGATTCCCAATCCAGCGTTCTCCACCTCAAAGAGGCGCTGGAGTTATTCCGCTATATCCGCCCAGCGAGCCTATCCTCTATCAGATCCGCGACGACCTTGCCCACGACCGTAATGCTCGTGCCCTGGAATCCCTCGGGGTAGTCGACAGGAGGGAGGTTGGGTGAGGTGAATGAGAAGTCGTGCTGGACGCCAAAGTGTCGGATCCCAAGGGCGTGTGCGGTCCATTGGTCTGACAGGGATGTCAGCTTGGGTCCGAGGCCTGATGAGAGGTATGGGGTGTATCTCAGAAGCGGACTGCCACCACTCACAATCTCTGGCGAAGCCCCCGGTGAAGAACATCTCAATCACGGCGCTCCTAGGCGTTGGCGGCATCCAGAGCAGGTGCGTCAGTCCATTCCCATGCACGCCTAGCATGATCTAAAGGGGCAGGTTTCGTCAGCAGTGCCCATCGAGAGTATAGCATATTTTGCGCTCACCGTCGTCCTTGCCGCAAGGGAGAATTGCTCCTCCTGGGTCAATTTCTCCGCCTCGACCACCTTAAATTCGAATCCGACCTTTTCGCTCCTTTCCTGTACCGCCTTGACCAATTCTTCATGCGATTCCTTGGTCAACCGCCTCCTCGAGCTCTGCCTCGAGATGTACGTCACCAAAGGCTTATACGTGCCCGCCTCTCTGAGCGGTTCAAAGTCCGACTGTCCTTTGGGCGTAGCTAGCGTTTTGTCCTTGTTGACGGGGTCAATGGCGCCATAACCTTCGAGGTTTCTGTTGATGATTCGCTCCGCCACGCCAGAGTATCGTAGGATTTGGCGACGAATTGGCTCCCACCACCATCTGGACGTTTCGCCAACGTGCATCGCGCTGGCAACGGTACGAGCCGTTGGACCCGTCCATGGGCCTCGGAAGGCGGCAGATCGGTCGGCCAAGAGGGCCCGGTCTAGGAGGTATGCGCTGGGCTTGTTGGAACGACTGGCTCGGGCGATATCCCTGAAGTCCTCCGGGTAGAGTAGAGACGTCGAGGGGAACAGGGCGAATAAGATGGTCGGGTTGAATTTGGGTTTGTCTCGCCTGCAGTAGGATCAGTGTCTGGCGAATAGGTCATCTTTGATATGGCTCACCACTCCTCCACGTTCTGGTGTAGGAACCATATTCGCCGAGGGGGAGGAAGTGCTGTCTCCCCTGTCGGCCCGATATCCTGGTCCAACGAAGCCATGGCCCTCCAGGCTCCAAGGAGCAGTTCCGCCGCAAAGTGGTAGTAGTGGTCGATAACTGGGAGGAATCAGCGTCAGCGTCGGTCCTGCTCCCGGCTGGAGAATGGCGACGAAGCCTGAAATCCGGAGCTGCACTCACACTGCCCGTCGTTGAAGAGCCACGTCGTTCCAGCCATCTTGTACACCCTCGGACCCCATAGCTTCGCGGCGTCGTGCGGTTTGATGTAGATGATCTGCAAGAAATGGATTTAGTCTATCGCCCCGCCCCGACTCGGAGCACTTGGTAGACTCACTTCATCGCCATTGGGCTCCCGAGCTTCCGAGTTGCCTGGTTCGTTGTTCGCTGGCAGACCTGTCGAGGTCATCATCCGGAGTTCCGGCCAGTCGGAGGGATCATCCCTGCGACAGCGTGTCAGCTGGAGTACATGCACCGAAGAGGATAGCTGAGGTACCCACGTCACGACGTAGAAGCTCCCGTTGTACAGGTACAACCTCTCGAATAGCGTCCAACCGGGTTGATGACCCGCCAGGATCGTGACCTTGTTATCAAATTCATCATCCTCCATCTCTTCCTCCTCGTCCCACTGATCTTTGACCTCTGTGCCCGCCTTCAACTCTGCCAATTCCGCCAACTCATCCTCCGTTGCGGCATTGTTCACTTCAGAGGACAAGCCGACTGAGCGGACAGTATCGCTAAACCCTTCCTCCCCGTAGCTTCCTTTAACAGCCCCTGTACTCCCGCTGGCCTTTGATGAGGAGAAGGACGAACGCCATGACCAGCCGCCGATCCCGTGTCCCGAATTAGGCGAGTCTACCGCCGCTGAAGGCGTTGATGGCTGCGAGAAGAAGAGAAAGCTGAATGTCAACGTGACCAAACACAGGAGGACGTCCCGCTTTGTCGGGCGAAGCATGGCGTGAGCGGCGGGGTGGGTAGAGTGTGATGGTCGGGCGTTCGAACCGGAGAAATAGGATGTGGCCGGGGCGAAGAAGGACGGAGGGGCGACATGAGGTGATCTAGGGGGTGAAGATGGTTTGAGAAAGTTCGGCAGCGACATGACGAGCAGGTGAGGTGTTTGATGTCAGGGTAGATGGAAGGTGTCTAGGGAAGGGAAGGTTGGGCCAGCTGCAGAGTGGTGGTCCCGTTGTTACCTGAGAGTCGCTGTGCGGATCTACCAGGTATAAGGACGAACAGTTGTCTCCTATCCGAGTGTGCTCGAAGCCAGCGATCTGTGTGTCTTGTGCGAAAAGCTCGAGCGCGAGCGAATATCTTTCCACCGCCCGTTGGCCGTTGCTCTAGAGATCTGATACCTTGGTCTGTATAGAGCCCGTGATGATCTGTCCACCTTCGAAACACCTTCCAGGAGTCTTGGTCGAGCACCTATCGCTGTGGCCGGGACTGGCGACTGATCACGAGCTGCAATGTTGAAATCCAATTGTGTCGCCAAAGGCTGGGAGGAGCAGCGGGTTATGTCGCTCGGACCTCGAGTAGGCGAAAACCCAACAGGACCAGAGCGTATGTAAGTTATAAGATGTCCGCCTCCAGCCTGATCGTCAAGCAGACTATGCGGAGAGAAGATGGCAGTGAAGCTTCAGTAGATGTGCTCGACGACGAAACTACCGCGCCCTGACGCGCAAGTCCTGCGGGAAGCGGGAAGCGAAACCCGGCAAGCAAGATTAAGCAATTTACAGGCACGAGCCCGGACAGCTGACCGTCAGCTGCTCAGTCCGGTCCATCCATCGGTCCATCATCAAGTCCAAGATCCACACGCCAGTTCAGCTGATACACGAGTCGCCAACTAGTAGCGTGCGCGGTCTAGTTGTACATCTCAATCGGATCGTATATGAACTGAGAAGCCAGACAAATCTTGAGAAGCTATGAAGAGACTAAAATATCAATGCCACATGGTTTACCCCTTCGTTCCTTGCACCTGCGTCGATCCCGTTCCTCACTAGTGCCTGGAGACGTTCTACCGTCCTTCACCCACATCGGCCTTTATCGTCTCTTGGGCAGCTCCTTGTCGGCGTATGCCTTGCCGAGGTAGCTGACAGGGGTCAGATCTGTCCATACCATGCGGCAGACAACTTACCCCTCGACACCGCTCAAGGTGAACAGACCAGCAGCGACGGCAGTGACGGTTCGGTGGTCCCATCTTCGGTCCCAGTTCTGGTAGGTGAAGTATCCAAGGGTGCTCAGAACAGCGACGTTAACTACACAAGTCGATCAGCTTCATACTCGGGTGAGGAATTAGCTGACTCACTGGCACCGGCAAGACCGCCAAAGACACCAGGTCGGAGAATGACCTCCCGAGCCTGACCGTAGAACCTCGATCCCTCCCTCTTGGCTCGCTCAGCCTCCTCCCGGCCTTCGGGCGTGTTGAGGTACGACTCGGTGACGTATCTACGCGTATTGTTAGCGTTCAATACAAATCATCTAGAGAGCTTGACTTACCCCTCGGCGCCGAAGAGAGCAAGAGTACCGGCGACGGTACCGGCAACAATCTGTCGGTCCCATGGCTGGTGTCGTCGGGTGTAGGCAAAGTAGCCGATTGTTCCGAGGAGACCGACGTTGACTGCGATCCGTCAGTATCTGATCTTGTATGCACTTTCGATCTCACTCACCAACACCCATCAGACCACCAAGAGTACCGGGTCGGAGGACAATGTCCTTGGTCTTCTCCCAGTATGGGCCGAGTCTGTTCTCGACGTCCTGCAGCTCGGCCTATAGGCTTATCAGCTTATCCACCAAAAGACGAGAAAAGCTGCTCACCTGAGCCTTCCTGCCGAGCTCTTTGGCCTTCTTCTCAGCATCGTGACCGAGCTCGTTGGCTTTGGCACCAAGCTCGTTGGCCTTTTTGCTGGCCTCGTTACCGAGCTCGTTGGCCTTCTTCTGTGCCTCGTTTCCGACCTCCTTGGCCTTCTTCTCAGCGTCCCTACCAATCTCCTTGCCCTTCTTCTCGGCCTCTTGAGCCTTCTTCTCTACCTTGGCCTCGGCGGCTCGGAACTGAGCTCCTGGCTCTGGCAGCTCGACGTCGTGCTTGTTAGGAGCGGCGGTGGGTTTGGGGGCGGATTCCGAGGTGTGAGGCTTGTAGTCGTCGCCGTGGTTGATCTGGATTGGCTCTGGTCGGGCAGCCTCGACATTCTCAAAGTCGGGGTGCTCGACGTCGGATCCGGCGGGCAGGATGTTGATCTAGTGCGCGTGAATCGTTCAGGGATTTGAATGGACAATCAGGAGGGTAGGACCAGGGTGTATAGCACCAGTGTCAGACGAGCGGAGAGCGCCATAGTAGGTTAAACATGGAAAATGTCACGAACGATCAGTTAGTTGCATCGGGAGGAAGAGAGAACAGACGTCAGTGTCTAGTCGCTATTCAACTGTCTCCAACACTCACCTTGCCCTCCTCCCTGGTCACTTCGTGCTCTCCGGAGAAGTGTCCATCGGCGAGGAGTGGGTCTGGCTTGGGCATCTCTCCCTCTGGGACTGGCTGGTGTTAGCTTTGGTATGTCATGTGAACGCGACTACCAAGGCAGGCTTGTCACCAGACTCACTGTTGTGCGAAGCGACGGATGCGTAGGACATTGTGCTGTGGGTGAGGGTGTTGAGTTGGAAGACTTATGAGGATGATAGAGCTGTTTCAAAGTTGTGTGTGAGGTATGAATGAGGATGGAAGGGGGTTTGCTCGCTCTCTTTGGTTTTGGATGCATCCAGCAGTTTGAGGCAGTTTCCCTGGAAAGTGATGGCCACCGACACCATACGTCATTGGACCTGGACCCCAGGCGGCAACGGGACCAAAATTGCGAGCACGCGTCGGGAGATATCGGCACCTACCGCCTTAGCTGGGGTACGTGTTTAAATTAGATTTTGTGCTTGGGGTGGACGCGACGAAAAGAGGGTGGAGGTTTCACTCCCTTCCCTTCCCGCCCTTGCGAGAGATAGCGTGCGGTGATATGAGAACCTCGACGTGTCGTTGAACATTACTCACCACGACACGAGCAACAGATGCCCACGAGACAATCGCGATGAGCGGCTTTGGATCACACGGGGGAAATCCATTCCTCACGCAAGCGTCCCGACGCGTCCGACAGAGATCCACGCCGTCCCGCAACCCCGTCGCCTCCACCTCTAGCTCGGTCGTCAAGAGGACCTCGGGGGCAAGTGCCAACGAGGCAATCGTGGTGTCAGACTCCGACGACGACCTTCCTGGACCCAGCACTCGAATTCCCAAAAAAAGCACCTCGGCAAACATGAGGCAACCGCTCACGACGCCCGCTTCGCAGAACATTCCTCCTCGGAAGAAGACATCTTCCTTGGCCGAACGGAGGTCTGGTATCGTAGTCAACAAGCCGCGAAAACAGCTGTCGTCGATGTCCTCTCTCTCCATTCGCCAAGTGGAACGGTCGAGCAGTAGTAGCATTGCGTCATCGTCAAGTGTAGGCCACGGTCAACTTTTCAAGAAAGAACACGTTCCCATCAAACCCACCAAATCCCTTCCCCATTCTTCCCAACAGGACATTAAACCCCTCACCAATCGATCCACCGATAAAACCCCCATAAAAGGCGACCGCACGAACGCCAGACCCATCCGACCCATCCCAACCCGCGGAACGAGCAAGGACGACCCTATCGAGTTCCTGTCATCATCCCCGGGTTCAGCGACTTCCACTTCGAGTACCGATTCCAACTTCCTCGCAGAGGAGATCAGAAAGAGATTGGGCCCGTCACATACCTCCAAGACCACTCAACCTCCGCCGAAAGCCTTACCCAGGACACCTCTCACAGCACAGATGCAGGCGGTTGCGGAGCGCTCGGGAACCAACCGGGAAGGAAATGTCGGGTTGGGTGTGAAGAAGCAGCGTGTCTCTCCGTCCAATACGAGCGGACCACAAAGCTTAAATCTCCCAGGATCATCCACACCAAAGGCCTCGCAGGCTACATCCCGGGTCAAGCTCGAGCCCAGTGGATCCGCAAAAGTAGCACAGAAGAGCTTGGACCGGGTAGCGGGCAGAAACACCCAGTCCCCATTGAACCCTCATTCGACCCCATCAACCTCAAGGCCGACCGCCAGAGTTGCATCAGGATCGGGTCAGCGCGATTCGGACTTCACCCTCAGACGAGTTACACCTCCCTCGAGGACCACTACAAGCGGGTCTCAAGGCAGCATCTACTCGCCATCTCGATCAAGGCGGGCTCGCCCTGTGCAGGGTGCGTATACTATCCCGCCGATCGACGCCACAGAGTGGCCCACCCGGCCAGGCACTCAGGCAGGGCCATCGAGGACCAGCAAAAAGCGACCAGCCAGTACGCTGGCGGAGTCGGTCGTCGTCTCAAACAAGAGGAACAATGCTACGCCCACACGATCCTCATCCTCCCTCTCTTCGCTTTCACAGGACCAGTCGGTGACACCACGCGCAATGGTGGCAGGACTCACACCAAAGAGGAAAGGCACTACGCCCTCAACATCGTCGCTCTCCTCGCTCTCACAGGACAACCGGGCGACTCCGCAGCCGGCCGTGCAACGCAAGGGAGCTGCTTCAAGCTCGTTATCTCCACCTCCGGCCTCTGCGATGGAAGGTGTCGGTGCGGACTCTGAACCGGAAGACGCAGTCGGAGTCGACGATTTGGTAAGTAGCGAGCTTTCCATTTCAGTATCTGGCACTGATGTAACGTATAGCTTGACGAATTCGATGACTTCAAGTTCGCTCCCCCGACACCTCAGGCATCGCAAAAAACCCTGCCGAGGACACCATCCGCCACGCCCTCAAAATCAAGGCTGAGGTCGCAAACACCGCGCTCGCAGACTAAACCGTCGCCCAGTCGGCGATTGGCTCGATTAGAGGCGCAATCCCAGCCCAAGCTGTCTTTGTCCGTAGTCTCAGAAGAGGCGGAGAAGGGCCCGCAAAAGTCACGTATGGAGGACACTCTGGCTAGAATCCGAGCGGAGGAGGAGGCGGAAGCCAGGGCGACAGCGGAGAGGAGGGCCAGGTACGATGCTGCGGTCAATGGCACAGAAGTCGACGACACGACAGAAGGCGATGCCGAAGATGAGCCCATGTATATGAGCGATCTTTTAAAGTAAGTCTTGGATGCTCGTTCAGGGACGAAAGAGCTCATATCTGAATAGTACGATGAAAGCAAAGACTGCTCCGCAAGAGGTCGCTCCTCGCGCAGATCCGCCACCAAAGCCTGTGCAGCCGACAGCTGCCGCGCCCAAACGCGAACCCAACACTTCCGACAAGACGCGCAAGGAACGCAGGCTCGAGGCCAAGAACGCCGAGTCGTTTGCAATCAACGATCGCGCCATGACCCATGTTGCAGGGTGGTTAAAGGCCAAAAATGCGGACAACCCCGAGGAAACTGGTTCGAGCCCGAGTAAGGACGTGGCATACCCGACTCCCAAGTCGCTTTCCGATCCGGATGAGCTCGACCACGACGGGTTGGAGCGAGCGCTGCAGCATGTGCCAGGGGTAGACGCCGAGGCCATCAAAGCTGTCAAGAGGTCCAAACGCGAGAAACTGGCCGAGGTCGAGGTGGCCGAATGGTCTGGATTCTGGGAAGAGCCAGAGCCCCCGCTCGCCGAGGACGAAGATGCTGGGGAGGAGATTGACTCACCGGCGCTGGATCTGGATATAGATGGTGTTCAGACGATTGACGCTTTGTTGTGGGACCTCATCGCGGGAAAGAGTGAGTCTCGCGACGCTACGAGGTAGGAATCGAGCTGATGGCTATTAGAACTCGAGTCGCTAAGCGTCATGATGCAATCGGGTATCTTTGACCAGCAATTGAGTCGGCCGGGTAACTTGTCCAAGCTCGCTCACTGGTGTCTCGCCATCGGTGAGTCCCACCACACTTCCTAGGAAGATAGTGCTGACACATTCAAAGCTCTGCGCAGCGGCGATAATCTGGCTCAGGCTCATGCTCTCAATTGCCTAGAGATGATGATTGGCGGAATCCCAGGCGTTGCTGCTTGTCCTTTTAACGAAAACGCTTCTGAGGGTCGTTCCGGGGTGCTCGATGTCGCCTCGGCGGTGCTGGCGTCAGCGGGGATGAAGGAAGTCTGGGGGATGGAACAGGATGAATCGATGATATACCCCTCCAAGAGCAGGGCACAGGCTTGCGGTGTTGCCGAGCGCCTGGCCACTTTTGCCGTGAAGTAAGTGGTATCGATTGCTACCCATTACTTCTCGGCTGATGACCATCCCAGTGCCTGCTCGATAGACTCGACACACCTCTTGGACTTGGCCAAAATGCTGCTCCTGCTCAGCGTCGACGAATCCATCAGCACGATCCTTTGTGATGGTCTCAGAAAGACGCTGAGCAAACTATGGGCTCCAATCGTCAACGACTACGTAAGTCAAGAACCCTCTTCCGTAGAGCGACACTGACCTTGCTATTGCAGGTACCCATCGATGTGGCCAGACACCTCTGTGCTATTTTCGAATCTGCGGACATCCGATTCACCATTAGGGTCCAGATGGTCCTCGCCATTGGAACGCGGGACGAGGCTGCAAGGGAAATCTCACGCTGGGCCGCGATCGGTATACTCCTCCCTGGATGTTTGACTGCGCCGGCAACTCGATCCCCTGTCAGCACTGGCGAGGGTCCACACGAGGACTATGTCAGGTCTTCGGCCGTGCTCAATGCGAAAGACAGATTCTTAGCCCACGAAAACGACGCTGTGCCCGGTATCAACCTGCTCGACGACGCCGGCAAGTTGCTCAAGGAACAAGTCGCTGTGGATGAACCGGATCATATTCGCATTTCCAACATGATCACCCTCCTGGTCGAGTCGATGACAGAGATGGACACGCTCGTGGATCAGATCGCGGGAATGGCACAGTCTACCCGTGAAGAGTCTGTTCTGGACGAGATTGAGTATCGGATCCACCAATTTGCGAAACTCACAAACGAAGCTCACAACAAGATCAGTGAGTGCAAATCCAAGGCAGGGAGTGCGGAGTCTGACGATGGTTATAGTCGTCCGGTCGACGGATGGGATGATTGAATCGGAGAACAAGTCGAGGTTGAGTCAGATCCAGACCAATGTGAGGCAATTGTTGTTGTCGACCCTCAAGCGCAGACAGAGGAAACGCGCGGCCGCGATGAAGGGCGTGAAGATGGGTACCACGGGACAAATGCAGCTGGCATTCGCCAAGGCAAAGCCCGCGGGTAAAGCGTCCGTTGGAGGGTCGACCACCGCAGGTCCATCGGGACTCACGACCAGATCGCCGAGTGAGACGAGCGGTCTTCCATTTGGGGCGACTAGCAGGACTAGCCCGGACACGGCGTGACATGTTGAGTTGGGTGGACACGATACACGAGGAAGGAAGGAGACATAAGCGACCGAGAAGGAATGATATTGTAAAAACGCCAAAAGGGACGTTTTGTTGTATATCACAGGGACTACTGCATACTTTGTGCTATAGATCGGTAGAGCTAGATCCGATGTGTATACTATGACCATATGCAGCACGGTTATCGGGATCCTACTGGATGCGCTGATAGTCAGCGTCGTCGGGACAACATTACGAATTTGCGATCGCAATGTCGAAACGAGACGCGTTCGTATTGCAGGGTTTATCGATGACCTTGATCTTCTCGTTCAACCAACATTCAGCTCGCCTCATTGAGAAGTTGACCGAGCACGACCCGTTACCCATCTCCACGGCCGTGATGGTCTCGACTGCCGCCTCTGCAGACTTCCACTCGACCTTCAAGACCCTTCGCAGTGGTCAGTCTGGAACGGATTGGTCTCCTCGGCTACTTCCTGCTGAATGCTATCGAGATACCGAGCTGATCAGGGAATCGGCTTCGAGTAGAGATCCAACAGACGATAGACGCGGGTCAGGCTGGTCCTGCGACTGCCCAGGTTCAGTCTCTCAGACAGCTGCTGCAAGGCAGTTTGGGCACACTCCCGGCTTACGATCAGCGGCAGTACGAACTAGTGAGTTCAGCTACTTGTAGATCAACAGTGCTGGAGACTTGCCCATAGCAACATGTCCCTTCCATGGAGGACTAGATCGTGTGGAGTAGTTCAGCTCGAAGATACCCTACAATTCTCAGAGCTGATCCTTGTATAGCAAATATCAGAACTGGAGAAGCAAGTCTCGGCTCTAAGAGCCAAAGAGAGGCCTAAATCGAAGTTCAGCTTTGCTTCCCGCATCAAACCCGCCCTCAAGCCCGTATCACCTTCCTCACCCTCTCCCTCCCATGGTATCGGCGGCTCGACTGCGGGTGGTTCCACCGGTGCTACCCCTCTCCCATTCACTGGCAATGCAGCCGAAGGAACAGCGACCAGCTCGTTGAACCGGCTCAATGAGGCGTCGAGGTCGCATAGTGTTGCCAATCGCAATCGAGAATACATTACCCTCTCAGCCCTCCAGCTCGTCGATGACGAGTTCACCCTTTCACTCCAAAACCTCAGCGAGTGTGTGGTGGACTTACGCCAAATCCGCGCGAAATGCACGCTCCACGACGAGACTGCGGGGTCCGACCACGGTTTGAGCTCCACTACGCCTGCTCCTAGCGCAGCGGGGACGCTCAAGTCGATACACATGAGCGAGATATATCGCTGTGTGGTAATCACCGATCGCATGGATTCCAGTGCAATGCTACATGGTGTCAGAGGGAGCTTGATCATCACCGCCGCTCATCAGGTGAGTCCCTCCCGTCTTTCAACCTTCTTCCTTATCCCCTCCTGGATCTTAAGCGCTACAGTGGCTAACGGGGCGCAGTTCCGGATGCATACCTCATCAGAGAGTACGATCCTCCTTCATGTCACTTCGGTGCCTGTGATCGAGCACTGCACGGGCTTGACATTCGGGCAATACCCCTCAATGACATCCCCCCGTCAACCCGGCACCACGATTCCGCCGGGTCATGCGCTGGTCTCGCGGCTGGATGAGCTCGCGGACTTCGATTGGGTGAGAGGTGGTCCGTCGCCCAATTGGCGGAAGATGGACGACGAAGATTGCGTCTCGCTGGAACGTAGTCTCCTGGAGAGATTGGCACCGGATGGCGAAGTCGACGTCTTGAGCGTGCTGGAGGCGGTGCTTGGCCCCTCTACTACTTGACTGAGCAGCACAGCAGTCCTTGTCCGACCGCCTAGCGATTCCAGAGTCGTCTATTGATAGTTTGCAATACATAGATATATAGATGTACAAGTCCGGTAGCACTCCGCAGCAGAGCTCAAGCTTCATTCAGATCTGCAGGATGCTCACTGACACCGCACCCAATCAGCCCTGTGAAAGCTTACTGCTCGACTGCACTCACTTGATCTACCCCTCAGCTCGCCCTTCTCCTCGCTCTCCTCGCCCGTGATGACCTCTTCAAACGCATCCCCCGCTTGTCCATCTTCGCTCTTGAGATCAGGGACCGTATCTGCCTTTTCCTCCGCCTCATCTTCTGCCTCTTTCAACCGCCTCAGCGTCTTCTCCGAAAGTGGGATCTGTCCGGCCGTAGGCGCACTCCTCGCTCCATCGTCTTTAGAGCTCATCCTCCGACGAAGGGCCGTTTTGGCTATTCCAGCCTTCAGTTCCTGATCTTTGGCCTGTTCCTCCGCAGCCTCGCTCTCCATGTTTTGCACGTCGGCAGCGAAATTGACCCCGGAATCAGGCAACACTGTGCCTTTGCCAGAGGTCGCTTCGGCAAAGTTCTCGTACAAGTTCCGCCCGGTGGAATCCCCTCTGCCCTCCCCGGACCAAAAGTGGAATGCGCGGGTCATGACCCCGTAAGAGGCTGGTGTCACTTCGACCAAGTCTCCACGGGCGATCTCCACCGCTGGGACCTCGTTTGGCGGCAGGCCCACTAGGTATGCGAGCTGTGAACAAAATCAAGAATATTAGTCGACCTCCCGTCCCTCGCGCTCAGTGGACCCACCAGGCATCGGATGACAGAGGCGTGGCCAATGATCAGTAGATCCTCCCTGACTCGTTCTAGCTCGAAGATACACGGTTCCAATCGCACTGAACCAGCATCAGCATCCCATATGGGTCTAGAGTGTGCCGTTCGACGCTCACCACTGAGATCGTGATACGACTCCGCTCTTGGCGCACGGTGCGCATACGGGTCTGCTAGGAATCGATCCCATTCGTCGGGATACAGCTCCATCGCCTCTTGCGTTGATAGACCATCCCACACACCCCTACCTGGATCAGAGGCGGCCTTCACAGTAGAGAGCAGGGCTTACGGGTTGATCTCCGACATGATCGCTTTTTGCTCCACTTTGTATCCAGAGTGCACGAACGGCCAAGCGGTGTGATGAGCGCGGCGTCTCGCCGACGTCCAGATCTGGTGAGGCGTCAGCTGAATTTCAAGTAGGCAAACACAAAGACGCACGATGAGAGGGTTTTCCTCCCCGGGGACCTCCCCGGCGGCCTTCTTCTCCTCCCTGAGAGCCTTCCTCCTCGCTACGACGGCAGCCTTGAGCCTCTCGGCGTATTCCCACCCAGAGGGCGATAAGTCCGAGTCGGCCTTGTACGAGTGCTCGATGAGTGATTGGCCCGACTACACTTTCATCAGTGACAGCTCAAACGGAGTGACCAAAATCGAGCTCACTCTGGCAAAGTAGATTGTCCTCGGCGTGGTGTGTATGTTCATCAAGAAGAAGCAGCAACGCGATTGCAGATACCCTATAACAGTGTCAGCAGATACCTGTAATTCGATTTCGCTCGCATACACACCCTCTATCCTGTTGACCTCGATCCTCTCCCCGACGTTCATCACCTTGATGAAAGCGCCTTCCTCGGCCGTGACCGTGTCGTAGACGCCTTCCTGGTCCCGGATTCTCGACCAGTAGTCCTCCACCGCCTTGTCCGCGTCCCAGCCGGCATACTGGGACTAGTCTCAGCGGTTTCCCTTGCACTCAGCCTTTGGACACTTACATCCGGGGAGGAGAGCTTGACGGAACGGATATTGGCGGTGATAATATCGTCTCTGTCGCACATGCTCTCTGCGCGATCGTTAGAGTTGGTCACCCTGGGGCCTGATCTTACGCACCGAGGAAGATGACATGTACGCCTTTTGCCTCGAACTTCTCCAGACACTCCTTTCTCGCTTTGACATTCCCGTTGTTAGCGTCGTAGATGACGACTTGGCCGCCTTGCACGGTGAAGAAGTCCATGATCTCATCTTCGAGCTCTTCTTTGATTCGGCGGCGGAGTACATTCGTCGCCTCCGACCGTGGGGCTAGTCGATGACCGTCAGGTCATTCCACACAACGCTCTTGCCAATGCTCACACTTGGTTTGGAAGTAGTCCGCAGGAACGGACTTGGCGCCTCCGAGGACCTTTCGCCTGTAATCCCCCAGAGAGTACACTTTGGTCTTGACACCCAGCCATCTCAAATACCTCTCCAGCGCTCTCGAGATGTGCGTCTTCCCTCGAGCTGAGATGGATCCAGTTAGCCGTCTTCTGTTCCCGAGTGACAAAGACAAGGCACAGGGGGGCGTCGCCGTGAGATGCTCACCTGGCAATCCGACCGTGACTATCAGGATGAGACCGGCGTGCCATAGTCGACCGGACTGAGTGACATACAATGGCGCCGCCATCGCGTGTCTGAGGTATAGGGATGTGAGGTAGTCGAGATGCTGTGTGTAGCGCTATATGGCCCTGCCCAGACCGATAGCACTGATTAGCACAGAGGCAACACAGAGGGATGGAGTGACGAGTGACGACCCGGCCGGCGCGGGAGACGGGGACAAAGTCACGTGCAAGTCCAAGCTCCACGCGCGAGTTGCGATGGTCACAGCACTGAGTGTGACAGTGACCGCGAGCGAGCTATAGCGGTGAGCTCGAGAGCTGTATGACTGTGCTTGAACAGCTACATCACTCCACATCCACATTACTAAGGAATACATCTCAGCCCATCGCCATGTCTGCATCGGAACTGCTGGCCAGATGGAGGGTTCTCGGAGCTAGACAATCTGACGAAGTACTGGAGCTCGCACCAAAGGTGTTGAAGGCCGGAAGGCTAGGGGATCAAGGTGTGTCCGAGGCTATTCTATGTGGTTTGAGTACGGAGGAGGTTCTATGCTGAAGCACTTCAGAATGGGCTATCAGAGAGCAGCTGGCTGTGGCGGCGTTAGATCTCGGCCAGGTCAAGATAGCGACGGTGAGTGCGCATCTCGAGGAGATAGCCCTTAGAGACAACGGCTGATCATCGTCACCACCTTCTCCTCTGACGCTATGTCATAACTCCATCCTGGCAACTCCGCTTCTCATCACTCGTGCATGACATTGACGCACCCGAGCAGGAGCAACTGGTCAGATTGGAGAAGAAGTTCAGTGGATCCCCGAGGGTCTCTATACTCTTAGGCCTGCGCATGGAGTCGTTAGGCGACATTGACGGCGCACGAAAGGTCTACGAGGGGCTACTCGCGAAGGATGAGACGAATGTGGTGGGTATTTCCACCGTTCATACGCTGCCTGGCGGCCTGATGGTAGGCTGAATATACCCATCTAGTCCGCTCACCAACGGCTAATCGCACTATCACTCTCGAATCCCACTGCCGCAATCAACAACCTGCTCAAATACCTCGATACGTTCTACACCGATCCAGCGGCTTGGTCACTCTTAGCAGAGCTGTACGCCGATCAGGGGCTGTACGCCCAGTCATTAACGGCACTCGGACACCTGATGTTGATGCAGAACTGGGACAGTTCGGCCGTCTGCAGAGCCGGCGAGACGGCATACACACTCGGGTCAGTCCCCCCTACCAATCGTTCCAGGCTTGATGAGCCCAAAGCTGATTCTGGTGACGCAGTGATTATCAACTCGCGCTGAAGTACTTCCTCCGAGCTATCGAAATGCAGACAGATCCCAGTGATCCAAAGGCAAAAGTGACCAAAACGAGGTCTTGGTGGGGCTTGAAATTGGTGAGTCCAGCTTACGTCCTCAAGCCTAGCTTGGAGCTGCAGCTGACCCGCGCGTCAGACTACACGGCGGATGCTCGACAAGTCTCTGAGTGATAACCCCTCCGCGGTGACGGAACAAACGACGGCAGCACAGCTTAAAGCCCTAGAACAATTGTCGGCCGAGACGCTACTAGCCTCGAGTGCAGGGAACAAGGCGTCTCTGGAGGCCATACGGGGCGTTCTGTCTTCGTCAGCGGTAACGGTGCGGTAGATGGTCTGGGTGGTTCCGTGGAGAGCCAACAACAAAACGGATTAGGGAAAGCGAGCCCCTGGTTCCTAATAGACTGGACGGATTTTGACGCAGTCAATACTTGTAGAGTACGTCGAGGCTATGATTTCATGATCTGCTAGATGACATAGCGAGAAAGCGAGAGCATGAGTTAGCGATGACGAACCTCGAAATCACTGGCTTGAGGTCTGGCGAGTCTGTCAATCCCCAGCGGCACTAATATCTCTTGCATCCGAGCAGCGAACCTGATCACCTGCAAATCCGAGAGATCAAGGCAGAAACGACGGACAGGTTCGGACGAGAGCCCCAGACGCAGAAGGATGAGGAATGACCATAGGTTTGCCACCCCAGAGTCGCACCGTGGTGGCCACCAGGTACTAGACCTCAGGCCTTGATACTGAGTCCCCACGTCCTACGACTAGTGGAATGAACGGGCCTCACACTAGCAGCCTAGTAGCAAGTGGCGATTGACACCAAACCCGAATGCGAAATGCGAGTGCGACCTGGTCCTACTGTTCGACTTGAACCGACGCCGGGTGATACCGACTACAGAGCGTTGGGGCCTAAGGGTCAATCAGATAGCCAGACCAAGAGGCAACCTGTAACAGACAAGCGTCATGCCAATCTGAGCTCTTTGACGCAGAGTCCAGACTCAGAGTGCCGGAGTGACCGCTAGGCTCTCAGAAGCTAGTACGGTCATGCCTCTTCTGGACGTAAAATACTAATAGCTGACACTGGTCCTCCAGTGCTCCTCGGAGGCTATGATAACAGCTGCAGAGATATGTGCCTCGTCTCTGCTCTCTGGTCATTGTATTGTTTCACATCACCGTCATTTATCAGGAGCTACATCCTACAACAAGACTACAATCTTCGACTGTCACATCCCACAGGAGTCAGGACCGAGTCATCTCGCAGTTGACCTGCTCTGATCCCCCGCCCTCAAGCCGATCCACATCTCCGGGCCCTATACTACTCCGTCGTCCTCCCTGCTTGTCGACTCCTGCATGACTCATTACCCTCGGTCGCCTTGTACCGCGTTGTTGGACTTGGGACTGAGATTGAAAACGTCGAATGTGGTCGATGCACCTTTACTACTAGCTGCCACTAGCAAGTTGTGCTTGAAGGCGACTTGCCATACTGCCGAGACGCCAGCCAACAGATCTCGAATACACTGACCTGTGCGAATATCCCATAGCTTGAGCGTGCCTTCGGATCCCGAGACGAGTCTGGTATCGTCATGTTGGAAACAAGTGACGGCACCAGAGGAGACGAGAGCGTGCTTGAGCTCGTAGGTATTGGCGTCCCAGATCCGAATCGAGCCATCGGCAGCTCCAGAAACGAGATAGTTGGGCGAAATGCCTAATAGCCCAACGAGGGAGGTATGCCCCGTGAGACTGTGTAGACATTCACCGGTAAGCACGTCCCAAATCTTGACGGTGTTGTCCATTGAGCCCGAGGCACATCGATCTCGCTGTTTGTCATACACGAGGCTGTAGACTGGGAATTGTCAGCGAACAGTCTCGCAAGTCTGACTAGACCCTTTGAAACTCGCCCTTTTGCTCGTGACCCGTCATGGTGTGCTTGCACTGCCCAGTGACGATGTCCCATACTCTCGCAGTATGGTCATACGATCCGGAAACACAGTATCGACCATGGGCGGCGAGTGCTCGTACAGCCTGGGTATGACCTTTGAGATGGTGGACGTGCCATGGGTTCTGCTCGGGGGGAAACGTCTCGAGCGAAGCTGCTCCTTCCTATCGCCTCATGAGCACTAGGTCTCAGGACTCTGTGTTCTCACAATAACGAATCACCACTCACGGGGAACACTGGCGGCTCGCCCCTCTTGGGCAACTTCCATACCCTCAAATCTGCATCTCGACTTCCAGTCACGATCATAGGGTAAGGCGGTTGATAGTCCCCTGTAGCCTGGTCCAGCACCGGCTCCACTATCTGCACGCATCGAACGGTCGAGGTGTGTCCGTATAAGACGTGTGTCTCAGAGAGCGTTTCGAGATCCCATATCCTGACCGTCATGTCGGTCGAGCCGGACACCAGCGTATCCCCCTTGTACTCCAACGCCCATACACCACCCTCATGCCCATCCAGCCTCTTTCGAAGCTGACCGGTGTTGGTGTCGAAGACACAGATCGAGCGGTCGTCAGAAGCCGAGACGATCTTGTCCGCATCAATTTGAAGGCATGTGACCACGTTGATGCCGTGTCCGGGGAACGACCTGTGTTCGGGAACTTGATCCATTCGAGCGTTGCTTGGAAGGAGTCGCCTTTGGTTCTTCGTTACGCCTACTGCAATAATTGCGACACTGAGACAGAGCGGTCACCTGGGCTTGCCTTGAGCTTCCGATACACCTGTTTCAAGGACAAAGGGCGTGAGAGTCTTTGACCTTGACCTACGGCTGTCGTATGGCTGGCTTAAAGGACTCGGCTGACCGTTGTCAGAGGTGATCGTGACGGAACGGGTCAGTCGATCGTCAGAGTGCGTACAACTGCTCAAGTACTGGCTTGAGAGTCGCGTGTAGCGCGCAACAGTCACTATGCCAGGAGACTGTCCAAGATACGACTGCCGAGCGCCGAGTAGTGATGAACAAAGGACTCGATACCACACACCCATATGCTGCTTCACCCCGTTTCCCCGAACCGGCCAGGACCGGCCGCTCGTACTGCACGTGCTGCACCCTTGCAGCGTCTATACCTGTATCACATCTGCCTAGGTGCTACAACAAGCCGTTCATGTGGAAGTTGACTCTATAACAAGGATCGCCCTGGGGTTACATTGCCCAGCCACGCCATCCCCTACTTGGCTCGCCTCCTTCCTGTCTCCTTCCCATTACTCAGACATCCCACTGATCCCGCTCCTGATCGATCTGCTCCACATCACCTTCCGCCAGCTGGTCGACCTCTCCACCTCCACTTCCACTTCCACCTGCGCCATCGCCCTCGTCCTCGGTCTTGACGTACTCGTCCATCAACTCATCTCCCTCGTCGAAGATCGGGGGGAAACTCCTCCCTTGGTCTGCAGAGGATCCTGATGCTCTGATGCCCATCCCCATACCACCGGCACTAACACTAGCTCGGGTGCTGGGTCCAGCGACACCACTGCCGCCGAGCCCGCCACTGCCGGATGGTCCGATTGGCGTAGGCGAGCCCTGCTGGGCAATGCGATTCAACCTCTGAATATGACCATGACCGTGACCGTGGTCTGAAGGGCCGGGTCGACTGAGTATCCGCTTGACGTGTCGTCTCGAGCTTGACCCCTGGGTCTGGCTAGATCCGTGGGATTGACCCTGACTCTGGCCAGGTTCAATCTCACTGAGATGTCCCGTCCAGCCTGGCATCCCGGTCGCTGCCGAAGCCGAAGTCCTAGCTGCCAATCGGGATGAACGGCGAGTTGTCGACGATTCACCGTGTTTAGAGCGCGAAATGCCCGGTTCCCTATCCCGGCTGTACCGATCAGCCCTCTCTGGCGAGGCGAAATAGTTCATCATGTCGGCAGGGGAGGATGACTCGAGGCCGTCCATCTCATCGACTTGGTACGCCTGCGGTTCGCGAGGATTGTTCCGCTCCCAAGCGGGTCTGCCCAGTCGATCGAGCTTGTAATCGTCCATCGGATACTGACGCTTATCCGCATTGGCGGGGCTGAAGTCGAACACGTCGAAAACGGTCGATCCACCTCGATTGCTAGCTGCCACGAGCAGGTTTCCATTGAAGGCGACTTGCCATACGGACGAGATACCAATCACCAAATCTCGGATATATTGACCTGTACGAATGTCCCATAGCTTGAGCGTGCCATCGGACCCAGAGACGACTTTCGTTTCGTCGTGTTGAAAGCAAGTGATGGCACCAGAGTGGGAGGCAAGGGTGTGCTTGAGTTCGTGGGTATTGGCGTCCCAGATCCGGACGGAAGCGTCGGCAGCCCCGGAGACGAGGTAGTTGGGAGAAATGCCCAGAAGTCCAACAAGGGAAGTATGCCCTGTGAGACTTTGCAGGCATTCACCGGTGAGAACATCCCAGACTTTGACGGTATTGTCCATCGAGCCCGAAGCGCATCGATTTCGGTGTTTGTCATAGACAATGCTATACACTATAGGCGAGGTATCAGCGGATGGACCAGAAGGATGGACAAGACACGAGATCAACTCACCCTTCTGCTCGTGACCCGTCATGGTATGCTTGCACTGTCCAGTGACGATATCCCAGACTCTCACAGTATGGTCGTAAGACCCAGAGACGCAGTATCGACCGTGAGCGGCGAGTGCTCGTACAGCCTGGGTATGGCCTTCGAGGTGGTGAATGTGCCACGGGTTCTGCTCCGGGGGAAACGTCTCGAGTGAAGCCGTGCCGTACTTTTGGGAGGTCAGCTGAGATTCTCTCACTACCGAACCTCCACTCACTGCTATGACAGGTGGCTCGCCCTTCTTTGGCAGCTTCCACACCCTCAGACCTGCGTCCCGACTGCCAGTCACGATCATGGGGTACGGTGGTTGATACTCTCCAGTGGCCTGATCGAGGACCGGCTCGACGATTTGCAAGCATCGAACGGTCGAGGTGTGTCCATAGAAGATATGTGCCTCGGATAGGGTTTCGAGATCCCATATCCTCACTGTCCTGTCGGTCGAGCCGGACACCAAGGTATCCCCCTTGTACTCCAACGCCCATACACCGCCTTCATGCCCATCCAGCCGTCTTCGCAGTTGACCAGTGTTGGTATCGTAGACATTGATCGAGTGGTCGTCGGAGGCAGAGACAATTTTGTCCGCATCGAATTGGAGGCATGTGACCACGTTGGTGCCATGTCCGGGGAATGCACTGTGCTCGGGGACTTGGTTCATCCATGCCTTGCTAGAATGCAGTCGCCTTCGATACACGTGTTTCAAAGGCAATGGGCGTTCGACTTCGACATATGGCTGGCCCGAAGGACCGGGTTGATCTTGTTCCGAGACGGACGTTGCGGAACGCATTGGCTCGTCGTATGTGGGTGTACTGGCCCGAGAGATCGCTCGTCGTGCTTGAGAGTCTCTAGCCTCGAGATTGTCGAGTCTTCTCTGTAACAAAGCTTCCTCCTCCTCTTCCATGCCATGGCCGTGGAAGAGTCCATCGGCGATTAAGCGCTGTCGCCAGACTGATCGCTCCGAATCGATCATCTTGTGCCATTTCCGGGACACCCTCGATGCCGCTGCTAGCGAAGGCGTGTCGACATTTTCGAGGATCTGCACGGCGATCTCATGGGGCAGGTGGGTGAGGAAATCCCGTTTGAGGGCTTTACCCGCGAAAGAGGATACCCGCTGAATAGTCGACATTCTTGATCGCCTCATGAGGTGCATCAGAACTTGCTGCTGTAGTTTGTCGGGAAGGGTTTCGAAGTGTGCCACCAGTGAGGGGAGGGATAATAGCGCGGCAAGCTCCGTCCCCGAACCTATAGATGGCGATACCGGTCTGTGCGCGGTGGCGGATAGAGGGGGTACTTCTTGCTCGGGGGAGGGAGTAGGTGATAATAGGGCGTTTCCATTATCCGTTGGGATGGTGATGTCGTCGAGTCCTCTGATCTTCTTGCGGGGCGGACTGCGTCTCGGCCTCGGTGTCATCGGGTCGGCTGAGATGGGAGGCGTTGCAACGACGTCCATCGAGTCAGGCTTGATTCCAGGTGCTGTCGTACTCCTTCTGCTCGTAGAGTGACTGTACTCGTGAGGTCGTTTTCGCACTTCCTTGCCCTTGGACCAGTTGATAGCAGAGACCATATCCAGCCGCTCTCCATCACCCTGCCGTGGCGCTTGCCCGTCGGCTAGAAGTGTCCTGGTCCATCCGGGGCCTTGAAAGACGCCAGCGACATCGTGATCCGGGACCAAGGTATTGTCGTCTTGGATCACTACGCGCCTTCCACCGATGTTGACAGCAAAGATCTTCATGTCCTCCGGTGGTGGCTCGTTGGCAAGCGGGTATGATTCCGGTGATAGATGGTGGGGCAGGGAGATACTTTCGGGAACCGGCAAACGAGGTAGCGGGATAGGTGCATAGGACGTTGTAGTCCGAGTCGTCTTGGTAATGCTACAAAGCAGGTAAGCAGATGGAATCTGGGGTCTAAGTGGACGCAATGACTCACACTGTCTCTACCACGGCATCGTCCATTCTGAGCATTGGCTGCCCGTTGTTCCAGTACAGCCCGCCTGTCGAAGGTCCAGCCTGAGGTTGATGAGGCATGGAAGATCGCGAAGGACCGCTGGAAGTCGTGGTGGTGGTATACTCGGTGAAGGAGTCTGGGCGGCTCATACTGCCGCTATGGGGCGCAGGGGAGAATGCTGACATTGTGGGATAAGGGTGGCGTGTAGATTATACGTGCTGAAACTGCTGAGATGAAGAATGAATCGAGTTCTAAGAAGAGGTGAAGAAGAGATATGTCAGTACTGCTGTGCGATATATACCCGTCCTGCGATGACAAGAAAGGATGGTCACCGCAAGCGTACAGGACAAAGGGAAAGGAAGGACGAAGGAACTGTGCGCCGCATCGCGACATTCGCCTGAGCGGTGCATCGCAAGCGACAAAGCGATCGAGCGTAAAGGTGGGGCTGGAACGGTGGGATGGACTTGATCGACACGAGGCGCCGGAAGAGGAGGAATCACGGTAATTGTAGGATCTGAAGGATTGATCGACGATGGTGAGATGTAGATGGGAACAAAGGTGACTTGGAGCCAAGTGTGCTGCGGTCCTTGGAGTGTCAAGGCGCCAGCGAGATTCTATCATACTGGCAACCGTGGAGGCTCCAGGCTGAGCTGCAAGTAGTATGTTGAAGACCTCACGATAGTTCCAGTGAGAGCTTTCGAACGGCCAATGACTTGTAACGGGATGGGAGTGAGAAGGACTCACCTATTTGACGGGCGATCACAGACAATTTTCGGACCGTACTCCGTACTTATTCCTCCACCTATTTACAACTCCTCCTGTCTTCGTCGTGAGGATCGTAAAGTCGCGCTCCAATTATGGAAGACAGCGCAGTGTTCACACAGGGATATCGATTCCGACCTGATTGGCGCGGCGCGTACTCTACGGCGAGTGATCGATTTGCTGATTTTAGACGAGACAGCACATGGCGCTGAGATGGTACTCCAAGATCGTGGCGACTATTGTGAACGAGATCCCGAGCTGAGTGCTGTACAAGCTTACGATGGTGCGAAGAGTAGAGTAGAGGCGAGTATGACGGGTCGGACTGGACTCATTTTCACGTGCAGGACAAGGCGGTCATCCTCGGCTAACGTAATTGGCAATCCCACGCGACCCCGCTCAAACGTCTGCTCCAACTCGATCCGCTCTCACCTCGCATCCCACACTCTTGCCTTCACCACACTGTCATCTCCGACATCAAGATGGCCGACCCAATCTCCCTCGAAGGCAGCTAGAGGACTAGTTGTGGACGCCCATAGATCCATCAATTTCAATGAAGAATGCGCCTCCCACAACGACTTGGCCTGCTCTGAGGTGACCGTTAGGTCACTTGACGGCCATGGGATGATCCAGATGGACTGTCATAGCGTGAGCGTATCTTAAGTTTCATCTTTGCCTTCTACTTGGACTTCCAGCTCTCCTTTCTCACTCCACCATGAAATCAACCGCCGGTCCAGCCTCTTTCTAGTCTTTCGGTCATGGTGATCAGTTGCAACAGCCAAACCCACCTCGCTTCCCAACCTATCAGTGTACAGCCTCTCCTCGGCCTTGTGGTGATTATGGAGGGCTCACTAAATTTTGACTCGAACGAACGATAATCCCCAATCTCCAGGTCGTCGGCCTCAGCCCAGACGTCTTCTTGCGCCACGACTTGCCGGTCGTGCTCCCGGATCCTCCTCACAAGAATGGGAGATCGATTCGCTCTACACTACTTCCAGAGATTGTAGTGGCTGTGGTCTTTCCTAGCGGCTTGGGCGCGCCGATGAATGAAGATGGTCTCGGTGGTGGTCCCATCGGCAGTGGATCAGTTTTTGCCATGTGTGACGGTCCTTGGCCCTGGTGATGAAACTCGACGGACCTCATCTCGACGGCGCGATGTGTCGACACATGCACTAGCTATTCCCCCCGGCTCGCCCCTCGCTAACGTACGACACAACCACCGCTCAGCTTCCCCGGCACGGCCTGCGAAAGCTCGCGATTTCCCTAAGCCCACCTAAAGCCACCTGAAGCAACAAAGTCACCTAGGGCCAACCTGAAGCCCTTATAAAGCCAACCTATGCCTGTTCAACTGGGTCAAGATTGGGCTCTTGATCAGGCCTTCACCAACAGCGCCTTGTGCACTGCGTTGGAGTCATCTTCGCGCCAGCGGACCGAGACGGAACGGAAACTGTCGTTGAAGAACTACCCGAGGAATACAGGCGCAGGAGAAATACTCGAAGAATACAAGGAGAGGTATCAGATCGACACAGGACAAGTCCAATCGCTTTTCTTTCGTGAAGGTCCCGGTGCTATCGCAGTGGAGCTCCTCCCCATCCCTACGAGTTCCTGTCCCCGATTCCTACGCGGAGGTTGCACATCTTCTGAGGTCGGATTCAAAATGGCTCCGATGACCAGCGTCACGCTCCCGATATTCTGGTCATCTCGCGCCGTAAAACTCCGCTGGCCTTTGGCCAAGGGTGCGACATACTCCTGGCGTTCCAGAGGCGTCTTCCGGCTATGTCCTGCGCCTTCTCGCTGTTCCGAGTTCGAACGATTCTTCGTCTACACCGTCAGGTCATTGAGGAAGGTCCAGCTACTTACCATATCCAGTGGACACTCGAGAACCTCATTGATTATATCAAAAAGGATATCCGATAACACACCGGTTGCACACTCTCGAAGGTTCAGCTGCCAGCATGGCTAATGTCCAACTCCACATCGCCCCCATCAACGGACTCACCGCTATCTGCCTTGCACTCATATGATCCCCTTCCCGTCCGTCACTCCACCACCCCGTTGGCCAATTACAACACACGAGGACTCGTGCTCTCTCATTACACCTAGCGAAGTCGCCGCGGTCGAAGCGTATATCGCGAACTCGTACCTCGTTCCCGGTACAGCTCACCAATCAACAATGCCTACACCATACGAAGTTCCGTCCGCTTTTGGTATATGCAGGATCCAATATCCGGTTTCGGGTTCTAACTCCTGTTCCTTATACTTCCGTCCATGACGTGTACTACTCTGCCACTCCCCTCACATCTTGCGACGATCAGGTTTACCATCCTGCACCATTCGTCGGGTGATCTCCAACCGGAAACGCATTGGGATCCACCAGTCCCTCATCTACGCCGGGACCCAGAGTGCTATCGTCTACCAGGTCTTCCAGTGGCGGATAGACTGTTAGACCCGGGAACACCTCTTGGCCGTCAGCAAAGAGTCCTCGATCTACCTACCGGTTGATTTCCCGGAATTCTTACGCGGCGGATATCGACGTGGAAACCAAGATCATCTGTTGGACTTTCTCGATGTCCACGACAGCAAGTCGTTCCACGCCTTGAGTGGAAGTCGAAGGGTTGCTGGGACCGGCGGCAGAGACAGGGGGTCACGCGAATGGCAACGTCCAAGCAGGCGGATTGGCAGGAGCGTTGGTGGGAGCATTCGCAGCCATGATCGCAGACTGGTCCAACGAACCAAGGCTCTATCAATGGTTCAGCCCCACATATCAACATCAAACTCACCGAAACATCGTCGTTTGCGATCATATGCCACCCAGAAGAGTTGGAGAGGCCCTCGATCGCCAATGGGGTGAAGTGATGTCCATTGCCCCTCAACTTAGCGTGGATTGAACGCGGTCCGTATCTATGAGCAGGGTCGTGAAGAAGAATATAAGATATGATGATCGGTTCGGCTTCCAACAACGGGACGTCGAGATATCTAGACCCGCCAAACCCGAATTCCTCGAGGTATTTGCCAAGGCCAAACGTCATCCTCGTCTCTCTCGCACCCCTTCTTCCCCCACTCTTGGAAGTCACTTAATAAAAGAATCGGCAGAAGCAGCGGCGGCACGAACAGCTCGTCGGACTTGGTGCTATGACCGATAGCAAGGCCCGAATGCTACTCGAGAACCTGAAGGCGACGGGTCACCAACCTTGGTCCTTCATATCGTTCTACGTCACTTTACGTCTCGGCGACATGCGCCTCCTCTGGTTCCCCGGTTTCGTCATTCAGGCCACTGTCTACCTTGGCCTTTGGAACAGTGGGCGAGGTAAAACTGGCCCCAATGTCCTCCTACTGTAACGGCCAAGCGCGAGCCAACTGGAAGTCTTCACGCTATCTGCACGAGGCTTTCGATGCTCTCCCAACACGACCCCCTTCTCCCCTCCTTCCGCCTCTTCCGCTCCATACGCCCCGATTAGGGCCACAACCACTCAAGTGGCACTGCAGGAGTTTAGGACGGATTCGCCGACCTCTTTCGAAACCCGAATGCAGGGGCTAAATGCCGGTATCCAACAACTACTCGCAGACCCTCGATCAACCGGACAGAACCCGCAGCTCGGCCAGTATGAGATTCCAATGTTCACTACGGTGCGAAAAGACGAGTTCGGAGACAATATTCACTGCGGCGCGAAAAGAAGAGTTCGGAGAAACCCCCGACCCGAACAGAAGAGAAGGCCCGACGCACTCACCCGAAGGGCGATACTCGTCGTTCCACATGCGAATAGAACTGGATAGATGAGGATCGACCCGCCCACATCGCCCCGGCCTGGACTGCCCATCTTCCTTCCAATCCCCACCCCCGGCCAGCCCGGGTTTCCTTCCACCGTTCCTGTTCATCACCGACGGGAACAAAGCAGCTCTCCGCCGAGGCTGAGTAAGATCCTCGACCTCGGGGTCTTCACCATTCACACCAATGACAGGGCGTTGACACACCCGGCAACGTTCTTCAAGGAGTTGACCAAGCACCTAAAGAAATGAGAGCCTGGGAACACTGCTCGTCCGCGTGGTTCCAGTCATATGATCGACATTATTGTCACCCACCATGAACCGGTCGCACGGCGTCTCACGTTTCCAGAAGGCGACTCAATCCACGACCAATATCCCCCGTACAGCCTTGACGACAACCGTTGATGGTCGACGACAACGTCCAGATCATGGCCCGGCGCTTCACGACTGAGCCATTTGCGATTCGACACGGCTACTTCAACCCGTCCCTCGACCCATCGGTAAAGATCATGGAGCTCATCCATCTCATCCAGGGCATCGTCAAAGAGGACGAGTTGCTACCACCGTTGGAGAAGCGGAAGATCTTGATACACCAATCTTGGTCTGCCCTGTTACCATTCGCTCGCGCTCGACTGGCTCAGCATGAGATCTACTCGTCGCATATCACCGGCACTACACCCTTCGCCGAGCGAGTTCAGCGCATCGCCAAGTTCCAAATGGACGAAGACCATCCGTCATCTCCGACGGCCTGGTTACTGCCCCAGGAACGGCGCGTGGTCCATCACCTCGACGAGCCTTCAAGAGTCATGTTCATCACGGACGTTGGTGCTGCTGGCCTCAAACCTGTTTCGAGCTTCCGTCCTCATCATGCTCGACCCGGTATGGTCTGAAGAGTTTCAGGGCCAGATCATCGGACGAGTCCACAGGCAGGGTCAGAAGCGACAGGTCTTCGTCTACCAGATCATCGTGAAGGATACGACGGACGATTGGATGCTGCAACTCGCTGAAGGCAGAAGAGATGCTGCTCAACTCATGCGAGACGGTGATTCGACGCTGCCCACCGACGCCACAGATGCACCCTCGACCTCCCGTTCCGACTCCACGCTCACTGTCCCCGCCCAAGGATGCCAACATTCTTCACCCCGAGCTCCACTTCAACCTAGCTGTCTTTGGTGAAATTCATGAGATTCAATTGGACACCAATTCGACCGCTGAAGCTATCCAGACCATCTCTTCGAAAGCTTCCTGGACGAAGCCCACAAGGCTAGCAACCCGTCGAGCTTGCTGTTCCAGGCAATGGTCAAGCTTTCACACCAAAGGTGTGGTGGTTCAAGGAGAGTGTTGAACGACCGTGGAATGTCTTCGTGCAGATCAAGGAAATTCCTCGAACTGGGCATGGGGATAGCATTGACTGGTCATTCGAACGAAGTACTCCGACTCGGTATGCGGCATCGGACCGGTTCGCAGCCCTTCTGAATCTACCACACCTATGTGGCAAACGAGCGAGTCAACGTGGGGGTTTGCGTCAGACACGAGCGCCACACGCGAGCATTTTGTCGACCCGACCTAGTCTGACAACAGAGCTCCCCGCCCCATCTCCTCCTCCTTCGCCTCTTCGTCAAGGTTTGAGAATATTCCCTGCCTTCGCCTTGCAGTCCCGAGGCGACCCGCTAGCAACTGAGTCCTGTGCCGACTGGAACGAAAAGAGCTCGCGCCCGGAAAACGCTTGCAAGTACAGGCATGAGTGTTCTGGACGTAGGAAAGCGGAAAGCATCCAAGCCTGGAGTGTATCAGAGGGCGAATCGCCACAACACTCGGCACCAGGCCCGTCCTGCTTTTCATATCAGTCCACTTCGACAAGTGACCAATCTGGCTAGCCCGCCCGGTCCTGCCATCTTCGCAATCATTCGCGAAACGGACCGCCTCACCAACGCACGTCCTCGACCATCGCGCTGTTTGTTGTGGCAGTGGAGAACGGACTAAGAATGCCAACCCGAAGGTTTCAAAGCACCGACCGGCATGGACTAGGACGGTTACTGCAAGGAACGCTGTCGGTCGTGAGAAGTGATACCGAAATCTACGACTCACGTATCGACCGCGAATTCCTTCCCACGTTCCAGGAGCTGGGATTACCCGGACAAAGCACGCTGTGATAGGAGGCGCAGCCCTCCAGCCTTCTCACCAATGACCTCATAAAGCGAATCAAAAAACGTATCCTCGATGCACGGGCCACAGCTAGGGCTGCCAGCCTTTCATCAACAAAGATAGGAGAGTGGACCCGTCGACAAAGGTGGAATGTTGATGTAACAGGAGGAAGTCGGCGGAGCCGACATTTTGGGTAATGGAAGAAGTATTGTACCTAGAGTTTTTGGGGGCGCGGAATCGACGGACAACCTGAGTGATCAATGGAAGCCTGAACGGCTCTCAAGGAGTATACCAGACGGAAAGGACGCAAGTGTTACTCCCTGGACTGAAGGAGCGTTAGGTTCAAAAGAGGCCCTCGAGCTTAGCTTGCCTCCGAGAATCTTCGATGAGGCTGGCTAATCTCGAGGAGCTTTGTTGAGCGTAACACCACCAGTGAAACCAGATGCATCGAGACCATTATCAGGGGCAGAGGTCAGGGATCAAGGAATTTGCGATGACTGCGATTGTGGGTGAGTACCGGTTGTTCCAGGTCAATGTATTAGCTAATACTCCAGCAGCGAGATCGTCAATGGACTACCTGCACGGATCTGACATGACCTCCGACTACGCACAACAAATCGTCGAGGAAGTACATCGAGGTCTGTCTAGCCCCGCACGAGCGACTGCCCTCGCGGACTCGATCACTCCCATCCCTCTGCCAAAGACTCGACGCTGCTCTTCTCCCGCCAAACGTCTTTCCTGACCATCCTGGCAACATGCTCTCCAACCGCCAAGGAGCTGGTCAGACCCGGACTGGCAAACCCAAGCAACTCGATCAAACCTTTCCTTTCCGGGCTATGTCTTATCAAGAAGTCGGAAAAGCCAGAACCGGGAGGAGCGATATTAGGTCTTACACCGGAATAGTCGGGTGATAACCCTGCTGGATCGATGCCGGGCAGATAACTCTGCGCCGACTGGGCTATACTAGCGATCCTATCGGCCGAGGGGGTGAGGTTGGCTTTCCAAAAGTCGGGATCGCGCATCGACGTTTCTGGATCACCGATAGGATCGACATCGGGACCAAACTTGATATTACCGTTCAGATCCATAGTGAGATGTGTGCCCAAAGCGCTAATGTCGCGCGAGGGGCATGGGTAGATGAGCCGAGAGACGTTCGATACCCCGGGACCTTTATATGACATGTAGTTGCCTGTCAACCCCACAATGTCAGCCTGATGTCTTTTTGGTCGTGAGAAGCCAAAGCTCACCCTTCACAGTGTACAGCTTGACCTGTTCCGAAGCCGGGATCAACCCTTCTGTGAGAGAGACAGCCGATAAGCCAGCAGCGTTGATCACCACATCGGCTTGGACACTGCTAATCTCCCCTTTCTCCCCTTCTGCCTTTCCCTCCCAATCGCCCTCCAACTGGACCACCCATCCTTTGCCCTTTTCATCACGGTCGATCCTCACCACCCGAGTCCCTCTGATGATCGCCCCATAGCCCCGTGTGGTCTCTACATCGCTCACATCGCTGGAGCCTACCGAGGATGGACCGGCGTAGTCCTCTTCTTCTACTTCCCTCGCCAAGCTGTCCACGAGGCCTTGCGAGTCGACTATTCCAGTAGACGTGACGAGCAGCGCTCCCTGGATGTGTCGACTCAGGTCGGGCTCCAGCTCTCGCGCTTGCTCGGGCGAGAGGAACCAGCAGGGAACGGTGGAGCTGGAAGTGTAAGGATTCTCCTCCTCGCCGTTGTGTAATGACGGATCGGCCGAGATTGTCGATAGATGGTCGAGGAAGTTGATCTGGTATCTTTCCGTCGCTACAATCAGCTGATGCCGGGTCAGTATGACTATATGAGGGCATATGGGTGGGACATACCTTTTCCGTTTGCCTATGTCCGATTCCTAGTTTCTGACATCGAGCGTAGAGCAGATCTCGCCCTCTTATGCAGAACTTGGACCGTAAACTGCCTACTGGATAGCTGAGAAGGTCAGTGCAGCTGATCACTAGAAGATTCATCCAGCTCACTATATGCCTTAGCACTATCAGCGATGCAGATCTCACTGCTCTCAATTGTGTGCTCACCGGAATGGATGACCTCTGAGTTCCTCGCACTTCGAGCACGGTCAGCTATGATCAGATTCCAGTTCGAGTGTCTCACGTGGTTTCCTGGCCCAGCTACTTCTACTTTCAGTAAGCCCGAACCTCTAATGAGCTTGGAATCACTCACCAGGCTATTTCGCTCCACCAGAAACGTTGTGCGGTTCTTACCCGCCGTATTGGCGAGTCCGGCTGCTACGGCAAGACCGATCGCTCCGCCTCCTATGACTATGTGATCGGCTGTGGTGCTCGGCGCGAGGTATGGATACAGCTTGCGCATACGCGCAGCGTGAGTCGCCATCTTGACGTGCTGGACTCTGGTTATGTGTCAAGGATGAGTTGCTATAGCCTCGACGGCCTCACCATCTATCGCTCTGGAAGGCTCTCTGAGTTCGATGCAGGAGATCGCAGTGTGTGATGTGTGGCGCCCCACTCCCCACGTCTCACTGCGCCGCTCAGGCACGGCTGCCGGCTGCGTCACATTTTTGATTCCGCTTCCCGCATCCAGCAACAACAGCGAGCTCGCAGCAGGACCGCAGGTAACGACAGCGACAACTCACCTGTAGTTTGCCTGTAGTCGTCGTCGAGTGCTATCCTCTCAGCATCTGGAAGTCAAGACTGAAGTCTATCGATCTACAGGCCGACCCACGTTTCAAGTCATCCAGTACAAGCTTCTCCGTCGAAAAGAAAAATAGCCAAGCCACAATGTCCTGGGGTCAACGACCACCGCCACCCAACGGTGAGTCGAAGATGGCGAATGCGAACGCAGTCAGTATGGCGCTCATGCACTTTCTCGCTTCCTCCTGCTCTTGGATAACCTCCCTGCCTCATCCTTACATCCTACCTCCTTTGACGATTTGCTCTACATGTCTCGCTTGTGCTCGTCATACCCGGTGTTGCCTCCAAATGCTGTCCACCCATCACCGCTACACATTCACCACTACAACGATAACTGATCCATCATGGCCGCCGTCAATACACTCCCGGCCACCTATCCGAATGTCATTCTCGTCAATCCAATCCCTACAATCAATCCCAACATGGCTACGACTCCATACATAGGTGCTCCACCGAGATATGCCTCCATCGTACAGAGGGTCTACCCTCACTCGATGCGGGTCCCGCTCATAGTCATTGCTTCTATTGGGCTATTGTGGGCAGCTGTCATGTCGGCGAGTGCATTCAGAGAGAACGACGATTTCGATAGTAAGTCACATTGTATAAGTAGCCTTTGATGGCGGAGACCAGGCTGATTTCGGTGGTGTAGATGCAGGTTCAAATAGAACATTTGATATCATCTTGGGTATCCTATACGCCAGTGTTGCCTTGCTGGAGATATATGTCCTCGTAGTCGCCGTGCTGGTGAGTCGAGGCAGCCAGGCTATTGCTATAATCGCTAACGTATCACAGCAACGAGCTGCTCTTGCAAAGTTCCTCCGAATACTAGTCCCCGTTGGGGTGATTGTGGCGATTGCAGCACAGACAATCGCTCTTGTCGTCCACTACACCACAAAGGTGAGTAGTTGGGCACCATGTTCGCTACTGGAGCTGATCCTGGTGACAGGACAACTTCATAGACTCCTGCAAGACGTATATCATGGAGCACACAGAGGAGTTTGCTGTAAGTCGTCAGGGTCTCCAATGGGTAGTGCGAAGCTGAACATGTTTGTTAGATCAACGGCAATGCCGGCGCCGTCACTCCAACAATTGCGCAGGAGGCATGCCTGGATTACTGGAAACGAGGCAGTTGGCATGCTATTGCTTGGCTCATTGGCGTTCTGATCTTGTCGGTGAGTTGCTGGAAGCTTTTGTACGAGCTGGATCATGAAGCTGATGCGCCATACAGCTCTTCTTTGGCATGATCACCTTGAGCTTCTACCGACAGGTTATCAACCCCAACTTTGGAACTCAGCCCCTCAACCAGTCGTTCCCGATGTATGCTCAAAACCCACCACCACCTTCTGGCTTCGGACAGCCACAGGCTCAGGATCAGAGCTGGATGGTTCCTCCTTATCCCGGACCCCCAGCAGGTTCAAAGAGTCCCTACGAGAAGGGTGATTATCAACCGGATGCCGAATGGGCACAGGTCAATGAAGTCGAATATGACCGACCCAGCGGGCCACCTCCCCCTCGAGGTGGTTTTGGCGGCGGCTCTGGCGGGTATAGGGAGGAGAGCTCTGGTGATCCAGCAGAGGATGCGTGGCAGAGAGCTCAGCGGGAAGGCGTGACTGCGCACTATACGGGACATGCGCCTGCCCCCCGGGCAACGAACCAGGAGGAGTCGGGATACAGGGTGGGCAATACCGAAGAGGATGAGGCTTGGGAGAGGGCAAAGAATGAGGGTGTGACTGCACACTTCACAGGTGCGGGGTCATCACGGGCAGACGGACGGGCCGGCGGTGTGGTTTAGGGACGGACCGGAAGTGTACAGTAAGACTAGGGAAAGGGCAGACATCTCGCAAGCTTGGACACTCGATGTCGATTTGAGTCATCTGCATATGCATGAAATCGAGCTCCAAGCAGTCTACTACTACTCAGGATCGTTAGGAAGTAGGCTCAACGGCCATATCCACGTCTCCGCCATTCTGGGCTTCTTGCTCCATCTCCTCTCCCTCTTGACCTTCCTCTTCCCCATCACCTTCCACAGTATCCCCAGCTTCGGCGTTGCCATTAGATTGCTCAGGTTGCCGGACACCGTCTTTCACTTTGGGTTTGTTGTTCTTCCGGCGCTTGCTCTGCTTGATCGACGAGTCAGCCTCGAATGGTGATGGAAGGCTATGACGCCCGGAAAGTCAGCCTCAGGTCGCCGCTTTGATGCTAGTCCCAAGGGCACACTCACACTCGGATCGCATTGAAAAGGTATCCTCCAGTAGCAGAAGTAGTCATCATGGGATGTGTTCGACCGGGCAGGACCTATTAGACCAGTCAGTCAGTATCCCACGCGAAGTGCCGGCGAAGGGATGCCCACCTGATACGTCCTGGTCCATGACTCTGTAAGGTTCGGCGCTAGGTAATTCGCATTCTTCTTGGTATACTGCAGAACCTCCGTGAGGACCTGTTGATAAGGCGAGTAAACGGTGATTGTTCCAGAGCCAATGATGTAGGGTGTCAACTTTGCCAATATCGAAATGGGCGACAGATCCGAGGCGACAATAAGGCTACAATCGTCATGTCAGCTACTCAACGCGATTCAGGGTGAGGCGCGTGGTTCTAGCTCACCCATCCCAGTTGCCCATGTGCAGTTCGTTCCGAGTAGCATTCAGGTCTGCCACTTGGGCATTATGCCGTCTTTGCCTGGCTTGTGTCTTTTGGATTGCAATGGCCGGCAGGTTGTCTTCAGCAGGTGGATCGGCTATACCAGAATGAGCTGATAGCCCCAGAGAATTTATCCCGAGAGAGGTGAGGAAGAGCTTCACTTACGCCTTTCGTAATCCTCCTCCGCCTCCATCCAATTCAGCCACTTCACACACTCCAGCTCCCTCTCACTCCAGTTCAACACGCTCAGAACACCCCACGCGGGCGGACTGTCCGAATCGACAAATGTCAACAATCTCCCCCGACAACCCATCCTGTCCAAAATGGCGCTGGTGACCAAGCCGCCGGTATCGTCAACGACTAGATACCTCCCCTCTGGCCGTATATTCGATAGAGTCAAAAGCTGCGACAGCGTGTCTTCACGGAGGTACATGATGGACTGTGGTGCTCGAGTGAGGTAATGCGTGGTGATGTTGGGTATCGATGGTGCTAGAGGGTGTACCGTTTGCAAATACCTGAAGATAGTGGATCAGCGTTCGTGTAGTGTACATCACAGCGACCATCGCTACTCACTTGGCCTCCTTGCGCTTCCTCCACTTCTCCTTGCTGAACTCGGTCTTGAGACCAAAACTCTCATGCCGCTCTATCTGCCTCTGCATGATCTCCTCCGCCGACAACCCTTGTGCTCTCAATTCTGCAATCTCCTCAGAGGATAACAACTCCGCTTGAGCATCGACAGAGTCCGTTATGAACTCGTTGGTCTCTTGAATATCCTCTGCACTTATCTCAGCTCTTCGTGATCGAAGCCCGATCCTCTTAGCTGCAACTTACCGATCACTGCCTCCACTATTGGCTTTCTCTTCAGCGGCCTCAGGACATTGTTCCAGGCTGGATTCGTCCTCTGGCCTCTCCATTCCCCGCCTCCAGCATCTTTGCCCTTTCCTTTTTGCTTTTTGGCCTTTTTACCCATCGGCTGGCCAAAAGTCCTCTTCGCTCCCGCTCCAGCACCCTCCTCTGCCTCCTCATTGCCTGCTTCGCTGACGGTCAGCCCGACTGGACCTGGACCTGGGCCTGGAGAGCTTGGCTTTGGAGTTTGTATCTCGTATGTGATGTCGTAGTGTAGTCCCAGCAGCTGGGAAGCGGGGAATGCACCGAACTTGCCTAGCTGAACCAAGCTACACGTATGGTCAGTCTCGAGTTCAATGAGGTGGGGGAAAACAAAGACTTACCCGTCCTTGGACGCGACTACGGCTTTGATAGCATCGCTCGGCATGCGGAGTAGGACATTGTCACCCTCTTTGATCCTGGTCACCCGTCGGTGGAGAAGATCTTCTAGTGGTTCGAGTGGCTCTTGCTGCTTGGGTCGTTGGTGCTTGGGCGTGCTTGGTCCAGGTATCGAGTCCGCCGTCGCGGGTGTAGCTTCCGGAGCAGGTGGGGCAGTCTGAACGTCCACTTGTGCCGACTCGGCCGGCTGGGCGATAGGATTTGATGTGACCATTCTCCTCAATTCGTCTCCTTTGACCCCTCAGCCTGTTTGGATAAGACAAGATGCTCGTCTACTCGACGTTGTCCAGGTAGTACGAGGTGACAGTCAAGGCTGCAAGCAAGTTAGCAACCCGCTGTGGAATTCTGAAACCGAGCCAGGTGGAGGCTAGGTGAGATGAGATCTAGACGGGATAAATCGCGTTAAATGCCTCGTTTTGAATATTCTAAAACCACAGCCAGGCCATGTCAGGCCGTTGCTGTCGAGATGGGATAGCTGATCAGTATACCTTTTGTCACAACACACTCTCTGTTACCGACTCACCTTAGAGGATCAGATACAATGGTGAGCATGCCTCTCAGCTGGGCTTTAGTCCTCGGGCTCAGGCAACCGCAAAGCTGAATACAAATCCCTAGGCCGCTAATATCTCCGTTCAACCCGTTTCCTCCTCGAGGGACGTCACCAAGATGGAGCGGATCAGTGAGTCAGCTTGCTTTCCTCTTTCCCGCCGGTACTAGCTGACGGCATGTCTCTCAGATGCTCACTCGCATATCACCGGACTCGGACTGGATCAGAATCTGGAGCCACGATACTCCCACCAGGGGATGATCGGCCAGGGCAAAGCGAGGAAGGCGGCTGGGATTATCATGAAGATGGTACAGGAAGGGAGGATAGCCGGAAGGAGTATATTGATGGCTGGACCTCCTAGTTCGGGTAAAACGGCCATTGCGATGGGTGAGCTGTCAAGCCCTCAGAGTCGAGAATTGCAGCTGATATGGCAAATAAGGTATGGCCCAGACGTTGGGTAGTGATGTTCCTTTCGTCATGCTCACTGCATCAGAGGTGTTCTCCCTAGAGGTCAGCTGATTTATTCCGGTCGCTTTCAGAATGCAGAGCTGATATTACCTATAGATGTCCAAGACGGAGAGCTTGACTCAGGCCTTTAGACGAAGTATAGGCGTTAGGATAAAGGAGGAGACGGAATTGATAGAGGGAGAAGTGGTGGAGATCCAGGTGGACAGGAGTGTCACAGGGGTAAGTTCTGCTAAGATTACCTCGCACCGGAGGTAAGATAGCTGACATCTTGGACAGTCTACCAAAACTGGGCGTCTGACGCTCAAAACAACAGATATGGAGACGGTGTATGACCTCGGCTCGAAAATGATAGATCAGCTGCAAAAGGAGAAAGTGCTAGCGGGAGATGTCGTCAGTATAGATAAAGCCAGTGGAAGGATATCGAAGCTAGGAAGGAGTTTCGGTCGAGCAAAGGACTACGACGCCATGGGTGCGGATGTGAGTTATGGCGGAGCTGGTCGCCTGAGCTTTTGGATGTGGGCTGACGGCTACTTAGACTCGTTTCGTCGCATGTCCCGATGGAGAGTTGCAGACGAGGAAAGAGGTCGTCCACACTGTTTCGCTACACGAGATAGACGTCATCAACTCGAGAACGCAAGGATTCCTGGCTCTTTTCGCTGGGGACACTGGAGAGATCAAGCCCGAGCTTCGAGACCAGATCAATGGAAAAGTGGCCGAGTGGCGGGAAGAGGGTAAAGCGGAGATTGTGCCAGGTGTGAGTTCAGCTGGATCGTCCTCTGGCTTCGGATTCAAGCTGACCCGGTGTCAGGTCCTCTTCATCGACGAGGTGCACATGCTGGATATCGAATGCTTTTCGTTCTTGAACAGAGCGCTGGAAGGCGAGTTGGCACCATTAGTCGTCATGGCTTCGAATCGCGGCATCACCAGGATCAGAGGCACAAAGTACAAGAGCCCTCATGGTATACCGACGGATCTGCTGGATAGGATGTTGATCATCTCGACCAAGAAGTACACTGCGCAAGAATCCGAAGATATCATAAAGATCAGGTAAGCATACCCCTCCCACCCATCTCTCCCACCCCAAGGCATACTGTGACACGAGAGGATGTGCTGACTTGCATTTAGGGCCGAAGAGGAAGATGTGAAATTCGACGCAGAGGCATTACAGCTGATATCGCACATTGGAGACGATACATCCCTGCGATACGCTCTCAACCTGATTGCCCCGGCGCAGCTGCTAGCGCAAAGACGGAAGAAGCCCGTGGTGGAGGTGGAAGATGTGAGAAAGGCCTATGTCTATTTCATGGATCATGCCCGGAGCGCCATGTACGCGAGGGAGACGTCGGGGATGATGTTTGGCGAGGAGGAGCCGGTCAGGGAATCGGATAGGATGGAGCAGGACGCCTAGAGTAGGCTAGGAGATTAGAGCAGAGCAGATGTATTTGATCACGATATGTGGTGGTCAATTTCTCACAGCCAGTGCAGTAACCCCTTACCACTGTCAATACGAAAGCTGTGAACAGTCCTTCGCAGCTCAGCTCATGACACGAGTTCCCCGGATTTACCCCGCACAGCCTACAACCCGGGCGCTCGGTCCGTCTTGTTTCAGCTCGAGAGGCGACTTCTGTTCAAGCCTCAATACAGCTCTCTGTCTGACCATGAACTACTATCGACAACAACGTACAAAGAGGACCAATAGCACCTCTTCCATGATTCATTGAGATCATCAAGCTGGGAAATTAGGGGAAGTGGTGTTTGCGGAGGGCAGGTGTTTTGTTACCCTTGGAGCTGTGGGCCGTGGCAATCAGAGTCCTCTAGCGTGATGTCCAGTGGCAGCAGCATCAAGGTCGTCGTAAGGTCAGCTTTAATGCTTGTGACGACCATAAGATAGAGCTGACACCCACGCTCAGATGTCGGCCTCTCAATGCAAGAGGTAAGTGCTATAATGACCCCAGCAGACAATATCATTCCGCCTGACTTCCGACTGATGACTGCGCTTAGAGCTGGCAAGGGGGGCCAAAGGCCTGATTCGAATGGAGGGCAATCAGACTGTGATTGAACCGCCGGAGTCGATTGGAGGCTCAAACAAAGCCACAGAGAAGAAGCCCATGACTTTCTCCTTCGGTGAGCCAGCTTGAGCTTGACTCTGATCGCGAGTCACGGCTGATGGAGCTGGCGGATTTGTAGACAAGTCGTACTGGCCGGCAGGACCAAAAGATGAGCCGGGGTACGCAAGCCAGCAGACGCTGTATAGTGATCTAGGAGTGGAACTCCTTGATCACAGCTTTGAGGGGTTCAATACTTGCATCTTTGCTTGTGAGCTTTAGCCTCCGGTAAGGATGGTGGTGTAAAGCTGACGACACTTCACTAGATGGCCAAACAGGAAGGTATGGTCAAGTACAAGTTCTCACTCGATCCCTGCTAACACGCCTTACGCTGCAGTGGGAAAAGCTGTAAGCTGCTCCCTCCTAACGCTCTAGGTAAACCCCAGCTGACACCCTGTGCAGATTCGATGATGGGCTGTATGTTCAGACGAGCTCCTTCCCCCATCAAAGTGTTACGCTGACCTTCGATGTAGATGGCGCAGACAAGGGTATCATACCTCTCACCACGTCCGAGCTCTTTCGGCGAGTGGATGAAAAGTCAAGCAAGGAACCAACATTGTCCTACACCGTAGAGGTATCCTACATCGAGATCTACAACGAGAAGTGAGCTCTCTTTCTTTCCATTGCAACTAGCTGACATATGTCCCTCAGAGTGCGCGATCTGCTTAATCCCCGGAACAAGGGTAATCTAAGGGTTCGAGAACATCCCTCGCTCGGACCATACGTGGAAGATCTGAGTCGCCTGGTGGTGGAGAACTACGGGCAGATGATGACGCTCATGGACGAAGGCAACAAGGTCAGCTCATGCTTCCAGTAGGCCGACTTAGCTGACTGGATCGCAGGCCAGAACTGTCGCGTCGACTAATATGAACGAAACGTCTTCCAGATCCCACGCCGTCTTCACCGTTATTGTCAGTTGAATCAGACGGCAACGCATCTCAGCTGATATTTTGGGTAGCTTACACAAAAGCGACACGATGCTATCACGAACATGACTGGGGAGAAGGTGTCCAAGATATCGCTAGTCGATCTCGCGGGATCAGAGCGACAGGCATCTACCGGAGCTACTGTAGGTGCCCATGACCGACTTTGGGATATCTGCTGATGAAGCATAGGGCACTCGATTGAAGGAAGGCGCAAATATCAACAAATCACTAACGACGCTCGGGAAAGTAATAGCAGCACTGGCTCAAGCTTCCAGTGCGGACCCGAAGCGGAGGAAGAAGGAGGACCATGTGCCATATCGGGATAGCGTACTCACCTGGCTGCTGAAAGAGAGTCTGGGTGGAAATTCCAAGACGGCAATGATCGCCGCTATCTCGTGAGTCATGCTTGGCTGCATGACCCTTACCAACTCCTGCTGAGCCATGTTCTTCTGTAGACCTGCGGATTGTGAGTAGCTACAAAGCGGACAAAGCGGGCAAGCGACCTTTAGAGCTGATGGAGGCTCTTAGATGAAGAGACGCTGAGCACTCTGCGATATGCCGACGCGGCTAAGAAGATCAAGACCCATGCAGTGGTCAACGAGGATCCCAATGCCAAGCTAATCAGGCAGGTCCCCGCTTTCCGAAGCCGAAACTTCATACTGATCTGGCACTGTAGGGAGCTAAAAGAGGAGCTAGACAGTGAGCAGCCACGCTGTAATGGAAGAACTCAAGCTGACCACGTCTAGTGCTACGGAGCCGTGTGACTTCAGGTGGATCCGCCGACGAATCGACGTACGACCCTACAATCCCACCCGAGAAGCAGATCGTGACCTACCGCACCAAAGAGGGCGAACTGCGGAAAGTGACCAAACTCGAGCTTCAAGACCAGCTGGAAGCGTCGGAAAAGCTGATGAGCTCTTTGAACCTCACGTGGGAGGAGAAAATGGCAAAGACGCAGGCTATACATGTTGAGAGGGAGAAAGCGCTTGAAGAGCTCGGTATACTGGTGGACAAGGATGTGAGTGCAGTCAGCACACCTTCGGTTTATGCTGATGTGGTGTAGATGGTGGGAGTACACGCACCTCAGAAACATCCGTCATTGGTGAACCTCAATGAAGGTGGGTCGTATCAGCTTCAAGGACAGCGCTCGTTTGCTAAGCTGATCGACACGATTAGACCCCCTGATGTCGGAATGCCTGATATACCAGCTCAAGCCTGGCACCACCATGGTCGGCAGCGAAGACGCCAAGTCCGCCCATATCAAGCTATCCGGGGAGAAGATCCTCTCCTCGCACTGCATCTTCACCAACGAAGACGGTATCGTCAGCGTGGAATCGATGCCCGATGCGAGGACATTCGTCAATGGGAAACCGGTCCCGCCCAAATCTTCGGTCAAACTCCTAAATGGCTTTCGTGTGATTCTGGGCGATTTCCACGTCTTCCGTTTCAATGACCCAGCGGCGGTGCGAGCGCATCGGCAGAAGATGCGCGCTTCGACCAGCTTCAATGACATTGGGGCGATGTCGCTCGAGGGGTCGCCTGGTTTCAGACCCGACTCGCCGGGCAGGGTAGAGGAGATGATGGACTGGAGTGCTGCTAGGCGGGAAGTCGCGGATATAGAGAAACTGGGCGATCAGGATCTTGATAAACTCTTTGACGATATCGTGAGTGGCGGTCGATTCTTGACTACTTAGAAGAAGCTGATAGATGGTGTCGGGTAGATTAAAGTCCGAACGTTGAGGAAGAGGCCGGAAAGCCGCATGGACCTTGCAGCGGAATTGGAGTCAAGGCTGTTGGCCTCGTCGCAGATTGAGGAGTCACAGGAGAATCCCTGGTCGATGATCCAAGGGACGACCTTGACTTCCAATAGCCTAGGCACGCCAGTGCCCCTTGAACCAGATCGAGATCCGCCCACGATCGCCGAAGAAGACGACGAACCAGTTGTCCAACACTACCAGTGAGTAGGCGCCGCCGTCCAGACTGAACGTCTGTCCGCGCATGCCCGTACATGAAGCTGATCAATGACCAAACAGGTCGACACCCGATCGGAAAGCACAGGACGCAGTCATACAGCAGCAACATCTGACGAGACAGCTCAAGACGTTGGCGCAGGAGCTGAAGCGGACGAAATCAGAAGCAGCGGCCTCCAGAGCATTTGGAGGGGTCGAGTTTGAGCCAGCAAATTGGACAGCGAGGGAGTTGCGCTTAGCGAAAGACGCGGTGGAGCAGTGGAAATCCATCAGGACGTACAGAATTGCCGAGACGATCCTGACGATGGCCGTCGATGTCAAGGAGGCCAATGTCGTTGCGTGAGTGCCGCCAAGGTGGAGTGTGCGGGAGCTAAGAGTTGTGTAGGAGGGAAGCGGGGCATGATGTCTCCTACAACTTTCTCGTGGCGCACAGCTCGACTTCGGCATTGGTCTCGGCGGTCGATACGCGGAATGGACTGGTGGAACTGGAAGACGTCTCTGGATCCAGTGGCCCGAGTAATGGAGCTAGCGTGATGGTCAGGGTGCAGGACAAGCAAGCCAGAGGTGAGACAGCTGTCATCATAACACAGTTTTTGTGAAGCTGTACTGATGTCTGATAGCCGTGTATACCTGGGACATGGGCCGCTTCACCCAGCAACTAAGCAAAATGCGCCATCACAGGTCATTGAAGAAGAAACCCAACTATTCCCTCCATTTCCGCTCCGACGACGCATTCAAGGAGATGAACCCGCCGACATACTCGTTCATCGGACTGGCAAGAGCGCCGTTGAGATTGCTAGCGAACCAAGTGGCACACGTGGTGACGATCCCGATCTTCTGTCAATACACCTCTGAAGCCATTGGATCCTGTAGGGTCAGCTTGAAACCTATCCCTAAGGCGACTTCAGGAATGACGACTCCAGAGCCCTCCCACTCGTTGATCAACAAACCATCCATCGGGTTGAAATTCACTTTCTTGATGGTGATTGAAGCTGTGAAAGGTCTCTCGTCGTCGGATTTCGAGTCGGTCCACGCGCAGGTTAAACTCTCCTCCTTGGTCAGTCGACCTGGAATCGACTCCGAAGACACCTTTACGTCGGCTGCGGTGGACCTGTCAAAGACATCGGTTGCGCATCTATCCCTCCGAAGGACGATCTCGGTCATTGTCAAATCGGAGATGATCGACTATATGCAAGATGGGTTTGCGGCGATCGAGTTTTTCGCCAAGACCACCCCGGAGTACTTGACCCGCCTGGAGCGATTTGATCGAGCTAGGGAGACGGCTGCGGCGCCAAAGTCCTCTGCATCGTCAATGCCTGGAACACCAACGAAAACTGCCTTTCCGACGACGCCAAAGCGGACGGGGACGCCGGTCAAACCCAGTATGCGGCGGTGCGATACGGATTTCGTTGCCGGAGAACATCACGATATCCTAGCCTTGGTGACGATCCAAGAAATGGCCTCGGATGGGAGTTACGTCGATGCCGAAGTGGTGGATGATGTGTATCACCTCCACCAAGGTCTGCAGCGGCGATTGAAGATCCAATTGAATCACTCGTCGGGTAAAGCCCTCTCATGGACGAGTATCACTCATGTCACCACCAGTGACATCCGCCTCATCGAACGTTCCAAGGGAAATACCTCGACCTTGAGTGTCAGTGCGAAACAGGTCGAGCACCCGTTGGGCAAGGCAACAGTCGAGTATAACCCCGATGGAACATCGAATGTCCATGTGGAAGGCGGCTGGGACACTACTGGACACGACTGCATTCACCTCAATAGGAAGACTTCGGGGGTCAACACTGTGGTGATCAAATTGACCTGGTTGGTAGATGTGGATAAGTTGGACGAACCATGTGTCTTCACGTTCGACATACCGGTTAGGATATTAGGGAGGGATTCACGCCGATCTTCGGGATTTACAATCACCTCTCTCTTCGGCGGGGGTAGTAGGGCATACTCCGCCCTCACAAGGATATACACTTTGGACCTGGAACCACCCTCGGCGAGGAGCGCGGATGATTTGTGGCGGTTGGACACAAGTCGGAAGTATGTCAAGGGCGAGGAGGTGCTAGGACTGGAACCGAGTGGGGAGGGGTCGACGGCGATGGGGTGGAGGGTGAGGGGAGTTAGTCTGATTGAGGATTTTGCCAAGGCAAGGAAGGCACAGAGAGCTCTTGGAGAGGTGCAAGTGACCAAGGCGGTATTGGAGATCATGTCAGCAGGGGAGGCTCTAAATGGCGATCACAAAGATGGCGTTGAGGAGGCACCGGAAAGAGGAGGGAGCGGTGACCGGGAATTGGTTGGAAAATGTGTTGACCTATGGAAGAAACAGCTGGATTATCGTTTCATCGTGAGTAACCCGTGTCTATTCTTCGGCTCTTGTGCTGATACGGGCATCTGCCCAGTTCGACTTGTCCCGCCGATCGGAAGAGGAGGAGACAATTGCCAAACGGCTCAAAAGGCTCTTACCCGATCTCGAGCCAAAGCTCGTCCCCACCGTGAAACCCGTGGCCAGAACGTGAGCTGGCACGACCAACAGGATTTTGGTTCAAGCTGACAGCGGTGCAGTGAGCACATCACCAAACAAGGACCATTGATGCTGTTGAGAGACTCTCAGAGTGATACCTGGCAAAAAGCGCATTTCACCCTTCGGAGACCATACCTCCATATCTCTCCGTCGGCCACGCAGCAAGAAGATCAGATCATCAATCTGGTCAAATGTACGGTATCCCCAAGTCCGGATGTGGAGCTGCTCCTCAATGTGAGTCGAAGCAGAGACTAAGGAGGGAGGATGCTGATTAGGCCGGCAGAGACATCACGCCTTTACGATCTTTACGCCGAATAATTCGTTTGTGCTACAGGCTCCGTCGGCGAAAGAGCTCGCCGAGTGGATCGCAGTCATCAACGTCACCAGCTCTGGATGATGGTAGGAAGGGAGAGAGCTTGATGAAGATAGATAGACGGTCTTTGCATTTTGGAGGGACGTTGTGGGAAGAAGTCATGACGAAACGAAAGCGACGAGTAATGACCTGACGAACGTGCGAATCACGACAACGATGCATCGAGATGCCTAATGATTCGATTCACTGAGATGACAGAGATATGATTGCAGCTGTGCGGATACAGGCAGACGTTTCAACAAAGTACAGCTGTGCTTCGCTCTTTGTTCTTTCGTTGACCCTGGGATGAGGCGAGCGATGTGCGCATATGAAACGTTTGGACTCGGGATCCTCGAGCACATCGTGGCATAGGTCCATCCTGCTCAGTGAAGAATGGGGTTCTCATGGCTATCTCACTGTCAACTTGATGCGCGGAGTTACAAAGGAGCCTTGATGCGGCTACAAGACCGACCAAGCCTACACGAAAGCAAATCGCGCAGTTGACCAATCGGGAGGAGCTAGTCCGCAATCTCTCACACCACGGCGTGTATCAAGGGGCTACCTGCCTAGGCTTTGTCTGACGTCGATTGAGAGCAAAGGAGGTTGATGAGACGCTTACTGTGCATGTGCCAACGGACGTACTGAGGCAAATGCCAGCCAGGAAGACGGGCGAGTTGAGCCGAAGGAGGGGCGGAGGGTAGAACTGGGGTTTTGGAGGGATCAGCCGGCTGGGCTTGTACGACGGTCATAGAGGTTCAGTGGTGTTGCAGTATGCATCTCTCCCCACTATCTCTTCATAGACATCTGAGCGACCATCCTCTAGTGACTGCACGCCTCGGACACCCGCATAGTCAAACAAGGAGACCAAAAGACGGGGATAAGAGTGCGCTTTGAAAGAGGTGTAAGGGGAAAAACGTCACCCAAATAGTGCCGGGAGTAATAGAACTGCGAGCGTACAGGGGGCATCCACCAATACCCTCCTAGCCTCCCCCCCTCGTTCATCCTCGCTCATCTGTCGCCGCATCGACGTATGACATCGTCCTCGCCAACGTCCACGACACCCCAAGCCCCTGCTCCGCCCAGAGCACTTCCATGGAACCCTCGTACAGAGCCGATACCCCTTCATCTTCTTCATCGTCATCCAGGTATCAAAAGCCCACTACAACTATTAACCCATCGAGCGAATCCGCCCCGGCACGAGGAGCAGCATTAGCACCAGCACGAGGAGAACCGTCGAGACCGATCCTCACGTCGTCCATCACAGACCCGTCGTTTGCAACACTCCAGCGGCAGTACCATCCCTCCTCGACGCACACCCTCGGCGAGCCGAGTGACAGCGTCGGCGGGCCTTCTGTAGTCACCACTCGATCAGGCAGACACCTCCATTTATTGGCCCCGTTACAATCGAGAACGTTATCGGCACTCTCGGGTGCCAGACCGTCGACCTCGTCTTCCATCTCTGCCATTGGTCCTTCATCCAGTGTTCCATCTTCACTCTCGACACACCATAGCATACCCTCGATAAAGATCCCAGCGAATCCATACGCGGGATACCCATTACCACTCTCCCACTCCGCACTCTCGGCCGGAGGTTCTTCTTCATATACACGCGGAGGGAATAACGACGTTGGACCCCCACCGTTCACTTCGGCAGGCTACGACTCTCATCTCTATCGATACTCTCACTCTCCATACGGCCTAGCCGGCTCTTCATCCACGCCCTACCTCTCGCTACACTCGACTTCGTCGTCTGCGGGTGCCGGTGCAATCGACCCATTAACGGGGGATAGATTAGCAAGGTCCCCTCATCCACCACTAACGGCGTCTATCAGACCCGACGCATATCACCTCTGGCCTCCCTCCTTGGGTCAACACCACGACTCGCGTCTCTCGCCAGCAGGTCCAGCGGGTGCGAACCGTCCATATTACTCTTCACCGCTCAACGACATCCAGCCACTCTCCGCTTCCCCTTACCAAAACTATCAATCTTACCTACAGTCTCAACAGTCCTCCTTTCCCCATCCAGGTCATCACCGGACCCTCTCTTCCAACCTCACCGTTTTACCACCTCTCAGGCCGTCCTCGTCCGGAGACGGTAGTTCGAGTTACAACCACCTCTCGGCACCGCATACAGCCGTCCCTACGACATCGGGACGAAGCCCTTATCAAACTCATCATCGCGCCTCACCCTTCTTCATCCCTCCGCCTCTTCGATTCAACTACTCTCAATCCCCACCGACCCCACAACACTTTTACGAGCAGGAAAACGGCGATATGCCTCCAAGAAGGAAAGCGGCGCCAGTCGCCGGCACGGCTTCATACGGGCAACCTACCCCTTCGACTCCTCAGACAGTGAACTCTTCATCAGCTGGTGGATCCAGTGTACGCAGAAGGCCCTCGGGACCTAAGGGCAACGGATGGACCATGGAGCATACCTATGATTCTGTCGGACAGAAGAAGGAAGTCATCGTTATAGACGATAGCGAATCACCACACCATGCCGCCAACAAACCAGTCACTAGGAAACGGACAAGGGCGCAAGCTGCAGCAGAGGCCGCTGCGTTGTCGCAGCAAAGTAGCCAGACCAATGGTCATTACGCCCCGTCCACGGTCAATGGAGGGGGATCAAGTACGAGCGGCAGCGCAAAGAAGCGCAAGGTGGATGATCCGTATGACATACCCGCCAAGAAGACGACAAAGCCGAAAGCATCAGGAGTGAGTGCCCCCGATCTCCTCCGGTCTTCATTTGCACTGACAAGTTTGCTTTTCCACCTATTAGACTGCCGGCTCGACGTACACCCAGACATCGGCGATACAGCCTCGAGCGGCACCCGTTGCGCCTGGCGTACCTCCTCAACCGCCATGGGACGACTCTGAAGGCCACTACATTGTCCGGCCGGACGACGTGATAGGCGGCAGATGTGAGTGGTTGTAGCTCCGAGTGGTAGGTGCTGATTATCGATTTCTAGACAAAATCGTCCGCTTGCTTGGACAAGGAACATTCGGCAAGGTCGTCGAAGCAAGGCATATAGAGACGAGACGCAAAGTCGCCATCAAGGTCATTAGGGCGGTTCAGAAATATCGGGATGCTAGCAAGATCGAGATTCGAGTCCTCGAAGCTCTCAAGAAGAACGACCCGCCCAATGCAAAGTGAGTTGCCAGCAGTCCAATCTTCAGAGTTCACCGAGCTGATAAAGTGATGATAGCAAATGTATCCACCTGGACGAATATTTCGACTTTCGAAATCACCCATGTTTGGTGTCAGAGCTGTATGGGATGAGCGTGTACGATTTCCTCAAGCAGAACTCGTTCCAGCCCTTCCCGGAGAAACACATCCAGGACTTTGCCAAATCGCTTTTGAAAAGTGTAGACTGTAAGCAAGCGAGCCTCAGCCATCCTACCTTCAAATGCTGACCCTGTGGTAGTCCTGCATCGGTTGAAGCTCGTGCACACGGATTTGAAACCCGAGAATATTCTCCTAGTGTCCAATGAGTCGAGGCTTCAAGGACCAAGAGTGAGTAAAAGTGGTCCATCTCGGATTCAGCTCCCGTGCTAAATGACCCAGCAGGTGAAGAACGCCAAGTCAAAGTCGATCCTTCGCAGCACTGACATCCGGCTGATCGACTTTGGATCGGCGACTTTCGAAAACGAATATCACTCGTCGGTCGTCTCGACTCGGCATTACCGAGCACCAGAGATCATACTCGGCTTGCCATGGTCGTACCCCTGTGATCTGTTCTCGATCGGGTGTATCCTGGTGGAATTTTACACTGGAGACGCACTGTTCCAGACGCACGACAATCTCGAGCATTTGGCGATGATGGAGGTCGTCATGGGCAAGATGCCGCCGAGGATGATCGAGCGGGGCAGGTCAGTACTTTACGCCGGCAATTGTTGTGGACTCGTGCTGACTTGGTGTTCAGGCAAAAGAAACCAGAATTCTTCAAGGGCAACAAGATTGATTTCCCCAATTCCACCGTTTCGAGATCGAGTCGAAAGTTTGTCAAGGGACTGAAGAGCTTACCAGGTGGGTCCAGCCGACTCCTCATCTTCACAATGAATGTGATACTGACTGGGTGACGGTTTATAGAGATCATTCCCTCGACGTCACCGCAGAACAGACTGTTTTTGGATTTGATCGTGCGGTTGTTGGATTTCGACCCGGATTCGAGGATATCAGTCGCAGCGGCTCTGGATCACCCGTACTGCAGACAAGAGATCCCGCCCCCGCCACTCACATAGGGTGGTTCTTGATCACTCAATGGCGGTTCCTCCGACGTAGGCGAATTACGACTTGCTTCATCTCTTGTCCAGCATCTTTCAAAAATCGAGATGCGCAGTCACGACCATTCACCCCCCGCACCGCCAATGTAGTCACATTTCGCAATGATGACAACGTTGGTCCAACACTGTCATTCTGCCCGAGGGTTTGCATATGGTCTTCACGAGCGCTTCTCATCATGACTTCCTCACTCAATTTGCACTTTTACGCTTGACCACATCTTACAATCTTCTTTCAATACACTACCGATCCACGCCTCAGTCACGTCACACGACCATGCCCGCCACGCACCCTCACGCTCATGCCCATTCAGCTTTGTGACTTGTGTTCCCGTTCCTGAGTTAGGAGAGATGGAGATCATCCAGAGTTTTCGAGCCCTACGGTGTCCACAGTATAATGGGCGCGGTGTGTAATATGTAGTGAAATCAAAAGAGGGTACCTTGGTATCACTCACCAACAGTACTGGCCCGAGAACGAAAGAATGAAATGCATTGCACTTGAATAGACACGCGAGGCTGTGGTGGTCAGGGTGGAGTCGTGAGATGTAGCCCTGAAGCGAGGCAGTGAGCGCTGCATGACTCGAGCTCGGTCCCATTGGATCACTCAATAGCGTGTCTCGCTCGACGACAAGGGTATGCGTGTACATTGTGTATGATCACTACTTCATTACAACGATGGTCTAAGTCCTACAGTCCATATAACCGATACTTCATCTAAGTCAAATACCCGATGATCAACATAATTCGAAGCCAGGCCGGCCTAATCCACCCTGCTGTTCGCGCGGGACATGCTGCCCTCTTGAACCGGCGTAAGACTTCCCGTCCCCCCAACGCCGCCCGCCTGGCCGGCACCGACTCCAGCCGAGCTATCGCTCCGCGTTGACGATCTGGTCAAAGTCCGGGGCAGTGCAAACGTGAGGTTGGTGGGGACCGATGGACTATGGCTCAGGTCGATATTGTGGTTCTGGCTTTGTTGCTGGCTTTGGGGCTGATCGTCGGATAGGGGCAATGGCAACGATCTAGACTTTTCCTTTTCCTTCTCGTCGAGATCCAATCGGTCTAGTCTATCGCCCGCCAAGTGCATATCGATAGAATGTACCGATGCCTTCCTGATTGGCGGACCGCGCGGCTGCGGCGAGGGCGGAACACCAGAAAGACCCAGCCCTGGCGTCGAGAGGGACGTCCGTACACCGGTGGTGGGGGCAGGTGATGTCGAATCGTGGGATGCGCGATGGTGAGGCAGGGGAGCAGACGACGGACCCCCTTGTGACATTTGCGACATGGATCCCCGCCGGAGATTGTTGGTCATGAGGTCATCAGCAAGACCGGAGGAGCCTCGTCGGGATAATCGCCTCGAACGAGTTTCCTCAAATGCCTGCTCCTCAGCCGCGGTGAAGTCCTTTGGAAGCATAACGGCTCGGTCGATAGCCACGGGAAGACCACGATGTCGGCCTCGAAGCATGACTGCAATGACGACGAGTTTGGACAGCTTCCGGAATGAACCACTCAGGCTAAGTCCAGCGGTCAGTCCTTATATCCATTTCGGTTGCTGCTATGAGACTTACGAGTAGTTGTCGTATGGGAGACCCAGACTCAGACCGACGGTTCCGTACCCACTAACCAGCTCGAAGATGATGTTGAAGATGTCGAACCACTCGGCATTCTCGGGATTGGTCAATTTTCCTCGCTAGACCGCTGTTAGCTGGGGATTCCATTATGTTTTAAGCTGACATACCTCGATGATACAGATCAGCCACAGAGCAAAACCGAGCCACCATATATCAAATGCCAGTTGTCGTCGGGCGCTACACCATGTCAACTCAGGCAGACGAGCAGGCATAGAACGCGTACTCACTGCCAGCCGAGGTACTTCGCCACTGCTTGCGCACCGACCTCGTTCGACTCGTAGTCCTCCTCTTCGTCCTCGTTGAACAGACCCAGAGAGCGCTCTTCGTACACGTTGGTCGATCGGACGGATAGCGCGATGGGGTATACCGAGATATACTACGCGGCGTCAGTCAGTATGCCCCACAGAGAATGCAGAAACGCCTTTGCTCACCATCATGATCGTGTACAGGACTCTGAGCGGACGATGGTGATTAGCGGAGATACTGTCATGGACTGACGACGACTTACTTGACGGCCGGGGCGAGAGAGCCCAGAGGGACAATGGCGAATCCAGCAGCTCGCACTGCTGCAGATTGCAAAAAGGCAGCAACTATCCGAGTTCCCACTGGCAGTGCCTCAATCGCCTCGGTTCCAATGTCCAGTACCAAAAAGCAGACCCAATCGGTCAATCTGTCTCAGGTCAGCATGAGGACGATCGGAGAACGGTGGAGGCTTACGTTAAGGCGAGCATGACGAATGCTAGCACCCAGGTCTGGGTCGAAGGGAACAAGTATATGAAGCATCTATAGGCCAAGATGAGTATCCAGCCATAGCGGGGTGGAGAAATCGACTTACCGTCTTGGGTGGTCGAGAAGGAATTTCAACGTCTCTCTAGTTTGAGACTTTTTCGGCACCATCTTGTAGATACACCACACGGTCAAACGGAGTAGTACAGGCTGATAATGTGTGAGCGGCTTGCCTCGGGGAGAGCAATGTAAGGTAGCCGGTACTCACGAAAGCCGTGTTTCCAGCAAAGATCAACACGAAGATGACGAAACTCATCAAGTATGCCCTCTGAAATGGGATCATACTCATGTCAACCAGACTCATTCCCGTGTTGGAGAACGCGGAGACCGATTGGAATAAAGCAAACCAGGGGATTTTGACGAGTCGGGGCTGAGCCTCGAACACATCGTTGTATCGACCTTGAGCGGCAATGTAGGGGGCCATGATAACGAACCCGGCGAGCTGGAGGAAGACGACATACTGGTTTGGTTAAGTCAGCTATGTGTTTAACCGGCACGAATCCAATTAGAGGAGCTACTCACACCGACCACAATGTAGAGAAGAATCCGCAATGACCTATACTCGACACCGCCCAGTTCGTCCATTTGCTCCTCTGTCAACCCCGTAAATCTACTGTTTCTGCCGACGGTCGCCGCGAAACTGATATACGTGGCTTCCTTGTCCAGTGTCAGATTGTCGCCTGGTGCGAGCGAATCTCTGCGGCCAATGGTGGCGGTACGAGGCATTGTCAAAGTCTGGGTGAGCGTCTCGGATGCTTTGGGCAAAAACTTCTTGACTCCCGCTCGAGCGAGTTCAAAGGGAGTTGGGAAACCACCAAAACCTGACATTTTGGTATCTGGCATACGGGTGACGGATGGTCGGAGGGAGTAGGTCTTGGGGAAGGTGGTCGATGTGGCAGTATACGGCAGGCGGTCTAGTGAAAGCTGGTCAGCTGAGTCCGAACCCGTTCCGTTGTGCTCAAACGTACCTCCGGCTTGACTCCTGTGTGTGGCGGTCCTGTAAAGCGCGCCGTTGTCCCGGCCCGTGGTGTAGCCCCGGTCGTGGTCCATCCCGTCGGCGGGGTCGTCAAACGCGATCGTCTTTGTCCGCGGGAATGCGTCTGGAAGATCTCTCAGCGAGAGATCGGCGATACAACGGGAAGTCGGTCTCACCTTCTTGAGGTACTCGTCCGGCATGCAGGAAAGAGCTAGGGGCGAGACTGCTAAAGTCAGCAATTGTTAAAACCAAGTCACTCACTTCTCCTCTTCGGTATTCATTCTTCGAGGACTATCCACAACAAACTCCGGAAAGACACCTCTCCTCTCTGCGTCATCGTCGATCTGTATCGTCCCACCTCTCGGTGGCAGAGCGAGCATGTTTTGTGGGAGATCCGTCTGGCTACGAGTCGGAGTTGGCGTCGGTGTAGCGGTCGGAGGAGGAGATCCGGCTCGTTCACCATCATACCATCCCATCGGGTTGACCATTCCAACACCACCGCCTTCGACTCGCTTGATCATGCCTTTGGAGATATTGTGGTGTTTCTTCTTTCCACCCTTGGATTTGGTCGGTGTGGGCTCCTTGATCTGCAGGGTGGACACCTTGGGCACCGGAGGTCCCATTGGCATGGGGGCGTGCTTCTCCGCGCTAGATGGTGTCGGTGTTCGCTCATCCGACGAGCGATCAAGAGGGTCGACTTCCTACATGGGATGTGTCAGCACAGCAGAAGGGCTGCGATTACTGATCGGCCAAGGCTCCTCACCTTGACAGTATCGGGTGGAGCAGGGTCGTCCTTGTTGATGGTGCTGAAGCGTTTCTTTAGAGCGGAAAGCGGTTGTGAGCTAGGCGTGACCCGAGACATGGTCTTGGACAAGCTGAAGGGCGATGAACGACGTTTTTGCTGCTCTTGGATCACGTGCTTGAACGCGACTTGGAAGAAGTGTCTGGATGGATATGTCGTCAGTCTTGCCTCGTCTGGGAGCGACATCTCCTGACTCACCGCCTAACAATGATCATGACGATCGAAACGACGGTCTATAGAGTGAAGGACGCGTCAATTTGAGAAGGCCGTCGTGTCTGGGTCGAACTCACGATACTGCCCATGATCATCTGGACAAAGAGCAAGACCTGCTGCATGACGCTCAAGGTGGATAGATTGACGGTAGCCAGTCCAGTGACTGTCATTGCGGACATGCAATTGAACAGACAATCGATGTAGGAAATCTCGTACTCGGTATTGATGCCGTACATGATCCCAGAGAAGAACAGCGGGACCTAGCGAGTAAGCAGAGTCAGCCAGACATAGCGATGTTAGAGGGGAGGCGAGGGGGCGGACGAGCTTACCAGGGTGAAGAACATCAAGTGGACACGATAAAAGTTGAGCGAGTTGAGGAAGAGAGTGCGACTTTTGGAGGCTGCACTAGGCATCCTCAAGTGGCGTGGTAGCGACGGCATGGCGAGAGATATATCTCGCGTCGAGTAGTCTCAACGTGTAGAGCCTCAATGTCGAGCAGTTGGGAATGATATCGAGGACCACTCGAGAAGTCGGCCTTGGTCTCTCTCTACACCGACCGCTGTCTCGGACGTGGGTCGATTTGAGGGATTTTATAGAGAGACGTGTCCGGTCGTAGTTGATGTTATTGAGCTTGGCACATTATCGCACGTTGGTACTTCACAGCGGGATCCGATAGATGGAGGTGGTCGATCAGGTCCAGAGGTTGGGTATACACAAAGGGACTCGTATGGTACAAGGGAGCTGAAGGATGGTGAGATGCGATATCTGATTCAACTCTGAAGTCAGATCTGACATTTTCAGCAGTGCGGGTGAGACCAACGTGTTTGCCGATCTCGAAATAGGATCCTGAAAGTGCACTCTAATCCGGGGCCACAAGGGAGTTCTAATAAATTCAAGCTTGGCACAGGGGTTTGAAATGTACCATGGATCTGCTAATCCACCTCGATCACTTTTCTAACTGTTTCGGCGGTCCCGCGGGATTGGTTTCAAATGACTTTGTAGCCCGCATCAAGCTTAATTATGCCGCGTGGTTTTGATCCCGCTCCCCCCCTTAATCCCGTTTAGGCCTGGCCCCTGCTGTCAGCCCCGATACGCAGTCGTCTCTTCGAAGAATTCGTCCGACGTGCTGACCTCTGCGACCATACCGCTACCTCGTCGACGTTCCACATACCACCCAAGAGCCTCCCCACCCCGGTCTGCGATTCATCACCCAGCATAGTCCTTGGACTCATATACCACTCAAATAGCTCACCGCCCGAGCATCCGTACACGTGCTTGGAAAGAGGGATCAAAATCAACGGAAGGTGACGACGCAGATCATTTGGGGCAGAGCAGGAACGAGTGTCTGGTCAAAGTCGAGCGACTGTCGACCGTCACGAATTTCGGAGGGTCTGCACTCGTGGCTCCGCGAAGGATCGCCGGGCACTGCGAGGACACGTGTTGATCTAGCCACACGTTCATAAAGCCATCTCCACCACGCTGTGAGAGTGCTACTCGCACTTGTTGGACGCACCGACAATGTCGTTGTTTGGACAGACCAAACGCCATATTCCGGCTTCATCAGTCAGGCGGTCTCCTCTACCCGTCTTCGCCCATGACTCGGAGAAGAAATACGGCCTCTCGTCACCCTCGACATCGTCGTCGTATCGATTCTTCACGGCAATATACGTTCCTCTCCCTCGACTCCCGTTCCTCGGACAATCCTCCTCATCTAGCACCTTGCTCAATGGAGACCACGCATCGTCACCCTTGGGCAAGCCATATCACAAGCACGCACGCTCATATTCCCAATCACACCGCGCGCAGCGTTATGTCAAGATATGGCTGCCAATACCACAGAGGGTGTACAACCGCTTACCGAGGCTCAACACCCCTATGCGCATTTTATTAGGGGCGCTGTTGGTTATAGGGTTCGTGTTGTTCCTGTTGGGATTCAGGAAGAGAGGACCTGGGAATACGTGGACGCCGCCGTTCTCGGATCCGAGCACTTTGGTTCTCACCCCGGATGAGCTGGCAATGATTTGGGAGTGGGAAGTGCTCAGTGGGCATCATCCAAGTTTACATCCTCGTAAGTGTATTTTGACTGCCGCCCTAAGCCATATTTCCACGAATACTTTTTGGGGTCTGCTTGGCTGACTGTGCTTAGCACCGGAAGCTTTGCCCTTGTCAGACACACTGCATAATCCCGCCGTTCCCGGCTCCCTCCTACCCTCGCTCACTGCAGCATCACCGCTCGTCGCATATCATCAAAGAACGACAAACGCCCCTCGCACGCAATTGATCGGTGTCGGGCCTGAGCGGAATTTTGTGAATGTTTGGGACAGTATAGACCATCAGCCTGGCTTCCCAGCACGGCCTACACCAGGTACGATCATCGACCTGGACTTGATCCTCGAGAAGTGTGATCTGGATACGAACAAGGTGAGTGGAGTGTCTCAGACATTTCAGCTCCTCGTTGACGCCGTCGCAGTATGTTCGGGACTGCCTCGAATTCCTGCGGATCGGAGGAGGACTCGACAATGGCAGAAGGGTGCGGAGAGGAAACTATCTTGGATCGTTCAAACAGCTCTACTACGAAGAATCCGCTGCGCCCCGTCAACTCGATTGGTCACCGCGAGCTCCTTCGGCAAGAGGCTCCGGTCTATCACGAACACCCCTCAAACTATCTTCACCCTTTCCCGTCGCCAGTAGCTACGACTCGAAAAGCCCTTGTGACCCACAACACCCCCGGGTGTTCCACATGTTCTGGGCGGGACCCTTCAACGATAAACCCTACATGGCGGTCATGTCGTTCCTTTTTACGCAAAATCTGGGTCTTGACCAGCCGATTGGAGAATCGTCAGAGGTTGTCGGAAACACATGCCGGACTCAGTTCTGGGTATGGATCAACCCTGGACCCGCGGCGGCCGTCCCCAATCCCAATGCCAAGAGGGAAATGTTCCAGCAACTCGCTACGAACCCCTGGTCCGCGCCATTCCTCCACGAGCGGTTCAAGGACGTCGTGAAATTTAGGATGTGGAACACGACAGAGCAACTGGACGGCGTGGATGAACTCAAGGATCACTGGAGACAGATGCCAATTTTCAACTCTGGAGGAAATACCTATAAACCTGCTGCGCCACAGCAGACTGCGCCATCAAAGGTCTCAGCCGAGGACGACGATGCCAAGCTCGGAGAGGTACTGGCTTCTGAGGGACAAGCTGAGAAGAGGGAGAATGAGGAGGAAGGAAATGACGGAACGTTCACCACCGACATAGTTGAGCAAGCCCCCGTCGTCAAGAAGAAGAAGGACGAGTTGTTTGAAAAAGTTGGATCTAGCTCGGAATCAGATTACGATCGACTCTCGGTCATTCTCTCCGACATGGCCAGGTTCGTCTTGACATATCGATTTGGCGGAATATACCTCGATGCCGATACGATCTTCCTTCGAGACTGGGAGGAGCTATGGAACTACAGGGGTCAATTCGCATACAGGTGGTCCAAACATCCAAAGTATAACACGGCAGTATTGAAGCTACACAAGGGCAGCGCATTGGGTAAATTCCTCTTCAAGACCTCGCTCGAGAACGGTCTCGATTTCCACCCCATGACTGTGTCGCGATACCTCAAGGATGCGAATTTGGAGAGATTGCTGTTCAGGATCCCGGACGCACTGTTCGATCCCGCTTGGTTGAACATGGAGAGACTGCAGCGAGAACGTCCTCCTTTCCCATATTTCCCAGAGTGAGCACATTCAAGGGTTCTGGTGGGAGATTAGGTGCTTACTCTACTGCTCTAGGTTCTCACAGTTCTTCTCCAATGACAAGTTTGACACTGCGGCTCCACAGCCACTTGGCTTTGACGGGTTCTTCCGGGGTGCATTCTCCTATCACTTCCACAACTTCTGGTGAGCTGAACTGAGCCATGATCTGTGCTGGATGACAAGCTGACGATTGAGTCTAGGTGGCTACCATTTGACCCGTCCCGAAATTGGCCCGACTTGGGCACTAGGTTCATCAAAGGCGAGAATACGCTTCGAGAAGCGCTCAAAGCCGCCAAAGCGATCAAGGATGCCGAAGATGGTGTCAATGGCGCAACGGATGCTAGGTGGGAAGGCGAGGGTGCCGATCTCAGCTCTGGAGTGACGGGGAGAGATGACATGGACGACGAAGTCGATTTGAGCTGGAGTACCGTCTTGAAACGATCTTTCGAGGCTTACCTTCGAGGAGAGCGGCCCAATGCGTATGGCGAGTGGATCGAATGGGAGTCGAGGCAGTAGGCGGAGTGAGAGGGCATGGAAGACAATATGGAGGATGGGCGGGCGGAGAAATGGAGAGATGGGAGGAGGGATTGTGTACACACGACAAGGTCAGGTCGCTAGAAAGGCGGAGGATCATCTTCGTTCTCGGGCAGTGTTTCATTACAGATATAGTACATACAGCATCGCACTGCACGATAGATGGACATGTGGGACATTGTGTGGGTTGCTGCGGTACGAAGATGGTTGTTATTGTGTTCTGAAACGCGGCGCTTAAATTAGCTTCAGAGCTTCACGTCAGCATTGAATATTGATCGACGTGCATCAACATTACAATTGGCGGCAGAGTCGAGCCAAAGTCGAGTGCTCACCCTACACTTACTGGCAGCAAGGTATCCCAGCAGTAGCACCTCCCAGACCAGACCGTTGAAAGATCACTACTTCTGCGCTCTGCCTCAACGCAGCATTGAAGCCAGTCTTTCGCCTAACTCGCCACACTTCCCAAGGCTCCCGTCGCCATGCCTACACTCGAAGAATCTGCTCTCAATGGCGACCTGTTCCGCCCACGATCCCACTCGCCCAGCCGATCAATCTCCACAAACTCCGATAACGGTGCCAATACCGACGACGAGCTCGCCTCTGACATCTCAACACCTTCCTCCCCGCTCACCTCTGGCGGGAGACCTACTGCCGGCGACGGCTTCAATGCCGATGAAGCCTCTAGTGGCCGTACCGGCGTCAAGGGCGTATTGGCCGATAAGAAATCATCCAGCTCTGTAAGCCAAGCACAGCGCACTGCCGCTGCGGGAGAGTATGCTGTCGAGGTGGAAAGGAGGAAAATTGTCGCTATGACGATCCACGAGGAGGAAGCCGCTCGAGCCGCCGACAAAGCCAGGTCCGAGGGAGGGGATGAGGGTGAGGGGGATAACGAGGTGCGAAAATGGCGAAAGGCAAGGAAAGAGGAGTTGAGGCGCACCCGCGAGGGTACTGGCGATGCGGATGGTGGCAGTGCTGGACACGCTGCGTTGGTGGAGGGGGTAGTGAAGAGAGGAGGTCTTAGGGAAGTTGGAAAAGAGGGTTTCGTCTCCGCTGTGGAGAGACCGGGCTGGGTCGTGATACTGATATACGAACCGGTGAGTCAGAGTCTGGTCTGTGCTGCAACCTCGGGAGGCACCGTACCGTAACAATATAAGAATATACGGCTGATGGCATTACTATAGGACATACCCCGGTGCGCGGGTTTGCTAGCTTCTACATTGTCCCTCTCGCTCAGTCATCCGCCAAACGTCACTCTGTTGCGAGCTAGAGCAACAACGCTACAGTTCTCCCTCTTGCCCAACCCCTCTGCTGAAGATGGAGGCGAGGACGACGATTATTTGGGAGACGAGGCAAAGGCAGATCCGGACGTCCTACCCACAATGCTGGCGTACAAGGATGGAGAGCTGGTGCATACTTGGATAAGAGTCGATTGGGAGGTTGACGAGTCGGGTGTAGAGGGGCTGCTACGAAAGTAAGTACTGTGTGACGAGTGACAGAAGTCGGGGACTAATTGAGCTGTTAGGTCCGGCGTACTCCCCAGTATGGAACAAGTCTACCGGCAGAGAGACCTGTCTCGCGACTCTGACGATGACGAATAATGACACTTACAGTTCCGAGGGGTCTCGTGAGAGTCAGGAGGTGAAAGAAGGATTCAGTGAGATTGGAGGGCTCTGGCTTGCCTATAGCCTGAGTGGACGGACCACTTGGGGTTAGACAGACGATAGAGATGCCTTCGCCTAGGTGCTTGTACGATTAGAGCGTTAACGACCATGACGAACATGAAGACGCCTTAGATCTGATCCCGACGATGAAGCCACAGACCGATGCTTGGGTCAATATCAATACATCTCCCACACTAGAACTCCTTGTGTCCGATCTCTTTTGCCTGAGGCGACCACTAACAAAGCACGATGAGTCTAGTGTTCTTATTGATATAGTGGGTACGGACGACTTACTAGAGCCGATGGGATAGGTCTTATAGGTGGGTTGTGTCGGACCTGAATCAAGCCAATCGTCAGTCACCTTGCCTACTGGCATCTCGCTAGAAGACTCACCTCCCGCTTGGCGGAAACTTGCCAGACTCCGTACATCGCAACTCCGATCAGTCCGAATGCTACGGCAGTGTTGGCCTTCCAGTTCGCGGGTCTAGACCACCAGCCGCCTATGATGTGAAGTCGGGTATCGAGTAGGGGTGATGTGAACGCAGATCATCCAGTCGATTGCGTGAGGTCGAAATGTGTGTATCGGTATGACAGATACAGGTCGTTGTGAGTTGAAACATCGAAAGAGAAGACACAACTGTCAGTAAGTGCACCATCTTCGGCTCGCTGTACTGACCGGACGGCGACCAGACCTCTTTCGGGTAGGGATATCGTGCCTACAACATGTTCAGTGTCCGTTTCTTCATGCCTGCCTGTCTGTCTCCAAGCGGCATATATCACTCACGCCTCCACCCTACATCAATCATCAGCGTACGCCCATGCTCGAGCTATACCCAAGTTTGACTCACCATGTTGTTCGTTTGCTAAGGCAGGTTGATTGCAGAGCTGTCTCTTTGCACTCAATTGGCAAGTACTTCGGCAACAGCTGAAGATGATCTCTGACGGCGACGCCTAACTTCCTCCCGCAAATAGGTATGCTTGCACTGGCAGGCCCGCCTAACCTCCTTGACCAAATGCGGCAAACGCCATTGGCCCGTCCCCCTCTCGGATCGATACGGATTGATTCCGCCCGTCGATTTCCCACTCCACCCGACACACCCCCCGCCGCCCGCATCACCTCCGCCTCCTGGTTGTTTTTTCCTCGTTGCTAGAAAAAGAGACAGCTGGTCATCGAGCATCCTAACATCAACCACATCACCTTACCAACTACCCCCAAAAGTATCACCACTTAGTACATAATGGCCAACGACTCTTTCAGCCCAGTGAGTACAATGCCCACGCACAACAATCCCCACCCGCAGCGCCAGCGAGCCTGGTCGAGGTCGACGCAGTCCGATCGATCTGTGATGCTGGACCTCAATGTCGAATCGGAGGTCCCAAGCTCCTCGAAGTCGATCGGGCTGGTCGATTGGACCGTAGTATGGACAGAGAGAGCTATGGCGGATACAGCCCCGCTTGATGCCTCGGATCACTCACGAGGACGATGTACTGACTGCAATTTGCTAGGGAGACGCCTCTAAAGGTGCTTCTATCTTCAAGGTGAGTCACCCAGCTGTCTATGGATCGTAGTGCTTAGCTGACCTCTTTATGCAGACCCGATGCGCTCAGTGCCACACCCTCGGTGCCGGAGAGCCAAACAAGGTCGGACCTAACCTCCACGGTCTGTTTGGCCGAAAGTCCGGTCAGGTCGAGGGCTTCTCGTACACCGCCGCCAATGTCAACAAGGGCGTTACATGGGTGAGTAGTCGTGGCAAATGTGTTCGAGACTTGTGCTGACTCTGACCTAGGACAACGACACTCTGTTCGAGGTATGTCACGGTGGCTTGCCAGAAGTTTGTTCGATCGATCGGTATACTGACTTTCGCTCTCTAGTACCTCGAGAACCCAAAGAAGGTGAGCTAACATCTTCTTGTGGTGTACGGTGCACAGCTGACATATCTCCAGTACATCCCAGGTACCAAGATGGCTTTCGCCGGTTTGAAGAAGGCCAAGGACAGGAACGACCTGATCACCCACCTTGCCGAGGCTGTGAGTCCGAAGTTGCTCTCGTAGTTATCACTCATACTGATGTTGCCTTAGACCAAGTAAGCTTGGGGCGTTGTCGCTTGTGGATGTTAGCATAGATGTAGACGAGTCGACGCGGTCGATTTTTAGATGTCCGGCCTGATCATACTTGTCAGGCAGGATCTCAGGGCTGTTTTGGGTGATGAATAATATACGCACTCTTACCCAACCATACTTGCATGAACACACTACTCTGACCCGCGTGTACTGTGCGGCACTGCAGTCTGCACTCCGCAATGGCTCTTGTATCATGACCGAAACTTGACAGACGTTGATGTCAACACGCAATGCGCAGGGTTGGACCTCGTTGGACGTGCGTCACCGCGAGGTATGGGCCAATCAGATCAAGGCTTTTACCGCCTTTTTTTCGGACGAAGCGACGGTGAACGGAATTCACGGAGGTCAGCGTCAGTAACCCGAGTCCTCACCAAGTCCTGACTCGTACTTCCTGAGCCAAATATACCGTGGAGTCTGGACCGGTGGTCACTTTGCACACGATGAGCTGTTCGAGTCTGATACTTGGACGACCCGCTCCAGCTCGACGGCATCCTACATACGCTCGGCGTGGAAATGTGCGGCCTGCAGGTCAACTTGTCAAGCAAGCACCCTGACTCGCCATACAGCCATCGCCCGTCCGCCTGCTTTGCTCTACTCGCGGAGCTGTGTACCGTGACCTTACACTCATACTGCATACATCTCACAAGAGGTTACGCTTGATTTTCTAGTCACCACTGACACTGATGCTACTGCTACACTTTCCCATGGGCCACGGGTTTATGCCTTGCCCGCGCTGCCAAAGATCTTGAACCACTTTTCGCAGTGTTGGGCAAATACCTCGGTGGCGTCCTCCTGAGCGTCCGGGAAGGGCTTTGTGGCCAGACCTTCGGATAGGGCTTTGGCATATGGATCCCTGACCCACGAGTTGACGTTGATCTGAGGGTTGAGGTCAATGTCAGCTCTTATGGCCATTGGGAAGTGGGAGTTTGGCTGACCTTTGAGACACCGAGTTTGATCATCTTCTGCCAGTACTCCTCCGGTAGCTCGTCCGTGCCGTGCGCACTGGTACGGTGGTCAGCAAAGTCCTTTCGGGGGGTGAGAGGCCTCGAGATGACAGGCACTCACCAAACTGGGATTCTGCCCTTGAACTGAGTTCCAAGCGTCTCGAGCCTTCCAGGCGAGTCAGTACAAGCATCCTCGCAGTCCTCGGAGCTAGACTTACAGGTCGAATCGCCAGTCTGGGCCGCCAAAGTTGACGTAGCTTCCGTGTCTATTACCCACACACGGAGCGAGGATGTTGGCTCCGGTCCTACCGCCATAGTTAGCCCATATTCCGACCTGTATGATCGCTCGCTGCGCTCACTCCTTCATGAACACCTCGGCTCGGGAGGGATCCGTCAACATCTCCCCGGTGATCTCCCTGACTCCAGCTTCACCGCCCTCCAATCTGCCGAGCTCGACTTCGGTGGCTATGCCCTGAGCGTGACATCGGGCAATGTAGGGTTTGGCAATAGCAATGTTCTCCTCTTCCGTCTAGCGTACGAGTCAGTGCTGTTCGCATGCCGGAGGAGAGCAGTAGGCTAGGCCTGTAGGCCTCGCAGGACGTACGTCGGCGTGGGAGGCATCGACCATGATACTGTCGAACTTGATGCCATACTTCTCCGCACAGCCGATGGACAACTCGAGCGCCTCGTCTGAAGCCGCGTGGTCGAGGTGCACCGCGATAGGCACAGAGGCGTCGTGAGCCCTGGCGAACATGTCAGAACAGATCCACAGTAGGATTCTCGCCTTACTCACAGCTTGACGACGTATTGCAGTAGTGCTGGTCCGCCATAGGCCAATGTTACCGGGAAGAGCTGTAGGATCGCAGGGGATCGAGCTCGCTCAGCCGCTCGCACCAGTCCATGTGCCGATTGAGCGTCGTAACTGTTTCACCATCAGTACACGCCTCAAGCATGCACTCTTGACACACCATGATTGGGACAGGATACCGTCTGTAGTGGGTCAGTCGTCATCGCTAGCAAGAAAGGCGGCACTCACAGCCCTCTCTCTCGGCCTTGGCGAGGATAGCCAGTGTTCGGTTATCTTTGAGAGACATGATGGATGTTTGGTCTTGTGCTTTTGGTTGTGGTGCAAGTGTGGGGATGGAGCTGGATGGAAAGTAGATGGGAGAGTATACTTTGGACAAGAGACAGCCAAGTGTACCAGCTGGTCATATCAACCACTTGCACCCCCCACACATCCCCGTATCAAATCCACCGAATCTATCCGGCTTTTACCGGTCCGACCCTGCTCCGGACCATCGACCCGCTTTCTGCCCGAACATTCCTCCGGGCCCCTTGCACAACCGCACAACTCCTTCCGAGCTGGACCGTGGTAAGCGCGGTTCATGGTGTGCATGGTGCAGTGATGAATGATGATGGATGGTTCGGGCGAGTAGTCCGTATAGTACAACAAGATCTATGACATGGTGTGGTGTTATACCGACTGAGAGGCAATACTGCGTCGCTCACTTGACCTCCAGCATCCACATGTCCCACTTCTTCCTCTCATCCTCACTGCCCTCAAAGACAAAATTGACGCCCCTCAGCTCGTCAAATCCTTCGTCGAGACTGGGGTCCTGGAACTGAGCCACATATCCACTGAATGCCGAACCGGGCAGCAGCTCCCTCGGGGGGTTGGTCTTCGGAGCGTAGTTTGCTCTGTACACGCTGTTATGCTTGGCTAGCGCTATAGGACATAGGAAGTGGAACAAGCTGTCACAAACGCTCATCAGCCTGAGGTCAAGGCGAGGTTGCTTAGACTGACCGTATTGGCGTGTGAAGTCTAGAGGCGAGTGAAACCCAGATGGCTCGAGTCTCCCTGTTCCTATTGGTGTTATCTGCCTTCAGCACCGTTCAACAACTCATCTGCTCACCGATGACAACTGATTTCCCAGAGGCGAGGGAAGCCTCTGCTGCAATGAGACACTTCTCCCTCCTGCCCATCAAGTCCTGATTGATGTGCTCATAGCCCCTTGGGGCGAAGTGTTTCTTGAAGAACGACGTCTTGCCAGATGCCCTGCAGCAGTACAGGAGTCGGTAAGCACAATCTACCGAGTCAAGTCTCGACTCTGGACTCACGGCGGGCCTACAAACAGGACGATCTCCTTCTCCGTCCGGACGATGGGCTTATTTGACGGCACTACTGGCGGTACTGAGACAAAGTCAGCTGAGCGTAGCGTCGGGCAGCTGATACTTACAGTTCGCCAGAGAACCCACTTTGCTTGGCAAGAATCCATTAGGCGGCTCCGGGTATTCTTGTTTAGGTTCGCCCAAGAAGTATTCCTACATCGTCTCAGCTCTACTCTGGACAATGACTCACTTCTGGCGTGACAAACTTGACTCCAACGTTCAAGGCGAATTTGTAGTCTGTATCCGAGTGATCCTTGACTTTGCCCTTCCCACCGCCCAGTCTCCCAGCGGCATCGCCCACGAAGAGCGAGTTTTCCAAGTCGACCGCCAGGCCTTTCTCCTCGTAGAGCTGCTTGACCACTTGATACATCCCGACATTGGGTTTGCGGTATATATCGTATTTGTTCAGTGCAGCCAATACTCTTATAGGCACGTCTTGGGGCATCTATCGAGGCTCAACCATCAGCTGCGGGAACAACTAGGGCCGATAGGGGCTGAAACTGACCTTTGCCACGATCAAGGATAGCTTGGCTTTCCATTCCTTGCGTATCTTCTCCCTAGCGTCCCCTTGGTTTGAAATCACGACCAAATGCTTTCCATCCTCCCACTCCGCTTTCAGCCTATTAGGGACGGAAGGGTGCCACCATGCCCAGTCCTCTCGAGAGGTGGGGAATCGATTGGTTCCCTTTGGCTTGATAAGGGTACCATCAAGATCGTAGAACACGACTTTGACTTTGGCCCGAGCAGACCCATTTGACGATTCGCCGAGGTTCTCCTCATGTGATGATGAGGCGAGTAGCGGTGCTGTGTCTGGGCTTGCAGGCGTAGGAGCCGGGGTCGGCAGTGGGTTCACCGAGGAGGATGGAGCAAAGGGGTCTAGGTGGAGGAAGTGGATGAGGGTCGGTGGTGAGGGCAGAAAGTTCCCAAGCTCTTTCACCCCTCCTGTAAACAGCGGGTGGACTACAACGCATCAGCTCGGAGCTTACAGGTGAGAGAGAAGGGGAGCTACGCTTCTTGGCCGGCGGGGCGGCAACATTGCCGTTGGCTGATCTCTTTACGCCTAAGATTGGTGCGTCAGCTTGAAGATCTGGCTGGAAGGTTAGCTCACCACTCATCATGAATACTGGAACAGGTATCTTCCGCGCCATACACAAGCGCGTCGAGGGTCTCGCGTGTATTGAAGACGAGTTGAGGTCTGGTCGAGGATGTCGATCGTGGACGCGTAGGAAAGTTGGAAACCTAATGTTGACTCACCGCCGGCGTTCTTTCCGACGGAAGTAGGCGAGAGTGGGCGGAATCAATTTCAGCACGTGGCAAACGAGTCATTCTCGATCGCCTGCGACACAGCGAGTCGGTCCAACTGTCCACAATCCTGTGACTCCTGTTCTCTGGCTGCACGCGCACATACAGCTCCCAAACAGTCGCACTTACTCCTACCATGTCGATGGCAAGCAAGGATCTCGCCAAACCAGCCGGCAACAAGGGCCAAGATGACTCGAGCAAATACTCCCCCGATACGTTCAAAGTGCTATTGAAGAAGCTGGTCCAGACTCCCGACGAGTTCGGCGCAGAGGACGTCACAGCGGCATTCAGGCATATCTGCGCCGAGGCCGCCTCCGAAGCTCAGGTACGTCAGCTTTCTCATATTCCGTATTCCCACGAGTAGCAGCAAGCTGATAGTTTAAGTGTAGATTGGGGCATTCCTCACCGCGTTGACGCTCTCTGGGCTGGAAGGCGAGCCTGAAATAGTGGCCGCCTGTGCCTCTGTCCTAAGACAGCATGCTATATCGGTGACCAACCTCGCCGCGGTGGATGGAGACGATGTGGACCCGAAAGAGGGAGAATGGAACTACAGAGAGACCGATAAGCTGGGCGACGGATACAAAGGCTTTGTGGATGTCGTTGGGACCGGAGGTGACGGATGGGACACGTTCAACGTCTCCACCACGGCAGCTGTCGTCGTCGCAGGTGCCGGAGCTAGGGTCACAAAGGTGAGCACCAATGTCCGAATAGAGTTCGCCTTAGGGAAATTCTGACTCCTGCAGCACGGCTCGAAAGCCGCTACCTCGACATCAGGCTCTGCGGACTTATTGCTCTCCCTGGACGCGAGGTTGTCCTTCCCCGTCGAGTCGTTACCCGACTTCCTCCCCGTTTCACCCTTCCTGTTCCTCTTTGCACCACACTACCACCCTGCTCTAGCGCACATTGCGCCTATCCGACGACAACTCAACTTCCGAACGATATTCAACATCCTCGGTCCGCTGATCAACCCCGCCACTCCGGATAGGATGGTGCTTGGTGTCGCGAAGAAGGAGCTAGGAGAGACTTATGCCCAAGTGCTCAAGTTGCTCGGCGTGGAGAGAGCCCTTGTGGTTTGTGGAAAAGAGGGCTTGGACGAAATAAGTCCCGCGGGGGAGACTTGGACGTGGTGGTTGGAAAATGGCGAGATTTCTACTGGGTCAATACACCCCACCGAGGACTTTGGACTGCCTCTCCACGCTCTCTCCTCTGTGCGGGGGGCGACGCCAGAGCTCAATTCGTTGACTTTCCAGGCGATATTGTCAAATTCGCAACAACCGCCTCCACACCTCTCTTCCCCTCCTTCACCAGATTCGCCCTCTCTCCAGTCAATCACCGACTACGTCCTGCTCAATGCGGCCGCGGTGCTGAGGGTCTGTGGAAAGGCAGAGTCGTACAAGGAAGGCGTGGCGATCGCCAGGGGAGCCATCGAGAATGGCAACGCTTGGGACGCTTGGACTAGGTTCCGGGATCAGTCGAAGAAGGCAATGGGAGAGGATGTCGGAGTGAAGATGGTAGAGGACGATGGAGGTGTGGCCGCGAAGAATGGAACGGTCAAAAGCTGGCGAGAGCCCAAGCACGGTCACGAGGAGGGCGAGAAGAAAGAGGCAAAGTCGTAGAGTAGCGCCACTCGAGGCGTATGTGCTATGCATCTGCACGGTAGAGTACTTTGTCAATGCTACATGATTGTCCTATGCTGGGGATACAAATTCGATTATAACGAGGAGTTCCCTCAAATGTCCTTTCAAACTACCACTAACTATTGTCCTATGCCAACAGCACCTCCCTGACCAACGACTGAACCTCCTCCCAGAATCCCTCGATTACACCCTCCTTGAAGCCATTGACGTCGTAACCGAGGGACATCCACAACTTGCCCGCAAAGGTGTACGCGAACAACAGCAACCCGCTCTGTCGCTGTCTCGATCCGGTAGTCAAGCTCGTAAGCACGATGTCGGGGAAGGCGGCGTGGGCGTACATTCCATCGAGGTTGCCGAGCATCGAGAGTCCCATCAGCGCCTTCTGGGAGACCTGGGGCGTAGTCGGCGTCGCCGGCTTGACTTGTGCGGGTGTCGCCTTCTCTACCTTTTCGGCGGGGCTGTCTTTTGGGTCGAGCTGGATACCGAGTCCCAAACCAACGGAAGCCGACTCGACCTTTGCCTGTTTGGCTTTCAAGGCCGCTGCGTCCTCGTCGTCGATCTTGGCCCACTTGACGGCTCGCTCCCTTCGGATCCGGTTGGTCTCTCTGGATCGAGAGATGAGGAAGGGACTCTTGACGGCCTTGACGGTCTGTCGCTTGGTCTCCCTAGCCCGGTGCCAGAACAGCTGTTCGGTGGAGATGGTCGAAGGGAGAAGGGTCGGGAGGATGATGTTGAAGTAGCCGACCGCCAAGTGGAAGTAGGATTTCGAGTTGGTGTCCTGCACTGGGAGGAGGTTTGGGCGGAGGTTGAGCGCAGAGTAGATCAAGCTATGGCGCAATCGTCAGTCTCTTGTCGTCGAAAAGGGATTGGGAGATGGTACTCACCAAGGATCCACTTTGTTCTCGGTACATCTCGCCCAGGCCAAGTTGCACAGTGCAAACATTGCATGGGCAATGGTCACCCCGTTCTCCTTGCACTTCTTCAGAATCCGTTTCGTCTCCTCTGGAGTGTATGGGAATGTAGGCACAACCGTCCTCCTCTCCCTCTTGGTCTTGGCTCCGGGGAAGCATTGTCCTCCGATGAGCTTAGAGTCTGACCTGGCGAGTTCCTCTTTACCGACTTTACCAGCGAGTCTGGAGCCGTTGCCCAATTTCGGCAACCTGTCCTCGAGGGGTAGTGGGAGCGAGGGGTTCGAGGACTGGTTGACTTGTCCCAAAAGCGAATTGATCTCTTCTTGAAGTGATGAGATGGTGTGTTTTGACCCAAGCAGGATGTAAAACTCGTTCATGAAGGTGTGCAAGGCCATGCCATCACCCAGGAAATGTGTTGAGCAGAGCATCACCTCGTATTTACCCTCCGAGACGTGTTTCACACAGAGCATACCGAGTCGCTCGTTGGAAAGTGACCGTGGACCATTGAGGTATGAGTCGATCAAGTCGACGTCCTCCGTGGAAGTGGCTGGAGAAGCGGTGTACTCCCAGTTGATGGACGAGCTGGGTGTGTATGGGCTATCACCGGAGCTGGGTGTGTATGGGCTATCACCGGAGGTCACCGAAGAGGCCGGGGACGAACTCCTAGATCGGCTGTTGTGGGAGGAAAACGACGATCGAGGGGACGAAGGGGCGGATTGAACCGGGGAGAGGTAGATGAATCTGTCCTCGGCTTGCATGATTGCAGCTGAGAGGAATGCCGGCTTGGCGTACGTGAACTGGACGTCCTCGTAGCCGTTCACCAAGAGCTGCGAGGCGAGCAGCGGGTGTCGCAGGAGCTGTAGTGCCCATAGGTGCAGTATTCTGTCTCTCGTCATGAGGGCGTCTGGGGCGTCGAGCGTGTGATGGAGGTACCTACAATTATGTCAGCGGGTTCTGGGCATCTCTGCAAGCCGAAGTACTTACATGTCATTGACACCGTCGGCTCTGGAAGGGAGGAAGTAGGACAGCTCATTGTCGCTCAGCTTCCTGCTGTCCGTGGAGGAAGGCTTGACCTCCTCGTCCTCCAGCGAGAGTCGGTCGAACGAGCCCCATCGCTTCTCTCGTCCCTCTCCAAGTGGGGTGTATGGCGGAGTGATCAGTGCCGATGTAGGTCGCTTTGGGAACAAAGGTGTAGAGGTGTCGAACTTGAATTCGTTGGCCACACCACCTGGCGACATGGGAGGAGTGGGAAGAGACATGGCGGACACCGGTATGGGTGGGGGGCGGTTGGGTGTGGACAACGGGTTATTGGGTCTGGCGAGGTATATGAACGACTCTCTTCTGGCTGTCGAACAATCTGCGTTGAGATGGGTATCCTCGGGCAAACACTCGACACTGCCTTTGGAGTTATATCCGTGTCCCCAAACCTACCAACTCATCCTTTACCCCTTTGTCCGCACCCACACAGCCGGGTCCGTTCCCATCATGTCATCAGCGACTCTCGAGGCTCGAGCCGCAGTGACTCCTAGTGTCTCGCATCGACGCGCTCGTGATCGCAGGGTAGTCGGATGGTGTTGTCATACTCGTCGGTATTCCTGGACACACTTTTTTTGTCCTCTCAAACATGACTTTCTGGCCCCATGACATCCCGCACCGCTCAGGTGGTCGTCCGAGACAGGGAGTCGACGCCCAATACTCGGGATGTCGTTGTCGCTGGCAGCCACAGACGGAAAGGCGCAGCCGGCATTACGAACCAGTGGTCGGAATCGCAGTCGTTGTAAGCGCTGCACAGGACAGGTGGACAGAGAGACCGGGCGCAGGGCTGCGGGGTAAGCTTAGTCGGTGCTGCCGGGTGCTAGGCTAACCTTGGCTCTTCCCGCAAGGTCGTAGCGTAGGGAAGCCGGAACGCTCTCATGATGTTCGAGCGACATGTCGTACACCTCTCACCGCCCCTCAGCGACAAAGAGCTGCGAAGTAGCTGCCTGCTGTCTGTGGACGGCTGTCAGGAGCGCGGGAGGTATTGGGTTTGAGGGGTTAGTCCGTGAATATACTCCGCACCCCACCCGAGACAATGCTTGATGACAAAATACTAATGTAATGTCTGTGCGTCCTAGACCCTGGATCGGGCGCATGAGCCGCCCGAATCCGACGCCCTCCGACGCCACAGGACCGGCTCATCAGTCTCATCTCGGTCACCAAAGCTGTCATCAGCTGTCATCAGCTGTCATCTCGCACATGTTAACACCTGCTCCGCATGTGCGCTCGTACGACTGCCGCACACTTGCGACTGGTGGCTTTTTGCTACGTGGATCTCTCAACCGGAGTACGTGTGCCTGCACGTACCACACTGTTCACATGTCCACCGGCGTGGGTTGGCTACTCGGCGGCTACAATTAGCTGCGAATACGTACTGATCTAGCGCCACCCAAGAGGCCAGTCTACAAATTGCTGTATCCGGACGACTTGACGCTGGATTTCGCATAATGGGCGGAGGAGGGTGTATGCAGTCCCTTGAGATCTGATACATATCACTAGGTCACTTGGCGCAGTATGTCATTGCGATCATTGTCGCACCGAGACACGAGGCAATATTGGAGCGTGTCGTCGTGTTTCGGAGTGTCGTACTCTGCAACGAGCGCAACCGAACAATATGAACGACGAGGACGATGATCAACAGGCCATCATGAAGCGCCATGTAGGGCCATGTCGAGACGATAAGCATCCGGCTTCCGTGCCCTGCAACGGGATCTCGGGAAACTCGGATCGGCAGAGCAGGGCAGAGCAGAAGCCATTTACGTCAGTCCGCCCTGAGTCAAAGTCGGCGGAGGAGCAGAGACGAGCAGACTGGGTCAGTCCAGGTCAGTCCTGGTCAGTGTCCTCCATCAGTGATCTCTGCCCCCGCTTCGACCAGTACAAGCCAGTACATGACCATACCCGACCTACTCGACCTTACTCGACCCTTTCGACAGCGCCAGTTCAATGAAACGTTACGTCTCCCGCCAGTTTCGGCGTACCTGAAGTAGCCTGAGATCGTAATCGACGCCTGAGTGCCCTTTACGACCCTGGACCTCGCCAGCCGGTCCCTTTATATCAGTCTACACCGTCGTCATCCTTGCCCGATCCACACAATACGGACCAAAAACCACCTCACCTCCTTTACGTACTCTCGTTCCTGGACCGAGTCCGAGCTGCGAGCCGAAAGGGTAGCAGAGTACGCACTACATCAACTCTCACTTCCGCAGGAAAGGAATGCTGACAGTAACCGGGCAGCCTTGGTGCCGAATATAGAGTCGAGCACGGGTGTGTGGACACTGCTGTTGCTTCATAGCATTGTCATCAAGAGTCGCGTGAGCCTGCAGAGCGGCCGACACTCCTTTCACATATACCCTACTGGATCTGAATACCTTCGACCATCTGTTCTTAGCCCCCCCCGTCAAAGTCGCCCTATCCTCCAGTTCGTCTTCACCAGCACAACCCTTCTGGACATCACAGCTTCGCCATGACCGAGTCTTCGCCCAGAGCCATCATCGGCGTGACCGCCTTCTACATGTGCTCCGCACTGGTGATGATCATGACGTGAGTACACTTAACGAAGATCATCATGGGACTGACTCTGCTCTCAGCAACAAATGGGTCTTGAACACCTCTTCTCTGCCCCTCACATTCCTCCTGGTCCAACTGACTCTATCCTTTGTCTGCCTCACCGTACTCTCCTTCCTGCCCCCGACCCACAAGTTCCATTTCGCTCCGCCCCGGTGGAACCGCCAAACCATCGTCGCCATGGTGCCCGTGTGCACGGTAAACGTCGTCGGACTGGTCTTCAACACCTACTGTCTTCAAATCGTCGACGCCTCATACTTCCAAGTCGCCCGTGGTCTCACCCTGCCCATGACTGTCGTCCTCCAGTCGGTGATGAACAGCGAGAAGCCTTCTACTGGAACGATCGTATCCTGCGGCTTGGTCACCTGGGGGTTCACATACTCCTTCCTCCCTCACCCGCACTTTGCCCAATCGCCCATCATCGAAGCCGCTAGCACCGCGGCATCAAGGGGTGAAGCGCCTATGCTGGGCATGATCCTCGGCGTGTTCTCAGCGGCGATGGTGGCTATACATGCCGTTTTGATCAAATCCGCTCTGAAGTCTATTGACAATAAGACGCTCGATCTCGCATACTGGCAAAACGTCCTCTCCGCCCTCGTCCTCGTGGTTCCAGTATTGCTCTTTGGAGAGTTCCAGGGGTTGATGGCTATGGTTACCGGAGGTCCTGGTGCGGAGGTGTACGGTGATCTCTCGGCTTTCATCACGGGAAGTCTAGTGACTGTGAGTGTGCAACTTCCCTCAGCACGGCCCCTATCCGCCTTCATCGCTGACGACTTTCTGCTTTGTAGGGCATCGTCGGCTTCTTGATCTGTGTCGCGGGACTACTCTCCATCAAAGTCACTTCCCCCGTCACTCACATGTTCTCCTCCGCCGTCCGGTCCGTTCTGCAGACCCTCCTCGGCGCTTGGATCTTCAAAGATATCATCAATGCGTGAGTCCAGTCTCCCTCCTATCAAACTCCACACTAATCCCGTGTGATAGGAACCGAGTCATGTCGATCTTGCTCATACTCGCTGGATCATGTTTGTACACCTACCTCCGCTCGCGGTCGTTTGGCTCGACACCACCTCCGGCACCAAAAGCCAAGTTTGACGAGGAGAAGGCTATGCGAGAGGCCCTGCTCGACAAGGACGCGGAGAAGGCTTAGACCACGGGCTGGTTGGTGTACTGCGTTTCGTGGATCATGGACAATGAGGGGGATATCCAGCATATATAATAAAGGACTGTATCAATAACATAGGGCCACAGGCTCATCACATAGAAAGTTTGTCTAGCTGTCATCAGATGCACTAGCTTGCATGTATTATAATCATAACTTGATATCACCGTGTATAGACCCAAAGAGACTGAGCGATCGAAGCTGAGACATCGAGACAGTGGACGGAAGCGACCACAGGGCTGCACTAAACGCCCAAGGCGGTGGAATCACCCGGTGCACCTCCAGTACCCCAATGTCTCCTCCAGCCGCCTATACCCAAGTCAGCATTCCTCCCCTAGCCCCTAAAACCGACTTACCCTCGCTGGCGATTGGCGCTTGCAATTGCGCCTCTTGGGGAGAATAGTTGAATCGCCCAGTGGAAGGCACATCCTCGGTCCTCTTGTGGAACAGCGCCGTGGAGCGGGGCAGGAGAATGTGATTGAAGCGGAAATCCCAAATGGCAGCAAAAGTCTTTCTGAAAGCGATAAACGCGCAGAACGTTCCGGTAACTGCTCCGCCGACACAGTCGTACTAAGTTCGAGTCAGTAATTGGTGCAGGGATGGGAAGGGTTTCGGTCTGACCCAATTGTGGTACTCGTCAACGGTGAGTGAAGCGGCGATGAGGGAGGCACCGAGGAGCGGAGCGATAGTCAGGATCATCTTCCAATACCTATTCAGGGTCAATAGGTCTATCACAGTATAGAAAGCGATGACTTACGCCGGTCGGTGGTCGGACATGGTCTTGAGCTGGGCATTGAAGTAGAAGAAGAGGTACTAAGCGTGGTCAGCATTGACCTGCGAAGAGGTTTAGGTCGACTAGTGACTCACGACAAAACCGCTAAGCGCAAGAGGTCAGCAATGGGCACCATGGGTAGCTCCGGGTCCAACTCACGCGAAGGCAGCGGTAGAGTGTCCAGACATCCAACTCTCCAGCGAGTCGTTGATCTGGTTGATGTCGCTGAGCGGGATTAGCAGAGACTCAGCTTACCAATGAAAAGGTGCTCACCCGGTGCAAATACTCCTGTCGTACATGATGCGCTGGAAGCCATTCCCACTGGGCGTCAGGGCAGAGACATCTGGCTTGCAGACATCTGCGACGGGTCAGAAAGATGACAGTGTGGGCGCAGAGTGGGCTTACCCAAAAAGTGAGGTCGCAGACCACCGATGAGCCATTTGTGGAAGACTTGGAACACGGCCGCCGTAACTGCGTTGAGTCAGCCTGACTGATATCTCCGTCTCCCCTCTTGAGAAGACACCGCAGATCAGTCCCGGGAAACTCACTGAGCGACTCCAGAAGGCCCATGGTCGTGTCGAGCAGGATTCCAAAGGACCTGATGCGGATCTGGAACAGCACGAAGAAGAAGAAGGGAACGAAGAAAGCTGAAGTGCGGTAGTCAGAAGTATTATCATAACACAGAGGACTGCACTTGATTACCCAAAAGAGCAGCGGCCCATATTGGGATGATATTCTTTCGGTAGGGATACGCGAACTCTGGGTAGGCCACAGACCCATCGGTGTTACTAAGGGGTCAAGCACGGGTCAGAAATGTCATCCGAAGGACAGAAATGACTCACAAGACCGGAAACGATCGACTTGGCGCGGGATCCGCTTCGTAAACTCCCAGTCCGACAGCACCCATGGCTGCCATGGTGAGCAGATCCACCCAGTGGAGTTTGAACCATGTGCCAAAGTGGAAATCGGTCATGAAACCCCTTTGACCCTGGCCCTGGTGCGACGGAGCGGTATGTGCGTAGTGGCCGTTCAAACCGTTGCCGGGGGTGCCGGAAGTGGTTGGGTCATGGCGACGACCAAAGACCGAGCGGGAGGGCTTCTCCGTCACGGGTGCAGGAAGCGTTTGGTCGTTCATCCCAATGTCGAGCACGTTAGTATGAGTGCGGATCGAAAGAAAGAGGTAAGAGGTGAAAAACTTTCAATGTTTCAACGCGAACGACTTTATATTGCTCGTACCCCTTTACACCAGTGCGCATGACGTAGAGTTGAGCTATAGCGTGTCAGCTACAGTCCAAGGTGGCCTCAGACTTGAAACGACATGTCAATCAGTAAACACAAAGGCACGAACGGAATGACGTCCAGAAGTCTATATTTAGGCTGCGAGTGTGTGAGTCACTGACTGACACAGTGAGTGTTGATTCAGCGATGATTTGTGTCTTGAGTTCCAGGTGGCCTGGCTGGTGTCACTCGTTGCAGTCCATGGGTGCTTGGTTGGTGACACTCCCTCGATACTCGAGTCTCAATGTTTGTAGCCAGGCGACTGGCAGACGTTAGCCTCTGCCACAGCTTGTTGGGCACCTCGCGGAGATGACCGACGCGTCTGACATGCTTAATTCGCGTCGCTGATAATGTAGGAGCCGATACGCCAGATGTCCTGCTTCGCTGAACATCTTCCCTCTCTGCAGCATCACAGGCATCGCAAGCTGTGAGCTACCTACGATTCATGATCTGTAGTTGCGAGAGCTGCACGCAGCACGACAATTGCTCGTTCGCTGTTCGGGCCTGTTCACCCCATTTGCTCCGAACCGACGGACCGTCCCTTAGACGCTTTCCTCCGGAGATCAGCCCGGAGGATATGAGATGGGTATTTTGCCGCTCATTACCACCGGCGCCTTTTAGCCGACCGGCCTTGCGATAGAGTGCAGGATGGATGGCCAGCAGGCATGTGTTGGTGAACGTCAACGAGGTAGACGCTGCAGACAAAGAGCATCAGGTAGATCATTGTCACTCACTACATTACATCCTCTGATCTCAATACACTACCACCAAACGATTCGACATGACCGACAGACACGTTTTCAACGACCACACGACGCTGGTGCTGCGTTCGCTCAAGGGATTGGTGGCTTCTCACCCATACCTCTCCCTGATCCCTTCTCTCAAGGTGGTCTACCGAGCGGACCATGACCCATCCAAGGTATCCCTCATCTGCGGCGGCGGGTCCGGTCATGAGCCGGGCACAGTGGGATTCGTGGGGTCTGGCCTATTGAGCGCCAGTGCCGCTGGAGATGTGTTTGCCAGTCCTAGTGCCAAGCAGGTCTTTGGGGCAATCAAGGCCGTACCCAGTGACAAGGGAACCATCTTGATCATCACCAACTGTATGTCTCTATAAGGCTCTCTCTGCGTTGGGCTGATGGCGGTTCAGACACTGGGGACAACCTCCATTTCGGCCTAGCGCGGCTTATGGCCCAAGGCCAAGGCTTGAAGAATGTCGAGTTGGTAGTCGTGGGCGACGATGTGTCAGTGCCAAAGTCGAGAGGAAACATGGTCGGCAGGAGATGTCTAGCGGGTATCACTCTGAGTAAGTGGAGTAGCCGCTACTCACCATCAATACCCCCGGGAAAGCTAACATCTCTTTAGTTTGCAAGATCCTTGGCGCGGGATCCGAAAAGGACATGTCGTTCCAGTCGCTCGTCGACCTCGGACGGTCTGCTTCCACCAACACGGCCTCCATCTGCGCCGCTCTTGACCACTGCCATGTCCCAGGACGAACGGGCGATTGGCAGATCCCAGCCGGTAGGATCGAGATCGGTCTAGGACTCCACAACGAGACGGTAAGTCGGGCCTTATTCGAACAGGTGAAATGATGAGTGATGCTGAAGTCTGGGGTAGGGAGTGTTCAATATTGCTCATCCCAAGGGCGAGGATTTGATCGCTCAAATGCTAGACCTGGCCTTGAACCAGGACGACCCGGAGCGATCGTACGTCAAGTTCAAGCAGGGCGACGAGCTGGTCCTTCTCGTCAACAACCAGGGAGGAATGAGTGTCTTGGAGATGTGTGCCATTGTAGACGAGGTTCTAACTCAGTTGGGTGAGTACAGCTCAGCCCTAAACCCTCTGCCACTCTGCTTCCCGGAGGTGAATGCTGACCTGTTATAAACCCCCAGAACAACGCTCTGTGATTCCCGTACGGATCTTCAACGGCACATTCATGGGCTCGATGAACATGCCAGGTTTCTCGCTCTCCCTGACCAACTTGACAAACATCTCCGAGTCGACAAAGATCCCCGTGGAGGACTTACTAGCATTGGTGGACGCACCGCACAACACGCCCGCTTGGCCGGCCACGCAGAATATCTATCCAGTCCCGGAACACCTCGCCAAGCGAAAGAGACAAGAGCAGTTCACAGAAGTCGCCGCAGAGGAGACAAAGGTCCATGTGCAGGGACCAAAGCTGAACAGTGAGTGATCCATACTGGCACCATGGAGGATACTGACTGGAGGGCTGTAGCCTCGCCGGAGTTGATTCAAAAGTCAATGAAGCAGGCCGCGGAGGATGTCATTGCGCTCGAGCCAAAGCTGACCGAGTGGGATACAGTAAGTCCATTCACTGCGGTCTCCAGCTAGTCATCCTATGTTTTGCAGGAAGCCAGCTGACACGGCTTAGATTGTCGGCGACGGAGATTGCGGAGAGACATGTGCCAACGGCGCCAAAGCAGTCCTGGCAGCCATCAAAGAGGATCTCGGATCGGACGGTGATCTCGTCAACCTCTTCAGAGAGCTCACAGAGGTCATTGACGGTGAGTTCTCGGCACCCTTTGACCACTTTATAGATCAAACTGACTCGACCCTCGTAGAGGCTTGTGGAGGCACTCTCGGCGCCATCTTCTCGATATTCCTCGCTGGCATGACCACGGCCCTGATCGACGCTGCGGACTCTCAACCCACTGTCGACCCCGCCTTGTTTGGTAAAGTCGCCACGGAGGCTTTGGAAACTTTGAAACAGCGCACAGCGGCTCGAATCGGGCATCGAACGGTAATGGACGCTTTGATCCCCTTTGTCGAGACGCTTTCCTCGAGTGGATCGCTGGAAAAGGCAGTGGAGGCTTGTAAGCAGGGTGGGAAGGACACGGCGACGATGACTGCGAAGTTGGGTCGGGCGACCTATGTCGGAAATAGGGAGGACAAAGTCATGCCCCCTGACCCAGGAGCGATGGCGTTTGTGACGGTGGTTGAGGGTTTGGCAAAGGTGATCCAGTGAGCAAAAGGGTACCAAGAGGTCTTCGTTTCGGGGTCCCAGTCGATATTCTCCGTAGCGTGATTGATATGCAATCGACAGTACTAGTGAGATCGCACTAGCCCTGACTAGTCTGTCACGGCGGGGCAAGGTCCTTTGCGTTCTCTTCGTATCATTCCCCACACTGCATTCAGGTATCTTACCGTAATCATTCATCCTCAATTAGCCCAATGGAGTCAGTGGAGGAGGGCTGAGTCGAGCAAGTCAGTCAAAGTGCTGTCCGGTCTGAGATCTGACCCTTCTAGTAACTCTCTAACGTCAGTAATGTCGGATTTGCCTTCACATGTTACACGTTGGTCACAGCTGCATACCGAGCATCCCGTGGCGTCCACTAGTTGCAGCCCCCGGGGATGGCTTCCACCTTCTCCACCTTTGCCCCATTCGTCTGTTCATACTCGAGCAACACCTTGACCTTGTCCGCACTGGCGCTCGACTCGTCAAAGACGTATCCCAGCCATTCCTTGACTAGCTTTCGAGCGAGCTCTAGTCCTATGACCCTTTGACCCAGGGCTAGCACTTGGGCATTGTTTGATAGGATCAGTCGTTCGACCGAGAACGAGTCGCTGGGCGGCCGGGTTAGCATTGATGACGGAGGGGACAGCAGACGAAGGAGATTTGGCGACTCACTGTGCTGTGCTGGCTCTGATACCGGGCTACTCAGGGTCAGCGGTCAGTCATACATATCGACAAGCCGGTTGACATTGTGGGTCTATCAGGGGACGGTGACACTCACAACTTTATTCGCCGACATGGCAACTCCCATACCTACCAATCAGTCAGTCCTCGCGCTCACTCGATCATCGTCTTCGACGATAGCTCCCCGCTGGACTCACCGGTGCCGCAGATCAACAACCCCCGATCGGCTTTTCCGTCAATAATGGCCTGCCCGACTTCCACCCCGACAAGCGGGTAGGCCCTATTGAAGTCCTTTCCATCTTTCGTCACGCCGACGTCTATCACCTCCGTGACCCGGGGATCCTTCTCGAGGTCCTTGATCAGGGCGGTTTTGTACTCCCATCCGGCGTTGTCGCAGCCTACGACAATACGCCACTGTGGTGAGCTCGACGAGGATGTCATTGGGTATTGTGTGTGTTCTGTGCGTTCGGGCTGCGGGTGGTATTCTCGGTGGGTGTCGTGGAAGCCGGTTTATAGGTGTTCAGCGTTCTTAGATTCTTGGGCTAGGCCTGGCAGAACTTTACAAGGACAACAGCAACATGAACACTTTGCATTCCACCGCTCGACCGAGACTGCCGCCGTGTACCGCTGACCGCTGGCCAAAACCCTTGCATGGCCATGTATGGAGTCAGCACCGGGCCGAAACACGCCCAGCCGGAATCATCGTGTCCGATTGGTGTCCGAGCTTGCGGCGCTGGGGACAGCTGGGCGGAGCTGGGCGCCGAGTTTAGCCGACAGCGTCTATGACCCTCGTCACTTGTTCTCATGAGCAGCATGAGCAGTAGACATTTGATTGAGTCTACTGAGGTTCGCTTCCCGTGATGCTACTCGCCTCTGCAAGCATGAAGCAGTGAAGTGGGAGACCTGTTGAAAGCCTGCAGGAATGTGTGACACCCCAACATCGCTCAGGATCGCACCGCAGCTGTACTATTCACACTTCATGATGATATCGACCAAACGAAAGCCTGTCTAGTCTCGAACTTCTACCGACTATGCCTACTCCTCTTCCTCGACTCAATCCTCTTCCCTTGGGCCTCTTCCTCGACTCAATCCTCTCCCCTTGGGCCGAGATACTACTGATGCCGGATGACCGTACAAAAGCCTTTTGGAAAGGTTTGGAAAGGAAGAACAGAGATTCCGTAGACGAAAGAAGGCTGGATCCTCTCTTGCATTTATCGGCTGAACGACAATCAGCGATGAATCCCCAATGGCTCAAGTGCTCGAACTGTCGAAGAGCGGCGGGCAAGCAACCCGAGCATGGATCATGTTGATGTAAGAGGAGAATAGTACTCACTCCTCAGCCCACTCGTTCTCTCGCTTGATCTGCTCCTCCTCCTCAGGAGTGAAGCTGAAAGACGTGTCAGCTAACGTACTCTGAAGACGATATGGAGAGCTCACTCGTTCTGGATGTTGAAGAGCGTTCGGATCTGCTCTGGCGTCTTGCCCTTGATCATGTTGCTACAGGTGGGTCAGAAATCGCTGAGATGGAAGAAGCAGGCAGTGATAACGTACGCGACCTGTGGGAAAGGTCAGCTGAGAGCTCGATGTCTACTATAGCTGTCTACACCCACAGTCTTGCACCCGACATCACTGGAGGAACATCAGAAGATTAGCTCTGTGCTATGCGGGACTGAACGTTTCGCAGGTGCGGAAGCAAAACCCCCGTCGCCGGGACGAGGCGAAAAGCCTCCGATAAGGTAGTGGTACTTACAGCAATGGCTTGATATCTAAGTAGTTGGCCGCGAGGATGATCTCGAAGAGCATCTCCTGGTCGACCTGGATGAACCTGGAGCAGAGTCAGCATCTGTAGATTTAAGGCGGTATGAGTTGTATGCTGCAGCGATAAGAGACACCAGGCAATAAGCCTGAGGCTGACCGGTGTATGTACAGTGTACCAAGCCAGGTGACGATCCCGCACTCGCACTTGTGGGTCGGGGGGCAAGATGAGATGGCGAAGGAAATTCGCACTGTATTGGCACACGTGCACGGATAGATGGATCAGAGGAAAAACCCCGCTTACCTCGAGTCCCACTCGCCGATCTCGGCGGTCCTTCGTCGCGAGTCGTCGGCGTCGGCGTCGGCGGCAGGGAGCGGGTCGTTCTTGTGGTGGTCGCAGTACTCGAGGACCTTGGCGAGGACCGAGGAAGAGACATTTGGCAACGGGATCATGGCGTCTTGTCCGGGAAGATCTGCGTTGCAACATCAGTATTTTCCTCGCCGACCGACAGCATCATCTGTCACCGCGGCGCCGCGTCCAACCCCTCCTTCTCACTGCACTGATCCACGAGATCATGGCATGACACATCAGAGAGACCCAGGATCACTCACCCTCGAGCATGGTCTTCATGAGCTGACTCCTCTCGGCGACCCTTTTCTCGACGGTGAATTGCTCATCGTCAGAGGTCTGGAGGATGACGGTGTCTTTTTTCTCGCTGGACATTGCGGCTGTGATTTGCGCTGGGGTAAAGGTGTCTGTGAGAAGGAAGTTTCGATGGATGGAAAGTCGAAATCGAGCAGTGTGGACTGATCAAAGGATGATGGCAGCTGATGGAATGAGAAGGGGTGTTGAAGGAACCCCCCGCGTTTCGTGTTCACAGGCCTATGAGGGAGACATCTGCTCTAGGGGCCTAACGGGGATCAAACCTCGCGTGCCTAACTTGACCACGTGAGTGGCAATCCCGATTTCCAAAATAGCTTTTGCTATTTGGTCCCGCTTCTCATGATCCCGGGTGCCGTGACTGCAGCGTCATCGTCGAAAGATTCACTCGACCGACATGGATTCGGCGACCATGGAGACAGCGCTCGAGGGCATACTCACCCAATACAGCAAGTTGGACAGGCGGTAGTCGATCACAGGTAGGCTCAAGACCTCACAGACGATTCGTTCGACCCGCTGTCAAGGACCATACAATACCGACCTCGTTTGACGCACTTCACGCCGGTCCAGAATATCCGGAAGTCGATCATCGAAGAGATCTGATCAATAATCAAACCCTTGATCAACTCATAACGCGAACACTAGAGGTCTCACTATTTCGACTACAGAGTCTCTACATATATCTAGCTCAGAGAGCTATAGCGCCCTAGCCGAGCATCGACCTGTCGAACGAGGTATACTTGCTATCCACTTGCCCTTAAAGCGCTCCCGCTCTAGGCAACATGTACGAGAACGAATACGACGTCACGCAGAATGACAACTTTGTGTGGCCCCCACCTCCCGGCTACGAATATGGCAGAATAGGTGGCAGGGCACAGCCAGCTCTGAACGGTGCTCTGCCGCCTGTACCCGTTCCTGGGCAACCAAACTGGATACCCTCGCCCGCCATGAACAGCTACCCACCATCCTTCTCCGACCCGGAGGAATGGTACGGCACTCCAATGGCCAAAGCCCAAGCAGGTCCCTCTACCGGTCACCTCCCACCCCAACAGGCTCCTGGACCAATATACAACACATATCCCCCTCCTCCTCCACCTCCTCCAGGAGCCGGAAGAGCGAGGCAGTTGTCGATACAGTCAAACCCGCCATACCCACCCCAACCCCCGTCCGCGGGTACATCCACCATGAGGTCGTCCTACACCCCTCAAGAGCACACCTCCAGTGCTACCCCAGAACAAGACGGACGAGGCGCTGCATCCCAGCATAGAAGGAAGAGCTCGGGCTTGGCCGAGTCGAGGTCCGAGGACGAGCCGAGGAACGGAGGAAACAAGAAGAAGAGGAAGAAGAGCGTTGCCGACGCGGAGGGAGATGCTGCCCCTCAGGCTGCTGAGGCTCCGAAAGAGAAAGAGAAAAGGACAAAGACAGGTCGAGCTTGTGATGCTTGTGTGAGTCGCAGTCCTGGTCAACTGTAGGAGATAGGCCTGGAAATGTTGTTGACTATCTGTCCCAGCGGACCAAGAAGATCAGGTGCGATATCCTGACCCAAATTGAAAAAAGCCGGACTGGTGATGGGCAACCTATTTGCGCGCATTGCAAGCAGGCCGGTATCGAATGCACCTCTTTCCTGCCCATTACCGAAACACGGTTCAAGAAGAAGAAGCAGACGAGTGAGTATCGCTTGCCAGTTTGGGCACTCTATGGCTAACATAGAATCGTAGACGAATCTCAACCTGATGGATCGACATCCGCACCGGGCGCTGAGGCCGGCAGCCCAGCGGCTGGTGTCCTGGAAAGCCCTTCGGAACCGCGAGAAGTTCCTGCCAGAGTAGAGGGTGAGCGCATTGCTCCTGTGCCGGAGCTCACTGACACTCCTGTTCCAGGCCCGACATCCTTGTCATTCCTCTTACAGACGTCACTTCCTGCCTCCACCAGCGAAGCTTGGGATCTGCGAGAACACAATAAATGGGAGATCAGCGAGGATGGCGATGGAATCATTAAAGTCACCGCCCCTCCCAATGCCGGCAGCCACTATCACGCCGATGCCGACCTGGACGACCCGAGCAAGGCCCATAATCGACTCAACAAGCCCGTCCTTTCTGCTCACACGATATCACTCTTGGTTAACGCATACTTTGACTATACGGCACCTCTATTCCCGATCGTCTGTCGCACCGATTTCACCACAAACGGCGTAACGAGCCCGTTATTGCTCTACTCGATTTGCGGGCTGGGTGCGACTAGAAGGCAATTCCCAAGAGAGCTGTTCTCGGGCGTGAGAGGGGTGATCAATGGCTTGCTCAGGTCGAATGACATTTTGAGCGACGCCAGGTTCGAAAACGTTCAGGCTTTGGTGAGTTGAAGAACGTCGAGTTTCGCTGATATGATGCAGCTATTGCTGTCGCAAGTGGGGGATCTGCACGCTCAGCCTACTGCCGCCACTGCCAGTGCTTCCCTGATGCGCCTAGCCTCGGCCATCAGAATGGTGAGTCCGATGTCATCTTGACAACGCTCGGTCACTCACGTCAGAGCAGGCACAAGATCTGGGGTTGCATAGGGAATCAACGGTGCGAGCCCAGACTGCAGAAGATCTCGTCGTGGTGGAGAATCGACGACGAGTCTGGGCCACTTGCGTCATTCTCGATAGATGGTGAGTGCTCTCTGCGGCTTATCCGAGTTCAAGATTGACGGATCCAGGTTCGGTGCTGCACTGGGTATTCCCCTCTTGGTCGATCTGCTCGACTGCGACGTTTTGCTTCCTGCGCCATATCGAATCGTGCTCGGGACCGAACCTTCCACATGGCCCATCGAGCCCAGCTTTGTGGGATTGGCCGAACACCTCAAATTGTCGATCCTGGTGGGCAGGGTGTTGAAGACGATATACTCGCCCACCGGTCTCAAGCACGCCAAGGACGAGCAATTGGAGAGTATACTCGCCGATATGCGGGAATGGCATGCGAACCTCCCTGATCATTTGCGCTTCACCGGAAACGACTCGGGTTGCGCAGCAGGTAAGCCAGTGATGACTCGGGTTATCATCTCAGACTTACAGTCTTATTTCTAGGCCTGCTTCATCTGTCATACACTGCGCTCCAGTTCCTCTTCTGGAGGGTGTTCATGCGTATAACGTACACGTGCCCACCTCATGTTACGTTCCGACTCCATATCAAGGATTGGAACGACATGCTCAAATGCTCCACCGAGTCGATTGAGTGGCTTCACGCGAAAGACGACGCTCTCGACACGATCTTCATCTACGCCTATACTGCCACGAGCTGCGCTTTGGTCCAGTACCACACCTGGGCCAGACGGCGGACTAGGCACGCATTGGACATGTTGAAGCTGGTCAAGGAGACTGCAAACAAGTGGGAGGCGGCCGTCAAGCCAGGTGAGTCCGTGACTATCTTCGATATCTCCCTTGGATCGATGTTGATGAGACTCAGACCAAATGTCGATACGGCGCAAGACGTGCGAGACCATGACTCTGCTCTACGAAGCCGCACTCAAGACGAATCCCGTGGTTGAGGAACCGCAAGATCGACCGGCGGCAGTGAACCCGACCACAGGGGTGCGGACCCGTGATGCCGTCGGTAAAGTCTTTTGGCTCAAAGACGAGGATATGCCCGGCGGAGGGATATGGGTCGCCAGCTGTGAAGAGGACATAGAGGACTGTGGCGTGCCTAGGGATTGTGTCATGCTGGAAAGTGAACTGGAACCTAATAGCAAAGCGGCGAAACAGTTTGAACTCGCCAAAGCGAAAGACGAGCACGCCACCGGTGACGAGGGGCACAACTTGTCATCTACGGAGGAGCGATTGACGGGGCCACAACCGACCCAGCCGACGATACTGTCCCTAGAAGAAGGAGAGGAGGACTCGGCTCGAGGGGAAGGCAGTATGGATTTGCCGGGCCATCAGGGCCAAGCGCATCCATTGACAGAACAGCAGCAACAGCAATTATCAGCCCTGGGCATCTTCCAGGATTTCCAGAGTACATCCAATGTCAATCCCCAGTTGAACTTTGGTGACTTTGGCGATTCGCAAATCATGGCCACTCCAGTGAGTCTCGAGCTTCAAGCTTCTACAGAGAGGATGAAGAGGGGAAGCTGATGAGGGGCTTGCTTAGCAAATGGTGCAGAACGGAGACGCCACTATTGACTTCACGTTGCTCGAAGGGTTGCCGATGAGTGGCTTTGACTTCCCCTCTTGGGAGGTGAGTAAATCCAGTGTCGAGGTTGGATACCCCGTTGACAGCCTCGGTAGCAATACTTCCAGGGGATAAACCAGAACATCCCGACCGATGCATATGGCCTGATGCAGTGAAGAACAGAAAGGGAGCGAGGGTTGGCAGATGAGAGTAGAGAGTGACGATGGGAGCACGAACTAGAGCGTTGTCACTTGTACGAGTAGTGTTGTGCTAGTATTGCAATCCTGGGCAAACCTCGACCTAGGCCCTGTTACATGTATACATTCCTTGTTCAATGCAAGATCTATCGGTCTCACTGTATAGATAGTCCGATGTTCCGACCCCAAGACGTCTAGTCTTTGTACCTGTACATTACTCCTCGCTATCACCCTTCGAATTGCGCAGTCGATTGTCGAGATGTAAGACTCTGTCTTGATCCATCGACGCTCTATCTGCATCTCCTGCCACTATCATGAGCGCTTCGGTGCCACAGGTTCTAGGCCAGGTGCGGGGTACAGCCTGGTACAGCCTATTATTCTCACGACAGCCGCCTCATGATGAGCTCATACCTACCCACGTGGTCAGCTCTGCAATATCTCTGGCAACCCTTTCGATAGCAGAGTCGACTCACGACAACATTGTCACTGCGCTATTCGGCACCGTCCTCACTAGGTTGATACTCAGCCCCCTATAAAACCCTCTCCAGCCATCTTGCCGTTTGATCTTCAAAAAGTTGTCCACTATGCCACCGGTTTTGTAGCTCGTCCAGCGGGTACTCCTCCCGCCAGTAAGTGTGTGCAGGGTGGGGTTGCTCGCCAGAGCATTCGTTGGTCGTGGTGGTGGCGGGTCCGATCCCGTGACCAGCGGGGAGTACAGGGTGGGATGGCCTTGTGATGGGAAGATACGGGGTGGAACCGTTGATGAGCCAGTGGGATGCAGCGGTGTCCGAGATGAGCCAGAAGATGCAGGTGAGGGCGAGGAGGAGGAGGCGTTCTTGTGGATTTGGAGTCGAGTCCGGAGTACTTCATGGGGATAAGTAGCCAGCGAAGCCACCATCTTGGAGAAGGCCGAACACATCAATATCGTCGATGGGCTCAGTGGTCGATTATCCCCTTTATCCACTGGAAAGAATCAGCTTCGTCTTACTCATGGCAGTCTCGCATAGCTGGACACTTACCTGCCCACGACTTTGCCTTCTCATACAGGGGAAACTGGACGGCGACGTGGCTGACGCCCATAAGACTCGGGAGGAGACCTTTGTAGAATGCTCGGAAGCCTTCTGTCCGGTATATAGTCGCAATGGCATCGAATGTGTGTTTATACCGTGCTGATGAGGGCGGGTCTGCAGCCTGAGCCTAGAGTTGCAATGCATCAGCTGATACCCAGGACAACCTGTTCGAGGTCCAAGCAGCGGAATACTTACCATGAACCTCGTCTTCACTACCCAGAGGGGGTTTGTCAATATCGTCCCAGACGCTCCAGCCGTCATTGCCGCTGCAACGTGGACAAGCGCAGTCTCCGCCCCGGGGTGGCCTAGAGCAAGAGCATATCGATCAGCACACGTCCCAAGGGATGCACAAGGGTACACTGAAATGTGCAGTGTAGGGGAGACTCACTTCCTCGGTTCGGATTCACCCATTCTCCTAATCGATCCTTGACCAGATCATACACTGTGAAGTATATCCCCCACGTAGGCAGATATCCCCCTAACGTAGGTCCCAGACCTCTATAGAAACCTCTGAATCCCGCTTGCCGCCATATCCGCAGAACCGTCTTATTAACCCCTTCGTAGTCGACCGAGGTCGTGGAGAGGTGTTGGGCCTGTAATCTCGTCTTGACCACATCCAGCGGGCAAGTCACTATTGACGACACCAATCCCGCACCCGCCCCGGCCGTCATGGAGTGAAATCTACGGGGTATACTGATACTCTGGTTCGTATATGGTATGTGGATGACTCCAGGAGTGTGAGACGGTGCCGTTGGGGAAGTTTGGGATTGATCTTGGTCATCCTCTGGATCCTCGTGGTCGATGTATCCGTGATGCTCCTCCCGAAGTGATACCTCCTGTAGAGCTGATCCTGCGGCGTCTCTGTCCAGAGAGTCCGAAGATGACTCTTGAGCGACGGGGGACCGGTCGGAGGTGTATGTCGGCCGTCTGGATGTGCTGGCTTCTGCCGTGCCGTCCCGAGATAAGAGGCCCATATTGATTGTTCCCTCCCTGTGGGCTCGGGAGCTGGATCATCGTCAGCTCGCCATACATATAGATTACAGCTGAAGGTATGAAGACTCACCAGTTCCCGTCTTGGCCGCCGCCGCGGTATGGATCCCAGAGAAAGGATCCCCGGAGGGCTACTCCTGATGAATCCGACGACTGCTGCTTTACGATACGCCTCGCATTGGCTGTGCCCCTTCTGAACGGCGATTACGATGTGAGCTTGCTTCAGGGTGGCGTGTGCAGTGCTGCCCTAGTGTCGAGAGCGAAGTCGGGTCTCGTAGATCCGAGTATGGACAGCGACAAGGATAGATCAGATGAACGACGTTATGATCAAGCTCAACTCGGCGCATTTTGGAGGACGTCAGCGGAGACAATTTAAAAGCAACCGCGGGCGGGTCATGCCAGCGGTAGGCCGTCGTCCGTTGATGAGCACTCTGCAGGTGTTCACGCCTTGCAATACATGGAGACAACCAAGGACCGCGGGCACGACGGACGACTGCTCGGTCCCACACAAGCGTGATACATGGAAACATATTTGCAACATCCCAGATACCTCTCGACACTCTCAATCGAAGACGATCTTCGCGCCTTCTGCCTTGACAATCCCCACCTTTTCTCGCTTAGCCATGGCCAACGCAGCACCCGGCCTAGGTCGACCCGACGACTGCCACTTCTTGCCCCTTTCGTCACGCTTATCCCCACCTCCCCAGCTCTGCTTGGGTTCGGGGTACTCGGCATCCTGGTCATAGTCCTCCGTGGCAGCAGGCTGGTCATCAACGTAGCCTTGATGCGTCTCGCTGTCCGTGGGTCTAGCCGGTCGAGCAGGTCTGGCAGTGGGTTTGTCGCGTTTCGGTCTGTTGGGGTCGGCGTTCTCGGCGCCTTTGACTCGTTCAGTACCGGATCGCTTGGTAGCGGATTCCGAGGCGTACTAACAAGGCCGGTCAGTCTCGAATAGGCAGAGCAGCATCACGGAGATTGGGCTTACCTGAAGGTTGAGCTTTCGTCCGGAGAAGAAATGGTTCTTCCTGTTCACCAGCGTCTTCGTGGCCTCTTGCGGAGAGTGGAAGTCGAGGAAAGCGAAACTGAACACTAGTATCAGTTATCCGTCCGTGGCTAGAGACGCCGGACTCACCCTTTACACCTGCCTGTATCCTCGAAAGCGCCCAATCTGACTTTTCGCAATCCCGACTTCTTTCCCCCTCGCGGATCAACACGCTCCGGGACATCGGCCTTCTTCTCCTCGCCTCCCTCACCAGTCTCGCCTTGCTCCGCCTTGTCCTCTTGTTCCTGCTTGAGATCGGCCTCGGCCTTCTCATCGGCATTCAGCTCAATGTAGTCCCGGAGTCCCTCCTCTGTAGCGTCGAAGGGAAGGTTGCCCATGAACAAAGTGGAGCTCTCTGGGTGTTGCTGTCGTTTCAGGATGCCATAGGCGTCGGTACCAGGTTTGAGCTTCTCCGGTCTGGGCGTCAAGGCGTTGGGCAGAACGGTGTGGTCGTCACCTGGTCAACAGGCCTTAGCTATAGGTCTGACTGTTTTGCTTTGTTGCTCACCTCGCTTTATCAGGAGCTTTCGACCCTCGAAGAAACTCTCACTCAGCGCGACTGCCATGTTCTGCAGTTCTGGTGAAGCAAAGTCGACATACGCGAATCTGCGCATCGTCCGTCAATCTCTACGCCCAGTCCCCAAGAGGAACTTGGACTCACCCTCTGTTGGTTGGGGCGAAAGCACCTTTGCCCGGCTTCATGGGCAGCTTGACCCTCGTCACCGCTCCAACGGGATTTCCCCCTTGGCCCAAAAGGCCCTTCTCAAAGAACGCCTGTAATGTCTCCCCTGTTGTCTTGTAGGCGAGATTGCCCACCCATATCGAATTCTGCCTCTGAGCCGGCTTTTCCTTCTTCTTCACCTCCTCCTCGCCCTCTTCTCCACCTTCTGCCCCATCTTCCCTCTTTTTGCCCTTCACATCCTTGCTGTTCGAAGAGATCTTGGGTGAGAGGTCCGGTAGACCCTTTTTGGCCCTCTTCTTCGCTGCTCTAGCCTCGGCTTTGGACAGTGGCTCGGGGGCATCGACATCGATCTCGAGTAATGTCCCGTCATCCACTTGCTCAACTTCATCCTCCCCTTTGGAGTTTCGTCTCCTCTTCAACTTCTTCCTGCTGGATTCGTCGGCAGCTGAAGGCGATGCAGACCTTGCGGCAGCAGCGGACGACTCGGCATGCACGGGTCCGTCGACAACCATGGCATCGTCTGCGATGGGAGGGACGGTAGCAGCGGCTAATTTGGCGGCTTTGCGGGCGTCCCTGGCCGCTTGCTCTTCGGGGGTTCTCGAGCTCTTGCTCTTCTTGCTGCTGACTTCGGCGGACATGTTGAGCAATGTCGAGTCGTGGGTTAGCTGAGTGCTGACGTGCTAGATGCAACAGATGATGTAGACTCGCAGTCATGGACCAGCTGCTACCGCTCGCAGAGTGCAGCAGAACCTTCAAATTAATATTGAAATCGGCGTCCGGCTTCCAACGGAAGCGCCCAGCTATCTTACGTAACTGTTCCACGTCGCGCCAACTCTTCGCAGGCTGCAGCTCCAGGCGCTTTCGATGTCGTCGACGGCCTGCTGGGTGATACTGACACCGATAGCGATCAAGATTTAGAGCTGAATCAAGGCCTCAAGCCGAAGACACTACAATAAGAACTACTTGCCATGGCCTCACCACCTTACATGAACTCTCGGTCTCCACCACCGCTTCAACACCCTAAACCGACACATCCGGCTTATCCACCTCCCGAACCACCTCACACCCCTGCAGCCTCGACAAATTCGTCGCCATACTCTCAAGCGCAGCGGATCTCTCAAGATGGATATATGCGATACTCTTCCCCTCCGGTTCAAGAATCCTCTGCATCATCTTCATCCACTGGTCTCGGAGGAATCGGTTTGAGCACCGGTGTCAATGCCTACGCGGCACCCAATGCGAGTCAGAGGCAAGGCTATGTCGCCAGTCCGCCCATTAACGGGGCCATGGGATATCAGAGCATGCCGAATGGTATGGGAGGCCCAGGTCAGCCTCAGCCTGGTGTTGGAGTCGGAGCCGGGCAGCAAGGGTTTGGCGGATGGCCAGGGATGAATGACGCAACGGCGCAAATGGGGGTTCAGTTTGGTAAAAGCGCTGTTGCCGCAGGTCAGGATTACGTCGAGAAGAACGTGAGTGGGAGTCTGCAGACTTCCTCTTGTCATCTGTACCCGCCCCGAGTGTTAGATGGAATGCTGACACCGTCCGCAGTTTACTCGATATCTCCCTTTGCAATTGATCAAGACCTCGTTCTCAGTCACCAACTTCTACGTGTTGAACAAGCTCCGACTGGTCCTCTTCCCATGGAGACACAAGCCCTGGGCTAGACAAGTCAGGCGTTCTGGGGACGGAGGTGGTGTCGAGGGCTGGATGCCGCCTAGAGACGATATCAACGCTCCAGATCTCTACATCCCAAGTGAGTTTCAGCCTGAGCTTTCTGTAGAGTGCAGCTCTGACCATACTCTTAGTCATGGCTCTGGTCACATACATCCTTCTTGCGGCACTGGCATCCGGTCTACGATCTAAATTTGACCCAGAACTCCTCGGCATTTCTTTCTCGAAAGCCCTCGCTGTGGTGCTAGTCGAGTTCTTCGCCATCAAGCTGGGTTGCTACCTCCTCGACGTTCGAGGAGGAGGTGCTAGCGGCGTGGAGCTGATAGGCTACGGGGGATACAAATTCGTCGGGTGAGTCATAGTCCACGCTCACTACCCCGACATGCTTCAGGATATCGTGCTAACTCGTGTTGCAGCATCACCGTCACGATTTTCGTCAGTTTCCTCAAGTTGGGCTCTTTGGCTACTACCTTGACGTTCATCTACACCTTTTGCGCCAATGCTTTCTTCCTCGTAAGTCTCCGTCGCACAGCCTTATCGCCTCAATTGCTGATGTACTGGTTGCAGCTGCGATCACTCAAATACGTGCTCCTGCCCGACCCCTCGGCGATGTCGGCCGTGACTTCCGGCACGCTATCACATGCTCAGAGGTCCAGACGGGTGCAGTTCTTGTTCGTCATGGCTGTTTCGCAGGTGTTGTGGATGGGCTGGCTCAGTCGGGTGTAGAGGGAGTATGACAACCGCTGCCTTTCGCGAATGCATCAACTTGAGCGGCACCCTGCCTTGAGCTGCAGTCTTCTCATAAGCAAGCATCGCATGTCATCGTCTTGCAGAGCGGTCTACCAACCTTGCAACTTGCAGAGCCGAGGCTCGACTCCAGGGAGCAGAGTACTAGTTGCGATCAACCGAGAGCAGCCGCTTTGGCAGTAAAGGGGTGGGCCGAATATGTTTCCGCTGTTTTTGGCGTCAAATCGAAATCTAGCAACCTCTTTCTGAAATTCCGTCTCATTGGATGTATCTCTTGGTGGTATACACTACCATACTACCATCATGTCTCGAGCCTTTCCATCTCTAGGGTCTCTACGACACTCTCTCCGTGAGTAGTCTGATCGGAATCGCAATTTGAGTATCGCTGATAGCTTCGCAGCCCAATTTGGCCAGGCTTCATCGTCGACATCGTCCATCGGAGCATCATGCGTTGCTAGCTCTTCCCGATCGCACTTCCACACCACCGCTCCTGCTGCGGTATGGCCCCCTCCCCCACCTCGCAATCAGACCAGGCAGGAGAGACAGGCGTACCGACTGAAAAAGCGAAAGTTCTACGAAGAGCGTAAATCGTTCAAAGAGCCCGGAATCCCAGACTACGTATTGGGTCATATTGCCCAAGACACGCAATCGCCCATCAAAGTGACCCGAACGGAATTCGCATCGAACCCCTCGGATCAAGGTATCCTGAAGGACACGTGGAAGGATTGTCGATTGGCCAAGATCCTCCTCCACCCTCAAGAAGTTTGGGACCAGCCAGTGCCCAATTACGACCAGGGCGAAATGCCGAAACATCTCGTGCCCGGTCTGAACGAGGATGACAAGCGGATCTTGTTCAAGGTCGTTCCTTATGCCTCGTCGCACCTCGCCCACACGGCCGCCATGTTCGACCCCAACAGCGGTATTCTAGACGGCCTGCATCAGGAGAAATTAAACGAAACAATCACCGCACAGGACAAACAGTCGGAAATGCTGTACAGAATTCTCGATCTCAGAAACGCAGACAGACCCACGATCAACGCTGTCAACAGGCGGCGCATCATCGATGAGTTTGGAGGCGGCACAGATTCCGGTGGCACCATCGTCCAAAGTGAGTGAACATATAGATTCGCAAAGAGGTTATTCGCTGACGCCAAACAGTCGCCCTTCTGACAATGCAGATCAGAGGTCTGAACGAGCACATGCTCGCCCACCCAGCAGATATCCACAACAGGCGGAGAATCAAGATGTTGGTCCAACAACGTGCCAGGATGTGCAAATACCTCAAAAGGTCGCAGCCGAAGCAGTACGACCAGACTCTGGCCGACTGTGGTCTCGACAGGCGGACGGTCGAGGGGGAGTTGGTCTTTGCCTTTTAAGTGTGAGTCGAGCTTTCACCCCTCTTCTGCCTCCTCGAAGCCGCGCTGCATCCCCTCCTCCCCCCTTAATGATGTTTAACATGATTTAATGAGCCTGATCAACTCTCTCGAGAGTTGGTAGATGTCAAACTAAACCCTGAATCCACACCCACCAGAACCTTGTCTACGAGACCAAAGTTCCAACGAGTACATGTTGCTGATACTCTACAATGCTATTCTAGCACGACGAGCACGTTGCCTTCTTCGACATTACCGCCCTTCTTCACTCCGACTTTCTTGACCACTCCGTCCTTGCCCGCCCGTATGTTGATCTCCATCTTCATGCTCTCGAGGACGACACACACTTGGCCGCTCTTGACCTCGTCGCCTTCTTTGACCTTGACGTCGATGACGTTGGCCGGCATCGGGGAGACTAGGTTGTCGGACGATTGGGCCGAGGACGCCATCGACTCTGCTAGCGCAGCTTTGGGTTTGAGCGTGAGGATGTGGTGGGTCGATAATGTGAACACATGCAATTTATTGCCTTGGGGTATGATCGTGCTCTGCATCTTGTTCCCCAAAGCCTCTTTGCCACCGCCGCCGCCACTGCTGACCGAAGTAAACTGGGTTGTCAACTCCGTACCGCCGATCAAGCTTGGTCGAGCAGTGACTTGATATCCGTCATCCCCGCGGACGGTGTATGTGCCATAACCAGAGGACGACACGACCACGGAACCCTGTTCGAATTCGACCTTCTGCTCGTGAGCGGCGCCGAACCGCCTGAAAGGCAAGCTCGACCATGGACCGGCAGTCGAGCTCGCGAGGGATTGTGCCGATTGGGTGGAGAGGTATAATGCCGCTTGGGCCAGTATCTCCGTTGGCACATTGACAGCAGGGAAGAGTTCCTTCTCGTGGGTCTACGCGAGCGAGATTTGTCAGTCCGCTTTCCAAAGCGGGTCACTTGGAAGATTGACATACGGGGATAAAGCTCGTTTTGACGGAACCCTTTGCAAATTCCGGATGACCGGCGACTTGCTTCAAAAACTCCACATTGGTACTTGGTCCAACGACCTGATACTCTCCAAGCGCATTCTTCAACATGGACAAAGCTTCCGCCCTATCCCGCCCATGAACGATCAATTTGGCAATCTAACCCAAGCTGATCAGCGTGATTGCCCTTGAGACCAAAGACCGACTCACCATGGGATCGTAATATGACGATACCTCGTCGCCTTCGACGAAGCCCGTTTCCAACCGGTGTGGCGAGTTGACAGGCGCTCGCGTGTGGATCAACCGTCCAGCGTCGGGTAAGAAGTTCCTGAAATTGACCACCTCGGTCAGAACTGGCAAAATGATGCGCTTGACAGAGGATTCACTCACGACTCTGGCTTCTCGGCATATATCCTCGCCTCGAAGGCGTGACCCATACAGGGGATCTGCTCCTGCTTCATCGGCAACGCATTGCCCGAAGCGATCTCCTCAAGGTCAGCTACAGGGAAGCTGATGAGAATGGCTGCGGCTTGGCTCACCGACAATTGCCATTCAACCAGGTCCACCCCGGTCACCATCTCCGTCACGGGGTGTCTAGCGATATCAACAACATGTAATCTCAACTGGCACTTACTCTACTTGCAGCCGAGTGTTCCTGCGAAAAGGTCTTTGTCAGCGCAAAGGCAGTCTCACTGAATTCAGCACTCACATCTCCATGAAGAAGTATTCGTCGGTCGTGGCGTCCATGATGAACTCGACGGTACCAGCCCCAACGCTAAACGGAAGGTCAATGACCTCCTTCACTCGTTGAGCTGCACTCACTAGTTGACCGCCTTGGCTGCTGCGACTGCCTTGTCCGCAAAGTCCCGTTTGAGCTCCGGACTCAGTCCCGGCGCCGGAGCCTCCTCAATGATCTCTACGCCGGGTCACCCAAGGCCTTCGGTACCACGAGACTGATACACTCACTCTGGTGTCTTCGCTGGACTGAGCAGTCTCGCTCCCATAAAGCGACACAATCACCGAATGTATCCCCAAACACTTGTACCTCGACGTGACGCGGTCGCTCGAGCCATCGCTCCAACAGGACTTCATCGTTGCCAAACGACTTGATGGCTTCTCGTTTCGCTGAAAGCACTTCCTCTTCTAGGTCGTCATGGTTGCGCACTACTCTCATGCCTTTACCGCCTCCTCCGTGGGTTGGCTTGATGAGTAGAGGGTATCCGACTTTCTTGGCGGCTTCCTTGATCGTCGCCATGTCCTGATCCGCGCCATGGTATCCCCTAGCAGAAGTTGCTGTGAGCTTTCGTACAGTCGTAACCAACGCTGGACTCACGGGACACACGGGACGCCTGCCGCGAGCATGATCTCTTTGGATTCTCGCTTCGAGCCCATACTCTTGATAGCCTGCGCTGGGGGACCTATGAAGACCAGTCCTTCCGTTTGTACCCTCTCTGCAAAGATGGGCGACTCGGAGAGGAAACCGTAACCTGGGTGGATGGCCTGCGCTCCGGTTACTTTGGCCACGGCAATGATCCTGTCCATCACTAGCTACTCTGAGTCAGAGGCGCCCCGGATCTTGGAAGACGTGCTTACATAGGACTCTGCGGACGGTGCTGGGCCTATACAATATGCCTCATCGGCCTAAGCTCTATCAGCAAAGAGTAGCCAATGGCTTAACCTAGCCTTGACTGACCATGGCGACGTGCATGCAGTCCTTGTCTGCTTCCGAGTACACGGCGACAGTCTTGACTCCTAGTTTCCTAGCTGTCCGGATGATACGACACGCAATCTCCCCTCTTAGCGTGATTACTGGTCAGCTTTCTCATGGGCAGCCGCGGCCGGTCTTCAGACGATCGAACGTACCTATTGGCAATGAGGATCTTGTCGAAGAGGGGTTTGCCCTGTCCCTCCTCTCCCACTCCGCTAGCGGCGGCCCATAGGCCGCTGGAGGGGACGGCTTGTGGCTGTACCGAGCCCATAGACCGCTGCAGTGTCTGACCATGAGATCTTGAGACCGCGAGAGGCACAGTGGTAGAAGAAGGCCCCAAGGTCGATATGTGGCATACAAGAGTCGCGGACCCTTGTATCGAGCGGGGCTTGGGCAGACGTGCTCGACGAGCGTTGATCGCGAGTGATTTCATGGTGAATGACAGCGTGTGTTGTTGCTTGCGGACGTGCTGATCCCTCAGTGATGACAGAGTGTTGCAAACAGGAGGATGGAAGTCACCACTTAGATGCTGTAGTAGCCATGTAGCCAAGGCATCTCAGAGGTGTCCCACATGTGCAGTGTAGAGTACAGGTCCGCCGTATGCTCGTGACTGACCGTACGTACGGGTATTTCAAACTGCCGGTCAAACCGGCCGGAACTTGCCGGCCAAGCGCTCAGCGCTGTCAGCGCTCATACACGCGCTTGCTTTCGAGCTGCGGTGCTACCGATGTTGTGCGGTCTTCAAGCGGTCTTGAATAGTGTGCCACCATGCAATGCAGATGCTGTTTTGGTACGGGCAGAGCAGCAGGTAGTGCAGCCAGCACGAGACGAAACTGAATCATGCAATTATCTATGACTGTATGTTGACTAAGACTGTAACCTCTGTTCAAGCGCCATCCTTGGCGGCTGACTGGCTCCTGAGCCCTACTTCTGCTGCTTGCTGATCTCGTCGTTGACAGCCGTCTTCAGCTCGGTGATGACCTTCTTCGGGTCGTCGGCGCCGAAGATGGCAGTGCCAGCTACCAGGACGTTGGATCCTGTGATCGGCATATCAGCAGGGTGCCTCCTTAGTGTTCCTCTCGCGCTACCTGGAGAGGGAGCACCTCACTCACCTGCCTGTGCGCACTGGCACGCGTTTCCAGGTCCAACACCACCATCGACCTGGATGTTCTTGCCAGGGAACCTCTCCCTCAACTCCTTGACTTTTTCTAGGCACTCTGGCATGAATTTCTGTCCTCCACGTCCAGGCTTCACCGTCATGACTAGTAGCAGATCCGCCGATTTGCCCAGCGAGTCAGTGATAACAGAAGCAGGCGTTTCGGGTGAGATAGCGAGACCGGCTAGGAGCTTATGCGAATGGATCAAGTCAATGACTTCCTGGTGGTTGTCTGAGGAAGTCAGCTCATAGTCAACCTCGATAGCTACGTGTTCGCGACGCTCTCGACAGCTGTCACGGACTCACCGGCTGCTTCGTAATGGAAGGTATACGATTTACCACCTGCTTTCGCGACTTCCGGCACCCACTGCACACCATTAACCAGGGCCTTCGGAAGGCGGTCACCCTCCACTCACCTTGGCTGGATCCGAGACCATCATATGGCAGTCCATGAAGATATTTGGGACGTTCTTATGCACGCTCTCTAGGACGGGAAAGCCTAATGTGATATTGGGGACGAAGTGCCTGTAGCCGGGGGCGATCAGGACGATCCAGCTCAACCATCACGCTAGCTCTCACCCATCCATCACATCTAAGCGTAGGTCAGCATGGCTACCATCACCATGAGGTATCACGCAGCCACCTACCCATATGCAGCCACTGGGCGCCGTTGTCCATCATTCTCTGACACTCATTGCTAAGGTTGGACAGGTCGCTCTGGAGGTACATTCAGCTCGAGCACGACATTAAGGTAGCGGTAGCTGACTCACTGCCAGGACGGAAGGGGAGATGATGGCTTCAGACATGGCAGATATCAAGTGCAGGGAGTCAGTAGGCTAATCGTCTGGTATTGAGTGGTAGACGCGAGTGATACAGCAAGAAAGAAAAGTCAAGGACGTCTGGAGGAGTACGTCGCGACGTCGACCGTGCATGACGCAGAGAGTGGGGAGAGATCTAGATCTGTTTCCGGCGGAACTTGAATATCACTCATGGACCTTTTAAGCGATTTATCCGAGGATGTTCGCCACCCAAGCGCGTAGAGGGTGTGTTGCTGCTGCTGCTGCTGATGACGGGCTGCTTTGACTGCTATCAATAACGACTGCTACGCACATCCGTAGCATCAAGGTCAGACACTATGGCCGGACCGGTATCCGTAGAGGACATCCTCGCCAAGCAAAAGGCGGAAAAGGAGGCAGCTTCGAAGGTATGTCGCTCATCTCACCTTGAAGCAGTAACTGACATCTTCACTATAGCCAAAGTTCTTGACGAAAGCTGATCGAGCCAAGATCGCCCTTGAGAAGCGCAATGCGGAGATTCAGTCTCAGCAGCAGAAAGAGGAGGCGGAGAAGCGGGAGAGAATAGAGTTTGAGCGTGCTGCCGAGGAGGAAAGGCGGAGGAAGGATGCTGAGCGATATGGCGGCCGGAATGATGGGTATGATCGGTACGCCAGAGGTGGCCCACAGGGGAGATATCAGGATGACAGGTATGGTCGGGGAGGGAGGGATGGGTATGGTCAGCACCAGCAGCAGGGGTACGGTCACGGTCAACAGAATGGCCAGCAGAACGGACAGAATGGACATGGCTCGTACGGTCAAGGTCAGGGTGGACAGCAAGGTGCCCCTTCGGGACCAAGAGGAGGTGCGCCCACTGGACCAAGATCTCAGCAGAACAATCTGTCGACACCCAACAGATCGTCCCCGCTAGCTGGCTCCTCAACGACCGGGAGGAATGGGGATCACTCGCAGCCTACCACGCCGGGAGATGCGGCTCAGCCTACAGCGGCGGAATTGGACGTCATCAGAGCGAGATATCTGGGTGAAAAGCTGGGCGGGAAGAAACCCCGGCTCAGGAAGATGCCCGATAAGAAGATTGTTTTCGATTGGAAAGCCGAGGATGACACTTCTGGCGATCAATCACGGTTCATATCGGAAAACTCGCCCGCGATGCCCGTGGGAGGTATGCTGGGAGGAAGAGTGGTCGGATACGAAAACGGAGCTACGAGTCGCGAGGGTACCCCTGGATCATCAACTACAGCGTGAGTATCCGTGCAGACTCCAAGCCTGAGGAGCTGTTGCGCTGATGTCGATTCCAGATACGCCGATGCGCTGGAGAAACGTCGGGCTGGACGAGGCAACAACGACGAGCGACACTGGTCGGATAAACCCCTGGATGAGATGAAGGAGCGTGATTGGAGAATCTTCAGAGAAGACTTCAGTATTGCTGCCCGTGGTGGACATATACCGGTTCCCCTGCGAAGTTGGAAGGAATCCAATATACCACCTAAGATCCTGGAGATTATCGAAGAGGTCGGATACACCGAGCCAAGTCCGATCCAGAGGCAGGCTATTCCTATTGGAATGCAGAATAGAGATCTGATAGGTATCGCCAAAACAGGTCAGTCCGGGTTGTCAAGGTGACTCAGGCAGTGTTGACTGACTCTACCATAGGTTCCGGTAAAACTGCTGCGTTCGTAATTCCCATGCTCGACTACATCTCCCACCTGCCACCACTGAACGACGAAAATCGACATAAGGGTCCTTATGCGCTGATCATGGCTCCGACACGTGAATTGGCGAATCAGATCGAGAGTGAGACGGCCAAGTTCGCCACGAGGATGGGATATAAGTCCGTCTCTATCATCGGAGGTCGATCGGTTGAAGAGCAGCAATTCGCTCTACGGGACGGTGCCGAGATCATCATTGCCACGCCTGGTCGATTGAAGGACATGATTGACAAGTCGATGATTGTCATGACGCAGTGTCGATACGTGGTCATGGACGAAGCCGACCGAATGGTCGACCTCGGATTCGAAATCGATCTCAACTTCATCCTCGACGCCATGCCCTCGTCTTTCCTGAAGCCCGACTCGATCGAGGCGACAATGGCTGGTCACGAGGAATGGACAGGATGGCGAGTGACGACATTGTTCAGTGCGACAATGCCTCCTGCCGTTCAAAGGCTGTCCATGAAGTATCTCCGGAAACCCGCCACCGTCACCATCGGTACCGCTGGTGAAGCTGTAGACACGGTCGAGCAGAGGGTCGAGTTTATCGGTTCTGAGGAAAAGAAGAAAGCTCGACTCACGGATATCCTCCGCAATGGCGGTTTCGCCCCACCCATCATCATCTTTGTCAACCAGAAAAAGACGGCGGACATGGTTCTCAAATACGTCCACCAGGCCGGATTCTCGGGAACATCCCTCCACTCGGACAAGTCGCAACAGCAGAGAGAGGAGTCGCTGCAATCACTCCGAGATGGCAATACGGCGGTACTCGTCGCCACGGACGTCGCGGGACGAGGTATCGACGTCAGCGATGTCAGTCTGGTTGTCAATTTCGCCATGCCGGACACGATCGAGAAATACGTCCATCGTATTGGAAGAACAGGTCGTGCTGGCAAATTGGGTGTGGCCATTACTTTCCTTTCGGAACAGGATGACGAAGTCATGTTTGACCTCAAAAAGGAGATTGAGAAGTCGCCGATTTCGACAATGAACCAGGAGCTCGCGCGGCACGACGCCGCAAAGACTCGTGTGACGAGGGAGATGAAGAGGAAGAGGGAGGAACTTGATTAGGTGTTCACTTCCATCGGTGATGGAACTTGCTTGGAGTAGAACCCATTCATCTACAACCGTCATGCATCACAATGTCTAAATCCACGCTTCTCAAGCGTGTTGGCTCATCAACCTCTGGACTGTCATCAAAGCTCTGTATCTGACGTCCCCATTCTCGTGCGCCATGAGCTCCATGACTCTGGTCTTTCCTCCCAGGTCTGCTATCGTCCTAGCCAGTATTCAGCACGTCGATTACCGCTCAAGGTGGGACTGTACTCACTGCTTCGACTTGTCTCCGCCGTATTTGACGAACTGGCCAAGATCGTGGGCTGCGACAGCCAGAGCGACGGGGTCGTTGCTCTCTTTCAATACCTCGACTAGCCGCTTGACTGCCTTTCCGCCATTCTCCTGTCCGACCCTCAGACCATTCTCCTTCCAGAACTCTTCCGACTCGTGGACTGGACCCCAGACCAAGTGTCCGCTCTCGACCTCGGAGGCGTACTCGTCAAACGTGGTCAATCCCTCGAGTCGCTTAGACAGCTCGTCCTTCAGGTACTGAAGGTCCTCGGTGATCTCGTCGTCGGACCATTTACGTGATTGTAGAGACTCGACAAATGGTAGTAGTCGACAAGTGAACATCGATGGTAGGTTCTGCTTGGGCGCAATGCTCAACAGGTTCTAAAAGGGTGATCGTCAGTATACACGCGCAATGAGACAGGGATGCCATGACTCACCCGCAAAGTAGCGACAACGACTCGCTGGACCTTCTCTTTGACAGCAGCCTTTGCGACACCGATCAGAATGGCAATGATGTCGTATTTCCTAGACCATTATCAGTAAATATGCTTCGATGAAACAGGCTGATTGTGACCCACTTGTCTAGGCCCTCGGCGGCCATACGCTCAAAGCTGAGTTGCCAGATCGACGTGATCGCCCAATACTGAGCTTGTGGGTTCGGGTTCGATTTCAGAGACTTGATCAGACTAAACAGACTGTCAGCTTGAGCTCCTCCTCTCAAAGCCCGATGAACCCACCCCGAGATGCACTCTCCCTCCTCCCACACAGCCAGTCGGAACTGCTTCTTCCCCAATACCGCCGCGAGCACTTGAGCCGCCACTTCCCAGAGCGGTATCCTAGATCCATTCAACAGACCCTGCAGAGACGCAAGCAATGTACCAGCCAGATTGTACGGGAACGGCTTGTTGTCAGTCCTGCACGCCGGATCAGCAAACGCGTGACAATAGACACATGCCCTTACGCGACTCACGACACGAGCAGACCCAGAATTCTCAAGCTCGCCAACACGACCAACTCCTCTTCCATCCCCAAAACGTTGATCAGAGGTCCGTACGGGTCATCCGGGTGTTCGCTCGTGGCGAGGTTGTGAAACAAAGGAATAGTGGTCGTAGGGTCATTCTGGACCAACATGTCATTGATGGACACGAGGACCGCTTGTACCGTATCCACTCGTTGTAGCTTCCTCAAGAGGTCGATGTATAAGCGAGCATATTGCTGGCCTTGGGTAGCGATGATCTGCGGTCTCTGCTGTACTGGCTGTCGCGGGAAGTTCAGTACCCAGCACAAGTCATCCGTACTCGGATGTGTGGGAGATGCTCACCAGCTTCGACAAGGATTTCAGCAGAGATAGTTCGTCGTTGGACAGCAGCTTGGCTCGTTGATATCCCTGTAAAGCATGGTCAGCCCGACACCTCGCGGCGCTCTCGCGGACCGGCCTCACCTCCCATGGGACTGGCTTTGAGCTGATCTTGTTACATTGATCGTCGAGATACGGCGAGAAGAACGGAGGCGGGATCGCAGTGACGGTCGCGGCCATGATGTTGGGTGCTCCTGCGGTATGCTTGGTCGTCAATATGGATGCAGATCGCTTGTCAACGCTCCAAGCATAGTGCTCATCATCATCGCAGCGCCAACAGCTGGAGGTGATGGTCACAGGCGGCGGGCTCCGGCTGGTCCGGAAAGATAAGATGGGGGGATCAATTAGATCCCGGTGCTCCTCTGTTGCCACTCACCTCGTCTCGAACTCGACAACTGCTCCGACAACGGCGTGATATCGTCGAGAACCTCTTACTTGTCTCTTCTCACACAAAAGAGACTGGGCGACAATGACAACGCCCATCTCATTCACCGTCCGACCTCCCTCGGCACCCAACCGGCCCAGTCCTCTGGGCAATGGGGGCTGGCGGAACGGTCCACCCTCTCGGCGGTTCTTTGAGAATGGGAACGGGGAGGACGATGAGGACGAGGACGGCGGGCCTGGCCGACGTGGTCCCAGAAGCGATAGGCATGATGGATCTGGGAGCAGGGGATCTCAAAGGTGTGTTCACCCTACGACAGGTGACAGAGCGCGAACTGATAGATGTTTCATTGGTAGAGGTGGTAAAGCGGACGAACCGCTGGTTATCCCTTCCCTGCCCAACAGGGACTGGAGACAGAACTCTCAGCGTCGTACCCCGACTTACAGGCCCGATGGACGACAACAACTCCCTGAAGACATGATCACGCACGAGCGCACAGGTGATGGGCCCCAGAAATCCGGTTTGCGCTTCAACACGAAAGAGGAGCCCGACGACGATGTCAAGCCGAAGCTCGAGCAGGACGAAGATGGCGCTACCGCGTCTCTTGCTCCATCTGGGAATGGCGAGGTCAAAGTGAAAGCCGAGCCCGAGGAGCCTCTGACCCTGGAGCAGCAGGCTTTGAGAGCATTATTGGCTGGAGACGATAACAAGGAGTCGGAGGAGGAGCGAGCACAGAGAGAGCTTGTGATTCGCATGGAGGAGAGCAAGGCTTCTGAGGAGGATGCCCTAAAGAGGGATATTGCGGAATTACCCGAGGTATCCACTTTAGAGGATTACGCCTCTGTTCCCGTCTCCGCCTTCGGTCTCGCAATGGCTAGGGGGATGGGCTACAACCCCTCATCGTCGTCGACGTCGACGATACACGAGCCGAAAATGAGGCCTCAGCTGCTCGGTCTGGGTGCAACTGCGATGGACACTACAATCCGACCCACTCACTCCCGCCATGGGAGTACGAAAAAGGACAAGCAAAAGGAACGTGCTGCCAAATCTGGACGAGGCTTTGTGGCGACGAGCCTTCTCGTCAAGAAGGAGAGGGAAGGGTCCGGAACTCCTGGTGTGATCGAATCTTCGAATGGCGGTTCGTCCAGGATCACATCGCGCGGTGTGTCTCCAAGTAGTGAAGGAAGCCGGAGGCGGCGCAGGGAAGATGACGACGTCGACTCTGGTAGAGACGTTAAGAAGGAGCGGAGCGACGATGGCTACAGAGATAGACGGCGGGAGAGGGAGTATGAGACTGAAGAGGAGAGAGCGAGGCGGAAAGCCAAGGAGAGGGAGAGGGAATATGAGACTGAAGAGGAAAGAGCTAGACGTAAGGCAAAAGAGCGGGAGAGGGAGTACGAGACTGAAGAAGAGAGGGCAAAGCGAAAGGCCAGAGAGCGTGAGAGGGAGTATGAGACGGAAGAGGAGCGGGCAAAACGAAAGGCTAGGGAGAGGGAGAGATATGGAAATCCTAATGGAGATCGGGATCGAGATCGTGGGAAGGGTGGCGATGATCGCGAGCGTGGTAGAAGGTGACGTAGCGGATTAGCACATAGGCCAATGGTCGAGGCGCTGTTTGTGATGCAATTCATCTATAGTGTTCTCCAACGAGCATCTATGATAGCCATCTGCTCTAAAAAGCGTTCTGCTTGAGGATCTTGATGGAGCTCTTGCCTCCTTCGAGGAGAGTGTCGAGGCTCTTGGCGAAATCTGTTCCTCCAGCATCAGTGCTTGTACATCTGAGATCGTGCGGAGCCTCTCACCTAGGAAGTATTCGTGTTCGCAGTGTTCTGCAACGATCAGATCAGCTCTTTCATCTGGTTACGGCGATCAATCGTGGGTCTTACTGTTGAACGCAGCTTCATCGGCGTACTAATGCCTAGTCAGTGATTCGACTCTCCGTGTCCGCTTCCATTGCCATCCGTGACTCACCTCCTCCCATATACTGATGTCCTTCGGGTTGGTAGCGCTTTGAGTCGGTACGTAGACTTTGGTTCCTTCCTCATTGGCTAGCGAGTGGTCCCTGATCTTCTTGACGTCTGTCGGGAAACAACTCGTCAGGGCGAGAGGATGCGAGTTTGCAGCTCAAACTCACGGGCGAGTAGGTCGTCGAGCTGACCCTCCTGAGCAGTGAACTGGGCGAGCTGACACAAGCAGATCAGCTTGCTACTTATCGGTTGTTGACTCCATCGGCCGCTCACCACAACGTATCGTGAGGTGTCGACCATACTGTATCGTTTTTGGTAGTGTATTTGTGAAGAGGGTGAGGCTTCGCTTCAGGCGACTCTCGCGGTGCTCTATATACAACAAGCAGACCTTCTAGACGCAAAGTGGATCAATCAGCAGTAGTCTGCTTGACCCACCATCGTCCTCCACCTTTGCTGCGATGAGCTCAGCCTCCACTTCTTCCCGAAATAACCGGAGTCCTTCGGCGCGGTGGTGGTGAGTCACTGGATCACTGGGTCGTCCCGACTCGACGTTGACGTCCAGATGTGCTCTATCTGCACGTCTTGCTCTTAGACTACAGTACACTCTCTCAGATAACAGCCAGCCTCTGCGACCACCATGACTTTCGTCCAAGTGAGTGAAAGCTCAGCTGGAGGAGTAGACCTTTGCTGACTGAGCTTAGTCCGTTATCATTACCTCGAAGCCCGGCAACACTGACAAGATCCTGAAATGTAGGCACAGCTTCCGACTCAGCAGATATCCCAGTCAAGTAGCTGAGATTGTGTAGACTTAACGGACATCAAGACCGAAGCGGAGGAGAAAGAGCCGGGAACACTCAAGTTCCACGCTGCGCAGTCCCTCGATGATGACAACGTGATCTATCTCTGGGAGGAGGTAAGTCTATCAAGTCTACACTTTCTGTGTCCATGCTTATATGACGTAGTATGAGTCGGAAGAAGCTTTGGCTGCTCATAGAGCCGGAAAGGCATACCAGAGTGAGTGGAAGCACTATCGTACCAGCTGCGAGACCTGACTCGTTCGCTTCTTAGCCTTCTTCGCTGTGAGGGATGACTTGATGGCTCATGCTGTCAAGATTCAGAGGTGCCGACCTCTATGATCAAGGTCATGTCCCATGATCTGCATGTTGTATGCGTGAATGGCGAATGGTACAAAGAGGCCCTGCCGGCTTACCAAGTGACCCACATCTCCATGGTCATCACTGATCGTGCAGCTGATCAGTTTCGCCATTTCATACGCCTCATTACTACTCACGCTTCCGCATCGACGTCCAGAAAGCCGTCTCTGACTTCTTACAGAAGTCGAGTAGCCCGGTCACGTTGGTGGTGAGGATCAGATCGTCGTTGGGCAGCTCGACCTCGCCAAACATCGACGAGAGGGAGACTTCGCCCTTGAGGAACTTGCTGAATACATGTGACCTGTCTTGGAATCAGCTGACAACATTAACGTCCCCTCTAGGATTATCTTACCTCAATGGCGACCGCTGGACGTCGAATGGCTCCGGAGGTCGGAACGTCAGAAGAGGGGAATGCGCAGGCTATCATCAGTCTTGCACCGGGTCTTCCGGCTTACCGTGCACACAATCACCTATCCCCGTCGTCAGTCAATCGCTCACCGGCCTGAGCATCTAGCGAATACTGACATGATCTCGGAGACTGCCTGGCTGTGAGGTCACGCCTTGGGTATTGGCAAACACCCTACACTGCGAGAAGACTGACAAGAGCGTTGCCAACATCCGCAAAAGCCCGTCTTCCGATACGAGCGGTATGCGCTAAGTACACCTCATGTTAGCTCTATGGCCACCAGTATCTTGACATGTGAGCTGATTGATGATCGGACTGCAGACATACTACCGTCACCAAAGCGTCAACCTCCAGCATCTCATCAAGATCGGTCCAAAACTCCCTCGAATACGCCCTGAGCGGGATCGACCCACTGGAAGAACAGTCATACGACCATTTCTGGAGTGTATCATTGAGATCGCGGTTCATCGAGGCGATTTGCTCGACGTACTGATCCACTGGGAGGATATTGATCGTCGAGGTCGATTCCGGGAGTAAAAGGCCGAAGTGCTTGGCGGCATGTTCATACACCAGTCTCTCGTCGTCTGCGATGGTCAACTCCAACCTCACCACCGGAGATGTCTGCGACTCTCTCACCGACGACATCGACGCCTAGACCCCTTTTGATCATGCTTCCCGCACTAATGCCGACGCCCAGCCCACTGCTCTCGTCAGTCGTCAGCGACCACTCCTTCTTTCTCGACACATCCCGACGACTTACAGTATCAGTGCCCGACCCTGAGCAGTGTCTGCCTGTTCAACCAACTCATCATCCTCCTCAATCTGCAACTCCGTCATCATGGATATCGTCCTCGCAAGGGAATCTGTCGAGTCGGTCCGGATGGCCAAGACGCCTATTTCCTGCAAGATCGCAGTGGCGAATATCCTGGGCGTTGGGTCAGATGTCATTACACCCACAGAGCCCTGGAACTGCGTTCGACCTACGAATCGCCCAGATCTGTCCTTGTGCCGTTCTGACCGTCGGACACTTGCCTGATCCATCTACCGCCTACGACGGCATCATCCACCCTCAAATACCTATACCCCCCGCTCAAACTCTCCCCTACGACCATGCGGCCGGTATCACCTTTGCCTGATGCCAGGATCCTCACTTGACCTGTGGTATATGGCATGGCGGATCTGGAGAAGATCTGGTGCTGCAGTGCCAGAATGAGGAGTAGAAGGCGAAGCAGTAGGAAAAGCGGGTATGACTGTCTCGGCAGGAGAGAGGTGATTTCGCCGAGTTGCCTCGAGGCGTCTTTCGAGAGCTTCCATCGCTTGGTGACGCTGTGGTGGACCTTGGCGCCGAATGAAGAACTGGAACTGCGGTCCTTGACGAAGAGGGAGAAGAGGGTGAAGAGCATTGACATGAAGAGGATCTGTTCGACCCAAGCGGTCCGCGTCAACTTACGTCCGAACCTCACTGACGGAGAGCGTCGTACTTACAACCTTTTCTGGTCGTACGTCAAGATTTGGTAGGAAGGTCTCGAGCATCACCGACCAGGTCTTCTCGAAGAGGTACACGTGTCCAAGGTAGGAAGCCGCCCTGAAAGCAATACTCATCCCCCTCATTAGTGGCGAAGACGTATGTGTGATCGAATCTGGGAGGAGATGCTCCTTCCTTCTGTATCAGCAATCCAGCCTCATCGTCCAGGCAGCAGATGGCCTCGGAGTAACTCGGACTCACATAGCACAGCACGACGAAACCAATCGTCCCTCCCAGCCAGCCCAGATTGAACAATATCCCGCTGAGGAGATACCCCACGTCCCTCCCCATCCCGCCTAGAAGATATGCGACCCCTCTCCCGCTCACCACAACCATATCGCTCCATAATGCCGCTAGGCATAAACATAATCTCGGACTGAGTCCCTTCCTGACGCCTCGTCCACGCGTGAGGTAGGTGATAGCAATTGTGGCTATCAGGCCCGAGCAGGGGTACATGACCTGAGAGGCCCAAGGGTGGGTAGAGGAGGAGCCGTATAGCGGTCGTAAGAGTACACGGCCTATGTGGACCAAGAGACCTGTCGGGATGGCTAGCAGAAAGGGCAAAAAGTCTGGAAGATACAGTCAGTCTAGTATAATACTGAGTTACTGCGCGGATCACAATGACTTACAGAGTGACAGAGCCCGTACGGCAGTTTGTGCTCGCGTCCTGGGTATGTCTTTCGCTTGGGGCGATTCGCCGACATCAGCACTACGACTGGATCCGGATTTGCGGACTCCATTCGAACTCGGCTCATCCTTACGTCGTCTCTCGGCTCCCAGTTCCGGAGCTGGAGCTGGGGTCGTCGATCTCGATTTCGCCCTGTGTTCCCGAGTAGGCGCCTCATGGTTGTCCTCCCTGCTCTGTGTCTCCCTTCCCGATCCTGAGGCGAAGCCAGGACTTGCGTGTCGACCTGTGCTGCCATCGCGTAGGCTACGATGAGCGATAACCTCATCGGTCCTCACAAGAGGCTTGTCGGTGATATCAGAAAACCCATGAGCTTGATCGGCCGTTCCAAGTTCTGAGCGACCTCGATGATTGCTGAGCCCGGTCCTATCGAGGCGTATGTCTTCTGCTACCATGGCATGATGCTTGACTGAGTTTTCGAACAACTAGGAAACATTCATGTGTTATTGTGTTCTGTAAGATATTCAGCACAAAGGATGTCTAACCATCACACCGTCACCATGTCAAGTCGTCCTCGTCGATCAGTACAGCTCTTGCTCCTTTGTCGTATTAGCCAACTGTACCCTTTCGTCATTCAAAGTCAGCTTGTCAAACTGGTACATTACGTGCCGCGTATAGCATCTTTTCCGCATCACAAGATCGTGTAGATGTACACTAGGGAACAGCACAGGGGGCGCTTCACTCCGTTCCTCGCCGCGCTCACGGCTTCCAGATCCTACAGAGACTCTCCTCTCCTATGACCATTGGACCCATATCCGCCGCTTCACCCTCCATCATCCACTGCCCATCGTTGAGCCAGCTAGTCGTCCTTTGACTACCCTTGATGTCCGCTGGTCCAGCTATGCACACCACCAACTGGCCCGGTCCGTCCGGTCGACAGGGTCTTAGGTATTCTGGGGCAATTTCCTCGACTATGTTTGGATCGTCTAGGGACACGCAGTGTACATTGTTTTCTCCAGGGGTTTGGTCATAGCCGAATCGTTTGCCGTCGTATGCACCTCGCTGGAAGTGACGAGGGTTGCGCGTGCCGATCCGCGTGGAGGGTCCCACTTCCACAATGACGTTTCTAAAGTCGAGCGCCCAGTCGAAGGGGATACCATTGGGATCACTGCTCTGACCTCCGTTCGTGGGAGCACCATATGGCGTCGGAGCGGCTCCATATGGTGTGGGAGCGCCATAAGGCGTTGGCGCGGCGTGAAGGCCAACACCGGGTGTCGGGGCGGATAGCGGAACACCGGGCGTTGGAGCGGCGTACGGCGTAGGCGCGGAGAAGGGTGTTGGCGCACCGTATGGCGTCGGGGCCGAGTATGCATTGGCAGGCGGTTGTGCTGGCGTTGGAGCACTGTAGCCACCAGTTGGCGGTCCACCATAAGGCGTTGGAGCAGAGTATGCGCCGTTCTACAGCGTGTCAGCAAAAACAACTCGGCCATTGCGGAGCACTCACTCTTGACGAGCTGGCCTCAGGCTGGCCGTACCCTGGTGCAGGTGTGCGACCGCCAACGTTGCCGCCGTAGGGATTTGGCGTTTTTCCTCCACCCGCAGCTCCCGCCCAAGCAGGAGTCCGTCCACCATCGCTGTAGCCTGGAGCAGGCGTCTTGCCACCAGCATTACCACCATAAGCAGGAGTCTTGCCTCCACTGGCTCCCCAAGCGGGAGTCTTGCCACCTGAACCAGCCCAGCCGGGGGTCTTGCCGCCTGCACCCCAGCCAGGTGCGGGAGTACGACCTCCAGCTGCAGCGCCATACGGATTGGGCGTCTTGCCTCCACCGCCATATCCGCCCTAGTTTTCATCAGCTCGAGTCCACTCCACTCAGGTCCCACATCACGACCCACAGCATAAGGGTTTGGAGTCTGGCCGAATCGAGGGGCAGGCGTCTTTCCACCGGGATAAGCGGGCGTGGCTCCGCCCTACAACTGGTCAGTAGAGATTCTTCGCGCCGTATTCGACAGAGACTCACTGGTGGACCCATGTTGCCGCCGGAGTAGGGGTTGACATCGTAGCCGCCGGCGGGTTTGCTGCCATAAGCACCTACGCCAGTCTCGAGAGGATACGTGGTACCCGTTTTTGGGCTACAAATCATCAGAACTTGTGGATCAACTCAATGTCATATTGCTCACTCTTTTCGCTTGAGCATGTTCATGTCGATGGTCAAGGTTCTGTTGTTCGTTGCCAATTCCACTCGAGCATTCTGACCGAGAACGTCCTTGATCACACCCATCAGACCCTTGTTCGTGCCCTTGATCACCACGACCAATGTGTTGAGCAACCTGTTCTTGTTGACGGTCGCGGCGGGTGGTGGCATCAGACTCGCTCCACCGTATGGCAGCTGTGCTTGAAGGGCAGGGTTCAACTTGCCGAGATCACTCGTTGCGGATTTGGGCGTGACGAAGATGAGCCCTTGAGCTCTTGCGACGAAGACACCATTGTTCTCCGGCATGTCCCGGTTGTAGAGGAAGATGAACAGAGATCGGAAGATGTTGATGACTTCTCCTTGGCGTTGCTGCGACACTATCAGTCACTGATGTGCATAACAGTCCAATTCGACTCACCTCGCCCTCGGTCTCTTTCATCGCATCTCCAACCTTCATGTCGTTGCCCTGAGCGTCTGATGCCACGGCAAAGTTCTTGTTCTCTCGTCGTGGCGTCACTTGCTGAGGAGTGAGCAGTCTCACAGCACCGTTCTGATCGAGAATCCGCAGCATGCCTCCTTCGATCTTGATTATGACACCGGCTGTCGATGAGCTATCCTATGGTCAGTACATATCTACCGGTGGCATCAGAGAGGACTCACTCCAGCATCACCATGTCATGTTGGTCATACAGCCCACTCTGAGCCGTACTTCCAGCGAGATCGGCAGCTTTTCGGATATCTTTCGAGAACACTTTGATCTGTCGAGGTCAGCCAGGGCCACAAGGTCATTTACACACCTCTTGCTCTCCTTGATCCGACATGAGGGTGACGACATCGCCTTTGACCTCGACGACCATACCGCTAGCGTCCTTGTTCTTCCCGCTGAGCACTTTGACGTGTTCACCAATCTCGAACCTCTTTCTGACGCTTCGCGTGGGGACTTCGACCACCTGTCCGTGGATCTCGCCTCCTTCTGCCTTGACGGCAATCACTTCCGGCGTGGCAGTCACGATCGAACCGAACAGTCCATTCTGCTCTCCCTCGAATACTTCCACCTTGTCGCCAGGGAAGAGGATGGCCGCTGTGATGTTCTTGTTGGCCTCTGCAATCTCGGACAGATCGTGCGAAGCCGTGTTCTGGTCATCTCCGGTGAACCGCGAAATCTCCTCCAAAGTTGGGTTGACATCCTCTGTCGTGATGAGCGTGTGTTTGATGTCTTTGATGCAGAATCCGTCGATAAACTCGTCATTGTCGAAGAAGATGGATCCTCCAGTGCCCTGCTTGACAGCGCCTCGGCCATAGACTTTCTTCACATCGTCATAGTTGAACAGACGCTGAGGTGGTTTGAAACTCGTCGATCCTGCGCCTTTCGCCCCAGCATTACGCTCCTTTCGCTTGTCTCTGGGCGTCAAGTCGATTCGCGGGATGAATTTGACCGCGACGACACCCGAAGTGATCTGATCGACATCGATGACCTGGGCAAGGTCTCCGGCGTATTTGCCTCTCTTCAGTCGAACCCACATGTCAGGACGAATGTTGACATCCTTCTGTTTCAACTTGAGCAGCGGTGCCATTTCTTCAATGGGAACAAGCGTGACCCCTCGGGAGATGAAGACTCCGACGATACCGGCAACAGCCTGGTTGACAGAGGCGGCTTGTCGAGCTTCAACGAAGATCATCCCAGGTAGTGAGTCACGATAGAAAACCGAGACGACGTCGATTGGGTTTGCGTGTAGCTGAACGGAGAAGACTTTTCTGAAAATCGAAGCGGTAATAGCTTGTTCTCGACCGGGCTGGAGATGTCAGCTACTACATTGGTATGATCACGCACCTTCACACGAACGGTCCACAGACTGGGATCGTTGACACCTGGCATGAGCAGACGCTGAGGCACATTGTCCGCATCGGCGTCGTATCTCGCCGCTCTTTCCGTTCTGTGCCTTTCTTTCAAGCCTCGGACGATATCCTGGACATCCTGCTCTTGCTTGTCTCCGTACATCCTGTCGAACCTCCTGTGGGCGGTAGTATCCCTCGCCGCACCCTCTTCAACAGGCTGATCCTCGATGAAACCGGCGACTACAGCTCAGTCAGCTTGCTGCCCGCGTGGAGACGGCCGGACAACGCGTACCGTCCTCATAGTTGTCCTCCTCGTCCTCTTCTTCGTCTTCATCGTCGACTTCGGCTTCAACATCCAAGAATCGATTGATCTTGTTCTTTCTTCTTCGCTGCGAAGCAGTCAGCTTTATCCCTCTGACTGTGATTTACCTTCTTCTTTCTGCCCCCTGGAAAACGATTTAGCTACGGTTATTGCCATGCCTATGACAAGCGCAGCTCACCAGTCGTCTCCACTTCGTCCTCATCTTCATCCTCTTCGTCATCTTCATCATCTTCTTCATCTAAATCCTCGTCCTCATCTTCTCCCGCCGGCTCGTCGTCTTTCGAGTCTTCGGCTGCTTTCGCAGGCAACTCCTCGTCCACGTCAGACTCCTCTACAGAGCGGTCAGCCAAAGTTCAGACCGTCGATTGCTCCTAGACTTACCATCTGGATCTCTCACTCTTGGCTATATCAACAAGTGTCAGTATATTCACCGCCGGACTGACCCTCCTACTGACCCGCTTCTTGCCCGCGTTCGCGACCTCTCGTCCAGTTACGCTCTCAACCTCGCTTTTCGAGCTCTCTGCCGGTGAGCTTGACCTGGAATTGTCGGACATCGTGCACGTCCGCTCCAGATCTGTAGGCAGTGGCGAGATGGGGAAGAAAGATGAACGATTGAGTGTAGGTCGCACTCTATATACTCGAGTTAGTATACGGATCAGCTGGCCGGCCAGGTGGTTAAGCTCGGAGGTAGAGGTGGGATAAAATGCGGAAAAATACCACTTAACTGAATATCCTGTCCCCTTCCCTGGCTGGGTGGCGAACGCGCCTGACTTTGGTGCGACGTTGCCGAGCTACAACTCAGCTTTGGCCCAGCTCATCATTCAGTCCACCACCGCCGCGCTTCAAACGATTGGTACCACATGGAGACGTTGGGATCATGTCAGTCAGAAGGCGAGACGAGAATGTCTTTGAACGCTTAAGAGCTCCGATCGGACACAGCAAGAGAGCCATCAGGGATGAAAATGCCCAGAAGTCGGTCGGTAAAGGCGTTGAAACGAGCCAGAAAGCCAGCACCTCCGCCACAACAAGCGCTGCGCCAAAGACGAATGGTGAGTAAGCTACATGATCACATTCGGTTAGTTTTCTGAGTGTTGGCTTCAGCTTCCAGCTCGAAACCAAGTAACAACATCCGAAGAACCGCCTTGTCTTCAGTCAGTAACAGCACACCTCAACAGCCAAAGTCGACAATCAGTCAAGGCTTGACAGGGAAGGCGAACCCTCAAAGTCAGATCAAGAGGACTGCGCTCTCTTCGAAACCATCGACCGGTGCTCAGCAACTCCATCTCTCCAGCCGAAACGCACTCGTGACACCGGCAAGGAAGCCGAACACCAAGAAGGCACTCAGCGTATACACCCCTGCTATCCCAGATCAGGGTCGACGAGGCGAGAGTGATGCTGTAGAATACATGCCTCCCCGAGCCAAAGGTCAGTCAGGGCGGTCTATTCCTCAGGGGGTCACAGATGCTGATGTGAGAGATATAGAAACACCAGTCAACATTCACGAAGAGCTCGGCCTCAGATCTGGAGCAGATGACGACCTGATCCAGGCTAGGGATACTCCTCCAGACCTGGACTTTGATTTGGCGCCCCTGGAGTCTGATCAGATGTGTGAGCAAGTTTCGGGTACACAGATGGCATCACCATGCTGACTCGCAACAGACGGACCTAACGACGGTCTTACATCTCACTCCCATTCATAGATCACGAATAGACACGATTTTTGTACGATCCACTGCCCGCTAGTTTGTTTATTCTGTTGTCGCTACTGTTGTTAGAAGATGTCAGACCCGACCCGATGTGTTATATTGATGTACATGCATGATTACGACTTTTCTGTGCGGTACACGTCCAACGGCTCAAAGCCTGGTCACTGCGGTATCTCATGTACAGATGGACCATGTCAAAGTGGTGATATTGAGGGTGTATACAAGTCGGTAGGTGTAGGGTCTTTACTCTGTCACCTGAGTGAGAGCGATTCTTCGTTTCTTCTTGGGAGCCTCGGTTTCTCCTCCTTCTCGCTTACTACCCGCGTCGACTCTGGGTACACTCGGCGCTGTGCCAGCGACCGAAGACCCCGACTCGGATTTGGCCCCTCCGAACACTTTGGAACTCTCTCGATCACTCTCGTCGGGCGTGGGTAGCTGCGAGCTGGGCTCAGTACTGCTCGATGCGCTGCTAGGCGGGTGAGCTGGTCCGTGCAGCGAAAATGGGGTTGTTTGCGATGGCGGCAGAGCAATACTTGACGCAACGGAGCCTTCTCTCTCGGACCGGGTGGGAGCTGGCGAATATTGTCGCATGGTGGATACGGCGGGAGAGTGAGGCACTGGTGTGGAAGATGCCGATGGGACGTAATGCGCCGATGGCCCAGAGTGAGACTGGGCTATAGCTGCTAGTTGTCGGTGATGCTGCTGTGTCGGATGCACAGTGCCCAGTTCCGCCATGTCAAACACCACAATCGAGCAGTATCCATCGGAAGACGAGAGCATCAGAGCTTGTCCATCAGGTGACCTATTCAGTGTCAGCATGATTCCTCGCCCTCTTATAGAAGCACCTACCAAGCGACGTCCGTAAAACCAGCATAGTGTAGGCCCTTGAAAATGGCAATGGGTCCAGCTTGCTGGGTGTCGTACAGCAGTACCGAGTCTTGACACGCCACAGCGTACAGGAGTCGATAGGGCAACTGGAATATCGATCCAATCGGCTTTTCCTTTTCCTCCTTGTCCGCCTCCTTCGAGGGCAATGGAGGCGGTGGCATCGAGAGACTGATGTGTACTGGTCCTGTGTCCTCCTTGTCCAGGATAACCTGCTTCGGCTCCGCTTGAGTGGTCGCAGCAGCACCAGTTCTGAGGTCGTAGAACACCGGGGAGAACTTGATCGCGACCGAGGCAGTCTTGTGACCGGGCAAGTGGGCAATTGGAGCTCTGGCCAAGTTGGCTCTCGAGTAGATGTATACCGTCGGTTTACCGTTGTCGACGTTCTTCGGCCTCGGGACCGAAGATGGATCGGCCGACTCGATAGAAAGAGACCGAGTGGAGAGCATAGGCGATCCCTTGAACAGCTGATCCTCGATCTGACCAGCTGGAGTCAGGAGCAGCGAGCCGTCGGGCGAGAATGTCAAACGTCTGAAGAATCTAGTGACCCCCTCCTCGCCGTACAAGCGCTGCATGATAGCGTGGCCAGAGGTCGGTGGTGCTCGGATCGCCGGTAGAGGGGGAATAGGCGAGGGTGATCTGCCAGCACGGCCGGAGAAATGCGAAGCTGAGAGTACTGGCGATGCAGCCGCCTGAGAGCCCGAGAACGATGACCTTCGGGAACCGGGCTTAGTGGAGCTCAGTGGCGGATTCATGGCCGCAGGCTGGGGCTGTGGCGTCGATGGCACCGAAGTGCTAGGTGTCATTGGGGCGGCGGAAGGACCAGTTGTCAAACTAGGCGCCAAGTCGGCGAATTCGGATACGGTGGTGATTACGGAGCCAGTCTCTGACGTTGTGGACGCCCTTCGCACCATATTGGGCCGACTGCCAGATGAAATAGAGGGGGTTCGAGAATGTCGAATTTCCATGCGTGTAGCGCGTGATACTGGATGAACATCGGGCACTCCGTTGCGGAAAGCAAATGTGTTGACGTGGACAGATCTGCAGGGAGTCAGCCAACCTGAACAGACCAACTGATTTGACCTGCCTCACCTGTCTGATGACTGCGTCGCAATGTACTCATTCAACGGGTCCCATGACACTCCCTGGACGTTGTGAGAGTGCTCTCGCAGGGCAAAAACGCATTCGCCTGTATCGATTCAGCTCAAGCTCCGACCTCTGAGCACTCACCAGTGGAGGCCTTCCAGACCGTAGCGGTGTTGTCAGTGGATCCAGCAATGAAGAACTCTCCATCTGGAGACCAGGCGAGGTCGTAGACATGTTTGGTTGTGACTCTGCGAGGGTCAGCGGGAGGCATCTACACCGACTAGAGAATCCACTTACTGCAGCATCTTCTGCAATCTCCAGTGCTCCTTGTCGGGCAGATCCTCCGACGACGTCTCCCCAAATGTCACGCTTGGACGATCAGACGGCACCCAAAGGATGACATTGCCGTCTAGCCAATGTCAGCCGTATACAATCTAAGGTCGCTCGGAAAGAAGAATTCGTCACTCACCATCTCCTGCAGACGCCAATGTCTGACCGTTGGGGCTGAATCTCACGACATTGACCGCAGCAGTATGTTTGGACAGAGTGGCTAGATACTCTGCCCTTGGTGGATGAGCGGGAATCTCTTGTCCCGTGAGTGCGGTGTGCGTGGACGCCGAGGAAGAAGGGATGTTGGGGTGGATCATCCATAGCTACTCAGTGTTAGTGTGATCTTTTTGCAGATGACACTGGTGCGCTAGCGAACTCACTCGGACTTTGGAGTCACCTCCTGCTGTAGCTAATCTATATTGCCTTCCGCCGGCGATCAAGTTCTGAGCTTTATCCTTGCTCTCGTCGTCCTCATTGGTGGGTAAGAGCCTCTTCAGTTGGGCAGCAGGAAGAGGCTGGAAGTCGCAAGAATACACCGCTTGCGTCTCGTGCCATCTATAGAGAAGGTCAACGTCGCATCTAGATCAAGGTGGATATTACTTACGATATCTCGAGCACCCTGGGTCTCATGTTGGATCCCGCTCGAGAGATATTCTATTGAAGGGTGCGAGGCGCAGATATGGTGGACCTCCAAGATATGTGCACTGGCTCCTCAGAGGCCTTTTGTCTCGCTCGCTGTGTATGTGTGACTCTGGGCACACTCTACTGAGCGTATAATATCCGCGAGGTCAAAGGATCACCGTGGAATTGGCAAACCCCGTTCGCAGAGTGTCACCGTCGATCACCACGGGGAAGAAGGCGGTGTGTTGGGAGATAAGCGTTGGAGCGTCAAGCGGGGGTGTTCGTTGAGAGTGTGAGGCTGGGTTGAAAGTGTCAAGTGATGTATGCACTAGAGTCTTCCCACCATCAACCAAGACCTCTCTGCCAGGAGTGCTGGACCTGGGATGCTTCTTCGAGACCCTCTTTTGCCGAGCTTAAAACGCGCTCGGATCCGACGGAAAGCTACAAGGTTGGCTAATACGACGACACTCATGTTGCAGTCCAGTCCAGGCCCTGGACAGCTGCATACACTGACACATGAGGCTACGGAGCTATGCGACCATCGCCCCGCCATCTGCTGGCTCATCCTTCTCCTCCTTCATCCTCCGACCCTTGGACGGTAGACCGGCGTACTTGTCCCTCATCCGCTCATACTTGACCCTCTGTTCTCGTGACACACTCGGCCTCGTCTTCGATGCCGCGAGTTTGAAATGCTCCTCGGTCACCTGATCCACGCCTGCTTCTCCACCCACAACGTCCATGCCATCCATGTTCCTGGCCTGCCTCCTCTCAATCTCCAGATCTGCCCGGAGGGCGGCAGTGGCTGCTTCTCGGACCAAGTTGGCGATATCCGCTCCAGAGAACCCATCACACTTCTCCCCTTCGACGATGAGTTTGATCCCTTCCCAGGCGGCCTCGGCCACCGGAGTCCGTTTGAGATGCGTCTTCAAGATATCGAATCGCTCGGAGGGGGATGGGAGGTCGACGTAGAGTGACTTGTCCAGACGACCGGGACGGATCATGGCTGGGTCGATCATGTCGGGTCTGTTTGTCGCTCCAATCACGTATACGGCCTTTCTCGCGTCAAGACCATCCAGCTCTGTGAGAAGGGTGTTGACGAGTCTGGCAGAAGATTCGGACTGGTTGTCAGCTATGCAACCGCCTGTACACTCACCATCGAATCATCACGACGGGGAACCAGGGCGTCCAGCTCGTCGAAGAAGATGACACACGGAGCGGACGTTCTGGCTCGCGTGAAGATCTGCCTGACGGCCCGCTCACTCTCTCCGACGTACTGGGTCAAAGCGTCAGCCTTGATACGCTTAGTACCTTGCCTCATGACTCACCTTGTTGAGCAGCTCTGGACCCTTTACGCTGATGAAGTTTGCTCTACTCTCGTTTGCAACAGCTTTCGCGAGAAGCGTCTTTCCACATCCCGGCGGTCCCCAAAGCAGAACGCCACTGGGTGCGTCGATACCAAACTTCATGAATCGCTCAGGCCGTCGGATCGGCTCCACAATGGCGTAATGCAGCTCATCCCTGATCGGTTCTAGAGCCCCAACATCCGCCCACGACACGTCTGGAATCGTCGCGAAGCCCTCTCTCTTCGCTGACGGTTGGACGATTTTGAGTGCCGACTCGAAGTCGCTGTTCCGCAGAGGCAGCGCACCGAGCTGATCTGGCGATAAGGGAGGTGGGAAAGCCATGATGAAGCGGGACAGAGGATCGTCCCGGATATCGCTCGATGGGATGTAGTTCGCCGATTCGTCAATGGCCATGCTCTCCATCCCGTCGACTTCCGGCTGGGGAGGCCTTGATGCCATGGCTTCTTCGAAGAAACGTCTGATGGAGATGATCCCTGCTTCAGACGTCAAGGCGTTGAGATCTGCTGCCACGTATCCAGGGGTAGCCTTGGCCAGCTGTCGGAAATCGATGTCGTCGGACAAGCGTAGTTCGGAGCAGAGCCGTCTCAGCATCCTTTGAAAGTCAGCATGTTTTATCGATTTAGATCTCTACTACGACTCACTCTTCGCGAGCTTCCAGACTCGGCACTCCTATCTCAATCTCCCGGTCAAATCGCCCCGCTCGACGCAACGCCGGATCTAGTGAATCGGGTCGATTCGTAGCGCCAATGACAATGACTGTCTCTTTTGAGCTGGCGAGGTCTGAGAGAACGTCAGTGACTGCCAGCTACACTTTGATACCTTCACGCACCATCCATACAGGTCAGAAGCTGGGCAACGATTCTCCTCTCCATCTCCCTTTGGGCGGTTTCTCGCTTTGGCGTGATTGCATCGACTTCATCCAAGAACAGAAGACACGGAGCTAGCTTTTTGGCCTCGTCGAATGTATCCCTCAGAGTCTTCTCTGACTCTCCCGACATTCCAGAGACCACACTTGGGGCAGAGATGTTGATGAACGGCAATCTCAGTGATCCAGCTAGACACTTGACCAGATGTGTCTTTCCTCCTCCTGGCACTCCATGCAGTAAGACTCCACATGGTCGCTTGTGACCGGAAAATGCAAAGACATCTGGGTAAAGTAGTGGCAGCACTACGGCTTCTTGCAAGGCCGCTTTCTGGAGGGCGACTCCTCCTAGCGATTCCAGATCAAGGTCGGGCGGGGCATACTTCGAAGCCAAGGTCGAAGGATCGCCTCGGGGCCTCTTGCGCCGTGTTGGGGCCGCCTGAGCATCCTCCTGACCAGATGATGGTCCAGCTATATTACCAGCTGCATCTGGTGTTGAGGGCAGGGATGGCGAATTGAGTCCTATAGTCCGCTTCACCCGTCGCTTTACGGCTTGTGATGGCGGTGTCGGTATCGGCGTTGAGGATGTCGATGGCGCGGGCGAAACAGCCCATGCGGCCGTGATGGACTGATTGAGAGAGCCGGGGATGGCCATGTTGGGGACGTGCTGAGCTTTAAGCCTTTGCTTCTGCTTGAAGTATGTCAGACACCCTACTCTATGAGCTTGACCTCGCTGGCCATGCTTGCTCGTTCAACTTTTTGTTGATGCTGGCCATCTCCGACGGAAGTCAGCGGAAGATGTCAGTTGCCACCCCGCCCAAAACCTCCAAAAGGGGCGGACAAGTTAAAGTCCTATCCAGACGCGTTCTTGTTTTCTTTTCCGAAGTCATGTCCGATCGATGGACCGGTTGACTCACCTTTCAATCGATTTTGATCGTGTTCCTCTGTCTTCCCCTTGTTCAACTCATTCCAACGATCGTAGTCAACACCTTCAAATTCACCAACTCCACCTAGGAACCAACATAGTATCGCCCTCACGTCTCTGCTATATCACAACATGTCCCAGGAGCAAGATCCATTTGCCGGTGGCGAGGTTGACGAGGATGAAACGCTCATCATGGCACCTCTCCTAGTGGAGAAACTGCAGGTAGGCAGTCGAGCTAGCTCAACCGTGGATGTCTAGCTCATATTCCTATTTGTAGGAAGCTGGCATCTCCTCTTCAGACACCAAGAAACTCAGAGAAGCTGGTTACCACACCGTAGAAGCTGTCGCCTTCACACCCAAAAAACAGCTGTGCACGGTTAAGGGCATCAGCGAAGCCAAAGCGGAGAAGATTCTGGTAGAGGGTGCATCAACAGCTAGATACACTATGAAGGGATTAGCTGACATGGTATTCTCAGCCTGCAAGATGGTACCTATGGGCTTCACCACGGCGACAGAGATTCACTCCAGGCGATCGGAGCTGGTCCACATATCGACGGGTTCGACAGGTCTGGATACCATCCTGGGAGGTCAGTCTCAGCTAGTCACACGGTTGTGGTACATGGAGCTGATTTAATGCTATAGGTGGAATAGAGACTGGCGCTATCACCGAGCTCTTTGGTAGGCTAATTGATCATTCTGCCCGACGTCATTGACATGCGGAACAGGTGAATTTCGTACTGGTAAATCCCAGATATGCCACACTCTCGCCGTTACATGTCAGGTGAGCTATGTGATCCAGTAGTCGGCGGGCTCGGCTCATACTTCGCAGCTGCCCGTATCGATGGGAGGAGGTGAAGGCAAATGCCTATACATCGATACAGAAGGCACATTCCGACCCGTCAGAATGTTAGCTGTCGCCGAGCGATATGGTCTGAACGGAGAGGAGGTGCTCGACAACATCGCGTATGCGAGAGCATACAATGCGGACCATCAATTGCAACTCCTGGTGCAAGCTAGTGCAATGATGGCGGAGTCCAGGTCAGTTGCAAGCACATCTGCTGCTGGACCCAACTGACAAACCCTAGATTCTCGCTGCTCATCGTCGACTCGTGTACATCCCTATACAGGACAGACTTCTCCGGAAGAGGAGAGCTGTCCGCGAGACAAACGCATCTGGCAAAGTTCCTGCGTACGCTTATGAGATTAGCAGACGAGGTGAGTTCTTGCCTCGGTGATAATGATCTGCTGCTGATCTGGCGTAGTTCGGAGTAGCGGTGGTCGTGACAAATCAGGTCGTGGCTCAAGTGGACGGTGGACAATTCGCTGGAGCCGACGCAAAGAAGCCAATGTGGGTCGCACTTGCGCTGAGCATATTCTGACATATCTCAGTGGTGGAAACATTATGGCACACGCCTCGACGACCCGTCTCTCGCTGCGGAAGGGTCGAGGAGCATCTCGAGTGTGCAAGATCGTCGACAGTCCGTGTCTGCCAGAGGCTGAGGCAATCTTCGCGATCAAGTGAGCTCTTCTCCGCTTCGGGAATGATGACAAGCTGACATTGAGTCTAGTGCCAATGGTATTGGTGAGCCTGAGGAGCTCAAAGTCGATTAAGCTCTGCTGCGATGTGTTGTCTGATGTGCTCTCAATTGTACTTGTCTCGTTGTACTCCCTAGACATGCATGGTATCCCAGGCCAACGTGTATCTTTTCTCGCCATCTAGAACTGGGCATAGGCGAGAACAGTTGTATCACTGAGAGTCCCAGTCAAGTAGCCTCCAGTGATACTTTCTAGCTAGCGGACCTGGGAGCAACCTGGGAGCCACGAGGTGGTGTGACAGCTTGAACTGAGGCGTCAAAAGTTTGATCCCGTCCGACGCGACCTTAACTTAGCTCTGCGCCGACATCTCGACTTTGCGTGATGCGATAAGACGACCTGCTAGCAGTACGCCTCGACGAGTCTCACACGCTTTGAGGCGCATTGTCCATAGTCCAGTCCACGACGGCTCACTTGGCTCAGGAGGACAGAAGGAAAGTTGGGATTCAGGATGAAGCCTGCTTCGTCGCTGCCTTTGACGCGGCGATTACCTTCGGCGGGGTCACTGCTCGTCGGTATTTTGGTCGGATTGGTAGTGGCTACGGTGAGTCACCTGCTGGTGACTAGGATGAGCAATCCAGCTGACAACCTCGATCCATAGCTACTACGGAGTGGAGGAAGTGTGAGTTCTTGCTGTGTGCATGGAGAGTGATGGAGCTGATCCCCAATAGAGCAAAGACGAAGGATGGAGGGGTACGGGATCGAACAAGCTGCGTTCTGGAGCTATCCAAGGCTCGTCACGACTATCGCGCTCTCAGGTGACTTTGCCTTCGTTATCGCAACGACTGCACATCCTCCAGCTACTCGGCACGCTTTCCGCCCACCACACTACGGAATGCACGAAACACACCCAGGACCTGTACGCTGAACAGGTGCACGAGCGATACGCCCCTCTTGTCGGCCACAAGAGATCATGGCACAGCTCCGGATCTTTCCTAGCGAGACTGCTGGGCAAATCGAAAGACGCACAACAGCTCGACAATGGCTCTGCCTCTGGCGGAAGACGAGAGAGCATCAGGAGAGACCTTCAAGAACAGCAACATAAATACTTCTTCGCCATCAACTTGTACAACTCGTTCGACGTCATCCCTGACATTTTCGCTACCCTATTCCGAACTGCCTCTGTGCTCGGGTACCACAATGTCTTTGTGTCGATCTACGAGAACGGATCGAACGACCAGACCAAAGCCCTGCTGAGGATATTCGACGCTTTGGCCCGAACCGTTGGTCTCCGAGTTATCATCAGGACGTCAATGAGAACAAGAGGAGCATTCAACCACCGAATTGAATATCTGGCAGAGGTCCGAAATGCCGCCATGGTCCCCCTCCACGAGTTGAGAGACAACGAGAACGAGGTGTTTGATTCTATCGTCTTCATGAACGACATTCTGCCTTGCGTGGACGATCTGCTTGAACTCATCTGGCAGAGCAGAAGGCAGAACGCTGGTATTACTTGCGCTGCCGATTACATGTACCACGATGATATCGGGTGAGTGAATCTGGAGACAATGCGGAGCACAGCTGATATCCCTCTAGAGCTCCCGTCTTCTACGACAATTGGTAAGTCCATCGCATCATGAGAAAGGCTGTTCGCTGACAACGACCAGGGTCGCGCGAGATATCAACGGTACCGCACTGGAGAACGCGCCCTTTGAGCAGGTCTTCCACCACAAGGACTCCAACTCTCGATTCCAGAGACACCTCCCGATCCAAGGTGAGTACTAGCGTTCGGACCTTGCTGACGTCAGTTCAATCGTGCTGGAATGGTGTGGCTGTGCTCGATCCTGCGCCGTTCTACGCTCCACCCCACGTCAAGTTTAGGATGGCTCGACTGCCCGAGGGCGAGTGTTCCGCTTCAGAATGCTCGCTCATCTGCAGTGAGTAGTCTATATAGATCACCGTCATTACGAGACACTCGTTGATGTGCTCAGATGACTACTGGAATGCGGGATACGGACGAATCATCATGGTGCCCAGAGTCAAGCTCGCCTACGACAAGGTGAGTCCACAAACGTGATACCGCTGGACCATCAATTGACTCTCTATACAGAAAGTCTACGATATCATTCATCCGGAAAGGCGGAATCTTACCGCCATCCGAGGCTACAAGCGTATCGGCGGACTTCCTGACGACCCAAGAACCGATCCCCAGGATAGGAGTTGGTACGGCCCGCACGACCGCCTGTTCACAGAGGAAGAGAGCGAGGAAATGACAATGCAGGTCGGACCCGAGTTCGGTGAGTCGCCCAAGAATAAGACACAAAAGGTCTATTGCTGACCTCGAGCAGTTTGGTGTTGGGGTTGGGACGGAGCAGGAGATTTGGACGGACCTGATGTGGACCCCATCTGGGAGCCAATGAACCCGAAGGGGTACTCGGAGGACTCTATCAAGATCAAACACTACAGAAACATTCCTGGGATTTAGGTGCTTCTGATTTTACAACTAGACGATATGCATGGATCTGATACGCCTGTCTCGACGCACTGCCTGAGAAGCATGGGAGTAGCAAAAGCAAAGAACTCCTCAACGGTACAGGTCGAGGATGCAGTGACAGCCGCCCTTGGCGGTAGCGGCAAAAACTTGGATCTGCAGGGATTTGAACCCTGGACCTTCAGCATGCTGCATGTCAATGATGCAAAGCAGACTATCTAAACCCCTGATATACAAACCCGATCAGAGTTTTTGAGCTTTTTGACGATCTATGAACACAAACAGGCTGCACAGTAGCTCATCTGGTTCCGCTCCTTGCATCGTCGTGAATTCGAACGGCTGCTTGTGTTTCTCTCGTGAGGTCGCATATTCTTTCAATCTCCTTCAACCAGGATTCCCTCCTGCTCAGCTGCTCTCCAAGATGTCGAAGCGAGACGCTCGAGATAGAGCGCCGCGTGTGAAGAATCGTGCCCCAGCGGCGGTTCAGGTGAGCTGCCGTGTCGCCTGTCGAAATAGCAAACAGCAGCTAATACATTTGGTCAGATCACCTCTGAGCAACTCCTTCGAGAGGCGCAGGAGCGACAGGAGCCTCAGTTTAAGGCCCCAAAACAGCGAATCACGGACATCGAGGAACTGAGAGAGTTTCAAGGTCGGACGCGAACAGAGTATGAAGGGCGAATTCGGTATTCAAGAGACAGTATCACCAGTGAGTAAATCACCGATATCATTGGGTGTGTAAGTTCGCTGACGCGGTGGTTTGTAGCGTGGATCAAGTATGCGCAGTGGGAAGCTGGACAGAATGAGTTTGATCGGGCTCGATCGGTGTTTGAGCGTGCATTGGATGTGGACCCCCGTTCCACCGAGATTTGGATCAAGTATACCGACATGGAGTTGAAAGCGAGGAACATCAACCACGCTAGAAACTTGTTCGACCGAGGAATCACCCTTCTCCCCCGAGTAGACGCCGTGAGTCAGCCGTGCCGACGTCGCAGGATGGTGCTGATGGAGACGATAGCTTTGGTACAAATACGTCTACCTTGAGGAGCTGCTGTTGAACATTGCGGGAGCTCGACAAATCTTCGAAAGATGGATGCAGTGGGAACCCAATGACAAAGCGTGGCAAAGCTACATCAAGCTAGAGGAGAGGTACAACGAGCTGGATAGAGCTTCGCAGATTTACGAGAGGTGGATTGGATGTCGGCCTATACCCAAAAACTGGACGACGTGGGCGAAATTCGAGGAGGACAGGAGTCGTCCGGGTGAGTACTGTCATCGCTGTGTAGATCTGCGTCGGCTGAACATCTCTGTAGACAAAGCTAGAGAGGTGTTCCAAACAGCACTTGAATTCTTTGGTGATGAGGAGGAACAAGTGGAAAAGGCACAAGCTGTCTTCTCGGCCTTTGCCAGAATGGAGACTAGGTTGAGGGAATTCGAGCGAGCCAGAGTCATCTACAAGGTGAGCTACACGAAATCCGCTATGGCGATTAGCTGCTGACCATAGTAGTTTGCTTTGGCACGTCTGCCAAGATCGAAATCCGCTTCTTGTACGTATAAACTTGCGATGCTCGTCTGCCAATACTGATTCCTCTACAGTGTACGCCGCGTACACCAAGTTCGAGAAGCAGCGTGAGTAACGCAAAGCCAGGACCTACATGGCAACATACCGCTGATGACCTGTAGATGGAGATCGGGCTGGCGTCGAGCTTACCGTCTTGGGCAAACGTCGTATTCAGTACGAAGAGGAACTCGCATACGATGGTACCAACTATGACGCCTGGTTCTCGCTCGCTCGACTTGAAGAGGACGCCTATCGCGCCGACAAGGAGGATGGCGAGGATGCGGACCCAGCCAGAGTCCGAGAAGTGTACGAAAGAGCTGTTGCCAATGTGCCTCCCGCCACGGAAAAGCGATACTGGAGGCGATACATCTACCTCTGGCTCCAATACGCGGCGTTCGAGGAGATCGACACGAAGGACTTTGAGCGCACGAGAGACGTTTACAAAGCTGCCATCAAGCTTGTTCCCCACAGATCTTTCACTTTCGCCAAGGTGAGCTGATACGCCCGCACCCGCCGACTTAAGCTGACACAGTACAGCTCTGGCTGTCGTATGCGTACTTCGAGATCAGACGCCTAGATGTCAATGCGGCCCGAAAGGTGCTCGGAGCTGGAATCGGAATGTGCCCCAAGCCCAAGCTGTTCACAGGGTACATCGAGCTTGAAATGAGATTGAGAGAGTTCGACCGAGTTCGAATGCTCTACGAGAAGTTCTTGACGGTGAGTACTCAGTCTGAATCGTGTGCTGACTTGTAGTATGATCCATCTTTGAGCTCGGCCTGGATCCAGTGGACGCAAGTGGAGAGCGCGGTCGAGGACTTTGAGCGAGTGCGAGCGATCTTCGAGCTCGCCGTGCAGCAGAGTCTCGACATGCCCGAGATCGTCTGGAAGGTGAGCGACTGGCCCAGCTCAGCGCAGGAATACACGCTGATCAGAAGCAGGCGTACATCGACTTTGAGGCGGGCGAAGGCGAGAGAGAGCGAGCTCGACAGCTTTACGAGCGACTACTGGAGCGAACATCGCACGTCAAGGTGTGTGCAAGAACTGCGAGCTGGGACAATGTGCTGATACATCTGTCAGGTTTACATCTCGTACGCGCTCATGGAGGTGTCTGTGCTCGGCGGGGGCGAGGACGAGGATGGCAACGAGATCGAGGGCGAGGCTGGCGACGCGGACATGGCGAGAGGTATCTTCCTTCGAGGATACAAAGACCTGCGAGCCAGAGAGGAGAAGGAAGACGTGAGTTCCGCGCTGGTATAACTCATACGGCATATACTGACCTTTCATAGCGGGCACTATTGCTGGAGGCGTGGAAGTCGTTCGAAGAGCAGCACGGCACGGAAGAGGACCAGGCCAAGGTCCAAGAGATGATGCCGACCACGAGGAAGAGATGGCGAAAGGCCGAGGACGGCTCTGGCGAGCTGGAAGAATGTGAGTGTGCAGTCAGGTCATGATTGGACAATGCTAAGCCGTCGATCGTAGACTGGGACCTTGCGTTCCCCGACGACGAAAGGGAAGCCAATCCCGCTTCGTACAACTTCTTCAAGGCCGCTCAAGAATGGGCCGCTCAGCGCAATGCCGGCGGTGGTCTCAGCTACGACATGCCCGACTCTGATTCCGACGACGATGACGATGATGACGACGCAGAGGCAGGAGAGGGCGCTGGGGATGCGGAAGCGATGGATCAAGACGATTAAAGATGCATGTAATTCTGGACAACAAACATGCCTCGGACCTATGGATACAGTACTAATCCGCTGATGAGAAATTGGTGCTCATCCCCGCCAGATCTGGAAGTATCCGGGGGTATAAGTCTTACTCCACCGACAAAGCTCGACTACGTGCTCGTCACCCTCGTAACGACGATTGATCTCGTATACCCTGTTGCCAGACCCGATCTGCTCCAAGGCCGGCATGATCCTTGCGAGATCGGTCATGTCGTCGATATCGGGTCCCCAGCGTTCTGGCGCATTGACATGCAGGATCTTGAGGCCACTTCCCCGAAGAGCTTTGCACTCGAGTACAGTGTTTCTGCCGTTGACACTGATGTAGAGCTCTTCCAGCTCAGAAGACTGGCTGAGCAGGGACTCGAGATTGGTGGTGCCGATGAAGAGATTGAGAATGGACAGTCGCTTCAAATTGGCCAACTCGACCTGCTGGGAGAGATGGTCTAGACCGCCCTGAGGCAGGAAGGCTCTGTCGCCAGACAAGGTGAGGAACAGCGAAGTCAGACATGGAATCTCCCTCGGCAAGACCGGGAGATCCGCGACTGTGAGGTGTGGATGTTGAGGCGTGCGGTGAGGGGACGCGAACGACAAGGATAGAGTGTGTAAGGATGGTAGCGATGGAGAACCTGAGAGATCACGAAGGTCCTGCGTAACGTGAGCTCTGGCGACTGTGGTGGATTGACTGTAGACTTACGTTGTGTGTCGTGGCGTCCAGGCTGAGTTCTTCAAGATCCTCGGATTGCCTCAAAATGTCGAATACACCGTTGCGGGTGACTCTTGTGCAGCCCCATAGCGTCAGTCGCCTCAACGCCCTCAGGTGGAGCGCCATTTCTTTCAACATCCTATCGTCGACCAAGGGCGAGCTCTAGAGCAGCGTCAGCATGTCAGATCCTGTAGCCATGTTCGTCACTCACCCTCGCCACTATAGCCAAGCCTCTCAATCCGCCGACGGTCCTCGAGTCTAGATCCCGGACGACCTTGACCAGCGAAGCGCCAAAGTCAGAGTCAGGCATCATAACCCGCAAATCGTCCAAACTAGTCGATTTGCCGAGTAACGTTGGAGTGTAATACCGGTGCGAGTGGCCAGAGATTTCGAGTGTTCTCAGCCGCTTGAGCGAGACCATTCGCTCCACCAGCGGAGGATTCAGACTCTTGTCCCGCTACACGAAGAGATCAGCAGTTGAGACGTGGGACTGAGTGATCACTCACGGTCCAAACTAGATGTTCGAGATTGGTCATGTGCTCTACTGCCGACTGGACTTGCTCGTCCAGCTCATAACGCTGGGTGTCGCGGATGGCCAAGGGAAAGAATCGGACGTCTAGGTCATGAGCGCTACTCATCACTACGGGACCTACCTAGCGTCTTGACCAACTTGCAGAGCTCGGGCTGATCTTTCAGCGTTCTGAACAGTAGATCCAGCTGTATCTCATCAGCTCGCATCTTTACACTGTCCCTCAGCCCCGCAACGAAGGCCTTACCTTGTCATGACATTGTGCTTCCCCTACGTTGAATCAGCTGTCGCTCGGCAGCTCTCGCTGAGACGACACTCACAAGGCCTTATCCATATACTAGCATACATCTGCTTCCTGGCTATGCCCAAAAACTCCTGGTTGACTCTGGCAATGGTGGCCAACTCTGCAGGGCGGTCGAACCATTTCAGGACCTGTGGCACTAGCTCCGGGTACTCAAACAGTCCCGCCAGAGGCGAGACCTCAACTCCAGCGTCCATCGCTTTAGGCAGTGGGTATACACGAGACTTGCGAGGAGGTGAAGGTGCTCTTGTGGAAGGACCGGCTTGAGATGATTTCCTCCAGTTGGATGCACGGTCAAACATCGCGTCCAGCCTAAGAGGCTGTAGTCGGCGACCGTCATCCAGCCTGATTGACCTCAGGTCGTCCGGGAGACCATCCGAGAGTACTGTGTGATCCATCACCGCTGTGGACCCGGACGGTGATGAGTCAAGAGCGGGTACAGTGGTCCATGGATTGGGCGATGCAAGGTGGGCCTAGAAAGTGGAGGTCTAAAGATCCACTTAGTAGCGGAATCAAAATTCGGGAGACTCGAAAACGTCCATCGATAGCCTTGCGATGGTACAAGCTGTAACTTCGTTGAGGTTGTCAGAGAGACCAACACTCGGAGCCTAGCACAACATGCTCTCCGCCTTCCTCGCTCCGAGGGCACGAGCACTAGCTGCCTCCTCGTCATCGGTGTGCAACGAGTTCAGACAGCAGCTGTTCCCTCAGGGATCCAGTGAGTATCGCTCTCCTCTTTGCATGTTTCCAGAACTCGAGCTAAACTGTTGTAGCATCGTATGTCCAGATTCGAACGTCGACGAAGAGGGGTGGTGGTACATCTAGGAACGGACGTGATTCAGCAGGTCGAAGACTCGGTGTGAAGAAATTCGGGGGTGAGTCGAGCGTTTCAACATGTCCTCCCCAGGATCCTCTGCAGCACTTTTAGCGGTCGTCATTATGCGTTGGGTACACTGCTGACCTATTCAAATAGACGAATATGTGCTCCCAGGGCAGATCATTGTCCGACAAAGAGGTACCAAGTTCCACGCTGGACAGCATATCGGCATGGGCAGGGATCATACTCTATATGCCCTCGAACCGGGATACCTAAAATTCTACATCTCCGAATACGCATTCCCCCACCAGACACCACCACGTATGCTCAGTCAATCACTTAGAGAAGTTGCCAAACCGGGTACGATCGACAATGGAGATCGACCGATAAAGCGAGCTGGAAGCAGCAAGTCGTGGCCAGATGTTAATATGCCAAGAGGCATGAGACGATTCGTCGGGATTGTGAGGGACAAGGCGGATGTGCTGCCCAGAGATGAGAGACAAGAGGGAAGAGAAAGGCGGTTCTGGGGCGTCAACACCAGAGCTTCGGAGGCGGATGACACGCTTCCATTCTAGGCGTCTAGGACATGGATCACCTGTATGCATATATCACGATCACGCGAGTCGGCTATCTCTAGTCTGATGTTGTCCTTGCCTATTCAAGCACGTCTAACAGCTTACGAAAGATGACATGTTGACCGGGCACGCCAGTCGAGAAAGCTCAAGCACAGCTACTTGGAGGTCGAAGACTGGATGCATATGGAAAATCGCCATCTACAGCATGATTGTGTTGACACTTGACAGGACATGTGAACGTGGCGGCAGTGCCAGATAGTTATAGCAGAGATCGTGTCATCGATAGTGAGTAGGCGTATGTATCGAAGTCTGGTCGTGCGCGGTAGTATATCAGCTCGCAGTGAGGACCAGCGCTCTCCCGGCAGCCATTACCCTCACGCTGTTGCGGCGATGCGCCAACTCCAGCTGACATGTGCGAGACGCTGAGTTCCAAGTTCAGGTGAAGACCGTGAGACCAGAGTCGATGAAGAAGTCAAAGAGACAATACAGCCGCGCGACAGTGCCAGACAGCCTAGCTGAAGTGCTGAGAGTCGTAGGCCGGTAGGACAGACCTGAATCACCTGATGCTGATGACCTGCTCGTCTCCGCATCCATGCTCATGCTCATGCTCGTGCTCGTGAAAATCTGCATCGCCATGGTACAAACCTCCCTGACATACGCAGAGAAGCTTAAGCCTCCTGAGCACGTGCTCGTCTCCTCTGGTCTCGCTCCTCGGCAATGGAAAGCTTGACACCCTTTCCTTTTGGTAGGGAGACCTGGGCCTTGGCACCCTCACCGATAACGAAAATGTTGGAGATTCTAAGAGAGAGCACAGTCAGTACGTGTCTGTGTAATGGAACAAGGGGTGTACTCACCGGGTAGCGAAAGTCCTGTCGAGGACATCTCTAACGTGGACAATGTCGAAACCACCCAAATGCCTCTCCTTGTGGACGATGACACCGGATCGTCCCATGTTTCGTCCTCCGGTGATCATGACAACGTTTCCAGGCTCGAATTTGATGTGCTCGGTGATTTTGTTCTGGACAAAGTCAAACTTGACAGTGTCGTTGACTTTGATAGCTGGGTCGGGGTATCGGATGGTTCGGCCGTCGTGGGTGACGACGTATGGGACACCCTTGGCACCGAGCTGGTGTTTTCGGACCTTGCACAGCTTGAATGTGGCCTCTTCTGGGGAGATTCGGTGGATGGTGAATCGGCCCTTGACGTCGTAGAGCAGTCGGAAGTGCTCTCCGGATCGCTCAATGGTGATGACATCTAGCATCAGAGGTCAGCCCCTACTTCCGTGCTCGCAGTCTCCTGTTCTCCACGCACCCATGAATCCAGCTGGGTAAGTCTCGTCGGTTCGGACCTTTCCGTCGACTTTGATGAGTCGCTGCTTGACGATCGAAGTAACCTCTCGTCCGGTGAGGGCGTACTTCAGTCGGTTTCGCAGGAACACAGTCAGGGGAAGCGACTCCCTAAGCTTGTGAGGACCTGGGGATGGCTTGGGGGCCTGCAATGATTGTCAGTCTCTCTGCTGAAGTTAATACCATTAATGCTACTCACGTATGTTCCGCCAAGCTTGTCCAACATCCATGATGAAGGAGCTGCCAATCGCTTGAGATGCTTTTTTGGTCCTCGTCCCTGCAGTAGAGGTCAGTGGATGTTCCTCGGTCGTCGGTCCCATCTGCCAATTCTCCATCATGAAATTCTTCTTCGTCCGATGTCTTCCTCGCGGTGCATCTGCTTTCCTCCTCTCAATACTCCTGGGCAGTCCCACCCTTATCTCCTGATGCTGGCGGTGGATGAAATGTCGGCTAGACTCACCATTTTGCTTGATGTACAGAATCAGTAGCAAATGTCGAAATCACTTGACCCAAATGTACCAACCAGCCAGCGAGCACCGCCAACGACCGTCACTCGCCCTTGCCAACTCTGAGCATAAATCGGTGTTATAGCTCAAAACACCGACAAAAAGCGTGTGGCGCCGCGTGAAAGATGCACCCAAGCCGGGTGGCCAAAATTAACGCCGACGCTGGCGGACGCTTAAATCCGAACCTACCGCGGCGCGTCTAGCTCATGTCGCGTCCAGGCATTTAGGACATGCATGACGTGGCTGCCTTGTCGATCTTCTTCACAATTGCATTTTGGTCTAATGTCAGTCGTCACCTTCAAACTATGGACAGCGGCAGGACTCCCATCCTCCATTATGGTGCCCACTCCTCAACAACATCGTAAAAGGCTTTCGCGAACCGAATCTGCACCTCTCGACTGCTCTCCGTCTGATCGGGGATCAAATCAGCTTCTTCTGCATCCTATAGAATCCGCCTGCACGGATAACTTACCTCTGTAGGCGGCATGCCCCTGATCAGAAGGTATCGTCGGCCGGCTGAAGACAGCTCAGCGAAACCCATCGTGTCTGATACTACGACTTCACTCACCCATCAAGTCGGCACTAGGCTCGCCGTCCAAAACAGAGTGCTTCGACCCAAAGACTGCTCCTCCGGCCTCCATCACTATGCAGATACCCGCCTGCCCAGATTGTCAGCTAAGTTCAGTGTACGAATGAATACACTTACGCAGACATCCCATGGCCAGCACTGATGTGTAGATCACCTATTCAGCTGATGTTCACTGAGGGTCTACCGATTACGCACCGAGATCTCCCAGTACATGTCTGTACCGCCAGAAGCGACGTAGGAGATGTTCATGGCGGCGGATCCCAGACTCCGGAGGGAATGACACATGACACCGCCTTGATCGGGGTGTCCCGTCAATTTACGGAATGACTCCATTCGGGCCGGGTGAGCGGGAGGCTCTCGTGTTGCTCCAAACTCGGCACATATACTGCGCTTGTCAGCGATAGTTGAGGCTGACAACAAGATTGGTGCTTACAGTGCTGAGCCTAGGGATTTGAGCGGAAGGGGCTTTCCGGTGATGGGAAGCTTCTGTTTTTGGTTCAGGTACGCTCCCCTACCCTTGGCGGCCGAGTACTGATGACATGATCAGTGAGTATAAGCAGGTCGTACTGTACTTGACTCACCATCTGGTCGAGGAAGGGATTGTAGATGACTCCAACGACAGGCACACCGCCGACGGCCAGTCCAATCGACGTCGCAACCATCGGGAAGCCATGGATCTAAGTAGCATAAGCTACTGGCCAAGAGGTGGTCACTGACGAAGTTGGTCGTGCCATCGATCGGACTTGCAGCATGTCAGTCCATGGTCATTTGTGCAATGCAGGCAAGACTCACTCCACGATCCAGGTAGGCTCATCAGTGATGTTGAATGGGCCTCCTTTGTACGTCTCTTCCCCGATGCTATATACATGAGCCGATGAGCCGAGCTAGGTTTAAAATAAATGACCACTCACAACTTGTGGTCTGGGTAGGTCTTGAGGATCTTCTCCGTGATGAAAGCTTCCACCGCTTGGTCCACCTCCGTGACCAGCTGACCCTTGGTTCAGCACGTGTGTCCCTTCTGAGATGGGCATCAACTGAGCTCACATCGACCGAGTTCATCTTTTCGTCATTCTGGGCGCCTGAAGCGAATCTCTTTGCCTGGCCTTGTCTGATCATCTCCCCGGCCTGAGCGATTGAAAGGGTCAGTATGAACGGGCGAGAACGTGGCGGGGGCGTACCTCTTGGGCTAGCTTGATGGTGAACGCCAGAACGGCGTCGAGGTCTAGTTCCGCGGACATGATCCTGCAGTATTCGAGTAGCGGGCAGTGTTTGCTGAGTTCACGCGAGGAGCACTACTGTAGTAAATAATCTCTAGAGCTCGACTGAAGCTGTTCGACAACAACACACAGATGCGGTTCTGCGACAAGTTGGCGACAAGTTCTGCGACGATGTCATCGGATCGTCGGACGGTCGGACATCCGCGAAGTCGGCCTCCACCTGATGCCACGTGGGATCTGAAGCAGGCTGCGCTCTCGCCAGGCGGACGACATGTTGGTCTGCCCTGGAACGTTCCTCTCTCGAGGTGGCATACCCAGCGAGTCAGCAACGAGAATGGCAGTGAGTCGACAGCAGCAGCCGAGGATCCACAGAGCTCGAGTACAAGCACTATCCAATCAGACATCGACGTGGCAATGGCCAATGCTGGTCGTGCTCCTTCCTCGTCCAGTACTCGATTCATGCCATATTGTATATAAGATATATCGAATCATCCGGCAGCTCGACAAGGCGTATAGCCTTTGTCGAGCCCAACAGACCCCATCAACCGACTAAAGTCGATGAGCGTCCTGGATCATTCGAGATCGTTCATCTTGCCTCCCTTTCCCCGTCCGAGCGCCACGGAGATCTAGCGTCGATCGTGAATAAAGGAGGCTGTTGGTGGGAGAGGAGATGTATAGGATGGTATGAGCTGCGAGTGAGAAGATGGGGTAGCGGTGTCAGCAGATTTCAGTCTCCTCCGGTCGGACCAGTCTGAAGCGATGGCTCCAATGTGTCGTCAGTTCGGACGATAGCCTGGCTATGTCAAGCGGCGCCGTCCATTCAGAGCGCGTATGAGTCGGATGGTGGTGATGGGCGCCAGGTGTTGCAACATTTTGGCAGTCGATGTGAGAGTGAGAGGATGAAGTACAAGAGCAAGATGCTCGCGAGAGATAGAAGCGTTGACAGCGGCTTTGCTGCTGCTGATTGAAATTTCGTCTGTTTAGGATTGCGGAATCAAATTTTGTATTACCCTGAAACGCTGATCTAGACGTGGCATTACATCATCAAAGCGACCGTCGTTCACAACATCCTCGTGCTAATCGCGCAGTCACCGCTTGACATTGTATAAGGCGGTGTCTTGGTCAAGCTAACAGCGCACACCGCTCTCTCGCCTTCCGACCATGAGCGATCAGGTCAGAGCGGTCGATCACGCCGCAAGCGCCAACGGCGACAGCAAACCAAGACTCAACCCGATAAATACCACGGTTGGAATGACCAACGACCTTAGAGCGGCTGTGGGCAGCATGCTAGCTCAGGATGCCAGCAAAGGTGCTGCAGTACATGTGAGTTATTATGACTCACCATATCGGACAACGCTGATTGTCGTCAGAGCTTCGACCCCGACGCAACACCAGAGCAGAAGGCAGCTGCTGCGGGCGCCGCTCGGTCCCAGTTAGCGGCTGTGCCGGGTCTGGATCGCTTGAGAAAGGACAAAGAGGGAGGTCGAAGTGAGTGCAGTACCTCAGCTATGGCAGATAAGAGCTGATCGTCTGTAGGTGTTGCTATCGATACCTCGGGGAAGGCTGCCGCTCCCATACCGACCATCTCAATCGCCGATGTGGACAAGGCTTCCAGAGCAGAGGGTCAAGAAGTAGGAGGGGTAAGTCATCAGGGCTTTGCTCAATCCAGGATGCTGACGGACCGATCAGGACTCTATCCCTGGGGCAATCCCTACTGGAGCGGCTCCACCAGTGCCCACATGGGTGAGTGCGCCATGCAAGAAGAGTGCTTCCCGGAGACTGACTTCGGCGTAGATGCAGACTGGTTGGAGACAAGTAGCGGGTCTGGACTCTGCAGCCGTCACTGATGACAAGACGCTGCACCAAAATGCGTTTTTAGCAGACTACTTGTGCGTCATCTGCTAGCAATATCCGGTTCTATAGCTGACCTAATGGGAAGGTCCGAGAACGCCTATGGGGCCTGGTACCACAATGCTGGAATAGTGAGTTGGCGGGCGAGGCTTCGGAACCTCTAGCTTATGATCTCTAGATTGTCTTCTCAGTCTTCACCACTCGGTTCATGACCGTTCTACACTTCGGCTGGGGTTGGATCATTCTCGTCCTCGCGGCGTGTGCGTCTTACTACTCGATGTCGATCACCAGGACCCGTCAACGAGCTAGAGATGATATCCAGAGGGAGCTGGTCAAGACGAGATTGGTCACGGAGACGGAGAGCGCAGACTGGCTCAATGGGTTCCTGGACCGTTTCTGGCTGATGTGAGTCTCGAACTACAAATATCATTGTCGCACACTCTGACTGATATCTTCAGATACGAGCCAGTCCTCAGTCAGACGATCGTGGCCAGTGTCGACGCAGCCTTAGCAGCCAGCACCCCCGGCTTTGTCGAGAGCATCCGCCTCACCACTTTCACACTCGGTACAAAAGCCCCGAGAATCGACTTTGTCAGGACGTTCCCAAAAACGCCAGAGGACATTGTAATCATGGACTGGGCTCTGTCCTTCACGCCCAACGATCTGCTGGACATCACACCCCGACAAGCTGCCAAGCGGGTCAACCCCCGAATAGTGTTGTCCATCCGCGTTGGAAAAGGCGCCGTCTCGAAAGCTATTCCGATTCTGCTCGAGGATATGTCGTTCACCGGTCGAATGAGGATCAAACTCAAGCTCATGACCAACTTTCCGCATGTTCAGACGATCGACATGAGTTTCATCGAAAAACCCACGTTCGACTACGTGCTCAAACCCCTGGGAGGTGACACGTTCGGATTCGATATCAACAACATCCCAGGTCTGGCACCCTTCATTCGGGATCAAGTGCATGCCAACTTGGGTCCGATGATGTACGACCCAAACGTCTTCACCATCGATCTGCAAGCTCTTCTATCTGGTACACCGCTGGACGCCGCCATCGGTGTGCTGAAGGTTCACATCATCGACGCCAGAGGCCTGAAAGCTGTAAAGCTGGGAGGCGGTTCTCCCGACCCATATGTCGCCGTGGCTCTCGGTGCCAAGCCCGCCATGACCAGGACGAAGACCATCCACTCGTCGTCGAATCCGTCTTTCAACGACACACAGTTCATCCTCATCAACTCGCTTGCCGATGTGCTCAACCTCAACCTATACGACTACAATGAGCATCGACCGGACAACCTCCTGGGTACGGTTTCGCAGGAATTGGCGACCTTGGAAGTCGATGCCGAGCAGGAAGGACTTGTTGGCAAGATCCTTGGTGGAGGAAAGGAACGAGGGAATTTGCGGTACGATCTGTCTTACTTCCCCGTTCTCAAGCCTGAAAAGGCGGCAGACGGTACTATCGAGCCTGTACCCGACACGCAGACTGGTATTGTTCGGTTCACCATCCATCAAGCCAAAGACCTGGACATTACTCGCGGACACGGCGACCTCAACCCCTTTGCGCGGATCTACCTCGGTGGAAGCAAGAAGCCGGTCCACACCACACCGATCCTCAAACACGCCAATTCTCCCATTTGGGAATCTCACTGCGAGTTCTTGGTACCCGACAAGCAGAACTCTGTGGTCACCGTTCAGATTACCGACAGTAAAGACTTTGCATCGGATCCTACGCTTGGCAAATTGACGGTCAAATTGATAGACCTGCTGGAAGCTCGGGAAAGGCAGCAGGATTGGTACCCTCTTCAAGGCAGCAGAGCGGGCAAAGTACGACTCACTGCCGAGTGGAAGCCAGTAGCCATGACGGGTGCTATGGACGGAGCGTCGAGCTATGTCCCTCCAATTGGTATTCTCCGAGTCTGGCTCCAAAACGCCGTCGACGTAAAAAACGTGGAAGCCACTCTGGGAGGCAAGAGCGACCCGTATGTTCGAGTCTTGCACAACAACAAGGTCCTTGCCAGGACGGAAGTCATGAACAACAACTTGAATCCCCAATGGGATCAGATCGTCTATGTCCCAGTCCACTCCCTCCGCGAACACATCATGCTCGAGGTGATGGATTACCAGAACATTGGCAAAGATCGGTCGTTGGGTCATGTCGAGATCCGAGCTTCGGATTTCATCACCACGTCCAACGACTCGAAATACCCCTACGCGTCCAAAGGTGTTCAACAGAAATCCGACAAGATCAAACTGGATAAAGCAAATTCGTACAAGGGCACGCTCAACTACGAAGTCGACTTCAAGCCAGCCGTATCACTGCGCGGAGGGGTGTCGTTCGATGCGCAGAAGAACGAGTTTGAGATTGCAGCAGAGGAGCAGACGGCACATGACGATGATGGCGCTTCAATAGTCAACGGCGCTGCTCCGTCCGTTGTGAGGAACGGATCCATTGCGTCCGTCGTCAGGAACGGGTCCATCACAGGCAAACACGCTCGAACGACATCTACCGGTGTGCAGTCAATAGCAGCATCGCAGCACTCTGCCAATGGGGACGTCACACCGGCCGCGGATCCAGAGACCGGAGTGGTGTTGTCAACGGAAGAGCTGCTGCACACTCAGTCCGGTGTGCTGGTCTTTCAGGTCATATCCGGACAGCTGGCACGCAAAGGCTCGCTCGAGGTGTTGTTCGACGACGGATATTGGCCTTCCTTCTCCTCAACACGGGCACGAAGCGCACACCCGACCTGGGACCAAATCGGTGAAGGGTTTGTCCGAGAGCTCGACTTCAGTCGAATCTGGCTACGGATCAACGCCGATGACGATGCGGGAGACGAGGACATCGTTGCAGAGTTCAAGTGCGACACCAAAGCCTTCCTGGAGAGATGTCTCAATCAGCCTTCCGACTTTATGCTCTCTGAAGCCGATGGGTCTAATCGCTCTGTGATTCGAATGTCGGCGAGGTTCGTTCCCGTTGACATCGTGCTCGAGCCGAGGGAGAGTATCAACAATATGGGTGTCTTGCGCGTCGACGTGGTCGGAGCCAAGGGACTGGTCGGAGCGGATAGGAGCGGCAAATCGGATCCATACGTCGTCTTCACTCTCAACGGCCAAAAGGTGTTCAAGTCGGAAACAAAGAAGAAGACTTTGTCGCCAGTCTGGAACGAGGCGTTCGAGGTCATGGTGCCTTCACGAGTCGGCGCTCAGTTCAGCTTTGAGATCTTCGACTGGGACAGGGTTGGTTCTGCCACTCATCTTGGTGATGGCAAGATCGACCTCGCAGCCCTAGAGCCATTCGAGTCCACGCCCCTTGAACTGCCGGTGCTTCATCAGAATGGCGGAGAGAAGGGGACGATGAGCTTGAGAATGCTATTCCAGCCTGAGATCATTGCCAGGACGAGGCAGAAGACGTCTACGTTCTCCACGGCCGGCCGAGCCATTACCACCGTTGGCGGACTTCCCATCGCTGCAGGCAAAGGTGTCATTCATGGTGGTGGCGCAGTGGCAATGGGCGTGGGACACGGTATAGGCCATGTCGGCGGGTTTGCCGGTCGAAAAATTGGTTTGGTTAAGAAGAAAGACAAGTCGGGTAAAGAAGTGTTAGTGGAGGCTCCTATCGACGGCACCGATTCGGACGGCGTCAATGCCAATGGATACAGCATACCGGCGGGCCAGGCATCACAGCCAGTTGGTACGGACGGCGGCATCGGCGTACCGACCGGTAGTCACAATACAACGCTTCCTCCCGGTATGACAGGTGGATCCGACCACACGGGCACGCTTGGGATCACGATACTGTCGGCAAAGGATTTGAAGAGCAAGGAGGGTAATGGTGTCAAACCGTATGTTCAGGTGAAAATGGGTGGGAAAGCACACAAGACGAGTCATGTCAAGGGCGTCGAGCCAGAGTGGTGAGTGGAATGCCGCTGGATCGAAGCTAGAATACTAATGCTGGGCACAGGAACGAGACGTTCTCGTATTCCGTGACTCCAGGGTCGTCGACGTTCCACTTGGGCGTATGGGAGCATCACTCGTTTGGCAAAGATGTCGAGCTGGGCGAGGCGGAAGTTGAAATCTGGAGACACATCCAGCCGGCGGTGCCCAATGCCGACGTGTGGGTCGAGTTGAAGGACGGTACGGGGCTACTACGACTTCGACTCGACTGGACACCTGCAAACTCGAGCGCTGGAGCAGGGCTGGGCGTATCGGATGCGGCGTCTATTAAGACCGGAAGAGCCAGAACGGCGAGTCTGCACTCGAAAGTCGACAGTCCGTCCAGGTTCTCCCTGGGCCCACTGACGCCAAAGAAGAAGGACAGGGAGTAAGCGAATTGGAGGCAAGGGGAGATGAGTCGGGTGCGAGGGATAAGGATAACGAGTACATAGTAGTATAACAAACATAACGATTCTCCTTTTTGGACTAATGACCATGAATGCAATAGGCAGTACGTGTGCCACCTGCCGCAAGATGACCTGCATGAGCGACGCATTGACGAGCGCACTCGCAAGATCACGAGGACGTTGGCCGCTGTGGCTCAACTCCAGTGTCCATGAATCGGACGTAGTCGACCAGGTTCCATCCTGGTCTCGGATTTGAAGGCGCTTTGGGCTCTTTTGCCTCCTTGCTTTGAGCCTTGCTCTGACTCTGACTGGTCACAATGACTGGATCATCCGCATCGTCGCCATCATCTCCAAAGAGGTCGTCATCATCTTCCTCAATCTTGTCCCCCTTCGCCCCTTGCTCCACCTCTTCACCGACCGCATCTTCCTCTCCCTCCTCGTCCCCACCTATCCGCGTGTCCCACTCGTACTCCTCTTCCACCTGGTCGATCATGTCCTTGATCTTGCCGCTCTTCGAGGATCCCGCCTCCAACTTGACTCTCAGCCTGTCCCTGAGTCTGATCACTTCCTCCTCGTCCATCGCCTTGAGCGCGGATCGATCCGTCCTGTCCCAGACTTCGTTCGTCAGTAGCCCAGAAGTATTTGTGGCTAGATGCGGGATGGAAACGGTGTTCAGTGCTTCGAAGAAGGTAGCTTGGGCGATGCCAGAAGTCTCGGCGGTCGGAGGAAGAGGATTGAGTGGGTGGACTATATACCTCGACAAGGCGGGTGGTGCTCTAGGATCAGGTTCGGAGCTGGCCTGGCCGAATGGCTGGTTGGCCGTGATGGGTGTTGGGGAGGGGACTGCCAGTTGTTGGGAGAGCGTATTGATCCGGCCAAGTAAGAGAGAGTATCGCTGTAAAAGGGTGTCCCTAAGGATTCAATGCTGCGTCAGCGCTCGTCGAGAAGATGAGGGTGGAGAAAAGCTACCCACCAGTTGGGCAGAGACCCATCTACACCTCCAGCAGCGATCAAGCCCTGCAGCTGGTCGATGTCGTTGATAGCAGACTTCAGACGAGGGATGAGGGCTTGTACCTCTCGCTGAGGGATCTTCGGTCCTAGTGGTGGCTTGAACGGCGTTGCCTGAGGCGGCGGGCGGACTTGCATGGCGGCAAGTGTTCTCGAGCTGGTCAAGGACGGGTGATAAGCTGAAGGCAGACAGATGTACAAAGATGTAATGCCCCAGTTCACTGCTCTGTGAGTGTGCACAGTTGCAAGAGATCGATCAACTCCGCCGGAAAAACTCCGAAACAACATCAACCAGCTGAAACGTCCTGCTTGCGTCCTGCTGTATACGCTGCTCTTACTCGACTATACTTTGACTCTATCCACGTCCGACGTTCTGGCTCCCCCAGGTGCTGACGGAAGATGCAGCAGCTACTGAGTGAGTGCTTCCCAGTGCTGGATAATGGCATCCCCAAGCACTCACTGACTCCACTGCCTAGATCCCTTCGCGCAGAAGTATCCCGAGGCGGTGGACAGCACGCTCTCTTCGCAAGCTGTGACAGTGAGGTTCAACCCGACAGGACCGTTCGCCGGGCATTATTTGGCCGCAGGAGGATCCGATGGTGCTATTGAGGTATGGGACGTAGAGACGAGGGGCCTCGTGAGGGTGTTAGAAGGACATGTCCGGCCCGTGGGCGGTTTGAGGTGGGTCCAGTGCCGCAGAGGCACATTTCCTGATCTCCAAGTAACACTCACTGACGTTGAACGCGGACAGTTGGTCCCGGAACAATCGATACCTCCTCTCATCATCATTAGACTCCACTGCAATCATCTGGGATATGTCGATATTGGAGAACCCGGCCTTGAACCCCAGTACGCCCTTCACCTCCTCAAGTGGGAAGGGAAGTCAGGCGGGCAGCTCGACAGCGAGGGTACACACTATCAGATTTGAGGCACCCGTCTCGACGGCAATGTTCCACCCTAGGAACTCGAAGATCGTCCTAGCGGTGCTGACTTGCAACGAGGTCGTCCTGGTGGATCTGAGACAAGGCGGGGGCAAGTCGATACTCGAGGACGTCGTGCAGGAGGAGGAGGGGGAGGACAGTGTTGCAGAGCGGAAAAAGTGAGTCTCTCAGGTTTTGATCTGGGACGGGATCGATGATATTGATGCTGACTTCACAGGGCCACTCTGGCATGTGCAATATTCTCGCCCTGCGGATCGAGGATATACGCCGGCTCGACCCAAGGCGAGATTCTGGTCTTTGACCCGCCTACCCGGGTGGTAAGCAGTCCCGTCGCATCGATCAACAATCCGTCTGATGACACTCGCAGGTTCTCACTCGGTACAAGGTCGCAAATTCTGCTATTAGGCAAATGGCCTTTGACGCCAAGGGGCAGTAAGTTACCCTCACCGCCAACTCGTCTGTGACTCACCCAAGCCCGCCTCTCCTGTAGCAACTTGATTCTCTCCGCTACGGACCGAGCACTCAGAGTCCTCTCCGTGTCTCCGGTCGACGGGACACTCACCGCTACCCATCGGTTCCAGGATTTAGTCAACCGTACGCCCTGGGTCGCAGTCGGGTTCTCCGGAGACTCGGAGTATGTCATGGGCGGCGCAGGGCACAAAGTTGCCCATAATGTCTTTGTGTGGGATAACGGCTTTGGCACACTGGTCAAAGTGCTCGAAGGGCCTAGAGAGCCATTGATCGATTGCGACGTGAGTCGCCCATGAATCCCTCAACCCCCCGGTCATTATAGACTGATGTCGAGACCTAGTGGCATCCCACGCGACCGGTGATAGCATCGGTGTCAACTTCCGGCGATGTCAACCTCTGGCAGACGTCGCAGCCGGATAACTGGGCCGCCTTCGCTCCTGGCTTCGAGGAGTTGGAAGAGAATGTAGAGTATGACGAGCGGGAAGATGAATTTGACATCGTAAGCCATTCGCCCCATCACTCACATGTTCGTGTACTGAGACTGGTGCTTAGGAAGACGAGACTGAGCTATCACGGCGCAAGGACTTGGAAGAGGATATGGAGATCAACGTCCTCACCTCGGACGATTCGTTTCCTCGGAAACCCGATCCAAGGCGATATCTCCCCCCGGTACCGACAGACCCAGAGGCCATACTCACAGAAGAGCAGAAGGCCGCGGTGGTGGTGATGGAGGCGGCGAGATGGGCGGATGTGGACCCGGATGGGGATACATGGGACGGCATGTTTCTTAGCGTTGATCTGCTAGAGCCACTGGCTGAAGGCGGGGACGAGTCATCATGAGGCCGCTGGATCTCAAGCGGGCACTGCCTTCTTGTATTTGACATGCACCACGGTCAGCTCTGATCGAGTGCAGCTAGTGCACCACGAAATCGGATATCCATACATTACACCATCGTCAAGGTATCGCCGTCCAAATCGTCTCTTCTGATATCTACATCTTATACTACGCCTCGGTCACTGATCTCCACTCACTCCGACCAACGCCAACGTCGCTCACTGCGGAGGCTGCTGTGACTTCCGCTTACTCTCATCTACGCATCATCAGCATTCGCCTCCACCTCCCTTGTTCGTCACTCACAGGCTTTGTACGCTGCCGCCTGGATATCCGCTTTCTCCTGCTCCCCCGTGGGTCTGGGCGGGATGTTGGAGGGCGCAGTTGCAGGTGTGGGCGCTGGCGCTGCAGCTGAAGCCGGTGGAGCCTTCTCCGCTGGTCTAGGCGGAACAGGGGGTTTTGCCGGGGGTGCAGTCGGTGTCGATGTGGGCTTCTTCTCGTCTCTAGCTTTCGAGGCTGGCGTATCGACCTTTACGAAATCTTCCTTTTCGCTCTCCTTCCCTACGCTCAAGAAAGCCTATACCCGAGGGATTAGCCAATTATATTATGGAGCCGTAGGCCTACTTACCTCGCCCATGAGGCCGACGGCAACGACGCGCAGCGCTCGCTTCTCCGCAGTCACGCTTGCGTCCGAAAGGATCTTCTCGCAGGTCTCCCTCACCACGCTCTCGACTTCGAGCTTGGCTCCCTGGGAAGATGTCAGCTGGACAACAGAGAATGCCTTCAGAGCTTACCTTCCACAAGGTCCGGATACCCTGCTCGGCGGCTTGTTCCTCGAGCTTGCGCATCTCCTCGGCTGGCAATCCCGATTGTCCCGCAAGCTGGAGTTTGTCAAAGACTGCCTTGAGCTCAAGCGCTGATCGCAGCGTTGACACACTGGAGCACGGGGTCAATTCGTGATCGGAAGTAGAGCATAGGAGGTCAGCACTCACGTATCGGTCACCACGTTGAAACTGTTCTTTGCGCCGTGGAACCAGCCCAGGGGTGCGAATTGGTTCGATGCCTACCATTACAAGCCAAATTAGGTTCCCGCAGTCTGTCCAGAGACAAAACCACTTACTGCGTGTTGGGCTGACTTTGCCTGGTATGCCTTTCCAATGGCATGTAACAGCTCGACACCATAGCTCTCCTCTTTGAGCTCTCTATGTGAATGTCAGACTACGTTATATCTCGTCAGGGAAAGTTCTGCTCACTCTGCTTCCAGCCTGCATTTCTCCTTGAACGACTGGGCGACGAGCTTGTCTTCTGGGCCTTTGGCGGCTTCTGTAAAGATGGCAATCTTGTTGAGCAGGTTTTGCGATAGCTTCTCCACACGCTCCCGACGGGCTTTCGCTTTCTGAGTGGCGATGTGATCAGTACAATGCGCTCTCTAGCTTCCCAGAAGGCATCGTCGCTGCCAGCCCAGCACTCACCTCTTCTGCCTTTGCCCGATCTCGCGCCTGTTTCCGCATGAGTGCTTCTGGGGTCATGACGGGTCGGCCATTAGGTCCAATCATCATATCGCCCTCGTCTGCCTGTTGCTGGAACGCGTCCTTCATGTCTTTACCTAGAACGAGAGTTAGCGCGGCAACCAAATCGCCTGAGGGCAGAAAGTCGATGAAAGGGGATCGACCTCGACACTGGCATCGCACATCATAGCCAACGTCCCGTATCGCTCACCAATACTGATTTGCCCAATGAGATCATCGAATCTATCTCCACCGAACATCTTGCCAAAGACCTCTTCTGGATCCTGGAATCCGCCAGCTGGCTCGGACATGCCACCACCGTTCTTCTGCCCGAACTCATTATACTTGTGACGCAGCTCAGGATCCGATAGCACCTGATATGCGATAGCGATCTGTTTGAACTGAGGCGAAGTGGGGCATCAGCGGGGTGCTGTATGGGAAACCAGGTCTTAACTCACCTTTTCCTCTGCATCTGGATCATCGCGGTTCTTGTCCGGATGGAGCTTTATTGCCAGACGCCTATAGGCCTTCTTGATTTCTTCCACGGTGCACTGGCTGTCTACGCCCAGGACATCATAGTATGCGAGGTCCAAGGGGGCTTTATCCGTTCCTATCCTCCGACCAGATTGCCCCGCTTGTGTCGAGCTGGATCCTGTCGGCCGGGAGGAGGATGAAGGTTTAGGTTGAGGGTGGTTGAATAGAGTCTTGCACCTGAGAGCCGCCTTTAGTAAACCTGTGCTTAGTAGGGAATCCAGCAAGTTGCCTCTCGAGTTGTTGCGCCAGATGTCGAGCAAGTTATGAAAGGGAGAATGCTGTTAGGGACACTCACTGTCCACATCGAACTCTGAGCGTGCCGATGAACGTAGATGGGATAATGTACTCCTGCTGCGAGCTACATCTAAGCAATCACAAGTCTGTCAGTAAATGTCACTCTGAGCGCCCACCGCGATTGGACTGGACTGAGGGAGACTTGGTCTTGTGATGTACGCACTGTGGGCAGTCGACTGGCGTGTACGACCCTCGAGGTCTGGCGTCCACAATTGTCGACATTACGCCCTGGTCTCTCTTGGCCGTTGCAGACGTGAGGATAGATGAGCAAGTGATACACGGACACTGCCTTGAGAGTCGAGACGTTCGCATCTTGAAACTAGTACCGACTTGAATTTGCGTCATCACTCGGCGGTGCGTTTGCCACCCAGCGTCAGCGATCTCGCAGACCATGGTGGACACGGTTGACCCAACGACACAATGTCCATGACCTCCTATAATTGAACTACGAATACTCTGACCAATATATGACCAATATATGGATCTATGGGAATACAGACTAGAAGACGGAAGGCGAATCTCCGATGACCTCTTACACCCACCCACTCCCGTTCTTCTTCATATTACTTGCGACTCCATGGTAGTCGACATCATCGACGACCTCTTCGTCGCCGTGGTACGCGGCGTACGGGTCGTAAGAGTACTGTCCGGATTTAGCCTTGTCGCCATAAGCCGCCGTTCCCGCTAGGTACGGGTCGTTCGAGTATGATGATCGCTGTGCGTTCGGCCCCTGTCCCTGGTTCTGACTCGGCCCTCGGTCGAGATTGAACGATCCGTCGTGATTTGGAGAACCTAGCGCGACGCCCCACTCGCCCGAAGTCTGTCTCTGGCCCTGTTGGACTTGATCCTGGCCGTAGTATGGGTCATTGGGAACGTACAGCTGATCCGGAGCAGCATTGCGTAATGGCGAGATTGGCTCTGTTGGCGATCGGAACGGACTGTCCTGATCAGTGGCCAGGCCCAACCGCTGCTTCTCGGCGAGCGCCTTGAGTGCCAATGGAGAGGGCTTTTTGGGTTGATACCGAGTGTTGATGTCGCCAAAGTTGGCCTCGGCGGCCTTCTCTGCAGCAGCGACTCTCGCCGTTGAGCGGGACGACCTGGGTTTCTCGCCCGAACCGGACGTCGAGCTCGAACTTGTCGACACGGGAGCCTCGAGAGAGACAGCCGTGTGGGCGGGTTCGGGCTCATAGTCGATTGATGGCTGTTGCGAATACTGGTTTTGAGATTGATAGTCGGTGGAGATCTGGTTCGCGCTGTATCCATAACCCTTTTCTACATGTTGGTACTGTTGAGCTGGGGCAGAGTATTGGTCCTTCGAAAGAGTCGGTACGGGGGGCACAGGCGGCTTTTCGTTGATGGGGGATTTGACGGAAGACGAATTCGACTGTCCCCTCGATGCCGACATTGAAGGTCTCGCAGTGGAGACGGACGGTCTTGAAGCGGCACTATTGGCCCGCTTTCTCGCTTGTCGCCGTTGATGAGCTTCCCATCGACGCTACCACCGAAGATCAGCAAAGTCATAAGGCCGATGTGCACTTGACATACCTGGTTCTCCCTCCTGCGTCTCTTTTGCAGCCACCAATAACCCAGGAAACCCAGCACAGCCAGAGCCATACCGCCCACTAGAGCGGGGACAGCTACAGCTACTGGAAAGCCCTTCTTCTCGGCTACAGCGCTCGTCGCACCGCTGGGCACTTGGGTCACTTTGAGCGTGGTTATCGATTGTCTTTTGACCAGATCTTGAATGGTGGGCGTAGGAGTGTCAAGCGGGGGCGCAGGGGCCGGGGTGATCATGGCTGCGTAGGGTGACATTGTGGGATGGTGGATTTGGAGGGTATTGGGTATTGATCGAAGATTGGGGGATGGAGATGAGATCGGATGGAGAATAGAGAGCTATTCAGGGCTGGATGACGGTCAGCAATCAGATCTCAGTTGTCGACTCTCTCTTCTGTGTCAAGGGTACGATACGAAAGCGAAGGCGAAGATAAGACCCGCTCTCGAGTCAACGTCACACGCCTTCTCCTGGCAACTTGACACTTGTCCCATGTCTCGCACTAGACTCAACCAAATCGTGATCCCGATGAAAGGATGCCACTCCAATCATCCCGTCATGTGGCAGTATCTCTCCTGCAGGCATCCACTCCCTCCCTCGCTGCTGAAACACCCGAGACTTTGTGTTCCATCCGTCACAGAGTACGCAACCGACACTCACATCGTAGACTTTGTATACTGATCTGGCAGGAATGCGATTCTGTAGTGACTGGAATTGTCGAGGTGGGCCTGTTCGTAATAGGTATTGGTGGACGGAAAGAGTGTAGTCGATCGAAACGCTGAATCGATCGGTAATGGTATGATAACGAGTGTGTTTGTTGCGACCGATGTCTTTGACTTGATTGAGCTGTCGACTGATGGAAGTGCAGAGAAGAGACGTAAGGTCGGGTGAGGTGATTTGTTGTGAAATCGAAAGAAGAGATGACTTGGCCGAGTCGCGTCTTTGAGCAACAACGCGTCGAGGGATTACGACACTTCCCTTCACGTTCGACAAGCTCGTGGTGGTGATCAAGTGAGTGTCGATTAGCGATACAGCCAGAATAATGATCAGTAGACTTCTATGCATCCTCATCCTACGATACCACCATCACACCCAGCCAGTCTACCACCGCTGCCAAGGGACACACAAACAAAGAGGGACCAAGAGCCAAAAACAGGGACGGAAATCCCAAATCGGGGTGCACGGGCCTGCACGGGCCATTAGGCGTCGGAGCAGAGCCGGCCATAGCCTGGCGACCCTGAGCCAGGATGTGCTCCGTCCCAGGCACGCGAACGAGACGCGCTCGGATCAACATCAACAGATTCTAATAGCCACCGATACAACAACTAGAGCAGCTCTAATACGATGCATCCAAAATCAAGCCAGTGTTCGTACTCGTATGCGCGCAGTGCAAAGATCAATGGCCGATCGTTCCAATACGATGATGAGGACAAGGTGCGAGAGGCATGCGGTTTCTGCAGCAATGTCAGCGGGGAAACATCGTAGTGCAGGGGTGCAGGTCGACTGCGGTAGGCTGCGGGGGGCTGCAAGACTCACACATGACAATTCTGGGTTCCGTTATGGAACTCGAGATCTATTAACAAAGCATCAATTCCTGCTCCGCGTCACCGGACCTCCTATACGACTTACACTCTTGTGAGGGAGAACCGAGGCACCGTTGATGTACAGCTCGTCCTTGACCGTGACGTCGTCTCCGAGCACCGTAATGTTCTCAATCCGAGTCTGCGCAAGTCAGCACCTAGCATTCGCGCATGAGGGTCTCGCTCATGAGCAGCTACACTCACCCATCGTCCGACATTACTGTTCCATCCGATGATACTGCTGGCAATCCAGGCGTGATCCCTGACCACGGCGTTGGATAGAACGACACATCGCTGCAGACGCACACCAGCGCCGATCTTGACTCCGGGTCCGACGACGACGTTGGGTCCAAGCACGGCAGTAGGGTCGATCTCGGCGGTCTGAGAGGGCGCATGTCAATACGGTGCAAATTGTAAAGGCCGAAGCTAGGCCACTCACTGGATCGACAAGGACGTTTCCACCGTAAACCCACTTGTTTTTTGCTGGGTCTGTGAGCAAAGGCGAGTGGATGGCGGTCAGGTGGGACAAATACAGGCACGTTCCCGTGAGGAAGTCTTTTGGCTGACCGACGTCCATCCAGAACCCGGCGAGGTCGAACGAGTGTAGCTGCTGGTCGGCAGCGATGGCGGGGAAGATCTCCTTCTCAATCGACGTTGGGCGAAGCTCGATCCGGTCGAGCACAGATGGGTTGAACATGTAGATACCGGCGTTGATTCTGTTTCCGACAAACTCGACTGGCTTCTCGACGAATCGGTCAATGACCGTGGTGCCGGGCTTCGTAACGACCACACCGTAGGCAGATGGCTCGGCGACTTTAGTGACCTAATGAACGAGTCAGTCATCGGCGTACGAATACGATGTAAAGTACACTCACCATGATGGATCCCTCACAGCCGTGTGCCAAGTGGAAGTCCCTATAAAACGGTAAGCGAACCACTCAACGCTCAGCGTGATCCGGTACCCACCGGAACTGCTCGAAGGGATACGTGCAGGTGACATCCGAGTTGAGGACGAAGAATGGAGAGTCATCCTTGCCTAGGATTTCCCGGGCGAGGGCAAGGGGTCCAGCTATGACAGCCGCATTAGCCTCTGCCTTGAGCTCGATCAGGACCGACATACCAGTTCCCAATGGTTCGGTCTCGACGCTGAAGTTGATGGTGATACCATACTCCTCTTCCGTCTTCTTCAGCACCGAGACCATGACCTCGGGTCGGTAGTTGACAGCAAGGACGATGTCTTTGACGCCGGCCTACAATTGGCACGTCAGACATAGCAGCAGTGATGTACCTTCATCACCCACCTTGACAAGAGCTTCAATCTGATGCAGGCTGGATAGAGAGTATCAGCACCGTGATCTTCATCTGGACTCCCTGGCTCTCTGAGAGATACTATCCGTTCATCTCAGCCAGTGCCCGTGACTACTCACATCATAGCCTGAGGACTGCATCAGCTCGAGATTAAGACCGAGCTGCAACCAATCCATCACTCACTTTGTTGCAGAACTCCACCAATGGCTTTGGCCATGACAACTGCGTAGTGTCAGCGGATGTGGACCACAATGTACAGTACTAGTCCTTCGGCCGGGACTCACGGTCAGAGGCCTTAGCCTTGTACCGAAACCGCCGACTAGGATTAAAGCGTAGTAGGAGTTAGCCAGGGCGAGATGAGGTGTGGGGGAATGGCAGTGCTTGTAGCTGGGATAGAGGACTCATCTTCATTGCAATGTTTTGTGTGGTGGTGGTGGGATTAGAGACTGCGTGAAGATGTTTGATGGAGTTGATAGAAGACTGTGTCGGTCAAAGATCGACTTCAGCAGCTGATACTCTACTCGCTTTTACTCATTCCGTCGCTGTCTGTCGTTGGTGGCTGCTGCTGCCGCCGCGTTCGCTCGGGTTTGAACGTGTTCGTGTCGCGGAATCAAAAAAACGGTTGCAAGCTCGGGCCAGCAGGGCAAGGGGTCAGGGTCCAGGCTCGGCTCGGGCAGCGCCCTGCAGCGCCCCAGCAGAGCCGCTCAGGGTCGGTAAGTACGTAAACTTAGCTTAAGCTGGCGCTCAGGGCCGCGTTTGGAAGTTATCATAGCTTTAGCCTTTCGCGCGTGGGAGAATAATGTCAGTTGGGGATTTCCCCTGTATTTATCCCAGGAAGGATTTCCGGCTTGCTCACGTCCTCCAGGGAGATCGCTGGCCGTCTTTTTCAACAAGAACGGTGATGGTAGTGACCACTCAGCGTTAAACAACACCGACCGACCCCAAGAACAACTCACTGCCATGAGAATCGAAAAGTGCTACTTCTGCTCGGTCAATGTGTACCCCGGCCACGGGACAATGTTTGTCAGAAACGACGCAAAGTGCTTCAGGTTTTGTTCGAGCAAGTGCCACAAAAACTTCAAGATGAAGAGGAACCCGAGAAAGGTCAGGTGGACAAAGGCCTTCAGAAGGGCGAACGGCAAGGAGATGGTCGTGGTGAGTGCCAACCCTCAAATCACCTGTTAGGGGGGAAGTGGGACGTTGGAGCAGAGACAGTGCGGCAAGCTAGACTTCGTTTGGGCAAGCTCAGCATCAGGCCGACTGGTACTGTCTCTGCTGTCCGTCCCACTAATTGGAAGCACCCAACTAGCTTCATTTCCTTCCGTTGAGCGTAGCTGATCCTCTTCATCCAGGACTCCACGTTCGAGTTCGAGAAGCGACGAAACGTTCCCGTTCGATACGACCGAGAACTTGTTGCCACCACACTCAAGGCCATGGACAGGATCGCCGAGATCAGGACCAGGCGGGAGAAGGCATTCTGGAAGAACAGGTGGGTCTTGGCGAATGCGCAGCATTTGCTCCTGCAGGCGGTAAAGTCTACGGCCTCTGAGGACGTACTCGTGGGATCTTCATTCCACTTGGACGTGTCTCCATTGGACCATACTTCACTGCCTGTCCTAGCAAATCGCTCCCGCCTTCCCCTCCGTGCAGGACTAATGCTGACGGCTACACCAGGATGTCCGGGAACAAGAACCGAGCGGCAATGTCGGACGCTACCGAGATCCAGAGACACATCGAGCTTGTCCAACCGCGGGCCAACACCTCCAAGGTTGTTGCTCCAAGAGAGGACAGGGAGAAGATCAGGGAAAAGCTCCAAGTCCGTGCTGGCGCCAGAAAGGAGATGGCTCAGCAGCAATTGGCATCGGGCGCTGGCGTCAAGAAGGGAAAGAAGGGCGATCGGGCGACGAGATTGATCCCAGCCGACGGTGGTATGGGCATGCAGGTGGAGTAAGGCGAGGTTCTAGAGGGCTCAAAGGGGGTCGTTGTGGGACCCACTGGTCAGTATGGAGACTGAGGCCACATCGCTCTATAGTCATGCTGTCCTCTGGCCCATTGTTGTATATTACCGTCACGACGTCACGGCATGCATTGGATTCGATAAACGATAGAGAATGTGTACAACAGTCCTGGATGCGTGTATGGTGGAATGTGTCTCGTGGACTGGTATCGCTACTTTACTTGGGGTATCGTGCGGTTGATGTGGTGCAAGAGTCTGGCCTCAGCAGCTCCTAACCTCGTTCTGCCTCTAATCCTGTCCAGATCCTCCAGCTCGGCTGCTGTAGTCTACCTCTCTGGTCCTCTTCTTGGTTTCTCGCCGATTGCCTCTCGCTGGCTCACCAACTCCTATTTCCTTCGTGGAGCGGGTGCCTGCGTTGCAGTGGTAGCGCCCTTGCCTGCTACCCTACCGTTTGTCCCAGCTCCAACAGCACCGACGCCGGCTGTTGGCGGTGTCGCCGTACCAGACTCGTTCATTCCCGATCCAGGCGCAAATGCCAACCTAGCCTCGGCCGGGATATCCGAGTTCGCCTGACCCAACGACGCGAGGTATTCTTGTCCCCTGATCGTGAGGAAAGCTTCTAGCCTACGTTCACCAGGTCATCAGCAAGAGTCACTTATACTCATCTTCGCCCATACTTCACTCACAGATGCGCATTCCTCGAGTTTGCCTTCCACGCGGCTAGGGCGATGTCGCCGATAACGGGGAAAAGGCTGTGAACGTAGTCAGCAAGGCTGAAAATCGTAATTGTACACGGTGCCTAGCCAGCGGAGCACTCACCCCAGACCAAGGGAGACGGCATTGTTCGCAATCATCTTCGCGTACAGATCTTTGGGTATATCCAGCTTTTTGGACGGTTTCACCACGAGGAAGTAGTTGAGACCAGCATTGACGGCGTCTCCCAGTCCGGGAACGATACCTACTCTGTGTCAGCAACAATTTTGTAAAGGCACCTTGCCTAGATATCTCGACTACGCTTGTATCCCGGAGGTCTCGACCCACTCACCGATGAAGAAGGTGTAGCCGACTCTGAAACCGCACAGGTTCATACCCTTGTCCAGCCTGTGAGCCCGCTTCCTGATCTTCTTGAGGATCTTCGCATCCCGCTTCGAGAGTCCGTCTGGAACTTTTCGCTACCACCCTCGTAAGCCACCTACTAGGCTCCAGTGATCCTGCTTGTCACCTACCTGGACCTTCCTTTTCTTGCCCGTGCGCTCGTCGACCGTCTCTTCGTAGTGAGGGTCCGCGGGGGCATACTGCTCCATCCGGCCTTTGAGGATTTTCTGCAATTCCCCATCCAATCAGCTCATTCTCGCCACCTACAAGGCTATATACTCACAGTCACGATCTTGCCTCCCACTGCGGCCATATTGGCTGATTATTCGAGGTGTAGGGAGGGGGTGAGGAGAGTGGTGCTCAAATTAAGCTGGAAGGCCGCAAACTGAGTTGTAGCTTGGTATGATGGGAGGGTTTGAGGTCTATGGAGCGATATCAAGTGGATTCCGAAGTTGTATCTGGCGTCGAACAGAGAAGAGCAGTGCGAAGAGTCAATCTTTCGACGGATCGACGGTTTCCAAGGCCAGCACCAGCAGGTTTCAAGTCACCGGCTATGACGTCTTTTTTGTTTTGGTCTGAACCAGCTGATTTGCCACCCAACTGCCACGTGGCCATGAGTCAATTGCCGCAATGTCGCAGATCCCAGGCGGTGCAGCGAAGTGACGATGAGATAGAAGTCACCAGCAAGTTGGGCCCAACGACCGAGAGATGCTTCTGGCAGTATGTGATGGCTAGGTGATGCATCATACCACCCGGCCTACATGAGCAGCCAGGGCCGCTGTGACCAGAACGCATCCCGAATAAGATCCTCGTGCAGTACGACAATCTGGCCCGTTAGCCCCTCGTACGGTTTGACCCTCTTCCCCCGCTTCGACCTAAGCCGCACGTCTGTGGGTGCTGAAGCAGCAACTGCCTCGGGTGTATCTCCCTCGGCTCCGTCGACACCCGAGCTAAGTTCCAGAGCCGCGACTCCTTCCTCTATTGCGTCCGCTCCACTTCCGTCATCGACAGCGGCACGCGACTCGACGCCTGCTGAGTCCGGCTGCGTGATTGACTGCCGGCTGGGACCGGCCTCGGGGGCTTCTTCTCGGACTAGTATACTGCCCTTGCGGAACATTGCGGGGAGGGTATTGTAGTTGATACCGAATTGCGTGAACAACACCTCGTTCTTGCCTTTCGAATCGGTGCCCTAGGTCTGTGTCAGCTGTCGACGTCCCTGAGTCAGGATATGTAAAAGCTGGCCTCACCTGCATGGCTTTATTGGCTTCTGTTGTCGACAAGCCGCTGTTGACAAAAGCCCAAAACGTCGTGTTTTGCAGATTGTTGATATGCGCTAGCCAACGCCATCAGCGCCATCCTGGTAGTCCGGGAGAGGATGATCTCACTGTCGGCTTGCCTCCAGGCAAAGTAGTCCCGAACTTCTTGAACGCCGGGATATAGCACCACCCTGCTGTCGAAAGTGGGGGGATAGCGGAGCGGTTTGTCTGGGAAGTAGGTCGACCAGTGGAAGACATATGCCGAGGTGAATATCGAGCACACCGCGGAGTTTATCTTGCTGTCACACTGAGGTCAGTATGAGTCCGTCACACTGTGAAGCCAAATCCACGTTGCAGCCTCAAACCGAACACGAAGGCGAAACCGTCACCCACCTTCTGCGGCGATTATACACCTGACTCGCGCGGCGTATCAGAAAACTACACTTGACCAAGATCAGCAAAAACTCCTGGCACCTTAGGTTGGTTTCACCGACCTATACTCGTCACTCTCCCCGAAGGCCAGGACTACATCGCCCATTTCCTCCATAACGCTCCTTGCGGCTCGATCCATCAAGTCCAGCGCGCGCACATCGTTCGGCTTGACAAAGTCGTGTGTATCAGAGAATCTACACCACAATCAGTATCAAAGGCGGACAACGGGTGATAAACGGGAACAGGAGACGTACTTGTGGAACCCGCGCCCGTCGATTCGGACAACAGCGAATGTGTTCGGGATGAGAGGGTCCGGGAGTTCGAAATTCCGGACGTATTCGAAGCGTGATTTCGCCATGTTGCAGTGAATGTGTCCACTTGTCTCTGATTTGTGATGGGCGTACCCGTGTTTTTCTTCAACTTGTCGCCTCTGTTAATGGCAAGTTGCTTGTCACAATTGTTGCATTGGTTGCGCATTACATCGGAGTTCCAGTCTTCCGGGGCGGGCAGGACCTGCTAACATTTCCGGTTCCCACGGTGTCCCGAAAGGGAGCAAACGACATTTTGAGGTTTGGCTTTCCGCTTGCTTTCCGCATCTCTCTGGGTGTCCCAATTCAGCTGTAATCATCCAACAGCTCAGCAATAATCCTATCACGATCCCAGAGCAGAAGGGTTGTACGACTTGAGACTTCTGCGAATCTCACACCCATCCATACCCCTCCTCATCTGACAAACCAGTCATCCCGCATCGCCGCATCCCGCCATGTCTTGTTCTCGAGCTGGATCATCTTCGGTCTCCCAAACCCTACGCACCTGTCAACCGTCCTCATCTAGCTCCAAGCGACTCTTACACAGCACATCGCGACTATCCCTCGAGCCAAAGCACTACAACCCATGGGCCTTCAAATCGCATCTCAAAAAGGCACCCGGTCTTCCTGCGCCTTTACCCCAGATCTTCCCGCAAAAAGTGTTGTTATCCGACGGATCGACATTCACCTCGTACACCACAGCTCCGACACCCGAAATTATCAGACTCACGCGGGACGTTACCAACAATGCGCTCTGGCAGCCGGGCATGTCCACCGGAGGACTCAAGGAGGAGGACGGACGTGTCGGTAGATTCAGGAGAATGTTCGAAGGCATGGATACACTAGCTGGCAAAACGGCCGGAGAGGGAGAGGGAGAAGGAGAGGGGGCGGAGGAAGGCGGAGACGGCGTGACGAAGAAGGATACCAAAGCAGAGCCTGCGGTGGTGGACCTGAGCTGGATGTCGGTGGGTGGAAGAGAAGAGAGGGCACCTCGACCAAAGGACAAGAAATCGTCAAAGAAGAGGAGATAGGGGATGGAGTTAGAGGATCGAAGATGTTCAGGACGCATTGGGAGTACAGCAAGCGACACGAGTATACAACGTCATGTATTTGCATTGGGATCGGCAACCTGGTGCGAAGCCCAGCAAGCACTGCCATAATACGTCCCTTCTCTTTCAGTTCCCTTAGAAGTCAAGCGAAGCCCAATCTAACTATACCCTTCCAGACGTCCAGGCTGAATCCAATCACCTCATTCACTAGTACTCGTCGTCGTCGTCATCTTCCGATTCTGAATCAGAGTAGTCTCGTCTGGCTGGCGGGGCCGTCGTTGCTGAACTGAGTTGCGGGATTGACGGCTTCTCCTCCTTCTTTGCAATTGAAGGCTTTTGTTCTGCTGAGTGGGCGATATCATCCGGATCACGGACGTGGTCAACGAGGATCTTGTTCATGCTACCACCCCGTACGTCAGCTCTTGACCTCAATCTTCTTCGCCCAGCTGCCTAGCCGTCCTTCCCATTCGGGAGGTGGACTCACGTGAACATATGTAATCTGTCCGTATGAAACACTGCCCTCAGAGGCCCATCGCATAGGATGTACCGCTTGTCCGACTCGTCTTGCAGGTTGTTCGCTTTGATGTACTCCCAGATCTTCTTGACTGCTTGTGGTCGGGACAGCCTTGCTTCCCCTACCAACGCGCTCAATGCGTCACTATGTACGAGTCCATGATCAGCTTGCGATATCTCCCAACCCTCATTTGACATCCTGCTCCCGCGGACTGGTCTTTACACTCACCTCAAGATGAGCTCTTTGTTGAATGCACCCCCACCCCCACCTTTCCGCTTCTTCTTGACATCCCCCTCCTCCTCTTCGTCACTTCCCACCGTGGCCCTACTCTTCCGCTTGACCGCCTTCTTCTTCTTTTTCGGAGCGGCGGCGGCTCTACTTGCCCGACCGGTACCAGCATTCTCAGCATCAAACTCCCTCTGCAGCCGAGCTGCCATCTCCATGTCCGTCTCCTCTCTTTGCACAGGAACCACTCTCGAGCTGGAGCTGGAGGCGTGAGGCGGGATTACCGGTTTGAACTCCTCTTTGATTTCTTGCTTGACCCTGGGCTTGGTGTTCAGTGGTTCGGGCTGCGATGACTGCGGGTGGGGGTATGAAGGGGAGGGGGAGGCCATGCTACGAGCATCGTTGTGGTGGCCATAGTCTTGTCGTCCAGCATCCCCTCCTCCTCCGCTTGTCAATTGGTCGTATATCGCTTCAATCTGCCATCATGTCAGCTCGAACAGAGTGTATATGTCCGTCGTTTGCAAGACGCACCCTTTCATCAATGTCTTTTCGGTGTTGCTTCACGGTGGCCTCATCCTGTCCCCGGGCGACGAGCGCTTTGCGGACGGCTTTGGCGGAGCTACCGTCGTAAGCCTATCAGCCACGAAGCCGGACCGGATCGAGACCGGGCTACGTACATCTGGGACAGGTCACTCGACGCTAGGATCGCTTGGATTTGGGGTACCAAGCTCTGAGCGTACTACATAGCCATAAGATCAGCCTGGGAGTATCGGTAGGAGCGGACATGACAACATGGAGCTCGATATTGACTTACCGACATGTCGGACCGGAGATCAAGCTTGATAGAGCGGTAAGAGGAGGGAGGATCGTCCCGTATCTATACAGAGGACGGCAGCGACTAGAGCTTGGTGTTGCAAGCTGACACAGTCGACTTCGAGCAAGCTTGTACGAATAGATGAAGGAGGACGTCGGAAGCACAACTGACGGTGGAGCAGATTGGACCGTCGTTCAAGTTGATTCAACAACATCGAGGCGGAGGTAATTACCGAAGTGGCGGCCCGGCGGGTAAGGGAACGGTGGTGAGAGAGTGCGACAGGCCGCCTAGGCTTTGGTAGCGAGTCCCGATACATGTTGTACAGTACGAACAGCCGCTAGAGCAGCGCGAGGAGATATCAGGCGGCGATGATGCAATGTATACATATGATGGATCGTTGCTGCAGATATACACAAAACAAGCCGTCTCGCACCTGCGAGTGCGTGTTGTTCATAAGAAGAATGTTCGTCTCGACACCTCCATCTTTGGCTAAGAAGGGCGGACAAGCGTCAGCGCCCCTGGACCGTTTGAGATCCGCCGGCGGACTCACCTTCCACTTCCACTCGTATTCCTGCTCTTCGTCGAGGGGAGGGATGCCGAGATCCGGATTACCATTCTCATCCTTCTGCTTCTTCTTCTTGTCCGCACTTCCACTAGCCTTGCCACTGCCCATCTCCTCCATGGCCTCATCCTCGTCCGCCTGTTCTTGCCTATTGATCTCATCCTCGTCGACATCCTCGGCATCCCCGCCGCGGGGCACGCTGCCATCAGCGGCTGAAACGGCCGGAAGACCTTTACGCATCCAACGGAGTTTGAGCGTGAACCGAGGGCCAATCTCTTGTAAGCGGGCTTTGGTGGGTGATTCGAACATGTATCGATGTCTTCGGAAGAAAAGGAAGTCTCGCTGGTTGTGCAGGGTAACCACTTGACGACCCTTGAATTGAGGTTGAGGGGGGAATAGCGATCCAAACAGTCGACCAACCGAGTTTCCAAGGAGAGTCGTGAAGTTGTTCAGAATCAGCTCGGCTAGGCAAAGGTCAGCTGACAATCGTAGGAATTAACTAGCTGACGACTCACGAGAATGAGGGGAAGGCCTCGCGTGACCCTGAAAGACGGGATCAGTAACGGTCTTAAGCATCTAGAGGGACACTCACGTAGATCTGCTTGCCAGTCTGTATACTCGTCAACTTGAAGTAGGCAGTTGGTCCCGCAGGCAGGTTGATCAACGTGATGGCGTCTTCACCAATGTCAGTGTATTCCACTCAAACGTCAAGCTTAGACTCACTGGGCTTCTTGTGGTCCTCGTTGACCACAATCATGGCGTTGAATCCCCTCTTGGCCGCCCACCTCGATACTCTGCCCAGCTCGAAACCTCGCCCTTTAGGCCTCTTGAAAAACTCTCCTCCGGGGAACACATTCTTCAGATCCTCGCAGAAGGTATACGTGTCCTTGCACGAGGCTGCCGAGGTGGTGAGCAGGATCCGAGGTGGAGCCATGGGTAGTTGTGCCTGCGGCTCCTCTGGCTGCTCCGCATCTTCGCCATCTACAGCAGCTTCCTCGCCATCCGTCGCGGTTTGCGGTAGCGTCACTTTGGGATTTGATGGTCCTGCTTCAGGCGCCGCCTCGTCCTCATCAATCTCATCCTCGTCCTCTTCATCCTCCTCGTCAACGCTCATTCCCTCCTCATCTTCGTCATCCTCCTCTGGCTCCTCGTTGGCCAGTCTCGAAGCCTCGGCAGCTCGCTCAGCTGCCGCTTGAAGGACTTTCGGGTCTGAAGTGAGATAAGACGTCGAATCGTATATCCTAGTGTTCTCCAAGGTGATAGGGACGTTCTTTGCCAGACGTTCCTACGAGCTCGTCAGTGCTCAGCTCTTCAGTCAGTAGCTTTGCTGTAGCTATTCAACTAACTTTACGCCTTTCCTCTCCTACCCCTTTCTCCTTCTCTAGCTTCTTGTTCTATGGAAACTCGGTTAGTATCTCTAGAATCGGCTGAACTCCAAGATGTACCCACCTCCATCCTCCGCTTGAGCTTCTCCTGCCCTTTCTCCCGCTTGCTCTTCCTAAACTGCTCCGACCGCTTGAAGGCATTCTTGATCTTGTGGTCCGGCGCCATGATTATCTGGAGTGATTGTTGCTTCCGTCTCTTCTTACTCCTGGCTTGATGTACTGCTGCTGCTGGCAATGTCACTGCTCCTCTGTGTCAGACTTCAGTAGAGGTCCATGAAATCTTGCAGCCTGCCTTGGTGGACCTCCAACTTTTGAAAACAGGTGACTGGGTTTACGTAATTTGGTCATTTGACAATTTTGCCGCCGCCACTCTCCGCGCCTGTTGTTCCTGCATATGCCAAATCAAAACACGCTCATCGCGTCCCGCGACCTGGGTTCATGTCCATACCTCACTTAACACATCTCACCATCTACATACAGCAACGCCATGCCTTCGTTGCTCACAGGGGCCAGAAACGGGTCCACCACTGAAGCCGGCAGTGGCTCGTTCTCAAAAGTCAACTCGTTTAGGAGAGATTGGGGAGAGGAGGAAGAAGGTAAAGGGATCAATGGGTCAAGTCAACCCGTCGACTGGAGTCCAAGTCCGGAACCGTGAGCTCACTCTCTACTTTTCTCTTGATGGACGTTGAGCTGACCACTCATATTCACAGAGTGAAAACAGCAAAGGCCCCCGTTGCGACCCCCGACTCAACGCCAGGCCTGACTGCGCAGGAGAAACGAAGGAATGCCATCCTAGCAGCCATGTCGGGGAATGCACCTCCAGCCTCCCTCTCATCCTCGAATGGTCGTTCGTCGCAGGCCTCCTCGAAAGCATCACCTGCCTCAGCACCTGTCGCCCAGCGACTACCCAGCGTGCCCAGTAGGTTGAACAGACCTGGTGCGGACAGCAACAAGAGGTCTCTCCCGTGGGAGGAGACTCGCGAGTGAGTCATATGCTTAGTCACACAGTATCATGAGCTTATTGGTGTTGTAGGGCGGCGAAGAAAGCCTCCTTGGCGAGAACGGCCTCGATTACCAGCGAGAGGAACAGTAGCAAAACTAGCACCAAGAGCTCAACAAGCGGCATCAACATCAGCCAAAGAGTCAGTCTGTCCACAGAACAGCAAAAAGTCCTCTCGCTCGTTGTTCAAGAGGGAAAGAACATCTTCTTCACGGGTTCAGCAGGTGAGCTTAGCTATGTGTTGAGCTTGGTTCTGTAGCTGATTCCCGAGGTAGGTACTGGAAAATCCGTCCTTCTTCGTGAGATTATCAAATCGCTCCGCAAGAAGTACTCCAGTGCACCCGACGCAGTAGCCGTCACTGCTTCGACTGGTATCGCAGCCTGCAACATTGGCGGTATCACATTGCACTCGTTCGGCGGCGCTGGGCTGGCAGTCGAGGATGTAGGAGTACTGTTGCCCAAGATCAAGAAGAACAAGAAGGCGGCGGCGAGGTGGCTGAGGACAAAGGTCCTCATCATAGATGAGGGTGAGTTAAAAGACGAGTGAGCGCGGCGACTTACGATCTCAGTCTCAATGGTGGATGGGGACATGTTCGACAAGTTTTGCAAGATTGGACAAATGATGAGAAAGGATCAAAGGCCATTTGGTGGGATTCAGATCATCGTCACGGGAGACTTCTTCCAACTGCCACCCGTGACGAAAGGCGGTGGACAACCCAAATTCTCCTTCGAGGCCATGACCTGGGACGAAACCATTCACATGTCAGTCAACTTGACAAGAGTTTTCCGACAGAAGGATCAGCGTGAGTACTATCCATCTGTATCTGTTGTCTTTTTTCTTACACTCTCTGCAGGCTTTGTCGACATGCTCAATGAGATGCGATTCGGTACACTCACTGCTGCTTCGATCCAAGCCTTCAAGAAGCTCAACCGACCCATCACCTACACTGACAACATCGTCGCCACAGAACTGTTCCCGCGACGAGAGGATGTGGAGAGGGCGAATCATACCAGGCTCGCTCAGCTCAACACCGAAGGATACAAATATGCCGCTCAAGACGGCGGCGCAATCACCGATCTGGTCCAGAGAGAAAAGATTCTGAGTAACTTCATGGCTTCGGTGCTTCTCACCATCAAGATCGGCGCACAGGTCATGTTGATCAAGAATACGGACGAGACTCTAGTCAACGGATCGATGGGCACTGTCATTGGATTCTGTCACAAGCAATTTTACGACACGGACGCGCAGGGGAAATGGGTGCACATGGCCATGGAGGACCTGAGTGAGGAAGATAGGGAGAAGAAGATCAAGATGAGAGCGCTACTCGAAGCCAAAATGTCCTCAGCTACACCCTACCCCGTCGTCAAGTTTGCAGTGCCCGGTGGTGGTTTCAGAGACATGCTGGTAGAGCCAGAGGTGTTTAAGACCGAGTTGCCTAGTGGAGAGACTCAAGCTTCCCGAACACAGGTCAGCTACACCACACAGTCGAACCCAAGACCGCAAGCTGATCTAATCTGTAGCTGCCCCTCATCCTGGCATGGGCTATGTCGATCCACAAGTCTCAAGGTCAAAGTAAGCAGCTCTCCCTCAATTCGTCGGTCGATGTATCAGCTGACGGATGATCACAGCCCTCGACAGGGTCAAAGTCGACCTCGGCAAGGTTTTCGAAAAGGGTCAAGCGTACGTGGCGCTTTCCCGAGCTACAACCCTTGACGGTCTCGAGGTCAAGAACTTCAGCGCGGAAAAAGTGAGTCTGCCCAAGCTTGGCCCGCATGAAACTGCTGTTGACAAGCATCTGATAGGTCATGGCGCACAAGAAGGTCGGCGAATGGAGCAAGAACCTTCGAGACCTCAACACCTAGATTGTTTTCATACCTGTACGATATTCGAAGTCAAGAGAAGTGTAACACCAGCACGACCGATAGGACACTCTTTCGGGTGACACTGGTGTATTGTATCGAGTAGATAGACCTCGTACGACGTCCTTACGATCCCTCGTAGTCGCTGATGCTGTGCCCGAGCTCAGCTGCGATGCATGCACGCCGTAGTCATGTCATACTCGAGCACGCCGCTCCATGCTTCCAGGACCAGGTCAAAGGTGGCTATTTCGGGCAAAATGCCGACGGCCCGAAGAGATAAGCCGAGGACAAGGGATCACATGGTGAGTTTGCGATCCTGGTCTATTTTCTGCTTGTCTTTCTCGACGCGCAAGCACCTTGACATGGGGGCTGCGAGTGAACTGCATCCTTGACCGGTCTCTTCTCGACGTATTCGTTCTCGCTCAAGCTGAGAGTGGACTTCTGACTCTTCGCACCACCACCGCACCTCGACATGACCGACAAGAAAGCTAACACAAAGTCTTATCAGTCAATCCCGGACGAGTCCTCTCGACCACTTTTGGGTCCGAACGATGTCGAGTCTGGGAATAACAATCAAGACAGCACCTTGAACAGACTGCGTCGAGGTCTTAACGAGAGCAAATATCGAAAAGCTCTCGCTATCGCTTTCGCCATCCTCCTCTTCCTCGTCTTCTCCAACAGCCTCTTCCATAGGCGTGGCTGCGGGACCGGACCAGGATCCCACCGCTCTCACGGTCACACGGGGGGTAAACCATCCGACAAGGAAGATTGGGCTTCCTACAAAGATGGAAAGCCACTCACCTGTGCGGTGTTCGACGAGCACACCATCTGGTCTCACTACCCTTCATCTTCGGACCACTCCCACCTGCTTGTTACTGGGTCCACAGACGATTGGCTCGAGGAAAAGAGCACCAACAAGACATTCTATCTGCCCACTAGCGTTCTCGGCAATCTTTTCGTTCATGCCGCCGGACAAGCCAACATCGCGGAGACCTTCGTCAAGACTTACCCCGCTTCCGGGCCAGCACAACGATCTGGCGATGTGATCAGCAAAGGCGAATCCAAATCCGGCCATCAAGTCACAGTCATTGTCGAGCCCATCGTTTCCATTGAACACGATCAACACTTGTTGGAGAGTCTTGGGTACGCGATGTTACAAGCCTCTTCCATCTGCTTGATGGAGGACAAGGGGACCAACCAGGACATCGGAGTCGGGATCTACACCCACGATGTACCCAACCACCCTGATCATCGACATGGTCACGTGCACACACCACTCCGATTTCGAGTCCACATCTTCCTGCCAGAGGGCAGAGGGGCGGAAACGGTGAAGTCCCTTTACACAGACTTGGGCGTGGGCAGTCACCACGTGGACGATATCACCTCAGTGTCAGCTGGAGAGCTCAACTTCCATCAGAGCACCGGAGCTGTTCGTATCGACAAGGCTAGAGCGGAGATCGTGAGGATCAGCACTAGTACGGGCAGTATCAGCGGTTTGGTGGAGGTCTCCAACATGCTCGAGGTGGCTTCTTCCACGTGAGCTCTACATCAATTCCAGGTCTGAAGGATACTGCTGATGCTGGTTGTTTCTCCAGAGGGGGTACTCGTCTAGATGTTACTTTGGCTTCATACCCCAAGCACCCAGTGTTCCCACTCCCCAAGTCCCCCAGAGGCGCCTTACCTCCGGTTGGAGTGCACGCGCGAACCGATACCGGAACCATCGTCCTTAAACACATCGACTGGGAGGAGTGGGATCGAACCCTGCTCCAGACCATCGAGTCCAGTACTGGCAGAATCGAGAGTGAGTCAGGGCCATTATCCATATTCTGGCTGTATGTCCTGTCCCGATCGGTACTGATGGCAGCCTCTCTAGCCGACGTCCACCCCTCGTTCGAGGGCCCTTTCCACCTGAGCACCAGCACGGGCTCTATCGACGTTGAGATCCCGCGAGAGGCAGTCCCGGACCCGGCGGGCAAGGGCCGGACTCGGGTCGTCACTTTGTCGAAACACTCTGGTGTAGTGTCGAAGGACTACACCGGTGACGTCAAGTGGGAGTCCAAGGGCTCTTCGCTGGGCGACAAAGAGGGAATGTCTGAAGGCGCGCCAGGGTTGCGGGTCAAGACCTCTACGGGATCGATCCACGTCAACTTCTAGACCGAAGATGGCTTCTTAAGGAGTCATGGGGATGACGGGCGTGCGAAGACGTAAGATCTGTAATTTTGTATATCCCTGTTGCCCGTATGATTAAGTAGGTGAGAGATGTAAAGATCCTACCCACCCAGAGCATTTTGACCTTCAGTCTTTCTGTTCGTCTCGCTTGCCTCTCTAGAGATGGCGTGACGGGTGAGGCGGATGTCGACCCTTGTGGGTGAGAGGCTTCGACCAGACTGTTCCTCGAAGTCAACAAGCAGCGCTCAGGAATCTGTAAGCGGTCAACACAATCCCCCAACCCCAATGGTGAGTACGCAGGAAAGAACGGCAGTGGCAAAGAACCACGGGCTTATTATTATTACTCCCCCAATAATTCGTGAGTGCTGCAAGGTGCTATACTTGTTGGAGACAGTCGTAATCTAGTCTCCTGGCCGCTGGCCATTACAGTACAGACACACAGACTCAGCCCTCGGTGTCCTCAGCCCGCCTCTCGATCATTATACGTGCATGAGCATGAATCCAGTCCACTCTATGTGATCCGCATCTAAAACATGAAACCCGACAACTTCTGGTACCAAGTATCCTCCTTGTAGGTGATCTTGTCCCTGGCCTCCATCTCGTCGAGCTCCCTTCGGCCCGAGACAAAGTCCATTTCTTCGAGCGTGACCCACGTGGTCTTCTTGAAGTACTTCCAGCCGATCCAGCATCCGGCAAAGATGGGCAGGGTAATGTACGCGGAGAAGAACTTGGATGTGTCCCAGTTACCCTTAAGGAAAACGGTGAACCCGTTGAACCTGTAATCGAGGTGGTCAGCATTTAAGTCATGGAGCAAGCGTGGTGCAACTGGACTCACAGTAGGATGATGGTGAAAGCGATGAAGCCGTACCAAGAGAGGTAGGGCTGGAAGGGGGCCTTGTATGGGAAGGCATCTCGCGACAATCCCTGTTTCTTCAAACCGTAGTAGAAACGGAGGTAGGCGAGGAGAATACACCACCATGTGATGATACCGGTAATGGCGGAGATGTTGTACAGCCAGTTGAAAACGGTCACAGCGGTCTCTCCTCCGGTGTTGAGGTAGGCGAAGAATCCAAATGCGCCAGTGATCAAAACACACCAGATTGGCAATCCTTTCTTCGTACATCTTCGGAAGATTCGGGGGACCTGTCCGTCGAGAGCCAAAGCGTAGAACGTTCGACTGGCAGCGTAGAGATCAGAGTTTCCAGCCGACCAAGCTGCGAGCAGGATGACGGCGTTGACAATCGAAGGTAGAGCTTTGATTCCTGCGTTCTGGATGGCGATGACGAAGGGCGAAGCAGTGGCAGTACCGGCTCCTTCGGCGCTGAGCAGTCTAGGCTCGTCGTAAGGGACAAGGACGGAAATGACAAAGATACCGCCACTACAGAATTGCAACAGCGTCAGCGGACAGACCTCATTGGCTTTAGGGAGTCCGGGTCATGCTCACATGTAGAAGACCAAGATTCGCCAGAAAACTCGCTTGATCGCCTTTGGCACAGTCTTCCTTGGGTTTTCGGCTTCTCCGAGCGTGGTGGCGATGATCTCGGTACCGATGAACGAGAAGGCAGCCTGGACAAAGACGTTGTAGAATGCCAGGAACTGGCCCAGTGACCCCTCAATGATACCCTCGCCTTTGTCAATGGTGATTTGAGCGAAAGGTCCTGGATTCCTCCAGTATCGGAATCCAATGACGTCGTGGTTCGGTCCACCTCCACACATGAGCACGATACCGAGGATGATGAGACCGAGAATGGCGATGACCTTCATTGTTGACAGCCAGAACTCGGCCTCTCCATATGCCCTGGCGCCCCAGAAGTTGATGAACCAAACACCAACGGTCAACACGGTGATGTAGACAGCGGCGTGGGTATTCGACTGTGGATAAGTTTATAGTCAGCTCCAGTTAGACGGGACGGCCACCTAGACTGCTACTCACGTCCCAGTAGCTGATGACGATGGCTCCAGCGACAGTCTCGACGGGAATGGTGATAGCATACGAATACCAATAGTTGATACCACAAGCGAATCCGACAGCAGGGTCGATGAATCTCGAGCAGTAGTGGGTGAAAGCTCCAGCGACAGGCAGCAAAGCGGCCATCTCTCCTAGCGCAACCATCATAGAGTACACCATGGACGACATGATGATGTATCCGAGCCAAGCTCCGACTGGGCCTCCCGAGGCAAGCGCTGATCCTGATCCGATGAACAGACCTGCAAGAGATGTCAGGCAATCTTCGGGAGCGCTCCCGGGAGTACTCACCAGTTCCAATAGCACCACCAAGGGCAATCATGGCCATGTGCCGTTGCTTGAGTGTACGGTGCACACCACCCTCCTTATCGTGTCCTGCAAGGTGTCAAACTTCTACTTCACACCTCCGCCCACGCTCGAGCAGCTCACCATGGCCATCCACGAGGATGGTGCCGTGGGCAACACCAGCGCTATCCGAAGCAGAAGCCTTCTCCGGGTCGTAGCCATTGTTGTCATCTAGTCGCGGCGCTCCAACGTACGTCGACACATCGTCGTTGTTCTTCTTCTCAAAGTCGGACATGGCGGCTGGCGGGGTACCTCTATCCGAAAGTCAGAGTGACGAAACGAACAGATGAGCGAGTTCAGAGTTCAAGTGACTCGAGGTTGGTGGTGGAGCAAAGATAGTGGCTCCGCTTGCTGGCAACCGACTCGGTGGTTAATAATAGGGCGAAAGCTTCGATAGCTCGGGCGATCACTTGGTCAAGTTTTTCATCTTCCCCTGCGTCAGGCTCCGACTCGTTCTCCGACTCTCTCCACAACGCCGCTGCGTGCTCCATCTCCCCCTCCGCATCCATTCCTGCAGTTTCGGCTCGGATCCAGGTGCAATTCAGAAGGGTCAGAAGGCAGAGGAGGCAAAGGGCTATTCTTGTCGCTTGGAAATTTGAATTGCACTAACCGAGGACGGCGAAGTCTTAAATTGCGGCAGTAGACCGCGCGGACCGCCACGTGGGTGATCGTCCGAATTCGTAAAAGACGAGCTGACTTCGAGCCTCTTTGAGCAGCTTTGAGCACCCGTTGCGCGCGTCGATAGGGGCGTCGATGCATGACCTTGCACGGCTCTGTTGATCTCTGTGACCTCCTCCCTGTGCACTGCTGCCGTACCGTATGGCTCCCTGTGGGTGGCCTCTGACCTCCTCTGACTATGCGCCTTTCCTTCGAAGAGACTTGGTCTTCGTGCGTGACTGCACGTCAGCCATCGGAGGCAGATCTGGCTAGCCTCGTCACTTCGGCCCAAGCTCGGCCAGTCGCCAGACCTCGGGATTGGACGGATGCAGCAGAGATAAGGAGGTCTGAATTAGCTTGCAACCAGTTGCAACCTTACATCGTGCAGTTGATAAGCTAGAATCGTCCTCAAGCCCACTCCTACGTCATTCTCATCGAGTCCTCCACCAGGCTGATATCCTCGTCGATGATCATGTCCTTGTCGGCAGGCGTCCAGACACCTTTGGCTATCTGCGGCAACAATGGCGTAGCGGCAACCACCTTTCGATGGGCTGTCACTGCTGGTCTCTTGGGGCATGGTGTATAGGAATCGAACACGTCGGAGGCTACATGCACGAGCATATCAGCGTTCTTATCTCGATGAACACTTCAAATTCAATCGTATGGCCTACCTGGTGTGAGTCCAGGATGTACTTGCTCATTCTCGTGTCGGGTCACCATTGGAGGCATGCCAGCGCGTGTTGCAAGACTTTCCAACTCCTCACTCGCTCTCGAACCGTTGCTTTGGGCGGTAATTGGAGCACCGTCGGCCCTCGGGCGCTTGAACCTGGATCACCGGACTCTTCAAGCATCGCGTCAGCCCCCGTCTATCAAATGACTCGAGCTTCTTCACCTACCTGATTGCAAGACTGGCCGACTCGACCTCTTATTCGGCTCATCGACATCGGCTTCCATGCATCGCTTGCGAGAGGGTGGTCTGGAGGGAGCATCGGATCTGCCCTCGAAGATCCTCGTCGGCATGATAGAGGGTCTCGAACGTGGTGCGCGAAGCTGTGGTGGTTGGGATCTCGACGGAAGCGGAAGAGCGGGTCGTGGTGGAAGGACTTTCCGCACTGGAACGTCCTCGACCTTGTGGGTCAGGGAAGGCAGGGGATTCTGGCGGGTGTTTGTTGAGCGGCTAGGTCGGAGGGCTAAACTGGGCCCCCGAGAGAGGCCAGGTTTGGCATACCCCAAGACCGCCGAGGCGGTAGATTTGGTTGTGCGTCCTGCCTGAGCTAGAGAGGAGATGCTGCTGATGCTCTTCACTCGGGGGATGGCCAATCTTCTAGGAGGCTCAGTAGTCGTCGATTGGTTCGGTGGTGGGTCGGAGTGAGCGTTCGAGGGGGCGATGGATGTTCGTAGGTTGCTGGTCGATTTGTACCGCGGGATTCTGCTGGGTTGCGACATGGCAAGGTCGTCAATAAACCAAGATGTTACCTGCAGTCAGTGTATCTACACAGTACGAGTACAGCGATCATAGATGCATGCATGGCGCGCGCTACGTCCTCGCCTGTCCTCACTGCAGCCTGTCGAGAACAGAGTTGAGTAGAGCGGCTCACTCAACGCTTCCATGACTGCGGTGTGTGTGGGGTAAGGTAACTATGCGGGGTCAAGCGACCGTGCCTGATTGCGTGAAATCTTGTGGTCCGACACAACCCTTCTCGACGTCCCACAGCTGCTGCTCACGGCTTACTTCGCGTCTATGTAGAGACAGCGTCAAGACGGCGAGGGGTTCTCATTTCAGTCTTCCTCACATCCCAGACCACTTACAGTCCCGCTGTCGCTCACTCCCTTCAACGACATCGACTGCACCGCTGTGAACAGCGATCTCCGACGCGACTGTCAGCCCAACGGACCAGTTCGCACTTCGCAGTCGGCTGGTGCTTATCCTGCTGGACTTGGATCCTGCATATACATAGCTTTCATAGGGGCGAGCTGGATCTCATCCCACTTCGCACATCATGTCGCGCTCGGCTTCTATCCCATCCCACTTGGTACCCTGCCTCGCATCCCCACAAACGCCCTTTGACGCCGCAGTAGACGCTTTGGAAGAATGGATATTGTATCGAAGGACCAAAGGCGACACCTTGTTCGAGATGTCCATAGGACTAGCAGAGCTCGAGAACAATGTGAGCATCAGCTTGCTTTCAGTATGGCTGTACGCTGATTGATTTAGACACCACCGCATGTATCAGCGGCATTTGATCGCGCTCGCTCAGTCACCAATGTACCCCCTCCATCGGACCTCACGCCGCCTATGGGACCATTCCCACTAGCGAGCTCGGCCACTACTGTCACCATAGTCCATCACCTGTTATCCCAGCCTCCACCGTCGATAGAGCGTTCACGCGAGGTCATCCTCGAGTTCCTATATGCCCGAGAACAGAAGTTGAGGGAGAAGAAGCCCGGTCGAGGGGGAAAAGGGACGATGGGTCGGGAAGCTTTCGACGAGATCTCTCGAAAGCTGAGCGAGGTCGAGGATGGATTGAAGGTCACATCCACGGACAATGCTGGAAACGCTTCATACCCAACACCCACTTCGCCTGGTCCAAGCCGGTTGAGCGAGTCTAGGACGATAGGATTGACTTTGGTGCTGGCGCTGAGAATGTCACTGTCGTACTTCACCCTCAACGAGCTTGGCAATCAGCTTCAGATGCTGGCAGTACCGGATGCCGAGAGGACGTTGGTACAGCATATCCGGAGGCGGGTTCAAGGCGAAGGTCGATGGGGTGTTGGCAAAGAGCTGGAGTATCTTGAGTCTTTGGTGAGCTCGCCCCTCATATACATTTCGCATTTGAGCTCATACGCTATCAGACTCTGCGAAAACGCCCAGCATTGCGTCCAGCCTTCAGATCCGCGAAGAATCGAATGACATTGGCATCTCAGCCATTATTCCCAATCCCTCTTCCCGCTCCGTCCAAGTCCCAAACCATAAAGCTGTTGACCAGCTTTGCTAAAGACGTCGACAGCGGAAACATTCAGTCGATCATGGCTTCAGCCCAACTTGGCGGGTCGGTTGATTCACCGACAGCCGACCGGGGGCATTTCTTATCCCGCCGCACGCCTGCCAGTCCCACTGGCACAACACCCATGTCTGCTTCCAGCCCGCGGACCCCGCTTTCCGCTCTTCCACCAGCGACCCAGTCGCCTACTTTACCTCCGAACATGACTCGCTCGGAACTCTTGGCGGCCTACGCCCTCGAGCTGGTCTCGGAATTATTGACCAGGGAGAAGCGGGAGTATATGATCAAGCAGAAGTGGGCAAAGTCAGGTCGTGAATCACTCGGCAAAGACCTCGGTGATATCGAATCTTCATTATGTCTCGCCAACAAATCCACGCCCTCGCCTCACGCATCGGCTCTGCTTCCCGTCTTTCTCGGTCTGAGGCGGACATATGCCCTTCCCAAATCACCGATCTCGCCAGCGGTGATCGAGCCATACTTGGACCTATTACCAATACCCCCGGATCCAGACGACGTGCCGTTCCGAGAGCCGACTGTGCAAACAACAACGGCGGCATTGTATGTCAACCCTCGGCTCGACGACGTATCGGCCTACGAGGTGCTTGAAGAGCTTATTGCGAATGAGCAAGAGAAAGTGGAGGCAGAAGGTGCTCTGCCGGACGAGGTCAAGAGTTGGCTCACAGAGTTGATTTCTGGAGTCGAGAAGAGGGTGAGTGATATTTCAGATGATCTTGTGTCAGTATTGACGGCAATCGCAGTTTCCAGACGGATCATACGCCTCAGTCTTCGCTCAAGTCAGGGAAGAGATCGAGAATCCACGTCTTATGTTCCAACAGCCACCACCTCTACCCCCTCCTCAGAGCGCACGCACAGGGCCGACTCCACCAGCACACAGGAGAGCTCTGTCCAATGCGACGCAGCTATCAGGTAGCCCCACACCCGCCTCACCCGCCGCTCGACTAACGCACACTCGATCCATCAGTATGCCCATGCGTCAACAGCCTCGATCACACGACAACGACAATGATGACGATCACGACTCAAACTCGACCTTCTCGACCCAAGCTGGAGAGGACTCCATCCACGACTTGCCACCAAAAGTGCCTGCAATCCAGACGCAAATGAAGAAATCGGCAAGTGGGACAATAACGCTCTTACCCACCGGTATGCCAATTCACGATCTCGACACGAGTTTTATCAATTCCGCAGGCGGTCTTTCTGCCACCTCTGTGTCCAATGACAGTTCGAGCGGTTGGTGGGATATAGTCTCTGCAGTGCAGCCCAACGCTAGAGCCCCGTGGGAGGACAATACCTCGCCCCGTCGTACCCGTGTATCCAGTGGTGGCTCGCCACATCTGCCCTTGCCGCCGGGGGCGGAGCCTGCTCAACCGGAAGAGATGATGTTTGAGCGTATAGCGGGAATGCAACTCGATCCACACGCCTACTCCCACAGTCCATCCCGCTCGACCTCTCACCAGCAGGAAGGGACTGGTCTATCGTCGCCATCCCGTCAACAAACGATGCAGCCAAGGGCACCCGCGATGGATATGGGCGAATCGAATGGTTCGCCAAGACGTGCTGCGCCGCAGACAAGTAGCAGGATAGCACACAATGCTGAAGCGCAAAATCGAAGTCCTATTCCTATCAATTTCGCTCGTCCGATAGCACAGTCATCACCCTCGGCCCCAGCCCAATCACCCGGTCCAGCCGGGGGCAGTACTTCAGGACCTGGGACCCCGATCCAGGGGGAAACCGCCTCGCCGCCCGTCAAGACCTCTAGGCTCTTTGGCCGGAGTTTGACACTATCCAGTCGACCCAAGAACAAAGACAAGGACAAGGAGAACGACAGGGCTAGTGGTGTCCCGGTAGCTAAAGCTGGTAAGGCAAAGGTGAAGAATGATCCCGGGCGGTGGAATAGAGACATGGTGGCCGATATCATGGGTCCGCCTGCCGATCGACGATAGAGCAGCTTTGTGCCAGCCTCAATGCTTACCGGATATTTGTACATACATGGATATAAGAGACTACGTGTATGTATCGGTCGCTTCACATGTCCCCATCGGGATGTAGTGAACAAGTCAGAAACAGAAGATCCTTCTTCTTCGTCTGCTACAGGCAGAGATACATTGTCGGACGGCGGAGACAGGGCCCTACTAGGGTCAGATCTGCACATGATGTGATGTACTAACTCTTGCTCTTCCTGCGACGACTCCCTTGTCGGCGGTTCCATGTGATCCATTAGTGGTGGTCGAAGAGGAGTCTGCTAAGTCAATACATGCTCCGAAGCCTAAGCTCACCGGAGACATCGGCGCACTGCCCGGCGTCGGGTTTAGGCAGAGTGGGTTCGATCGTGGAGGTCGATGGTCCTTCTTCTTCGTCCAATGAAGCGGGATCCACAGTTACAGTTTCCCCGACCTCGGGTTCCGGCGCATCGTACATGTGAGATAGAATCTCACAAATCTCGTCGAACTGAGGTCGCTTCTCTGGTGCTTGGTGCCAGCATCTCTCCAGGAGAGCCCATAAATCGTCAGATATGACACTGGATCGCTTCGGTCTCTCCCCATCTGCTAGCATAAGCGTATCCCGATTGTGCCACTCACCTCGGATCAACTGTCTGAGGACAGCATCGTCGACGTTGCCGAACGGGATCTCCAGCGTCATGATCTGTCATGAGCTATGTACATCAATGACCATCCTCACCTCGTACACGGTCATTGCGAAAGCATAGACATCATTCTCGTATGTCCGCTCGGCCCCGCCCAGCCTCTCCGGGCTTTGCCATCGTATCGTCTTGCCCAGCGCATCGGATGCGGCTTGATTAGGCTCAACTAAGCGTTCCTCGCCTGCGGAGCGGCGGAGCAGTTTCCTCGGGTGGCGCTTAGTTGAGCCTACGGCTTGATCATGTTGTGACTTGGTGATCAAGTCTTGCTTGAGGCGACTCAGGCCAAAGTCGCAGATCACGGCGGTGCCTTTGTCGGATATTAGGACGTTTGCGGCCTGCGGGCCTCGATCAGTAAAGAACTTGATCCCCGTACTTTGTACTCGCCTTGAGATTGCCGTGAAGGGTGAGTCTACGGTGGAGGTATTCCATCCCTTGGGCTGTTTGGTGCAGCAACGCGATCTTGTTGGCAGACTTTCCACCTCTGGATCTCAAGAACGTCAAGATGTCTCGGTTCTTCACTACAGGTATATTGTTAGAGCTGAAGCGGAGACAGGTGCGACATTTCGTCTTACTCACTGAAAGGACAGAGTAGGGACAAAGGTGGATCACTGAATCCGCCTATGAGCGGCAGGATATACGGACTTCGAAGCTGTCTCCAGGCAGCCACCGCTTCGAGGAACAAAGTCTTGTCGGTGTTGGGGTTGAGCTCTCTAATGGTTATTTCGGCCTCACGCCACAGCATGTGTCCTCGATAGACATCCGAGAAGAAACCAGAGCTAATCTTGGGGCCGGTTAGGACCATGACCCGGGGAGTCGTCCACTACACAGTCAAGAAGTGAGTGATACAAAACATTGATTGACTTGTTTGTCTCACTATTTCCGGGATATCACTCGAATCGCTGTGTCGTTCAAGGACCTATCATCTCATCAGGAATTTGTACGTCGCATCTGGAGCTGACTCACATCTATCAAATTGCCCCGAGAGTCTCGTCGGCGCTGGACCAAGAGGATCTCGTTGGGAGCGCGTCTGCGGGGGTCTATGTACAGGGGCCCGATCGCGGGCTGTGGGCGCAACCTGTCTGCCGCGGTCATGAGGGGACTGACTACGGTCGAGTCCATTTCCGCCTGAGGGTTAGGCTAGCCGGACTGTCGGGTCAACACGTACTGAGTTCTGCTAAGATATAAGAGCTGATGCTGAGGGAGATGTTGTCTGATACACGCGGGCGTGGGTGCGGTTATGCTCGTCGTGGACTCGTGAGTTCTGCGGTGTGAACAGGGGTGCCTGACGCGCCGGCTGTCACCCGTGACCCAGATGAAGTCACACCGTCACAGGCCCCATGTTTCAGGAAGCGACTACTCACTGTTTCATAGAACACGGAACCATCCGCGTACTTACCTTCCGGTCCAGATGCGAATAACCGTATCTGCACTGCGATCAGAAGCTGAGCGTCCATTTTGGTTCAGAGATGACGAAGAGTGCCTCAGTTAAGCTGCACAGCCCTACCTAGGCCCGGGAGGGCGGGTGGGTGGGGCGGTCTTACGCTTAGCCTCAGTGTAGTAAGCGGATCATACCTGCATCACTCACATGTCCGAGTATGCTCATAGTCATCACAGTATGGTAACAATGTAGATTCTGGACGTCTCCCGGCACGGCCGCAGCAACCCTGTGGCTGTTGAGGAACAAGTAACTTACTTTCCCTCGGAGCGGCTGAAGCCGCTAGTGAATTTTAGATGTGTCATTGTGTGCAGTGTGCGAGTGTAGCGAGTACTTTACGCACGCTCGAGACCCTTTGTAGTCGCAAGTCTCCTGTTGGTGCTCTTCATGTCACTATAGGACCAGTATACGGTAGGAGGTGCTGAGTTTTCCAACAAATCCCGCAGCGTTTCCTGCGGAGTGCGGATTGTATACAGGTTCCCACGGTGATGTGTGAAACTCAACCTGGATGCGGGCTGCACGATAGCTCGGGGCTTACTGACAACTGTCAAGATAGTGACTGCTGGACAAGCTGTGTTCTTTAGCTGTCGTATTAAGCAGTAAAGAACACAAGTACAAGTTCCTACTGAGAAGCTACAAGAGACCAGGAGGGTAACGGCGCGCTAGAGCGCTTATCAATACTGGCTGGTGACACGTCATGGTATTCCAACACTAGCATAGCTTTAAGCTGCCCACCAGGGGCGCCCAGGGCCTAGGTGGGGCGGCTTACGCTTACATAGCTTGGTGGCGGCGGGCCGGTTTTGTACCGGGACATCACAGTCACTGTAACCCCAATGTAACCCCAAGACACACCACTTGCACCCGTAACACTTATCCATGCTGACTGGTGACACGTCACGGTATTCCAACACTTACAGGGTACTTGTTCATACATGAGTACACGGGCCTATATGCACTGTCCTATGTGCCTACGACCTGGCGAATACGAATCATGAACTTGGTGGAGTTTCTATGGGTACAATGCTGGATCTCGACCGCCTGGCGGGAATTTGAGTTTGGCCAACAGCACAGCGTCTCTGTTCAGTTCTATCAGTTTCCCTTGACAGAGGTATTTGGCCGCCGCAGACGTACCTGGGCGATCCGGAGACTTTGGATACTTTGGCAGTATACCTGAACTGGGTATCGTCCGTACGAGGACCGATCTCTGGCTTGGCCTTGGACGAGCTTGAGCCCCTGTTGGGTGGTTGATCGGGCTGCCTGTTCACCGTCCAGGTCCCCCATGGCTTGGCTGGTGTTGGCGAGGCATGGACATTGAAGGTGAGAGTTGTCCTTGGGGCAAAATTGCTGACGATCATGGCGTAATTACGGGCCTTCAAGCTGCCCACGATCTGGACCATCAGTCAGCAAGTTGACACTTTGGGTGAAGGATGAAGGACACGGGAGCTCACGATCATGACGTCTTCCTTGCAAATATGGTGCGTATCTCCATAATGAGTCAATATCCAGTCGATATTGGCAACGAGGAAAGCTCTCGCCTCGTCGAACGACTGGTAGATTTCAAACTCGCCGTCATCCACAATGAGCGAAGCCTGCTTCATGCCCGGCTTTAGAGGGAATGAGATCCGTCTGCTGACGGACTGTCTAGTTCGGAGATAGGTCAGCCACATGCGGACACTGTGGCGTAGCTGACTTACTTTGAGCTCTCGCCAGTTGGTTTGATGAAGTTCGTCAACGATGTGACATAGTCTAACCCCCTCTCGGTCGCACTTCGCACGTTGACGGGGAAAGTTCTCGTCTGGAGAGTACTAAACTCATCCAAGAACGGCATTGGCGGCAAAGAGGTTTTGTCAAGTGGTGGCCGATGGCCATCGATGATTCTGACGAACTGGCCGTGTCGAATATAACCAATCGAACCTAGTGGCACGGCCGAGGGGAACCACAAGGGTATGGTAAGTCGATCATCGAAACCATGCTGCAGGTAATGTCGATAATGCTTCTCCGACCTATCCGACTCGAACGATAGCTGGTTCTCCAGGTGCGTGGGAATAGAATGGATAGAGCCAGATGTCGATGATCCTTCCTCATCATCGATCGGAGGCAAAGGGACAGTATCGGACTGAGGGGAGAGAGCTCTAAAAGGTCAGCTGCGTGTGCATGAATGGTCGCTCACTCTTGTTCTTCTGGCACTTGGCCTTCATCTGCCGTTCCATAGGACCCAGTATTGCTGGTCGAGGAGGAGTCTGACATGTCAACCCTCGCTCTAAGAAGTAGACTCACTAGTTATATCGGTGTATTGCCTGTTGTCGGGTTTGGGCGCTTTGTACATGCGAGAGAGGATTTCGCAAACCTCATCGAATCGAGGTCGCTTCTTTGGGTCTTGATCCCAACATCTCTCCATGAGAGACCACAGAGTGTCGGATATGCCACTAGGTCGCTTTGGTCTCTCCCCATCTAGCAGTATCAGCGACTTCCCCATTCCATCACTAACCTTGGATAGACTTTCTCAAGGCATAGTCGTCGACGTAGCCGAACGGAACTTGCTGGGTCATGACCTATCGTCAGCTATACCCAGTTCTGATATATCTCACCTCATAGATGGTCATTCCAAAGGCATACACATCGGTCTTGTATGTCAACTCGGCCCCGCCCAGCCTTTCCGGACTCTGCCATCGCATCGTCCCGCCCAGCGCGTGTGACACAGCCTGATCATGATGCGACTTGGTGACTAGGTCTAGCTTCAGGTGGCTGAGGCCAAAGTCGCAAATGACGGCGCTGCCTGTATCGGATATAAGGACATTTGCAGCCTGTGAACATAGATCGGCACGGTCTTTCGATCCAACTTTGTAATTCTGGCTCACCTTAAGATCGCCGTGCAGAATCTCTCTTCGGTGGAGGTATTCCATTCCCTGCGCTGTTTGGTGCAGCAGTGCAATCTTGTTGGCGTGCTTCCCTGCTTCGTTCCTCAAGAAGGTCAAGACGTCCTTGTTCTTCACTATAGGTATCTTAGCAGAGCTCAAGCGAAATACAAGTCATGCGAAGCGAATTGCAACCACTCACTGTAGGGACTGATGAGGAAACAAGGTGGTGGACCGGTAGTACTGGATGCGCCGAAGAATGGCAGGATATAAGGACTTCGAAGTTGCCTCCAGACATCCACCTCGTTGATGAATAGTGTCCTGTCGGCATTGGAGTTGAGCTCCTTGATGGCTACTTCCTGATCTTGCCATTGTCCTCGATGAACTTCTGAGAAGAAACCAGAGCTGATCCTATCGCCGTGCTGGACCTCTAGGCTGGTGATTGTCCACTGAACAGCTGGTGAGTACATGAACATTCGGGTGGCTGTATGACTCACATCTGGCACGCCGATGTCGCTAGCACTGCTGTGTCGACGAAGAACCTATCACAGCATCAATATGATATTGCTGATGAGCTTACTCACATCTAGCGCTCTCTCGCAGAACTCTCGGTGGTCCTGGATCACGGCGATATCTGCGACCGAGGTGCGGCGTACTTCGGGCCTCCTCAAGTGGAGTGAATCTTGAGATGCAGAGAGTTCACTGCTATCCAGCTGCAGGCGCATCCTTGGCTCTACCGAAGTGGGCATGGGATGAAATATGGGCGAATCCAGGTCGGCAGGGGAGTCAGGACGACTTGTGGTGAGGTCTATTTGTGCCGCCCTCGACTGAGATGCGATCAATGCCTCCAACGTCCTCTGCAAAGTCTTGATGGCTTCTTGCTGCTGGTCGGCTAGTACAATGTCAGAGACGCACAGACCAGGAATAGAAGATCAACTCACCCTTCACCTCTAGGAGCCTGAGCAGCGCTTGATCATCTTTCCTAGCTTCGACCTGTTTCTCGAGCAGGATCTCGAGGTCTTTCTGGTGATCAGCCCTCGATTCCTCCTGCCAGGCAGCAGCAGAGATTTGAGCTTGAAGCTGGAAGATGCGTATGAAATCCTCCAGATCTTCGGTCGCTTTGTCGATCTTTCGTTGAGTATCGTCCGCGTGAAGGTATAGCTTGAGGAATGGCCTGCTGGACTGTTTGGTCATGAGGTACGCTGAGTCTCGGAGGTTGGAGAAAAGATTGTTGATATTGTTCTCCATGACGGAGCCGACTTTGCCATCACTGTCGATCACACTTTGTTGGACAGCCTGAAGAACGTTGGCGGAGCGCTCGACCTACTCGTAGGATCAGCCAATGGACCGCTGGGGAAACATGGCGAGGCTTACCAGCCTGAGAGCGGCAACTCGTCCCATGCTAATCTTCTGCGCCTGACCCAACATCTGCACAATGAGGTCGACGCCTTTCCCAACGCCAGGTATCCAGCCAGCGCCGAGTTGAGCCAGGGACGCGACTCCCATAAGCATGGTCTGCGTGGATCCTAGCTTGTCGACCGCAGCCTCGGCTCTGGTCACCGCTTGGCGGAACTCGTCGCTCTTATCCCACAGCATCCCTTGTGAGTCGAGGGAGAGTAAGGAGGGGGGCTGAGTGAGACCGTTGGGAGGTGTCGAAGTGGGTTTCTGTCCTTCCTCGGCACCGATGACGGATGGCGCACCAGTACTAGGTTGAGACGACGCCGAATTGCTTCGTTTGCGACTATCCCCGAACTTGGCAAACAGACCTTTGACCTTGTCCCTCACTCGCTCTCCGTCCCCGCTAACAGGCGTAGATGCTCCAGTGTCAGCCTTGGCTGTGATTTCGGAGCTGGTCTCGGATTTGCCGGAGGTTGATCTTGATGAGGAGGCTTTGCGGACGACGGAAGGCAAGGACTTCTGCGAAGAAGCCAGATCAGGCGAAGAGGGTAATGAGGGCAGTTGCTTGTTGATAGCTGGAGGAGAGGAAAGGAAAGAGTTACCGGAAGGAGATGTCATCTCGAGGGAGGAAGGGTGGTGGCGTAGATGCGATAAACCGATCCGAAGAGGGTCCAAGCGATGTCGCCACTTTCGCCGGTTGCAGCGAGAAGGCGATCTCGATGAATTATTGGGGGATGACGGGGAGTGAAGCTATGACTTGTGATAGCCTATGATCCCTAGATGCTCCAGTGAGGTGTCACTACTCATCGATACTCGTAGTGATGATCGACTACTGTATCCTCATATGACCATCAGTCAACCCCGTCGTCAAGGTCCGGCAATGGGAAGCTCGAGCGCCGATCAAGCCCGAGAGGTCAAAGGGACACTCGAAACCTGTGTGCGGGTGGGGTAACTTATGCTTCTCACAAAGGATTCATGAGCGTCATTGGGAAGGTAAATTAGCTTACTGAGAATGTGCTCGTGACGCTAGTTGACTGTGTGTCGAGGCAATGCAAGGCTGTGACTGGGCACCGGGTTGAGTGGACTTGAGCAGACTCAGCTCTGCCATACGCGATGAGGCAAATTGAGTGAGTGTATTTTGGTAAACCCCCCTTTCTTCGGCCAGTGGATCTGCAAGCCGATGTCGAGCATCTCACACGACAAGCCCAGGGGCTCATCATTCTCTTGCCCTGACACGAGTAGTCGGAGTCGATAGGAGTCGATAAGCGCGAGCGAAGAGTGAGCGACTAATTGTCCATCAGGTCGATCGTCGCAAAGCTGAAACACTAAAAAGCTGCCGGCCTGCCAGCAGCCGATTTGGTGCTCGATCACGCGCTGATCGATGATCTCGGACCGGGACCGAGAATTCCGCTTACACAGGTAGTACTTGTACAGTATAAGTGCACAAGCTAAGTGGATACAATAATCGTACAAGGTACAACGTACAATGTGACACCGCAGTGATATCGCCCGTGTTTCCCATGCTGACTTTCCTGTTTTTCCTGTTTTTGCTTTTGGCAGGCTCCCTTGATATGCGGATGGTGGTGTATCGCTGTGTATCGCTCGCTTACTGCTTCATGTGATCCGATGTCCCTCCTTTCCACTGATCCCCTCCTCTCACTTCCACTGCTTCTGCTGATTCTTCTGCTTTGTCAAGTACTGCTTCCTCTCTTCCTCCTCTTCGTCCATCAGACCGAGAACCAATTCCTCCGGCCCACCATCATCCTCCACTGCTCTCCGGTATTCTTCCTCCCAGCGATCTCCCCAGCTCTCATCCATGTCCCCGATCTCCCTCGCATCTCTCTCGTCCACTCCGTCACTTTCCGGCAAAACATCTGAAGATCTCCCACTACTCTCTTCGTCACCGATGTGACCAGAACCATCTTTGGCGCCTGTTGACAAGGCAAAGACCACGTCATCTTCGAATGACAAACTCCTCTCGGCCGCTTCGGATTGTCTCAACAACTTCCTCTGTTGTGTTCTCTGATATTCCCTTCGCACCCTGTCGCTGAGACCGACTGCCCCTGCGGCGACTTGTCGAATTGGGATACTAGTCGCCCAACTCCTTGCCCCTGGATATCCGTTCGGCAGGCCGGGTATAACCTGTTGATCGGGCGGACTCTCCAATACGGAATGCAGTGCCGACATGAGTGGCTCGTCGAAGGACTTGACTTCTGGTGAAGTAGGTCTTGCTTCGACTTCTGAGCGGAAGACCAGGCGTCTCATTCTCGCTTCGAGATCGAGAATGGTGAGAGGGGAGAACTCATCGATAGGTCGAGCGGCGAAGAAGTCGACTTGGCGAGAGAGGTAGATGCTTCCAGGGAGTATACGAAGGTTGTGCGAGTGTGTCTGTAGCTCAGCGCGGGCGAGACTATAGGAAATATCGTCAGCGGTGTTCTATATCCCGCTCCCCTGCCAAGTCATCTTCACGGTCATCCTCGCCCAAGCAAGATGGATCCGGAGCCAGTGGGTCTAGACCCAAAGTCAAGATCTTTCACATCCCCCGCTCGTGACCATCATTGCCTTCATCCCCTTCCTCCGTGACGTTCGCCCTCGCGACCAGGCCAGACGCAAAATGGTGATATTGGGGTACGTTTTGAATCGAATGAAAATGGTGGTGAAGTGTGCCACACGTCCCGATTCCTGATAGCTGTACTCACCTTGCGACAGCAGTCGTCCCTAGAGTTGGCTCCTTGGTGACCTCTGGTAACACCACTTCATCCGACACAGCACTCGGCAGTATCCATCTCGCCCTCACCCCGGACTCCACGTCCAGATCCGTTCCCGAGTCGCCGAACGCCTTGGTACGCATCATCTCCGTCAACGCACTCGCTCCACTGGACCGTCTCACTCCCGATTCCAGCACGACACGGGGCTTGGCGGGTCTGAGGGAGATACGCGCCAGCTCCAGGTAATTCAGCGTTGGTCGGTATATCACCAAGTCCTGCAAGCACGACGTTGTAGACAGTGGGTCTCTCCTACAGTCACTGAAGACGAAAAGACCGGGGCCGGAGGCTGACTGGAGTCCAGGACCTTCTGAGTGACCGGGTTTGGTGGAGGCTGTCCGGGGTGATCGCAATCTTGCAATAGGGGTGACCACCACTGATAAAGGGTACATCTGACTCTGGTTGGTAGGCTGAGGTGTCGCATGTGTCGCCGCAGAAGCAGGTCCTCCGTATGGGCTGAGGGGGTAGACGTGTATAGTACCCTTTCCAGTGGCTACGCCTACCATGCGTCCATCGTCGGACCAGGCGACTCCATCGACATGGGCAGAGGTATTACCCCGGCGTAGCTCGTACATATGCCACACTTCGCCGTGGGGATCTGAGCGAGGTGATTTCCGAGATCCACCCGCCTCATGTGGACTCGGCCCAGCGGGATGTATATCGACAACGTGTTGAGATCGCCCATCGGCTGCAGCAACTAGTAGACGGGTTCCATCTGGCGAAAATGACAGATGGGCAATCTCCTGAGATCGACTGGCGTGCTCCGACCCGCTTCCATTGCCAATTCGATTCATCCGTGGGTTCATCTGAGGCGAATGGGGAATGGGTGATTTCGAGGGAGGTAATTTGAAATGAGCGATGGTCTGTAACAAGCTCGATCCCGTGCTTGGTCCGGAGTCGAGTAAAGTGGGTTTCTGGCGGGATGTCGAGCTGCTCCGTCTCGCTTTGGGTGCCGTCTTGACCGCAGGTCGGGCAAACAAATCGACGACTTTGACCCACACTCCCCGCTCCTTCTGCGCAGAGTTCTCCCTCAATTCCCCGGTCATGCCCTCCTCCTCTGCACTCGTCCGATCACTGACGATACTATCTGTGGACTCGAGATGCTCGTCATCAGCCAAAGCGCCCGACACCTCGGAAGGTGCGCTCCTGGCCAACCGCCCCGCTCTGGCTCTACTAGCCGCTTGCGCCCCCATCTTCAATCCAGCCCATACACCTCTCGCCACACCTCCCCCAATCTCGACCGCAGAGGTGAGAAGAGCAGTCTGTCCGCCGTGTGAGGTGCTATATTGGGGAGCTGTGCTGCCTGATGCAATAGGCACGTTGGGGTCGTGGGCGCTTGTCGAGGTGGATTGACTGGTGACTATGGATCCACAGCCATCGGGACCCGGGTGCAGAGGGGTACTGGGAGTAGCGTAGGTTAGAAGCCTTCCGGACAGTGCCACGACTGGCAGTGTGGTATGACTGTCGAGAGAGACCGAGTCAATGGGCTCATGGATGACAGAAAGGTCATGCGGAGAGAACAGGTGAATTAGGGGGCGGGGTAGAGATAACGCCTGATTGAAGCGTCAGCATGAGGGAACACCAACACGAACATGAAGCACATACCACAGCTATGGCTCGCGCAGACACGTGTAACGATGCTGCCGAGCCGTGACCTAGATTGAGACGCCGTAAGGCTTGTCCAGTGCGCAGATCGAGAATGTACAGTGACAGGGAGGACTGCCGCTTGTGAATAGCTCTGGTACTATACCCAAACTGTCAGTACTGATCCCAGTTACACGCCTCTGACCACTTACATCACAGCAACACATGGACCCTCCGCTCCCTTCAACCTCGACGGAAGCATGCGCGAAGCACATACCTCCTCTGCGCCTCCGCTGGGCTTCGTGGCGTCGACTCCCTCCACAGCACTGACCACAGTTGACGCATCACAACGTATCTCCGACAAACTGAACACTTCCTCCGGAGCTGGGAAGATCTCTCGAACATGTGGATCATCAGGAACTGAACCTGACACGGCGGCGAATACCCGTAAAGCATGACGTGCGGTGGAGACGAGAAGGACCGGGCTGATCAGTCAACCATTAGTGAGCTTACAGTCCTTATCGCACTGACAGGCTGAACATACACTCTCCCGTTGCCATCGCCAAAGTCGTGCTTGTCCCAGCTCGCACAGCTTTCAAGGTCTCCAGGTGTCGTAGAGGGAGTGATAATCACCTCTTTGGAGGGAGAAGCCGGCAGGAACCCTTTGAGGGTTGGGATGCCGGGGAGAGAGGGAAGATGAGACAAGATAGGGGACAGCAACGAGTTGGAGTCGTCACTACCAATGAGATCAGCGCCCATACGAAGGCCTTGGAGTGTGTCCTTAGCCCACCTGATATCTACCGCTGTAGACATACGTTGTTAGTCTGCGTGTCCAAGGTGCATACCGCACGTTGCACTTACGGGTTGCCTTTCGCCGAGCTCCCGCCGCCGCCGAGCGCCTCGCTCCCATATCTCTCTGCACCCGCCTCGGACCACTGCCTCTTGACACATTCTCTCCTTCGGGACCCACACGTTGATTGACGACATGGTCCGATAGAGGCATGAAGTGTCGCAGTCGTACTGCGAAGGAAGGCTAAGGTTGGTTCGGGTGGTGGATGTGACTGGTTGTGTGCTCAAGCAATCTGCAAGCTGATTATCAGTCACTGTCCTCCATCAACAAGAGCGAAGCACAGATTGCCTGGTACACTCACGATATGGATGACTGCTTGTCAATGATCAAGAGTCAAAGGGGAGAATCGATGACGGTCAGCGTTGCCAACTGGACCGGCGCGAGTGATGGGGAGGCCGGGAGTGCGAGCAAGCAGGTGGCAAACGCGTGTCAAGCTGGGCCGGAGCTAATCTGATGTCCGAAGCGGTATGTACCGGAGACGACGTGGCGGAGGTGATGCTGCAGTTGGCGAGGTCGTTCAAGTGGAAGTGGCAAGTAATCTGTTGATTGAGATGAGGCAGCTATTACTCAAGGACTTGTGCATCTGACCTAGACTCTCCAACATGAGATCGACTCGAACATGACAAGTCGGCAACTCCTCAGCGTCAACAAGCGCGCGTCATCCACCTTTGACCAGCTGCCCGGCGAGCGGCGAGCGACGCGAACGCCTCGACCTCCACCGTTGCTATCTCGTTCCGGCAAGTGTCGCTGAATTGCCCAATCGGGCAAATGGCAGAGGTGACAAATATGCATAGGATCCTTAACGTCAGCGCAGAAAGAACTCTGAACAGCTCTGGACTGACGCGATCTTGACCGCGTCGGCGGACATTAGCTACTCGTCGTCCTGGTGAGCGGGGCAGCTGGCGGTGAGTCCTCGATCTGTGGATGCGATCGCTGCTGCTAGACGATTGACTCCGCTGGACTCATGGACCTCCTCTAGCGTTAGATGGTGCCAAGTCGCGTCCTCCCGTATCCCGACGCTCAGATTCGTTTCATATCTCTGCTCAGGGCAGCTAAATAGAGCTAAATTGAGCTTGCAGTTTCCGCTGGAGATAAGGCCAGGGTTAGGGTCTCGCAATCTGGCTGGACGAATTTGTGGCGGTAAGTCGTTTAAGTGCTTAGCGATATGTAGAGTAGAGCTGCAGTGCATGATGAAAGAGACAGTAGACTTGTTTGCATCCAAACAACTACATCTTCAGTGTCATCGTTGGAGTGAGGGGCGAGGAAGCTATGCAACGGTTGCTGAGCATTGTCCTCTGGCCGCTTGGATCTAACTCGGTGCCTGGATTTGCCACCGTACACACTGGTCGCCATCCGGTGCCAAAAAGATGAAACGTCAATCAAAATTCCCCTTTGGTCTCCCCCCCTCTCGGACACCCCCTTAGCTCTGGTCGCTCGGTCCTTCGGCGCCACACAAACCCACTCCTCCTAGCTCCTTCCTCGCCACCTCAGCTTTTCGCAACTCATCTCTCTTCTTCGTTCTCTTCTTCTTCAACTTGTCTACCTAACCAACCTTACTCTCGTCGCTATCTATCCTGTCCAAACCCATCCAAGTCAATCACTCGTACAACCACAGATCATCTCACACTCTCTTGACACTCGTATCTGAATCTCTCATTCCATCTCACTCAAACCCTTTACCCACCTTCCACCAGCACAATGTCCGCCGTTGAAGCTAAACAGGTGAGTGCATCATTCTCATAGCACGTTCTGCGCCCCCACCACTTGGCCACGAGACTTGTTGTTGTTGGCTATCACGACACGCGACCATTTCTGGTCTGATGCTCAAGCCACCTCCCCTTGGACCTCACGCATCCAGACCGACCAAAAGGTCTTGCCACCTTCCCTCGCAATTTCATCACTGCGCCTTCCCTTCCTCCATCCCCCCAGCCTCGCCGTAGCACATTTAGCTCAAACTTGACCCTTCGCTGGCCCTTGTTGGTCACGCAGATCCCCTTCCAGCCAGCGCTAGCTAGTCTCCTCTGACGATTGCCCCTTTGTATCCCTTTGATATCGCGTTCCATATATTTCCGTTTCCGCACAGACGAAACACCACGACCATCAGTCTCTCCCTTTGTCTTCTTCTCATCTACTCGTCATCACTTCTTGATCAACACTGACAATCCGTCTTCCATCCTACTCATTACACACCACTCCTTCAACTCGCTCAACACTCCACTCACGATGACCATCCTCGACTACCTTCACCGACCACAGGAGCCCGTCGCCGTCAAAGACTCTGCCCCAGAGGTCGTTGAGACATCCCCAAGCGAGACGATCGAGACCAAGCCAGAGGTCGCCGCCGAGGAGAAGGTCGTTGCTCCGGTCGACGAAGTCGTCCCGGCACCGGTCGCTGCGGTCGAGGAGGTGAGTGCATTGTCGCGTGTTTCCATGCTGATCGCGTCTTCTACAGCCTGCTAAGCAGCCCACCCTTACCCACGCTGAGAATGGCACTGCTCACACTGCCGCTGAGCCCGCTACTCAGCTTGACGGCACGCCTGCTGCTCCTGCCGACAAGCCAGTCGAGGAGGAAGCTGCTAAGCCAGCCACCGAGGAGGCCGCTAAGCCAGCCGAGGTGAAGAAGGACGAGAAGGAGACCACGGTGAAGGTAAGTCGAGACGCGACTCGAAAAAGGGCAACGATTGACCCAACGCGTGTAGGAGAAGGTCGAGAAGACCAAGGCCGAGGGCAAGGGCTTCTTCGCCAAGTTCTTCGGCGGCAGCAAGTCGCCTAAGAAGGAGAAAAAGGTGAAGACCCCTAAGGTGTGTTGAAGACAGATCGATTTCAGAGTGATCGCTCACCTCTATACCAGGTCGAGAAAGCCGACCCAGTCGCCGATGCGCCAGCAACCACCTCCGCCCCTGTCGCCACCGAGGCTACCAAGGTTGAGGAGGCCCCGGCTGCCGCCACCGCTGAGGAGACACCTGCTGCTGCCCCTGTCGAGGCCGAAGCCAAGCCTTCGATTATCGGAGTCGCTGCCGCCGAGCCCGCTGCTGCCGAAGTCCCAGTCGCTGCTCCTTCCGTCATCCAGGCTCCCGCCGTTATCGAGCCAGAGGCTATCAAGGAGTCGTGAGTGTGGCGGCTTCAAGGTAGATGACCAAACTGAGACATGTTCAGTCAATCCACGGGATCTGTCGCGCCAGCTGCTGCCACCACTGCTCAAGCCGAACCGGCTGCTGCTGTCGCTGAACCAGCGGCCGCCGAGGCACCGGTTGCCGAGAAGAAGGAGGAGACCGTGAGTGGATCCTGATACTCGGTCACGAGTCGCTCGCTGATTCTTGATCCAGCCCAAGGCTGTCAAGGCTAACCGAAGATTGTCAACGCGGTTCATCAACGGTATCAAGAACTTTGGCAAGAAAGAGCACGCTACCTCGCCAAAGGAGGAGAAGTCAGCCGAGGCTGTCGAGGCCAAGCCCGCTGAGGAGGCCACTGTCACCTCTACTGAGGCCCCTGTTCTCGGGAAGCCAATCCCAACGGAGCCATTGTCAATCGACGAGGTGAGTGTGGCGATAATCAGGGTGTCGAGTAGACTGCTGACCGTCGCTAGCCCGTTCAGAAGTCCGGCCCATCGCCAGCCATCGCCTCGGCTCCAGTTGTCTCCACCACTGCTTAGATTGATTGCCCAGTGATCTCGACTTGAAGTTGCCGTACTCCTTCTTCACTGTTCGATTTGCCCTCCTCTTTGTGCTTATAATTCCATTGCCCCTCGTCATCTTTTAATCGCGAGCCCACAGTGCTTGTTCGTCATGACATATCCTCTTCGAACTGTCCCAGCCGCTCGTCCATTGTGGTCACCTGCTTCACTTACGATGATGCATGATGTTTGAGGTCGAGAGTGCCTTTGCAAGGAGCGGTTGCTGAGCATTGAGCAAGACGATACACGACGATACTTGTAGAGTGTGACGAGCCAATTGCAACCAGTACGTCTTCCGGGGCCGGGAGTCTGGGGCCTGGGCGGTGCGATCAGGTTATTTATTCGACCCTCCATATACCGTGTTGACGTTTCAGCGCATCTCGCGTGGCCTCCACCGGAAAAAGTTGAGATCAGCATGAGCCTCCTACGCTTGCAGGCCGACTTGCAGCAGCTTTGGGATTGCTTTGATATAGCTAAAACTTTAGTGACTGCTGCTTATCCGCGCTTCGCTTCCTTGTATCTGCCGGACTTCCGACATGGCCCCTTCAACACGAGTAGCGGCCCAGAGGATCGGCTCGTTATTGTTTTGCCCGGCCTGTGGGACATTACTGGATCTGCCAAAGGACGATCAGGATGAGATCCCGTGTGATCACTGTGGGAGGACCGAGCCTGCTTCATGTGAGTCAACCCCTCATCTTCTTGTGTCCGTTCTGAAGCTTGGGCCGAATGTGCGTACAGTCGTTCGTGACTGACTGAGGATAGCCTATGAGAACCTGCCGACCAAGACGTATTCCTCTCCAAATGCCTTTCCCTCTACGCTCAGGAGTAAGCGGGCATTAGTGCAGAATACGGTGGAGGAGGGCGAGGCAGCCAAAGATAAGGATCCCATAGTGAGCATCACTGACGACCACTTATTTCTGAGACCTCACTGACCCGGCGATAGGCCCAAGAAAAATGTCAAAAGTGCGGTCACATCGGATTGAGCTACAAGGTCATGCAGCTGCGTTCTGCCGATGAAGGCAGCACAGTCTTCTACAAGGTGAGTCATCTGCCCATGGTCAAATTCGGTACTTACTAGTATAGTGTATGAGCTGTGGAGACCAGACGTCCGTCAACAACTAGGATTGTCCCGCTCTCCGTTTCATCTTCGCCTTTCGACCTCTTTCGACGTTTCCACGGGTACGATGTCCTTCGATACCGACTTGTTGTATTTCATCCCGGATTGGACTATCGCTACATGCATGATACACTCATGCCGATCTGATGGTTCTACTCTACATCCAGGGGGGAATGAACTCCACGTCAAGAAATGAATCAAACGGAAGTGGTCGATACTGCCTTGCAACAGGCTATCCTATCACAGTTTACCCCGGATTCAGCATCTCTAAGCATCCTGCCCTTCCTTCTTCTTCATCTCCTCCCATATCGACTTCATCCTCTCCGTCTCTTTGCGCCTTCTCTGCACGATCACCGTAACCACGAGAATCACACTCCAAACCAGGAGCCAACTGAGACAGTGCACGTCGATCAGCGGTGTCCCGGCGAATGTCAAAAAGGAGGCTGAGCTCACCCCAGATTCACGGCAAAGTTTTGTGCCAGATGGTTTTTCGTGCCAAAGATGATACTTTTGGACATGTCGACTGGAAACCCGGGATCAGTCCAAATCCTGACCCAGATGACCTGTTCAGTGTATCGTGAGTGACTTACCGAGGTTCCATACAGGCATCATGTATCTATCGAACGACAGTCAGGCATTGCTTCTTCGCACCTCGCTGACACCAGCAACAATTCGCACTCACCCATATCTGTAGAAATCGGGCATGTTGGAGATACTCAAGAATGCCGTTGAGACCTGTCACAAACGTCAGCCACAGCTCGCAGACTTACGCGCACCACTCACGTTCAAGATGACCCAGAAGATGAGGAAAAATGGGAAGAAAGGCCCGAGCCAGAGATACACTGTCTCCATGACGAAACCCAGGCCGGACATGGTGATCCAGTTGCCCATCCAGTAAAGGACGAATCCGCCCTTCCCATATTTTCTGCTGAAGCTGACCAAGAAGGCCAATGATACTAGAGAGTAATGCAGGGATATCCAGAAGTAGGCTAGTTGTCGAACGGGCAAACCGACACGTCAGCTAAGAGCACAAAATGACGAGAGCGCAGGAGAGTTGAAACAGGAGCGACTGACCCATGAATGGAAGGAGTGTCTTGATCATGATTTCGGAACCGAGAGCTAGCTTGTCCTGTATCAACGGAAGACCTTGTTGGTTCCAAGCGACGGAGATGAGGAAGGTGAACTGAGGAGATAACATGAGCTTCGGTCCACCACTGGCAATAACCACAGCGCATTGACTTACGATGATAAGATATACAGTGCCAACAGTGGTCGAAGCGGTTCCCTGTCATCAATCACACAATCAGAGTCCGCTTTCCAAGCAGATGGGACCACTCACCGCCAGCTGGTCAAATGGATGGAGATTGTGTAAGTTGTAATTGAAAGGTCCGGTTACTGTGCCTTCTGGAGCTGCAGCTAGGATTGCCGAAGCATTACCCTGCGCCAAGATCTGAGAGGCGAGCTGTGTGCCTGCCGATGAGGCTGCTTGAGTCATGATCCTGCCAGAGAGCCGAGTGATGTATTGATTCGCCCCGTAAAAGTTCCTAGCTTCTTCGTAAATGAAGGTAATGGCACCTCCAGCTTGTATCACTGTCAACGCAACCCTTCCAAGAGGGATATACGAGATCTCCCGCGGACTCACGTTGCCAGGAAGTACCAGAGTTGAGGGCTGACCAGACTCCACTGGTAGCATTGGCATTGACGATCATGACCGCCCACACATCCTGATTCTCCACCCTCCTTCTTCCGTACTCGAAAGGGTCGACGCCTATGCCTCCATTCTCTATCCGTAATGTCCGGATAGTCTCATAGTCGATCTCCCTGAATCCAAGATGTGGATCGGATGTCTCTGCTTGTAAGACTGCATTCCTCACTGCTGGACCAAGTACCGCTGGATGAACTGTCCCATCTGGCGAGGCTTGTGAGTCGAGGTCGATGAGCTCAACGGTGAAATGCGTCGCTCTAGGTATTTGAAGGTAGTAAGATCCTACGACATGGTCAGAAGTGTACATGCCTGCTTGAAGCATGACTCACCAAAGTATATCGAGATGAAGAGAAACATGAATATCGTGATCAGTCCGAAAGTCTTGATGAAAGCCATCATCAGCTCAATCGCAGATTCGCAAGCAAAATCGACCGACTCACGAGGAAAGCAAGCTTTGCCCATGCTCTTCTCTCCTTCTTCAAATCCCTGGAGAAGAGACCATGCCTTGGTGACCCGTCCGGGGCCTCCTTCGATAAAAGAACATCTCTCACAGACGGCGAGGTCTTGGGCACGCCTCGTATTGTAATCGCCATGATGAGTGAGGTTGGGCGATTATGACTGGACCTCGACGTATATCTTCCTCACTCCGGTTGTCGTCGAACTCGTCCTCACTGCTATTCGCAGGCTTGCTAGATTAATGCATCCACCGATCTCTAGACCAAGATTGGGCTTGTAGCTCCCAGACTCTTTGGCGAAGATGTTTTCACTGCTGACGTCGATGTCTCGACATTGTCTCGATGCCGGTCGATGCCGGTGCTGGTGCAGGTGCCGTGCCTTGAGTCAGGTCCGATTCCAGCTTTGTTGCAAATCTAATTTTAGTCTCGATCGTGATGTCACCAAGCTGCAGAGCGATGAGATCCGACAACTTTTGCAAAGCATCGGTCAATGTCACGAACCAGTCGAGTCGAGGCATCTGGGCTCATCTGTGGGGGGCGTTCGCTCTACTGATCCATCATTGTAAGGAGCCGGAATTGAACCTTCTGACCTACAGTCCTCCTTGAAGCCAACAACTCTCGCTCGGTATGCCGGACGAAGCCTTGTCTTCCTCATCCACCATCCGAGATCCGTCGACAGATGAAGCAGCTCAACAACCCCATCAGGAGCCAAGTGGGAAAGAGTTTCAGAGAGCAGGATGGACAGCGACCACTGTACCAAATGCCGGTGCCGCTGGGAAGGGTGTGCTGATGAGCAAAGGCGGAGCAGCTCGGAATTGGGATGACGTTCAGGTCGATGACAAGCATCATCTGTCGTCGCCAAAGATCAAAGGTGCCAGAACGGCAGCTATCAAAGTGAGTAAATGTCCTGCCTTGGATTGGAATACGGATACATTGGTCGTTGGTTCCCCATACCTCGGCTGACATCATGGCTGTCAGAAAGGCGCATTCATCTACGCTCTCATCACCATATGGCTATGGATCTGCTTATCGTTCTTCTGGGGATCGGTATACTCGCTCGAATCGTATTTCCCTCAACTCACACTCCATTTCGTCTCCTTCGATGACGACCCCAACTCGTTCCTCACTCCACCCATGCTGAACGAAGCCCAGTATCAGGCGAATCTACCTGCCAGCGTGGCTCATTTCGGATGGACGATTAAGCCCAGCTCAGACTATCCCAATGGCATTCAGGATGTCCAGGACAGTATACTCCGGCAAGATGCCTGGGTCGCCGTGGTAGTCAATGCGAATGCGACGACTGCATGGAGACAGGCTCTAGCCGACGGAGATGCCAGCTACGACCCCACCGGTGCAATGACGATATACTACCAAAGCGCAAGATTCTACCAGGTCACTCTTCTGTACTTCGAGCAAACGGTGCGTTCTCGATGAGATATCAGGTGGTAGGATCTAACTGATATTATGTTGCTCAGATTGCCAAAAACCTCATCAACCCTCTGGCAACAGCTCGAGGTCAAGCTTTCCAGTCATTCCTCTCCTCATCACAGGGCAATGCGAATGCTCTGACTCTGGCAAGTCAAGTTCCTCAGGCTCTGGGCGTTGCATTCGGATATGGCATCCGTGACCTTCGCGAGATACCAAACGGCGCCTGGTCTGGAGCTGCACCAATGGAAGCTGCTTTGATCTACTATGTGAGTGTACATCCTATCGCTATCCCGATAGGTCGCACGTTGACATTTCTTCAGGTCATCTTTGCCTTTTACATAGCACTGTTCGGGGGGATGGCGAGGATGAAGTCGGGTCTTCAGGACAAGTTACGGTTCACCACCATGTTGAAGTTCAGACTTGGTTGGCCTCTTCTCGCCTATTTCTTCATCGTCAGTCCAGCTCCATCCCAACTCAGCGCTCTCTAACGCCAGCTTAGTCCCTCTGGTTCACGTTGATCGAGCGGGCATTCCAAATCCCAACTTCTGCATGGATGGGATCAGGTGGGTCACCCCTCGTGAGAGCGATCAGGGGCAGCGTGCTGATATCCGGCCGGTAGGCGGCTTCGTGACGCTGTGGGCGTTGAACTATGTCACTCTGATAGCGGCAGGATGGGCGATAGAGACGATGTTGGCGGTACTGGGTTTGCCATGGCTCCCCTTCTTCTTGATCCTCTGGATCATCCGTGAGTTTCGTTAAATCAGAGTGATACAGCTTATGCTGACATCATATTGTGGCAGTAAATATCAGTAAGTACACTGAATCACGCTTCTCTGTTCAGGTGTCTCTGGATGTTTAGTCACTGACCCATCTCAGCCTCATCCTTCTACCCTATCGAGCTACAGCCCATATTCTACCGGTTCCTCCGGTGGACCCCATTCCTGCACAATGTCGAGGTGAGATACATGTTCCAGGGTTGCGACCAGTCCACTGATGTCGGATCGTCTACCAGGGCTTCAAGATCATCGCTTATGGGACCGACCTGCAACACCGCCTCGGACTCCATTTCGGCATCATCTTCGCTGTTATTGGCGTGGAACTGATCTTCTTCCCCTTGAGCTTGTTCTTCGAACGATGGAGTATGGATAGGTCCAAGTTGAGGGAGATGCAAAAGGAGAGGAACAAGGAGGAGTAACGGACCGGATGGAGAGCACTGCGAGATCCAGTAACTCGTAGACGGAGACCGGAGCATCGGTGCCGAAGGACCGAAGATGTAGCCATAGATTTATTCAGCCTGTAGGCATGTAGCGCATAGTCCTAGCCTGAGCTCTTCTGAGCGCTAGCTGTGATGTGGTGAAAGGTAGTCGAAGCAGTGAGTCTAGTTGACTGAGCTCTGGCCTCTGCTGCTGTCTGTATGACCTGGACGCCGGCAGGCCGAGAAGGCCAGAGGTGATCACGCGAGGGGTCCCCAACAACATCTCTCAACGCTTCATTCGGCGAGCTCCCACTTCTTCGTTGATATCACTTGCTAAGTTGCTACCATCCCCCAGATACGACCCGTCAATCACCTCCAGCCATGCCTCTCGAGCAGCCATACCCCTACCCGATGACTAATAGCGAGTTGATCAAGGCGCACTCCCTTGAGAAGCACTTTGAAGGTGGATTCTTCCGGCAAACGGTGGCATTATCCTCCTATTCTGCCAACGGTTCGACTTCGACTGGTGATGGCAGTCGTCGACCGCAAGAGTATTTCGGGCCCGGAACGACCTTGCTAGGAGGTACTTTGGAACAAGTCAAGTCTGATGGAAGCAAGAAAGACGAAAAGCTCGATGCTACGTTGATTCACTACCTGCTCACGCCGGAGAGCTATCAGGGCAAAATGCACATGAACCTCAACGCAGTGAGTCCAGAGCTGATCGACTAGGATCCAGGACATACTGGCTAACATCACCCTCAGCATATCCACCTTCTGCATTCCGGAAGGGCTTTGTACACTCTGATCAAACCCCCCTCGGAAACCAACCCGGAGCCCGAAGTCCATCGAATCGTCCTTGGAGGCGACGTCACTCGGGGCGAGACAAACCAGCTTTTCGTACCAGGAGGATGGTGGAAAGCGTCCGAGATACCGGCCGAGGACATGAAATTGCTAGATCAGCCCGGAGCCGAGGAAGGGTTGAAGGAGAGGATAGGATGTTTGATCAGTGAGGTTGTGATCCCCGGCTGGACGCCAGATCAGCATGTGTTCATCGATGAACAAAAGGTGAGCGGCAGCCACCTGACAGGTGAGATGCGTGGACGGCGCTGACATGACTCTAGCTCAAAGACATGTGGCAGGGCAGAGAAGGTTGGGAGGAGTACAAGGCGTATTTAACCTCAGCGCCGTGAAGGATTATCATGCCGCCATCCAGCTGCCATATTTACATCTCTCCTACATGTTCATCAATGTATCTTTCATGTCATAGATGATGCAAATGTCCCCATCTACTATCCCTTCGTCGTCTCAAGAGTTGTCCTCCCAGCCCCACGCTACTGCTTGCCCATCCACTGGTCGATCTGAGACTGAGGGACATCATCTAGACGGTGTATCAAGTAGTCGACCTGATGTCCCAAATAGGTCAGCCCGGTTCACAACACACCGCTTCCCTTCGCACTATGACTCACCTCGACGTCCTTTGTCAATGGTATGACGTGATCCCTGTACATTTTCACAATCGTTTCCACGTCTATCTTGCTTTTGGCGTCCCGACTCTCGACGACCTTTCCATCTGCGTCCATTTCCGAGCCATAGAACCTAGCTTTGTTCTCCAGTCGCACCAGTAGCTTGGCCTCAACTGCAGGTTTTGTTATGAGACCAGCAAGGGCTTCTGTGTTTGGTGGACTCGACAGGATATGGGGGATGAAGTCCTGTGGTGCCGAGAGGAACTTTGACTCGGAGACGAACATCCCTGACATCGGCATATCAGCTCACTGGCGGGTCCAGAGTTTATAAGGAGACACACGCACCAAAGTGTATACGTCTAGAGAGAGCTTGAAGCACTTCCACATCTCTCGTCGCAGCACTGCCATAGTTTCCATCGTCGCTGTGTGCGGTCAGACCAGTGACGATTTTGTCAACGTAGAATCGCAGAATCCGGTCGTTCGCCTTGACAGAAGGATGTGATGCCGCTGGGGGGTGTAGCAAGTGTGGGAAGGACTGAGTTGGAATGATAGGTTTGGGTAGGCTTTCTATAGGCGAGAATGGGTATTCGTCGGGACTAAATCGGTCGAAGTCAGAGATCATGCTGCAATAGCTCTTCAATAACGAGATTTACCTCGTGTATCTTCTCGCCTTGGCTATAAATCTAGTGTCAGAATATGCTGTAGCTGGTATGCGAAGCTAGGACCTACCGTGGAAACTCTCAATCTCGAACAAGAACCACTCGAGCCAGCTGCCCGAGAAGCCAGTATCGTTTTCGAACGCACCAGCCTCGTAAATCTTGGCGTTGAGTGCAAATTGCGCCCGCTCGATGAGAGCTATGTTGAGGCAGTTAGCTTTTACCAGAGCACATGTTCTGCTGGATGCGAGATGGCACTGACAGAAGATAATGGTGTCCTCGAGTCGGATGAGTTGAGCCCGGATGTGGTCTAGTGCAAGCAACTCCGACGCTCCAGCTCCTGTGGTGAAGTTCATTGTGACTAATGACGAGTCAGGGTGGATGCAGAGCTGACGTTTCTGTGCGTTGTGTTGTAGGCGGTAGACTTCGTAGGATTAATGTACAGGTCAAAGTCGACAGCACCGACGACATTCCAACGAGTCACAACATTCGCAAATCTCAATTCAGCGGCCGAGACATGTGAAGTTGTGAACCTTATCTTCGGGCTCCGCCGGCGCTCTCCAGACTCCAAGTCATCCCATCCGTGGAAGATGAGATATGTGCTGTACAAGTGCCTATGCCCAGGCTTACGCCTGACGCTGTCGCAAACCAGGTGAGATGGTACATGCATATCTACTGCGAGGAAGCCGCACCTTCCTCGATCTGCTGAGGCTCAGATGGCGGGGGCACCAAAGAGGCCGACTGGGCCGACTGGGCCGATGGCTTCGCCTTCCGTACATCCCCGTGCCAAAGACCACTCGGCTTGAACGTCTTCTTCTGGTCCTCCTCAGTCAACCATTCTGTTGGGTATCCCAAGATGCCACCGACGATATGTGGTCTTCTAGCGATGACCTGCTCCCTGACAAAGCTCTTCACGCCTGCCTGCTCGTGTCGACGTTTCCTCGCTTGCAGGTGTCGGGTATCTATGGGTGTGTCGGCGGGTATAGGAGAGTTTGGGTCCTACAGACGACGATCAGTGTCTAAATTTCACACTCGAGGGAAAGGCTCTGAGATAGGCCCAAGGTGACTCACCTTTGCAGCTCCGACCAGTCGTTCCAACATGTCCGACACTGATTTCCTGTTCATCCTAGCATCGCCGAATCTCTCTTCCGAGATTTTGATCCAGCCGTTCCCATCGGCTTTTAGGTATGTTCCCGGTCCAGGTGGCCCAGGCGTCCATCTAGGTCCTGCTATGACCTTGAACCGCTGAATTGCTTCCTCGGACCCCAAATTGAGCGAATCGACCGATACTTCCAAAACCCTCTTACGCGACACTGGCAGGTCGTCGAAGGCGAGGTCGACCGTCTGTGTGATGCGGATAGGCGCATTCAAGGGAGCTTTGAACTTCTGTCGAGACTCTGCCCACCGATCAGTCAGTCACGAGCACAAGGGAACCGAAGGGAAGCAGCCGAGTCGCAAGGATGTCACTCACTTTGCAGTGTCTCCTTGTCCTCCTTCAGCTTGTCTATCAATGTCCTAACCTCCTTGATCTTTTCTAGACGGAGGTATCCCAGCGTTGTGGTGTCATCGAACGCAAATAGCTTGGGGAAATCGACCACCATTTCATTCTTCACCTTCGCGAAACTGCAAGAAGATGTTGACGAAAACGGTCGGATAGTAGGTCCAGCGTTCCGGACCGATTTTGAGATGAGCGACCTGGTTGCTGAGCTCGACATGACGATGACTGTGAAGCGTGGCGGCCGCGGTGATTGCGAGAAGGACAGGTAGCGTATGACTACGTAGCAAAGTCAGTCACTCGGTGCCGACTTCATGGTCGAGAGCGATCTCGAAAGATGCATGGACGTGCTCGAAATCTCAAAATTCAAGTCTAGGCGTGCGAATCGGTCTAATTCGCAGGCATAGGCGCGACCCCATTCGCAAACAGGAGTTTCCGTGGGAGAGTGATGGTGAGTCGCGCTCTACATGGTGCACGACTCTGCACGAACGGTGCACCGAGAATCAACAGAGAACCCATGCCGACGCGGTCTACGATACATGCAGTCTCCGCAATCTATCTATGTACAGTAAAACTAGTGTCCATAAGCACTTTCAAGATATTTACCAAGATAAGGCCCCCACAGCCTATGCCACCTCGTTGTGACGTCTGAACAGCGTCATCGCGTTCATTTGCAACATCAAAGTCGTCACGCCTCCGACTCGCCTGACAAACATCCCTGCAGCCTCGTTCACCTCGTCCTCAAAGTTGTTGCCAGTCGCGACGTTGACGCAGATCGCGCCGTGTTTGATGCTGCTCGTCGGAACTTTGTACTTGTCACTAGGGACGGCGGAGATGATGACATCACTTGTGCCGAAGCAGTCGTTGGGCGTGATGTGATCTTGGGCAGGGTTGATGCAGAATCGTCGGGAGGTATTGTGGCGGTGGTAGACCTGGATACCAGTGATGTCGATCGAGAAGACCATAGCGCCTTCATTGGCTAGCATAGCGGCTAATGGTCGCCCAACGGTTTCGGATCTAGAGATTACATGGTCAGTATCAGATATGTTTGAGAGAGCTCAATGAATGACCCACCTATTGACGATGGTGACCGTCTTCCCTACGAGCCTCTGACCTTTGACAGCATCGCTCTGGTAGATCGACGCCAAGCTCTGTAAGATCCTGACTACAGCGAGAGCGGTACATGGATGAACGACTTCGTCCTCTGTGCTGTCGTCGGCGGTCCCAGGAGGGAAGTAAGATGAGATGACCAGGCTCTGGGGGTGAACACCTTCAACGTCGATCCGAGGGGATATAGCTCTTCGAAGTAGATCGTCCTGTCGATCCAATCAGCTCTGTCTTTAGAATATAGGACTGAAGCTGTACTCACCTGTTCAGGATTGAAGATTGGGAAGTAGACAATCAATCCATCCACCGTCATATCCGCGTTCAGCACCTCGATGGCGGTTTTGACTTGGTCAAAGGAGACCCTCTCCTGCCCAACAGTCTCGGTCACATTTTCCACGTCGAAATGGACGCCGTTGGTCATGCACGCTTTGGCGGTGGCCGAGGCGTATTGCTTGCATCCGGTGTCCGAAGTCGCCAGTAGTCCAACGATTCTTGGTGCACGGCTAGAGTCTGCGAGCTGACTTTGCAGTCGAGCGCGTAATGACGCGACGAGGGGCTTGAGCGCAAAATCTTTCCCCGGAACCTGCAGCAATAGTGCGGTTTCGCCTTTGCCCGTGGTAGGTCTAATGGACCATCCGCAATCCTCGCACTGCTCGGTGCCTTTCTCCTCGACATCGCCCACGGCCGTCGAAGTTGCCGATAGCTCCGAGATGAAAGATGGCGTGGAGAGGTTTGAGATTGTGGTGACTGTTGACGAGGTCGATGAGCGGGAGAACGACCCGCGTTGAGGGGTGAGCGGGCCTAGGAAAGGGATAGCGGGTTCGCGGGTCATGAGTGTCGCAAAGTCCATGATGGTTGTAGTACGTGTACAATACTTGGCCGCGTGGAGACGTGGGTGTAGTTGTGGTGTTTGGTCGTTCGACAAGGTGACTCGGATGCGTGTAAGGGGTCAGGGTCTTCTGTTGGTGTTTCCTTGTTGGAGATGGTTGCTGCTTGGCGTTGGAGATTGATAGAGTGAGAGTGAGGGGTTTTGGTTGAGATAAGGTTACTTATACGCTGAACAAGGTACCAACCCAAACAAAGATCCCTGTTGGCGCCTGTTGGAATGCAAACCTCACATCAACCCACGAGCCACGGTATAGGCAATCCCGCAATCATGCCAGATCCGACACCGGACCAACGCTCAATCTGTAACCTCGAGGGCTCGACATTGTGGGCAGCAGCTCATCTAACTGACCCAGTGGAGCGGAACGCCAGAGAGGCGTTAGGAGACTTGTGCCTTGATTGATATTGCGTTTGTGGAGAAATTACCTTATCTGTCGACAAACACCTCGAGCCTAGGCTGGTCGCCTGGTCAGTCGGTCAGGATGGGAATGTTAGGGTGATTGAAGATCAGCTGCCGGCAAGCCCAAATTCCAGAGATCTGTGCAATCAAGTCGACCCACTTCCACTCACGTCTCTCCAACGTCGGTTGTAGTAGAGTGCTTGGTCTCGATGCAAGCGAAGGCGAAGAAGGCTCTCACAGTCAAGTGAAGTGCGATGTTGACCAAATGCGATCGGCCGAACAGTGAATCGCCACACGCAGCCAAAACTTGAAACGAGGCCAAACTGCGTCACTGAATTTGATCCCGCCACAGGATCACCTCTTCCACCTCGGTTGATCAATTCTATTCTCTTCTCTTCTCATCGTCCTACTGTTAGGCTGCTGACTCTGGTCGCCATTGTCGCCATGCCGCCGAGTAAGAACAACACGAAGAAGGAAGGTGGAAGGGCAAAGAAGGCTGAGAACGAGGTGAGTCATTGAACCGCTTCACGTTTCGAATGCCCCAATCACTTTCCGTGATGAGCTATATTTTTGCGAGTCTAGATACAAGTAAAAGAAGACCAAATATATACCAGCCATTAGCCTGACTACCCTGCTCTCCTCTCTAATGATCTGTCGTTTAAAGCGAGATTAGCGCTGACATTTGGAGGCAGGAGAAGAAGAACCAAGCGGCAGACAAGGCCAAAGAGGCCAAAGAAGCTGAAGAATGGAGTAAAGGGGGTGAGTGGAATTTGTACCGAACTCTTTGTCTTGTATCCTTATGCTCCAAATTGTACTCTCTGCGTCTCGCTGCATCTTGCACGTCGCATCTCTTCCGCATGTATACACCGTGAATAGTGCAAGTACTCATACTTTGGTCTGCAGCGAAGGGAGTGAGCAAGACCGAAGCAGCAGCCGCCAAAGCCGCCGAGCAGGGTGAGTGGTCCGTCGAGTATGATACAGTCGCTTCGGCGAGGCAAATCCGGGAGAACTAGTTCTGACGCTTGTGTAGCACGAAAGAAGGCCGAGAAGGATGCTTTGTTGGCAGCCGAAGAGGCCTCTTTGCCTAATAAAGCGAAATCGGCGCCAAAGGCCGGAGCGAAGAAGAAGGCTGGAGACAAATTGCCTCCTGGCGGCATCATCGCGACAACATTCTCGACCGACGATCCACTGGGTCTTCGGAAACTCAAGGGACCAGATGGCCAGGATGTCAAGATTGACGAGTTGAGTGCGGACGGTTTGGATCAGATGCTGGAGGCACTGGAGATCGTCAACCAGAAGACGGACAAGGACGCTCTGGGCGCAAAGGTGAGCTGAGAGATAGTGCAAATGTCGGCCGTCGGTCGGGCTATCACTGATGCTGGGGCCATAGGCTGGTTTGATTGAGAGGCATCCAGAAGTGAGTATGATCTGAACTAGGGTGTAAGGGCTTGCTGACTCTGACTTCAGCGTCGATTCAAAGCTGCCTTCGAGGCATACCTGGAGCGAGAGATGCCCAATATTCGGGTTGAGGTTCGTATCTCTCTCCGCCCTCGCATTGATCGGAAACGTCACTGACTCCCCGCATCAGCACCCAGGCCTGAGGCAGAATCAATATCGGGACAAGCTGTTCAAGCAGTTCGAGAAAGCCCCGGAGAACCGTCAGTCTCCTTCGTCCCCTGTGCAGATTCAATTGCTGATCGTCGTATTTTGCAGCCTTCAACCAAGCGCAGGTCTCGTACAATGCCTCGAAGGAGGAAAAGGTCGAGGCGCTCAAGAAGGTGATGGACGCCAGAGAGGCAAAGTACAAGGTCGAATCGTAGACTATGTCAAGATCAGAAGTCATTGTAACCTAGAGGCATTTTGCCAATGTATAGCCGTTTTTGCAAGCTCGAAGAGATTTCAATGTGATATGATTGCATGCGTTGCGGCACGAAAGAACTGGGCGAAGCCCGCTTGAGTCTTATCTTACAACATCTATGTCTCTACCCGTCATCGTCCTGTCCCGCGGAGGTCACCTCGCCATCTTAGATATCGTCGGCGATGGACAGCTGGACCTTCTCTCCTGGCTTGAAAGGGGGAAGACCTATGAGGAGCTCGTGTATCAGCGGCTATCGCTTTATCATTGGTCAGACAGCCAGCTGGACTCGCTACTCACCAAGGTAAGGGCAGCTGGTGCACCTGAATGCGTCACCGAGATAGCAGCTTCCACAGCTACTCGTCTTCTTCGCCTCTGCCCTCTTCTCCTGTGGCCAAACTCCCTCCATACCCTCAGTGGCAGTCTTGACTTGTTCTGGGATATCATCGTCTCCCTCTAGGAAGAAGCTCTGCTGGACCGCTCGGAGCCCAGCTGCCGATTGAGCCGCTTCCTCGGCTTCAACTTCGGCAAGACCACATGTGCAGTCTTTACACGCTCTGCGTCTCTTGACTGGCTTTCCGTTGGGATCAGGGATGACACACTCTGGTCGAGCTTTGTCTTCCGGGGTCAAGAGCGATCGTCCGCCATCTGGAAGTAGAGGAGAGTCCAGAGCCCAGATAGCGGCCTTCTTAGCCGCTCGGTCGGACTGTCCTCTCTTCAAGCTCCGTAGTGGTATGACTTTGGCGGATGACTGCGGGACTGGTACTGTTCCCGTGCTGGAAGATGGGCCGGAAGGAGAGGTGTAGGCGATGATGTCCTGTGACGGAGTAGGGAGGAGCGGGGTGAAATTGGCGGAAGAGAGAGTCGAGTGCAGGGCGGTGGTGACATTCGTCGAAGGGTGAGGCTGGGGAAGGTGAATATACAGCGATGTAGAGGGAGGGATCGCGTTGATCAGATTGTTCGGGAGAGGAAGCGGGAGAACTAGGTGGAGGACAAGCGGGGGTGCAGGCAGAGTCGTAGCTGCGATCATCTAATCAGTAGCTGCTAGATCCTCTCCTCGGTCGCAGAGCCACTCACCGCCATCTAGTACTCTGTCCACCATTTCACCCTGGACCACTCCACCTTGAGCTTTGAGGCTCGTGACCAAGTTCTGATACTCGTCCGCCCGGGACATGGACCCAAGGACGACCTGGGTGGAGGTGGAAGGCGCAGCATTCTGGTCGAAGGTCATGGTGTGCGATTAGACTGAGGGTTGTTTCGCGCTATCTGCTCAACCAAGTAGGCTTGAGGAGGGGTGGAGATGCGGCTGACTTCTATGAACAATGTATGATCCTTGTGCAACCCTGCTGTACTCTGCTTTCGGCCGTGTAATGCTTGGTTGAGGATAGGTCAGCTCTTGGAAAACTCGAATCTAGGTTTGTCAGCTCAGCAAACGAGTTGAGTGGCAAATTGCGAAATATATGCTTCCGCTTTACGTAACATTCCTGCTGCCATGGCCAGGCTCCAGCAGGCCTTGATCATGATGATGAGCGAGTGATACTGAACGGTGAGGTGAGCGGTGATGAGAAGCGAGCAAAGTCAAACTTGTGCTTCTCACACGGCGTGCTGGCTCGAGGTGTCTTCTGGCATGATGCATTCGGGATGTGAGGCCTAAGAGCTGAAAGCTTGGACTTTGTCTGTGAGCAGATATGCGCTTGTATCTCATCCTTAGTCCACGAGTCTATGAGGTCATGGCGATTAGATCACAAGCAGCGCGGGGAGGCAGGAAGAAGCCCGAAGCCTGAAGGCTGCCGCCAGTACTGCAAGCTATCATCGAGCGGGATGTATGAGATAGACGACGGCTGGCAACGGACCGAATGGCTCCCGCTGTCCAGCTGGCGGGGAGATAACTGGCTTCAAGCTTGACCTACTGCGTACTCCACTCGTGTACACGTCTGCTTGTGGTCCTTCTGGTCCAGGCCTCCTCCTACCTCCGCCCACTGCGACTCTACTGTGCTCGCTGTTGCGAACCCGCTCGCTGTTCCGGCCCACTCGCTTTCGGGGCAGGATCGGGGTGTTGCTAATCCGAACATTCGGCTGAGTCGCGCCCGCTGTCGGCGCGGGAATTAAGCCGTGTCGGATGTTAAAATTGCCCTTCACGGTCCCCAAAGGCGCGAAATGTCGTGCGAGCGAGTTCCAGTTCGGTCCCGTCCGGCCCTTTTCAACGCCATGATGGACAATGGGTCCACGGCTAGAATGCGAAAGGTGATGAGGGAAGGATGGGCCGTGGACGATATATAGGGACTGGTGAGGTGGTGCCATCGCGGTGATCTTACTTGAGATCAACTGCCATCGTACCACTCTCTCACTGCTTTGGATATAACTAAACATCCGAATTGACGATTTGACCCTCCAGCCACACAACGCTTCCTCCAAGCCAGACTCTATCAGCTCGCAACCACTCAGCCTACTTGCACTCTAGCATTTGCTTAATCATCACCAACGCGCCAAATCTCACTCATCAACTGCTCATCATCGGAGTCGACGCCCAATCACAACTCCTCATGACTTCCCTCATTCGCGCACAGCCCTCCCAGTACCCCTCCCAAGGAAACACCGCCGCCTGCAGTTCCTGCTCCCACACATCGTCATCGTCGTCATCGCGTTCCAACTCATTCGACTACCAAAGCCCATCACCGAGGTCGATACCCACCTCGTTGCCGTCAACGACGGATGGGTTCATTTCCCCACTCAGCACGTCGCCTACGCAACACCCCACCCCACACATGAGCGAATTTGTCAGGACGCTGTACAGGGCATGGAGCGACGGATCAAGGAGGAGATGATCAGGTCTCGGCAGACCTCGGCGCCAAATGGGAATCACCTCACAACCACAGTCAACCACAGTATTGGCAATAGCGCGGAGCATTGTTTGATCGGCGATACAATTCACTTTATACTCCGTTCCAGCGACCATGATCCACACCATCATCATCACGCCGGCCTCGTCGGCGATCACTCGGTTCCAGATGTGAAGGGAGACTGCAGGAGACGGACAATTTCGGCCCTAGGGGCTAGTGTACGAGTACCTGTGGAGTGTTAAGGCTTGGAGTACGTGCAACATGCGAGCAGCGAGTTCTTTGATTGTTCATGTAAGCTTATGAATACCCCCCTCTACCCCCCTCATTGTCCACAATATGCCGACAGATGGCCAAAGGACCCAACCTGACCCAACTATCTCCAACTATAGACCTTATTGAGCCCTATTGATCAAATCCAACCTGACACACTGACCCCCCAAGTAACTTAATGCTCCGGCGACGTGTCGTCAAGCACGAGGAAGCACGGCGTCACCCAACAGGGAAACATACGTTGATGGAACCGGGTGCCTGAGTGATAGCCATTGACTAGCTTCATTCTCAGACTCTCCGTCATGAATGCCTCGCTATACTTCCCCCTCTTGCGCAAGATCGTTAGCTTGGATCGTATCCGACCGCTCGGAGCGGATTGTCAAAGTTGGACAAGTGCCTCGACCCCATTAAGGGAATGAGGGGAAGGGGAGGGATCAGGTCGATGAGGCGAAGAGGGGACGAGGAAGGGTAGAGGAGTGAAGGAAAAGAAGCATCTTGAAAGTGGCTCTCATTGTGTGGCACAGTGTGCACTGCACGAGCATGCTTCTACTGGACTTGGGTATATGGGATGAACTCGGTCTTATTTCTGTTCTCCCTCTTGTTCATCTCACTTGACATCAACGCACATCGCTAGCTCTGTCACCCAAAGCTTCTCCGCTCGTCGAACAAGCATAATCGGCCTGCGGTGACACCAAAGGACATTGCCGGGTAGGTCCACTTCAGCGCCCAAAGGCACCTTTGGGATCTTGAGAACGAGCCAAAGAGACCCAGAAGTTCACTACCTTCCTTCCTTTCACGTCGCAACCTTCCGAGTGGTGAGTCACAATGCATCCGTCATTTGAGGTGTTCAGCTCGAGCTGGATGATATGCAGTCATGCATGCCGAGTCCAGCTATGATGAGGAGAGGGCTGAGAGTGCCACAGTGTAGCCGGTGGCGAAACATCACACCATCATCCACAGCCGGACACACACACACGCCACCCACTCAACCAACCCTCTGTCCAAACTATCCTCATCCACCATCCTCATCACACTCGTCGCTCTGTGTCTTAACAGAGATACCCAGTGTATCGTATACATCCAACCAGTCGCAGTGACGAACGAGAAGAGAGGGGGTCGTTGGTGCATACAGAGGACAGAGTGCGGAGGGAGCAAGTTGGTTGGCATACCACTTCTACGGTTGGACTGACCGAAGCCGCCAGCCGGTGCAGTTGTTGACGTGTTGACATTGATCAAACAGCTCACCAGGACTCGAGCTGAATATAACCACCATAGCTTCTACCTCTCTCCTTCTTCATCTTCCTCGCATCGCGAAACATCTCCAACACGATCTGAGAGTTTCGTCATTCGCCTTAAACCCTCATCTCACCTCGCTCACTTTGCTTAAAGCGAAAAGGCCAAATCCTCTCCTCAAAGCCATACCTTCGGAGCACTCTTGGTCCTTTCCTCTCGACGTTCATTAGCAAGCCTGGACCATCGAGAGAGATCAGCGACATCGTGAGTACTGTCCTCCCATCCCACTCTACTTCTCCCGTTTCAATCCTCGCTTCCCGTCAGCTGTATCAGCTCCATGCAGATCATATCCAGCCTTGGCCGGATCTGGTCAATAGGAATCGATCTTCCACCTTGGTCTAGTCCTCGCATGCCCGAGCATATCCGAGCCTACGCTGACGATTTTCTCCTCTTCTCCTGCTCGTCTCGATACCCCTTTGGCCCTGCGATTCCGGTCTCGTCGTCCATCCTCGTCTACCTCACCGCTCTGGGCGACTGCACGTCTCTGCTCCTCCCGAATCTTTATCGCTTCCATGTTCAATCTTCCATCCTTCAACGGGATACCTTGGTACAAACCTCCTTTGGATCGACCTACCTTTCCAACATCAACATGACACCGACGCTACCGGCGCACCAGCAGCCTACCCACCCGATCTCCTACCCTCACCCCACGCTCCTTTGTCGTCTACCTCCTGGTCGCCGCGTCTCCGTCTGTCGCCTTCGTCGACCCATTCGGCTCGCGTTTCTAGCGCAAGGAGGTGAGTGGAGCTTTTCTGCTTCTCGCGGCGGCGTCGGAAGGAGGTGGCTATGCTGCGAGCACGCCGCATCGAGACCATGAGGGATATCTGCTCGGCTCTACCCCTGCCACCTCCTGTCGCCTCCGTATGGTGATGGGAGAATGTTAGAGATATAGAGCTGACTAGTGTCTTCTCTCTCTGGCGCAGCTTACTCACCCTCCTCGAGCTCTACCGACCCCTCCACTATCCTTTTAAAGGCAGAGACGCTCGATATTGCTTTTCCCCATCGAACGACTCTCCTCGCTCAATCGTCTATCCTAGTGTAGGCCTTTCAGCGATAAAGACACCCATCCTCTCTGTCCTTTCATCCTCCCCTCTCTAGACCATCCTTGTTGCTCACCTCGATCTCCTCGAAATTTCGAGTCCCCATCACCACCAGACCCGCCGACAACAGTGGCCGCAACACCACACCTGCCATTTGGTGATACCGCTCGACTGGTGATACCCATTGATACCTCAAGATGGCGACCGTCCAGCTCCACAACTCCTTCGACGGTCCTCCCCGGCCCCAGACCCACCAGGGCGTCCACTCGTCCCCTGCTCCGTCGCCGAGGATTGTTCGACCATCCTCCCAAGCCTCGCTCCACCTAGCGCCCTCAAACTATTCGGTGGGTAACGAGGTCTCCAGTCCCGCCATGCCATACACCGCCTTTCCTGGTCAAGTTGGTAACGGTGCCCACGCCCAGCCGTACAGGCACTGCGTTCCAAGTGGCCTGTCCCTCCCTTCTCCTCACCAGTCCTACATGGGCAACTTCCCGACCATTATGGGCGGAAATCTACCAAACTTCTGGCAGGGTCCAGCTCCCCTGTTCGACATGAGATCAGCCTCGGGTAATGGTCCATCCTCCCAACCCATGATCAGAACCATCTCGCATGCTCATCCTATGCAATCAGCCACCGAGCAAACCGCATCTTCGCGATACTCATCATCTCCCAACTCTGCCAACCACGACATCAACCTGGCTCCTCCTCACTCTGCGACCGGTGCAGCTCAACACCCCTCTAGTGCCAACACCTACTCGATGATCTCCATGGGACATGACCCCTCAGACCATCGACACGTCAACCCTTCCATCTTCAACTCACAGCCCATGTCGAGATCGACCTCTGGGGCTTCCGAGGCGGCAGGTGAGATCAACACGAGGCTACTCACCCCTCACTACGACTACCGCGAGTCTCCAAACACCCACGAGGTCGAACTTCGCAAAGTCTCCGATTCCCTTGGCGGTAGAGTCCCTTCAGGCCGATACTACCAGCATACACTCTCCCCACATCCCGAGTATCCCAGCGAGTTCGCCCCGGCTCCTGCGTATACCGATCACAACGGCAACCTCGGTGATGGATCCGCCATATTCGGTGCCCATCCACAACCTGATATGGGATACCTCGGTTCCAACACGCCCAGAAACTGGGGTAACGACTTTGCCTTGTCGGCTGAGCGAGTCGAAATCAAGCCGGACATCACCTTTGCCGAGACCGACTACGAGCGAGAGCGAGCTCAGCAGATCATGAGCAACAAGAAGCTGCTGGCAGAAATCGGACTCGGTGGTGGGCCTACAGTGGGTATCGGGTTTCTTCAACGGAGTAGGTTCCCAGCTGAATCGAGTGTAGCACGTGCGAACCCGAGAAGTCAGTGGTGCCGGTACCGTCCGCAGACGTCAGGCGTCGACTCCCATGAAGAGACGGGTACCCTCCGAAGCGCCAAGTGAGTTGTCACTGTCTGTTGGGCGGTCGAGTTCGACTGACCTTCTGCTAGTCCGAGCGTCTCCGAGGATCGCTTCGTTACATCGTTCCACCACATACGTCGACCTCGATGGCAATCCCATCGAAGACCCAAGTGACGATGACGACGAGTACGATTCCGACCAGGACCAAGATGACGAGGAAGAGTTCCGCCCGTCCAAGAGGTCCAAGGGTGGTTATCGCGGCGGCAGCAATCCCCGTCGAAACACCTCGCATAGCAACAAGAGGGTGAGTCGCCATCTCGATCATGTCCTCTTGCTTCAGCTGACCTATTCACTTAGGAGAGAAAGGAGCTGTCCCTATATAGCTTCTGTCAGACTTGGGATCAAGTACCTCACCTATTCCCCTTGTTCTACTACACCCTGAACAACGACCTCACCATCAATCCCGACTCGGTGCCCCTGATCGGATCTATCCCATCGACCGCCACACCTGCGCAAAAGGCCGAGATGCTCCAGACCTACTTCCACCGAGGGCGAAGAGTCCTCGCTCAGCTCGACGCCTTCACCTCCAGATGTGACCGCAAGTACGAAGGCCCCGAAGCCAAGTGGGCCGAGCTGGACCATTCCACGAGGATCGCGATTCGAGATGTGAGGAGGAAGGTGGTCGAACGATGTGAGAATTACAAGTACACCCGAAGAGATATCCTAGACAAGTGAGCTCTATTGTCTTCGACCTGTGACCCGATAGCTGACGGTGGCAGGGTCGTTGGAAAGAACAAGTGGCAGCCGATCGAGCATGGCCTTGTCGAATGGAAGAACGGCATGTCCAACAAAGATCCAGCGGGCGATTTGGCCAATGTGACTTTGACACTGCCAACGGCACCACCCTCGGTCTACGCTGCTCAACAGCATCAGTTCCAACGACAGGGCGATCAGCAACCGCCTCATCATCAGTCCTTGGTCCCTCAGATCGTCTACCCCGCCAGGCAGATCAAGTCGTTCCCCTCTCGAGCTCGATTGGTCTCTGGGACTCCCATGGCAACACCTAGGTCCATCAGCATTACCATGGGAGAATCGACGTACGAGCCACCCTCGACCTCTCAATCGACTAGCGCCAATGGCAATGGTGGGGAATCGGGGTACAGTCGAAATGGGCATCAACTCCCTGCGACAGCGCCGCTTCTTGGGTATGGTTACCAGAATCAACTCTCGGCTCCAATGTACTCGTACTCGACACAGGGATCGGATCACCAAGCATCATCCTCGGCCACCAGCACACATGTCAACGTGCCCATGAGCAGTCTCTCCCATGGATCCGCCGCTGAGAACATGACTCATTCCTCCCAGCCATCGCCCCTCCCTAGCGCCATGCAATCGTCCTCTCCCGCCGCAGAAGCCAATGATACTTTCACCGCCAACACCTGGGACGAAGGTAGGGGCTTGGAGAGAAGTCGGAGCGGAGAAGACATTTTCGTCCAGGAGGACAGTGAAGATGATACCGCCGACCCGGTGTGGCAGGGATAGGTCAACGAGTAGAGAAATTGGGGAGGATTAAGGATGGGAGAAGAACGTGATACCAAGACGAATAGAATGATACCCGGGCCAGTGACTCACTGTAAGATTTATGAGTATACCCTGTATAGTATAGTAAACACGTCCAAGACGGCAAGTCGGTAGATCGAGAAGATTGTATAGTTCGGTATTTATGATGTCAAATCTTACACTCAAGTGCGCTTGGACTGCTTCGAGGTCGATGGTGGGTTGCATGCTCAGCTGATGAGCAAAGTCCGTGTCACCACGACCAATGAGGAGGACGGCAAGAAATAAACAACGAAGATCGTCGGTCAAGGGGTGAGAGAAAGATTGGCTCGGTGTATCGCGGGCCGAAGTGGAGGTTGTCCGATCGACCGAGTGGTGTCGATGGATGGTGGACAAGGCAGATCTTTGATTGAGCTATCCGTTGTTCATGATCTCCTTTGTGTCGCAATAATCACGACCCTCGACTCGCTCGCCCATCTACTTCAGCATTGCACCCTTCCCAGAAGACAGAGCATATTCAGCAAAATGGCACCCATTACACACATCGGTGAGTCGCTCACTGCCATCCTGCGGTCCCTGTCAATCCGCTTACCTACTGTCCGCTAGTCGCATTCAACGCTCCGGCTGAGCATCAGCAGAGTCTAGCCAAAGGATTTCTCGCGCTCAAAGACGAGTGTAAGCGGGATGGAAGAGCCTACATAACTTCCATCAGGGCCGGCAAGCAGGTCAGCCCGGAGGGCAGGGACTATGAGACCACCTTAGTCTTCGTGCTCGAGTTCAAGGCGAGTCCGGGCCTGAACCCAACCCAGGGCTATGGTGGAACAGGACCTGATAAACATGACAGACTCGAGAGGACATCGACTACTACATTGACCACGACCCCGCCCATCAGAGCTTCAAGGTATGTCTCGAGGACGATGGAGGAGATTGGCGCCCATCGCTAACAATTTAACTCGTACTTACAGGATGCTATTCCTGGATGGGGCATCAAAGGCGCCGTGGTGCTCGACTTTGTGGACGGAGAGTTCTAGAAATCTAGCAATGGGTGTGGAATAAAAGAGACGATGCAAAACACGGACAGACTGCCTGCAGCTGCCCAAGGTCTAGGATAAAATTGAGACATGCTACGATGTCCAAGTATGACATGCAAGCGTGAAGATGCATAGTTTAAATGAGATACAGTGCACCTTCCGACTCGCCAGGCCATGGGCCACATCCGCCCTCCGCAGGCCTTAGGCATCCTTGATGTGGATGGATGGGCCTTTCGACGAGCCAAGCAGGATGTGGGTGATGCCCGAAGCTAAGACAGTCAGTGAGGTGCTTAAGGTGTTCACGGCTAGCCCGCTTGATCCACTCACTAGCCTTCTTCTTGGCCTGCTTTCTCGTGATGAGCGCATTATCGAGAGATGAAGCGTTTCGACCGCTTCCTTGAGCTGCTTGGGCAACTTCCCGCACGGAAGCGATAAGCTGCCTCGCGTTGGTCTCAATATCCTGTGGCTGGAAGCTCATCTAAGTACAAAATCAGCTAGTGTTCTTCACTCTCGAGCTGGATGTAGCAAAGATGTGTTCTAGACATACCCTGGCAATCTCTGCGAGAACAGCATCTTGTCAGCTTGCTCAAAAGCTGAACACAACTCGCGTTACTTACCCGCTTTGATCAGGCCCTCGTCATTGACCATCCAGTCAAAAGCGCCCTTTGCCTCTCGTATCCTCTCCACAAGCTCCTGCCCTTCTCCGACACCACCTCTCCTGACCGTTGGCATGAGACCTTTGGGACCCAGGAACCTGGCTAGATTCTGAGTCACCGAGGGTAAGAGTCCAGGTGTGGACAGGATCTTCGTTGGCTGAATCTCTCCCTCTAATAGCTGTTCGAAAAGGTCACTCGCACCGACATATGCGACTTTTTCCGCTTTGGCCAGTTTCTCCGACTCGGAACCCGGTTCAGCAAAGACGAGCACGACGTCGACTGTCTTTCGCGGATCGGCGGCAAGGCTGACTCGGCCACGAAGAGAGCTATTCCGCGCATTGTCCTTCTCGTTCTTCGATCGCAGGTCGAGGGTGAGATTGACCGTTGCGCTAGGATTCTCCAACTCAATCGCCTGAGAGGGGAAGGTTAGTATGGTCGCTAGCAAGGCAAGCAGGATGTCCACTCACTCGGAGCACACCCAGGGCCTCGGGAAGCTCAACTAGCTCTGGTCGTATTTCCTTTCTCTTGCCTTTCTGCTTGAGCTTCCGAAGCCACCTAGGAGGCCTCGAGACAGAGGCTGTACTGGTGAAATCTCTGGCGGCGGTGTTGACGATAGGCCGAAGGAGACTCTGTGACGATGCCTATAGATTATAACAGTCAGCCGTGGCCAGCAGGTCAGAAAGATAGCTACCCACGGCGGAGGCCCCGATCCTGGCGAGATTTCGAGCGGCCAAGCTGGTTGATCCGATCATGTTGCTTGGATTGTCTTTATTCTCGGTAGGGAAATGCGTCGATGATACAGTCGTAGCTGTGGTCGGGGCTGATACTTGCGAGGGTGCCTTTGGAGTGTTCTTTCTTCGTGGTTTGGATTTACCCCAGCGAGCTCTGTCGTATTCCTCCTTGTTCTTCTTTTCAAACTTTCTCGCTCTATTCTCCAGGTGCTTGATCAACTTTTTCCGCTCCTTCCAGTACAGGTCGTAAGGCGACTGATCCTTTTGCCTGTCCTTTGCGGCGGGTTGAGCTGGATCAGGGGACTGCGATGCTTCACCTGCTGAGTCCGCGGAAAGGTCGGTTTCGTTTAGCGCAGCAGATGAGATTTGCTCCGTCGAGTCCAAATCTCTCGTTAAATCGAGAGTGTTGTTCGTCGAGTCCGATGTAGAAGTAGTGTCCCACTCGGTCGGATCGAGGAGTGTGGCCGAATCTTCTTGCAGCAGGAGAGCGTCTATGCCATTCACCAAATCCTCCTCGTCCTCTAGATCCTCCTCCTCGTCCAGTTCGTCCTGATCCGAAATCTCGTGCTGCATGCCTAGAACGTGCAGGGCAACCTCTCACCTGCCTATCTCTGCGTGCCTGGTTTCGGCGCAACTGCGAGATTGATTACGTTAATCGAGCGAGGTTGATTTGGGTTGGCCGGCGGTAATTTTCCATTGGGGGCAAGTGTGATTGGGAGAGAGAGGGAGGGAGATAGCGACGACATCAACGACAGTCATTCAAACACTCTACCACACCTCGTCCTTTCACAACCTCTCCTTTGTAAGATCAAGCTAGACAAGTCGTCCAGCATCATCTCTACAGATCCCCCAAATACCACCAAAAGACACACGTGTAAGTCCCAGCTTGGACCCTCCTTTCTCCTCTACCCCAACAACAGCTCGGCCTCGCGGGAGAGAGAGTGTATGCAGGCGGAGATCGTCATGTAGCAGCTTGCTCGACAACGTGCTATATAACTTCATGTCTATGATATAGAAGGTTCTTTGCTGATCATTGTATCTTCTACCTCGTCCAATCGCATCCACAACATTACCACCACCATCAATTGATCGCATACCATCTCATCACAATGTTGAACGTGTCTAATCAATATCGACCTCTGTCCGCTCCCGTCTCTCGCACGAACACCCCTGGTATACCGAATGGCAATACTGCTGCTCCAAACGACTACTTCTCCAAACAGCAGGTTCCACCTCCAAACAAAATGACTTCCGGAACTCCTTCTTCCCAGCTCGCTTGGTTGTCAAGCTTGACCACCAGCTTTGCTGATTTCACCGATGAGCAGAAGTTCATGCGAAAGGTGAGTGAAAGGCTGCCTACCACCTCCGGCGATCGTGGATCTCGCTCTAGTGCTGACATCCTCCAAAGACCTCCATCATCGGCACCATCGGCCCCAAGGTCAACAGCGTCGACAAGCTCACTGAGCTGATGCAGGCTGGTCTCAACATTGGTGAGCTAATTCTTCTCTCACGGAGACCTATCTAGAAGCCCTAACACCCTCTCAGTCCGAATGAACTTCTCCCACGGCTCGTACGAGTATCATCAGTCCGTGGTCGACAACACCCGAGCTGCTGCCGAGAAGTACGGTGGCCGACCCATCGCCATTGCTCTCGACACCAAGGGCCCAGAGATCAGAACTGGTCTAATGAAGGACGACGCTGATGTAAGCTGCACCTGATCTTTGCGATTCAAGCATAAAGCTGACCGAGTTGTCAGGTGCCCATCAACGCTGGTCACGAGTTCTACATCACCACCGACAAGGCTTTCGCCGAGTCTGGATCTGCTGAGCAGATATTCATGGACTACGTGAGCTGGCCGGTTTCCGTGTCGTTGCGCAAACAGCTGATGATAGTCTGCAGCCCAACATTGTCAAAGTCCTCAGCCCAGGCAAGCTCATCTACGTCGATGACGGAATCCTCTCCCTCCAGGTCATCTCCATCGACGGCGACAAGCTCCGAGTCAAGTCCCTCAACTCCGGCACCCTGTCCTCGCGAAAAGGTGTCAACTTGCCAAAGACCCCAGTCGACCTCCCAGCTCTGTCCGAGAAGGACAAGGCCGATCTCGCTTTCGGTGTCAAGAACGGTGTCGACATGATCTTCGCCTCGTTTATTCGAAGCGGAAACGACGTCAAGGAGATCCGAAAGGTTCTCGGTGTCGAGGGCGCCAACATCAAGATCATCGTCAAGATCGAGAACGAGCAGGGTGTCCTGAACTTTGACGAGATCCTGAAGGAGACCGACGGTGTCATGGTTGCCCGAGGTGACCTCGGTATCGAGATCCCAGCCAGTCAGGTCTTCATGGCCCAGAAGATGATGATTGCCAAGTGCAACGTCGCCGGAAAGCCGGTTATCTGCGCTACCCAGATGCTCGAGGTGAGTCGAACAGTTCTTGTCAGGTGAGAAACTATGCTGACATCCTGCTTAGTCCATGACCGTATGTTGAGCTGTCGACGGAGTGAAAATAGCTTACCTGCCTCCAGTTCAACCCCCGACCCACCCGAGCCGAGGTTTCCGATGTCGCCAACGCCGTTCTTGACGGTGCTGACTGTGTCATGTTGTCCGGAGAGACCGCCAAGGGCAAATACCCCATCGAGGCCGGTGAGTAGATTCCAGATCGGACATCAGGGCTCGCGCTGACCTTATCCAGTCAAAATGATGGCCGAGACTGCCTACCTCGCCGAGTCTGCTGTCGCTTACCAGCCACTGTTCGACCAGCTCCGACAGCTCACCCCCCGACCCACCGAGACCGCTGAGACCCTCGCTCTGTCCGCTGTCGCTGCCTCGCACGAGCAGGACGCTGGTGCCATCATCGTCCTCTCCACCAGTGGTGTCTCTGCCCGACTCATCTCCAAGTACAGGCCCCAGTGCCCAATTATCTGTGGTAAGTAGTACATGAGCCAAGCAAGCGTGAAGTCGGTTTTGACCGTCTATGCAGTCTCGCGAAATGCCCAAACCACCCGACAACTCCACCTGTCTCGAGGTGTCTATCCCGTGCACTACCCAGAGGCCCGAGGAGTTCCCGCCGACAAGTGGCAGGTCGATGTCGACAACCGAATCAGGTGGGTCGAGGTAGTATTGGCTGATAGCGTCGCTAACAACTTGCCATAGATTTGGTCTCCGAACTGCTCTCAACCTCGGTATCATCAAGCCTGAGGCTACCATTGTCGCTGTCCAGGGATGGAAAGGCGGTCTTGGCCACGTAAGTCGGCTCCGGAAGGCATGTTGCAGAATGATTGCTGACGGTTCGTTTTCAGACCAACACCCTCCGAATCCTCAGCGTCCCAACCGATGCTGCCGATCTCGACATCCAGCCCATCGACCGAGTCCAGGAGGAGTAAACCAACACTCGATCTCCTTCCAACGTGCTTTCGGCCATTCGGCCGGAACTCGACGATTGGTGTGCGCGGCCCGCAACAAAGAAAAACTCTAGGATTGCTTCGCAGCTACGGTACACAGAAGCAGATAGTGATCCCTTGCATGATATATAGATGGTGTGAATGAATGGAATGAACAGGCAATGCTGGTACGGGGTAGATGTCTCTGGGGACTTGCTGGTGACGATGATGGCTGCACAGTTTATTTCGGGTGGACATGGCCGAAACGCCGGTCGGACCTGGGAGATCTCGAGTCGCTGCTCCTGGTGAATGTTGAATGCACCTCACTCTATTCGTGGATCACCCAGTCACTGTCGTCAACTCGCAGGGAGCTGTGCGGTCCGCGATCCTCCGTCTCCATAAGTATCCGGGAACATCTATCGAAAAGGAGTCAGCACTATGGCTTCAGCATCCACATCAAGTATTCCGGGCAATGTGTCTGTCCCGACGCCGGCACGGGCCATTGTCGCCCCACTCAGTCTCTGGGAGAGCTTCATGTGTGGAGGTATAGCGGGATGTGCTGCCGTGACTGTGTGTGAGTGAAATGTGTCGTCTTACTGCTGGAATGAATCGGTGGTCGTCGTGAGTCGAATTGATGGATACTTTTAGCCAACATGCCCGAGGTGCTCAAAACCCGACTGCAGCTACAAGGAGAGCTGCAGCGTGCGGACAGCAATGCGCCAAGAGTATATAAGAACGTAGGAGACGTGCTGGTCAAGACATGGCGGAATGAGGGCATCAAGGGTCTCCAAAGAGGGTTGTTCCCAGCTGTGAGTGGTAGTTCCTCGCCGGGACGCACTATGCAAGTATGTCAAGGGTGATATGCTGACCACTACTCGTAGTATGGATACCAAGTGAGTAGACATCTCAATCAATTCCATCCGAGTTGTTTGCCAGTCACTCGATATAAGGCGAAAAGATGCGGCAGGGATATTGAGCTGATGGCAATCGTAGATCTTGCTGAATGGATCGAGACTGGGCTTCTACGATGCTATTCGAGTCAACCTCAATAAACTACTTGGTGTCCCCGAAACGGCAGGGAACTTCGGGACTGCCATGACAGCAGGTGCTCTCACTGGATGCATTGGTGGTGAGTCGACCGAAGCGATAGGATACCCCATCTCTTTTGGGCGTTGACCATGCACTAGCCGCTCTTGGATCTCCACTGTTCCTGGTCAAAGCGAGAATACAAGCGTACTCGCCTGCTCTTCCCGTAGGAGCCCAGCACCACTACAAAAACTCAAGAGACGCTCTTGCGCAAATAGTCAAAGAAGGTGGAATTAGGGGTCTATGGAGAGGTGTCAATGCTTCCCTGCTGAGAACGGCAATGGTGAGTACATCGAGCTTCGACACGTGCATGTCATGGCAGGTCTGGGACATGGGCTGATATATGGTGCTCCCAGGGTTCATCCGTCCAACTGCCCTCTTACAACTTTGGTAAATCGCTCTTAGTCAAGAATGGCTTCGGCGAAAACTCGTATTGGACCTATGTCACCGCGAGCATGTTGTCCGGAGTGTGTGTCTGCGCGGCCATGCAGCCGGCTGACACTGTCCTCACGAGAGTGTACAATCGTGAGCTGGAAGCCTTCTGCATGCCTGGAATGCCAGCTCATGTGGTGTCATCTAGAACCCACGATCAAAGACCCTATAACGGGTCGGGTTAGGGGTACACTGTACAACAACCCGATAGACTGTCTGTGGAAGACGTTCAAGGCAGAGGGTATCGCAGGGTGGTACAAGGGTGAGCAAACAACGTTGCGGTGATGTCGATTGCTGACGTCCGGAGTCAGGTACCACCGCTCATTTCATGAGAATCTTCCCTCATACCGTCATAACGCTTGTCGCAAACGAGGTAAGCTGTGTCTTTGCTATATATCCGATACCGAGACTGACACGCTGTTCTTGCAGTTCGTCATGAACCAGTACAGGAAGATCCGGTCGACAGTAGCAGCAGAGCCAAAGGCCTTGTAGGAGCAGTACGAGGGAGCTGTACCACGCGTATTAGTCCAGACTGGACGCATATCACGCATCTGTCATATCCAATGCATAACACATACAACCCAACGGCCATAGTGTCGATCCTGAGACACTGAGTCAAATGCAAGACGGGCACGTTGACCTCTCTCTAATCGCCCTCTGACCTTAGCTGACCACGCTGGACTCGAAAAGTGGAGGTCTCGGAGAAGCGCATGCCAAAAGTTCGATTCTGTTGTCGCTCCATTGCTCGACCCTCTCACTTGATTCTCGTTCGCCCACTCTTTGCTATATAGACATCACCAGCATGAGCGCAGGTCGTACACTCGCCTCGGCTCTCAGAGCGGGTCTCAGCGCTGGTCCCTCTCGCTGCGCTCGATGCGTTGTCCCAGCTACTCGATGGTCCGTGGTTCCGACACCTCTTTCTTCGGTCCGGTCCTTGTCTACGACCCAGTATCGTTTGGCAGAAGTATCAGCGGGACCGCCTCTGAGTCAGACAAACAGTGAGCTACCACCATACCTCTGCGTCTGAGTAGCTGATAGCTGACCTGTTGTTATCAGGAGCGGAGATCACTCTGAGGAGGTTCTGGAAGACTGTCCACATTAAAGAGGAGGAAGGTGAGCGATAGATCTGTGGCGCCATAATAGCGGAGCCTAGTCAGGTGGACTGACTCAAATCACCGTGTAGGCGGATACCAGGTCACTCTGGATCATCGTAATCTCAAAACGCCTGGTGGTGCCAAGTTGACGATCCCGCGGGAGAAGCGATTGATGGCGATGCTCATTGCAAACGAGTGGGAGAATCAGGACGAAGTGCTCAAGCAGCACGCTCTACCTATGGTGAGTGAAGCTGCCAAAAGCTCTTCAGATGTCAACAGCTGACAGCCCTTCCATAGACATCCCTCGCTTCGAGGGCTATAGATGGGATGAGCATCGCGGCAACGAGAGCCGGTGTCATCGACGCCTTACTCAAGTACCTAGAAACGGATACCATATTGTGCGTTCCAACGATTGGCATGTCTTGGAACGGTGACTAAATGTGGTCTCTAGATTCCCTAATGACTCGCCGAAAGCCCTAGTGAGGATGCAGGCCGAGCACTGGGATCCACTCTTCGCGTGGCTAAAAAACGATTTCGGAGTCGAGCTCAAAGTCGCCGAAGGGTTCTTGCCCGCTAAACAATCGGAAGATGCGGTGGAAAAGCTGAAGTCGGAGGTGGAGAAGATGGACCACTGGGAGCTTGCCGGTAAGTCAGCCAGTACCGCTCGTGGTCCCATTTGCTGAAGAGAACGGTAGCTCTGGAAAGAGCGGTATACGCTTGCAAATCCTTCACCATTGGACTTGCCCTCATTACGGGACGCATCACGGCGCATCAGGCTGCTGAGGCCGCTCACGTCGAGGTCAGAAGTCAGATTGAGCTATGGGGCGAAGTAGAGGACAGTAAGTGCAGATTGGGCCACACCCCTACCTGACAGCCCATTGACCTGTCTCAGCACACGATGTCGATTACCAAGATATTAGACGAGCTCTAGGCAGTGTAGCATGCTCGCTGATCAAAGTATGAAGTACACGCGATGCATCCTTTGCTGAGTTGACTGATACAAGATGTGACTGACTGCAATATCAACACTGAGCTACAGGACGAAACAGCTGATCCCTCAACAACACTCCCAAGATATGACGACACGATCCCCCCCTGATCTCACCATCTACCGACTTCGTCGACGATCGCGTATCTCCCTATTCCGCCCGCCTCGACCGACCCCTCTGCTCGGCCTCCGCTTTGATATCCTGACTACCCGCATTCGCGCCGTCCCTCACTCGTCTCTCCCTCTCCCTCATCCTCCCATCCATCTCTTCGAGCGGCATGCCACAGGCGCAAAAGTGCCAATCGGCATTATGCTGGTGATTCCATCGAGGCGGCCCCGTCGGCATGACATTTTTCGAGCATAGCGGACACCTGCCCTGCGGATCGCCAACTTTCTTCGGGTCGTGATCATGACGGGGGTGAAGGCCGGGATCTTTAGGGCATGTCTCACAGAATCGCTTTGAAGGTCGAGTGCCGCAGACGGAACATGGTTTGTCGTATTTTGAATCGCGATAGGGCTCGATGAGGTTCTCGGCCTCGTCGTCTGCGCAATGTTAGTATCGCTGATATCTCGCGAAGATTTGTTGCGGAAGGGACGCTCACATGCTGGTGGGTCGACGGCATGTGGCATCATCGCACACTGAAAAGCATCAGAGTTTGCAACGCAGTGACGCAGTTATGGACCAGGCACTCACTGATGGTACTAGGACAGGCCGATTGATGCGTAGTAGCCGGAGACCACCTGCGCCCGGTACCGGCATTCTTCTCCCCTTTTCGTCTTCGCCATACACCGAGAAGAAGACTTCGGCGTGTAGAGTATGCGAGACTCTGATTGGCGTGACGACGCTACAAGATGGGTGAGAACAGGGATAGCGACGAACCCTCTAATTCCAAGACTAGCACTTACCCTGGTAGCGTGGAAGGGCGACCAGTGGAATCTGACGGCAATCTCCCTTTCGCTTTGATATCCAGATTACCAGTGTCCCGACCCTCGGCGCCGATACCACGCCAGATGGCGGGACAATCGGTGCTCGGATGGAGATGCCCCTGGGGCGGTTTCTTGCCCTCTTCCAGGATGACAAAGTAGCGTGTGGAAGTGACGGGCTTGGCGGTCGCTGGGTTGTCTCGAGGTGAGATGATTGTGTGTTTTTGAGCGAGTGTGACACGGAACGCGAAGATTGTGGTGGAGAGTTGAATGGAGGAGACTCGCAGTTGAGCTTCCAATAACGCGGAAACGGAGAACTGAGGGTGTCATCAGCAAAGCTTTTGAGGGAGAGCAAGGTGGGCGTACTGCATCGGAGAACAACTGGGTTTCCCAAACGCCCAATCCGGGCACAAATCCATTTGACCGTTCATCTAGCTCCGTGACCCCTCCTTGGGGTTTGGGATTGTACACGAGCATCGAGGTGCGCTTGGCTTCGTAGGTGCCGTATAACCAGTCGTCGTCCTGTTCAAGATCCTGATACGCCGGCAAAACAGGCAAGGAGGTCTGTGACCCATCGAGAGATAGCGCCGCTGTTATCACATCCAAATTCAGAGGAGGGGCCGGAGCTGGAGACGTCGAGCGAGACTGATTCCTAGAGCCATGACTGTGAGGAGATCGGCTTGGAGACCGGGAGGCAGCTGGGGATCTCTGCTTGAAAGGAAACGACATAGACTTCGGAGACGTGGTAGCGGCGGGAGGTATTGGAAGTCCCTCGACTTCGGCATAGATCTTGTGTTCGATAGAGCCGTTCGTATGCCAATCGTGAGGAGCGAGGTTTGACGGTATCAGGATTGTAAAGTCGAATCTGTCAGGTGCCTTTAGTCGTCGGTGTGTACGCCGGATACTATCACAGATGGCCCTTGTACCTACTTTTGGGATCCTTCCTCGAGCCACAATCCCTCGGCATCTCCACCCTGGACATCTCCCTTGAAATCGTACAGAACGTCCTCTTCGCCCATCCTCCCCGGACCCAAGTCGAGATTTATGGTCGTCCTGAATCCGACTCTGACAGCCCGACAACGCTTCCTTCCGAACCCAATGGGGATCTCCACCTCGACTTCCCCTGTCATCCTGTACTCCCTCCCAGGAATGATATACTCATCAGGACCGCCAGACTCAGTGGGTGCATCGAGGAATACCCCACCGAATGCCGGGACGTGGATTGAGACGACCGGTGTTTTCGAGCTTGATGAGCTGCTAGAAGCCTTTGACCCGCCGAGTAATCGCAGCATGGTGAGCAGAGCCTACTGCCAGAGTACAGTGTGCGTTGGAGTGATGTGGAAGACGTGCATGATGACATAGCACGGACACGAAGTAGCGACTATAAATACAACTTCGACGTGATATCAGCCCGACTGCCGAAAGACAACCACCACGCGGGCCAACAAGACCGACTCCACGTGGGGCGATTACCTTTGCTCTTACGGTCAAGGTATGGACTTTCGGCAAGCATAGCTCGGTGAGCAGACTGACTGACACAAGGTGTAGCATAAGATTATAACGACTGGTCGATCGAATTGTATGATGGAACAGCTGCTCCTCTAGGTTCTAATACTTCCAAGAACTGCGATCGATCCTTCTACACTGAGACTCTTCAAGAGTTCAAAGTCAATATCCGATTTTTCTCGAGCCCGCTCACTCCTGGCGACCCTACTCCAACCGCCTCGACCGACCTCTTTGCTCGGCCTCCTCTTTGATGTTTGCACTAGCTCTCAGATCCTCGTTACCCGCCGTGACTCCATTCCTCGCTTGTCTCTCCCTCAATCTCATCCTCTCGTCCATCTCCTCAAAAGGCATCCCGCAGGCGCAGAAATGCCACCCGTCATTATGCTGATGATGCCACTGTGGCTCCCCGGTCGGCATAACGTTCTTCGAGCAGAGGGGACATCTGCCTTTGGGGTCGCCGACTTTCTTCGGGTCGTGATCGTGACGAGGGTGGAGCAGGGTGGCTTTGGGACATGTCTCGCAGAATCGCTTCGAGGGTCGAGTACCACAAAGGGAACATGGTTTGTCGTACTTTGGACCGCGGTAGGGCTCGAAAGTCTCGGTCTCGTCGTCTTCGTAATGTTAGCATGACAGCGCTGGAAGAGCTGGGGACATCGCATGACTTACAAGCTGGAGGGTCGACGGCGTGTGGCATCAAAGCGCACTGAAGAGTGTCAGAGCTTGAAGCAAGACTATTGATTCTTCGCCTTGACGATGCACTCACCGATGGCACTAGGACTGGTCGATTGATGCGCAGTAGTCTGAGTCCACCCGCACCAGGTCTGGGCATTGGCTTGCCTTGCTCATCCTCACCATATACCGAGAAGAAGACTTCAGCTAGTAGAGAGTGGGATACTTTGATTGGCGTGACCACACTACAACGTCAGGTTAGGCTTAGGATGCTATAGGGACTCCGCGACGCTGCACTTACCCTGGCATGGTGGAGGGACGACCGTTGGTATCGTTCGGCAATCTACCTTTGACCTTGATGTCCAAGTTGTCTGTGTCTCGCCCCTCGGCACCCGTACCGCGCCACATGGCGGGCCAGTCGGTGCTTGGGTGTACGTGCCCCTTTGGCGGCTTCTTCCCTTCTTCCAGGACAACAAAGTACCTCGTAGAAGTGATGGGCTCGGCCGTCGCCGGGTCATCCCGCGGTGAGATGATCGTATGAGTCTGAGCGAGCGATATGCGGAATGCGAAAACCGTTGTAGCGGGAGTGAGGGAGGAGATCCGTAATTGAGCTTCCAACAATGCGGAGATGGAGAACTGATCATGCCATCAGCAAACACGTCTCGAGGTAGGTGAATCAAGGTGGACGTACTGAATCAGAGAAAAACCGGGTGTCCCAAACGCCCAGTCCGGGGACAAACCCGTTCGATCGATCATCCAGTTCGGTGACTCCACCTTGGGGTTTGGGGTTGTATACCAGCATCGAGGTACGCTTCGCTTCATAGGTGCCGTATAACCAGTCGTCTTCCTGCTCCAAGTCCTGATACGCAGGCAAGACGGGCAATGACGTCTGCGATCCATCGAGAGAAAGCTTCGCCGTGATCACATCCAGATTCAGAGGCGGCGAAGGTGCTGGAGAGTTGGAGCGGGAATGACTTCTAGAACCATGGCTGCGGGGGGTCCTACTACGAGACCGGGATGCAGCTGGAGATTTATGCTTGAACGGGAATGACTTTGATTTCGAAGAAGAAGCAGGCGTTGGGAGACCCACGACTAGTGCGTAGATCCTGTGTTTGATAGAGCCGTTCGTATGCCAATCATGCGGGGCGAGGTTTGACGGTATCATGATCGTGAAGTCGAACCTTTAAGATCGTTTCAGTCTACGGAGCTCCAGCTTTCAGTGACTAAGATACTCACTTTTGGGATCCCTCTTCCAGCCAGAGTCCCTCTGTAGATCCACCCAATACCTCACCCCGTCTATCGAACAGAATATCTTCTTCGCCCATTCGGCCGGGACCCAAATCGAGGTTTATCGTCGACCTATACCCGACCTTGACGCCCCGGCAGCGCTTCCTCCCAAATCCGAGGGGTATCTCGACCTCTATCTCCCCAATCATCCTGTACTCCCGATCAGGAGCGACATAGTCATCTGGCCCACCAGACTCTGTTGGTGCGTCTAGGAATATACCACCAAATGCCGGGACGTGTATCGAGACGATTGGGATTTTCGAGCTCGACGAGCTGCTCGAAGAACCCTTGGATCCGCCCAGTAGCCGCAGCATGGTCTGTCAGCGCCAGCCCGCGGGGTAAGAATAATGTTGAGGAGAGAGGAAGATGTAGTTGCATTGTCGATGTAGTGACTAACCCCCCTCGACTCGAAATACACCCACGCCACGCGGTACGCTGTTGCGGGGAAGGTGGTCAACAAAAGTGGAGGTTGCCGAACCAACCCGGGGTCAAACCCAAAAAGTACCTCGACCACTGAACCCGACATCGATGCGTGCTCCGAATCCATACGCTTCCTTTCATCCCAAGCTTACAGGCGAACAAGAGGTGCAAGCCGATACGGAGGGCAGCTATTAAACTCACCACCAGGTGATAGCGCCATCATGGACTTTCAGGACTTCGATGGAGCCTCAAACGTGAGCTTGAAGTCATTATTCCGAATTCGCCGCTCTCTTTGCTCACACCAGTACAGTACGCTCTAGATCGAGATGACACTACATCCGTCTGGTCCGCAGCTCCAACCTCAACTACAGCCGGGCCAGCGCCCGCTCGTCCTCGACAGACTGGGGGAAGGGTCGACGATCTCAATGCGGCCATAGAGGACCTGAGCATTGATGGCCAGAGCAGTTTCAACGGGTTGAACGGGGCCGGCGGGTACGATGACGAGTTTGAGCAGATCATGGATGATATCCGAGCGGATCCAATGGCTCAGAATATCGAGCATGCCTGTAGGTGAGTAAGCAGTGTTCGGCATCAGGAGTGTGTGCGCTAGGTTTGTTATCAACGCTAATCGGTCACAGCTACTGTGGGATTCACAACCCGCAATGTGTGGTCAAGGTGAGTAGCAAGGACACTCCAGCTGGCGAATCTAGCTGATATCATAATTCTTACAGTGCATTCCCTGTAACAAGTGGTTCTGCAACTCCAGAGGCAACACATCCGCCTCGCATATTGTAAACCACCTCGTCAAGGCGAAGCACAAAGAGGTCGTGCTTCACAAGGAGAGTGCTTTGGGTGAAACGGTGCCGGAATGTGAGTGAAGACCGTTCTCTGCGCTCTGCCCATATTGACACTATCGTGTAGGTTACAACTGTGGTAGCAAGAACGTGTTCATGCTCGGATTTATTCCCGCCAAAAGCGATACCGTCGTCGTGCTCCTGTGCCGGTGAGCTGCGTTCTCTTCGGCGACATGACAAAGCTGACGAGTAACTCCTCAGACAACCATGCGCTGCTCTTACTAATGCTCGAGACATCAACTGGGACACTTCGCAGTGGTCTGCTATCATCGACGACCGATCTTTCCTCTCTTGGCTTGTCAAGGTGCCATCGGAGGCCGAGCAGCTACGAGCGAGACAGATTTCCATGGCTCAGATCGCCAAGCTCGAGGAACTCTGGAGAGACAACCCGGATGCGAGGCTGGAGGATGCCGAAGCGCAGACTGGCGAAGAGGAGATGCAGCCGATTCTTCTGCGGTGAGTAGCCTCAACTCCGGAGATACATCGGTATTGATGGTCGTTACAGATATGAAGACGCCTATCAATATCAGAACATCTTCGGTCCACTAGTCAAAATCGAGGCCGACTTCGACAAAAGGATGAAAGAGTCTCAGACGGAGAACGACATCACCGTCCGGTGGGACATGGGTCTGAACCAAAAGCGTCTCGCTTGGTTCTCGATGCCCAAGTTGGAGAGCGGAGAGGTCCGACTGGCCGTCGGAGATGAGCTCAGATTGAGATTCCTCGGAGCCACAAACAGTGGACTTGGCGGGATGAAGGGTCTACAGGCGCTCAACAAAGGCGGATGGGGCAACTCATCGTCTACGGAGAAGGGCTGGGAGGGAGTCGGCAGTGTCATCAAGACACCCAACAACGTCTCCGACGAGATCTGCCTCGAGCTGAGGTGGAACGACGGAGTGCCGCACGACTGCACACATGGATTCTCTGTCGACTTTGTCTGGAAGGCAACGAGCTTTGACAGGATGCAAGCGTCGATGAAGAACTTTGCCATCGACGAGAAGAGTGTCAGCGGATACATCGTACGTCAATTCAAGCTGGAAATTGTGTGTGACTGACATTCAGACAGTACCACAAACTGCTTGGACACGAGGTCGAGCCACAAGTTCTGCGAACTCAGATGCCCAAGCGATTCTCGGCGCCGAACCTGCCCGAGTTGAATCACTCGCAAATGGCAGCAGTGAAGGCAGTTCTGCAAAAGCCGCTCAGTTTGATTCAAGGCCCTCCAGGAACCGGAAAGACAGTCACCTCTGCCTCGATCGTCTACCACCTCGCCAAGATGAATCCTGGGCAGGTTCTCGTTTGCGCCCCCTCCAACGTCGCCGTGGACCACTTGTGCGAGAAGATCCATCAGACGGGGCTCAAAGTCGTCAGACTGGCGGCCAAATCGCGAGAAGCGCTCGATTCTTCGGTCGCATTCTTGTCACTTCACCAACAGGTCGCCAATGCCGATACGCACCCTGAACTCCAAAAGCTCATCCAGCTGCGAAACGATCAAGGCGAATTGAGTCAGAGCGATGAGCGTAAATACAAGTCTTTGACCAGGACCTGTGAGAAAGATATCCTCAATGCCGCCGACGTCATCTGCACCACTTGTGTCGGAGCTGGAGATCCGAGATTGGCCAAATTCAAGTTCAGAACCGTCCTCATGGACGAGGCCACCCAAGCCGCCGAGCCAGGTGAGTGGAATCTTAACTCTAACTCGATAAGAATGCTGATCAGGATCGCTGTTCAGAGTGCATGATTCCCCTGGTCATGGGATGCAAGCAGGCAGTCCTGGTCGGTGACCACCAGCAACTCGGGCCCGTCATCATGAACAAGAAAGCAGCGCGAGCCGGTCTTTCGCAGTCCCTGTTCGAGCGACTGGTCGTGCTCGGCAATCGACCCATTCGATTACAGGTTCAATACCGAATGCACCCAGCACTCTCCGAGTTCCCGTCCAACATGTTCTACGAGGGTACACTGCAGAACGGTGTCACCGCCCCTGAGCGACTCAGAAGGCACGTCGACTTCCCCTGGCCAGTCGCCGATATCCCCATGTTCTTCCACCAGAACTTGGGCACGGAGGAGATCTCCAGCAGCGGTACTTCCTTCCTGAACCGAACCGAGGCGTCAAACGTCGAGAAGATGGTAACCAAGTTCTTCAAGTCGGGTGTCACTCCTTCCCAAATTGGAGTCATCACACCGTATGAAGGTCAAAGGTCGTACATTGCGACGTACATGCAGCTGCACGGCTCGCTCAAGAAGGACCTCTACAAGGAGGTCGAGGTGGCCAGTGTCGACGCCTTCCAGGGTAGAGAGAAGGATTACATCATCGTCAGTTGCGTGCGAAGCAACGAGCATCAAGGAATCGGTTTCTTGAACGACCCTCGAAGACTCAACGTCGCGCTCACCAGAGCCAAGTATGGTACCGTGATTCTAGGTAATCCAAAGGTCCTCAGCAAAGTGAGCGCCATGATTTTTCTATCCACCCCGGGATATGCTGACACCCCTGTAGCACCCCCTTTGGCTGTACCTCCTGACGCACTACAAGGAGAAGGGGACCTTTGTCGAGGGGCCATTGAGCAACCTCCAGCCCAGTATGATTCAGTTCAGTCGACCCAAGAAATCTCTGGCCGCCGCTATGGACCCATTCAAGCGTCACGAGACTTCGGCCAATGAATACATGGACAAAGGTCGGGTACCAGGTCCAGCGCCCAGTCGATTCGATCCCGCTTATTACCGAACCCACGACCCCATCAGCGGATTTGTCCCTCCCGACGCTCAATCGGTCGTCTCGCAAGCCATCTCCGCCTTCCCACTGGGACACAAGGGCAAGTCGTACACTGGTTATGCCAGTTCCATCATTTCGCAACAACCTGCCGAAAGTGTAAACGGGTCCATTGCGCCCAGTATCGCCTTCTCCCAATTCGACAGATTGCCAGGTGGTCCAGGAGGAGAAGCCGGCAAGAGTCGACGAAGGCTGTCGTTCAGCAGTATCGCCCCGAGCGATGCGCCCACTGCGTCAATGTACGCGTTTGGGTACAAGGCGGGGGACGATGACGCCCAGTCGATCGCACCGAGCCAAGCTGGAATGACGGAGTTTTAGCCGGATTACCACCCATGTCCGCGTAACTGGAGAGCATTGGGACCCGAACTCGACTGGGGAATCAGTCGGGATCGAGGACGTTGTCTCAGGTCATGCGCCCAGCGCGACACCTAGACGCATGTCAGAATACACCGTAGCAGTCGACCTGCAGCGTGACGACCCAACGGCTTAGTCGTGGCAACGTACACCTCTGTGCGGAAGTACACGAGACTGGTCGAGGTGTGTCAGTTGCAGGTCTGCCTGCAGTTCAGATATCTATGCGTATGCAAGCCGGTGCCTGCCATCTATCTTTGTTGCATATATTGGGGCCAATCGGGCCTACACCTCATCTTAATATCTTCACAGCTTGGCGACCCGCCTGATGAGATCGACGGTACCCTCTGCCCATCCTAGGCTATTGTGACCCCCAGTAAGCCCCTCCCACCAAGTGACATCTCCCGCGTGATCGCGACTGAAGGTCGAGATCTTGCCCCAGTGCTCCACCCTTTCTTCCTTGACTGACGAGCCATTCGCCTTGTGCAATAGACCTGCGAAAAGAGATGATGACTCGGTATGTGGGATCGTAACGTCGTTGACGGCGTGTAAGAGGAGTACAGGGCTAGTCGTTTTCTGATGGAGTGCAAGAGATTGTCAGTTGACGCAAGTTGGTATCGGAGGTCGTCTTACCGAGAGCGTAGTTGAGGAGGGAAACGACTCTTGTACGAACGAGACTAGGTATTCTGGAGAAGAGTCAGCTGACGCGAACATTTGGGGTGTATCTGAAAGCTGACTCTGTAGCGAAGGGAATCTTGCCAGAGGACCAAGGAGAGGAATGATATTGAATAGTCGGAATCTACAGCTCAGATCAGCAACGACCCATGTCAAACGGAGCAAGTTTCATGACGCATTTGAGCAAGAGATCCGCTAGAGAGGTGAACGGTGCAATGAGCACCAATGCTCGTGGGTGGATGCCTATCTCGGGATCATCAGTCAAACTTGAGGGCTTGACTTCGGGGCAGACTTACCTTCGTCGGCTAGCAGCCCTGTCAAGGCACTGGACACCCCTGTACCCAAGCTATGCCCCACAACTACGATGTTGTCCCCTGGGGCCGAACAGGTAGGACTCTTTGACGCGATATACTTCCAGGCGGTATGCGCGTCGATCAGAAGGCCTCTCTCAGATGGATCGCCGGTCGAGTCGCCGAAGCCTCTGTAATCGATCGCAAACACGTTGCTGCCGGGTGTGAGACCATGATTGACAGTTCGGATTGGGTGTGCACCGAAGTACACTCACCAGTCTAGGGCGGTTGAGTATGCGCTGTAGGTCCGAACTCGAAGGGGAGTCGCCCTCGTCGCTGCCTAGGTCGATCAGGCAAGGAATCAATGGGATCAGGGGAGAAAGACCTACGTTGCCATGGAAATAGAGTATGGTAGGCCTAGTAGCCAGAGCCTCTTCGAAGATCGACTCTGGGATGGGTTGGTAACCATGTTCGAGCTGATGGTTCTGGTATATCGATTGCGGGCTGCCCCACAAGTCAGTGCCCTTGACATTGTCATGTTCCATGGACCATCCGGTTCGAGGTGGTCACCCACAGGATATGCCAGCCTCCCAAGACCTCACCATCCGATGTGTTGAGGTATACCGTCCGCGTCTTGAAAGCTGCCCGTTATCAGCCTCTACCCGTGTTGACCCCTTCATCAGCATGACAGCCTGGAACTCACGTGCGAGACCGTAGATCTGAGGCTGGGTGTACTGCGCTCCCAGAGGGAGACGAATTCGATTCAGGTATACAAGCCTGGAAGTTGGTCCATCAGCCAAATCCTTTTCGTCAGTCGTATGAGCAGACCAAGCGCTACTCTGTAACTTACTCCCGTTGAACAGCTGGAGACGTCGCGAGGAGCAGCAAGCCTATGTAGAGGGTCAAAGGGATTAGAAGAACGTAGTGAGCTTTGGCCAGCAGCGCCCTGGCGGTCATGATGGGTGTAGTGCAATAGATACAAGAATCGCCGAACGGGAAACAAGGCGACTAGCGATCGCGGATTGGCCAATTTGCAATCGCCCGTCTCATGGGTAAGCCCCAAGTCACCGCAGCGCTCTGCAGCACCCACAGCCTACACCCATCACATCCCGAGTGACACACTGTCGAGCATGGTTGGCTTACTCCGAGCAAGATCGTTCACTTGCATACTTAATTTGCAATTGCACTCGCACTTGTACTGTTACAACTAATCGCTCAAGAGAGCCGATACAATATGATTCACCCTAAGTTGCCTGAGATCGGTGTATGTCTGACCACAGCCCACAAACAAGATCGGCTGTCCCGTCACATATGTCATGGATAGTGCTGCCCCCACTTTATCGTCCTATCCAGCCCATGTTAGCCATGTTCGAGAAGCGTGGTCCAAGGTAAGATTTGGGACTCACGATGGTGTCAAATTTAGTCAAGAGTATACCGTCGATGCCCCGCTTTCGCTGCGTGCCGCCAGAGCCGGAAAAGTCTTTGAGAGCCCGGTCGAATTTGGTCAATTGGTCCACGGCCTCATTGCCAACAAGGGCCTCGCCCACAAAGACAATCTTGTCCGGGTTGTTCACCGTCACCAGCTATGCAGTGTCAGCCGCCGTACTGCATCGTACTCGTGTGAGTGCATCGCTCACCTTGGCCAGAGCCCGCATGAGCGGTTCATTGTCTTGCATTCGACCCGCGGTGTCGATCAGGACAACATCGAAGCGATTCTCCTTGGCTAAAGTGGGGTCAGCTGCTGACCCTGATAGGTAGAGAGACGACTCGGGACTCACCATACGCTATTGCGTCTTTGGCAATCCCAGCAGCGTCCTTTCCATATCCCCTCTCATACAGCTCGATCTTCCTCGTACCTTCGGTATTCATCCCCATGTCCTCTCCCAGTGCGCCCAAATTCCTCACGTGCACCCGCAGCTGCTCCACCGCTCCACTTCTGAAGGTATCACATGCGGCGATCAGGACCCGGAGCTTGTTCTGTAGTAGCCAGAAACACACTTTGGACAAGTTTGTAGACTTGCCGACTCCGTTGACACCGACGAAGGTGATTGCATATGGGTCCGGAGGGGCGTTGGGGTCGGAGATGGAAGATGGGGAGGACCGCTTGCGCTGAATGTCGAGCAAGATGTCGGTGGAGGTCTTCGGAGTGAGGACCCGGGTCAACGAAGTGGAAAGCGCGGATTGGACCTCGGATTTGACGCCTGATGAATTTAGCAAAGGAAACCTACGGACGATTGCTGCAACTCACTGGTCAAACCGCCCAATTTCTTGCCAGCCAGTGCGTTCCCGATACTCTCACATAGCTTCTCCGAGATGTCCTTCGCCACGTTCTTAGCCATCAGATGCTTCTCCATTTCCAGTAGGACCGGCCTCAGATCCTCTTTTGTCAACGTCTTCTGTCCGGTCAACCTAGAAAACATGGACGTCCAGCGGGAGGCCGACGAGGACTCCACTTCCGCTTTGTCGTCCACTTTGACAGACTGTACTCGTTTGGCCAGAATCTCCTCCTCTGTTGGCAGATCGTTGCCCTTGTAGTCCCAGTCGGCAATCTCGTAATCGCCATTGGCGGATCGTTTCCCCATTGCCTTTGTCGAGATCAGCGATTCGACGTCGACTGGAGTCGAAGCTTCGTCTGGCGTCGGCGAGGAGTAGTCCAATGCGGCCATGTCCCCTTCTGAAACGGCAGAGTCTCCCCACTTGCGCATGAGCTTGGAAGCCGAGCTGGGCGCCTTACGAGCGGGCGAAGGGGAGCCATTGGGTTTCCCGGCTTTTCCTCTCCCTTTCCCTCGGCTCTTCAGGTTCTGTATGTTTTTGGCTATCTCTTCAGCGGTGAGAGGTGTCGAGCTATCATCCGAGAGACCCGGAGCTGAAGAACATCCGTTAGGTTTATCCCCTGAGAAGGGATGACTACACTTACTGGAAGTACCGGAAGCGGCGGCGAGTCTAGCCTGTTTTTGAAGCGAGATGGGGGTTTGCACTTGATTCTTCCTATCGCTTCCCGCTTCACAGCCCTTCAGACACCTATCAAAGATCCGCTCCCACTGCTCCTCCTCCATCTTCTCCCTGAGCAGGCGCAGGGCAGTCGTCGTGGCGTCGGTGATTGTCATTGATCCGGCGTGCAGCGATTGTATCAATGACTCGAGGATAGGCTGAAACATGGCCAAGAACAGCTGTTTCGTTCTCGACAGTAGAGAAGGGATATACGTGAGTGGAAGCAGAGTCGGAAAAACGACCTATCGAATCGTGTGAGCTGAGTCTCGGGTCGGGATACACATCGACGTACAACAAAGACCAGGCCTAGGCCGTTCTCCATCGTCCACCTGACACTATAGCCATCTTTCTCAAAGCCATCCTCCTCGTTGTGTGCTTTACCCTCGATGAAGGCTTCCTTCACCAAGGCATTGACTGGCGATGCGGGGGTGAGAGCGAGGGCCGAGAATGCCGGAGTGAACGACCGGGACCACAGGATGAGCCCGCCTGGCTGAAGTCAGCAGAGGTTAAATTCGACGCTCGAAGACTCACTCTGATGGGAGATAGAGATATGATCGAGCATGTTGCAGTGGGGTGACTAGCAGTCGAAGATGTATGGGTGCGGATATCTTGTTCTAGAGGCTTGTCGATGTGCTCTCCAGGAGGAGCGGGGAGATGCCGCCGGCCATTAGCCCTACGGCGGCGACCCCCGCTTATCACTTGTCACTTTTGCCACGTCAGGTTTGTTGTGACGGCCCAACTGAGTGCTCACTCTGCTCGCGTTTGGCTTTCCTCATGTCGCATTGAGATACTGCACTATCGACGCGCCAAAAGTCTCTCAGCACCAGTTCAGTTCTTCCTGGATCGACATGGCTCCGAAACGCGGTGGACGGAGGCCAAGTGCGGCCTCTGTGCCGATACCTCTACCGACCGCTCATCCAGGCAAGGGCATGGCTTTGGACCAGTGGAAGGCTTGTTTGGACATTCTCACCGCAGTGTACAACACGAAGGATGGCAAGTGGGTAATGGCAATGTCATCTGGTGTAGCAATGTGCTGACCGGCTTAGTCGGGATATGACGGACATTTTTCGACAACTGCCAGATAGGAAGATTTACGCGGATTACTTCGAGGCCATCCCGGAACCCGAGTGCCTGGACAACGTATCGACCCGCTTGGGCGAAGGTGGATTCGAACACCCAGAGGAGTTTTTCAAACAGCTGCACCTTGTCTTCCTCAACGCAAAACATTGTGAGTAGCTGCAATCTCCACTCAGAGACACTGTTGACGCCCATTCGCTCGATAGACAACGAGGACGATTCGGTGATCTGGAAAGACGCAAACCAGCTTGAAGACCAGATCAAGGCCGCTTGGAAGACCCATGCCGCTGCAGGAACTTTCAATAATGCGGATCCCTACCACCGACAAACGGCAAAAAAGGGCAAACAGGCGAAAGCTCGAGACGGTTCAGCTGCGAGGGTATCCCAGACACCTATCCCCGCTACCGGCACCCCTGCAGCTCCTGCGCCTGTCGCTCTGCCAAAGTCGAAGAGCTCCTCGCCTCCTTCTGCCGTAGCGGTACCTTCGCCTGTCTCGTCGGAGAAGATTGAGAAGAATGACAAGGGTCGACATGGACGGACAGACAAGCAAGTGATAGATGCCCTGGATGCGAGATTGCCCCAGTGGCCGGGTCCTCAGGCGACACATTTACCAGGCCCCAATCTCGAAGGTATCAAGGGAAGTGGATGGTGGGGCGAGGGTTCCCCAGAATACGAGCGGAGTGCAGGCGGACCGTCGGCGGTGCCGCAGCGAATGAGGGTCGTGATGACTGCATTGTCGGGATACAGGGATGTTAGGTGAGTGCTCACGTGTACAGCTGCTGTCTGAACCTCATTGAGCTGACAATCCGTGATCAGCGGCAAACGCCTCGCCGAGTCTCTGGACGCTGTGCCTGCGACCATCAAAATACCCTATCTCTCTACCGCGAGTCCCCTCTCCTTTGCGTCCATCACGATCAACAGCAACGCTGGGCGATATCGAACCCTGCGAGACCTCGACATGGACATGTCACGATTGTTTGAGAAATCAAGACGGTACTTCCCAGACGGAAGCCCGGAGTACGGCCACATTCTCGTCTTACAGAGGCTCTACAACGCTTTGACTGCGCCATATCCACTAGTCTTGCCGCCTTCGGGGATCCCGGACCCATCGCCGATACACTTTGCATCGCTGCCTGCAGGTCCAGGAAATGCGAGGTCGCAGCACGAGACGTCACAGGAGATCAGAGCTGGAGCTGCGGAACACGATGTCGGTCACGGTATCACCACGTTTAGGGTAGGCACCAAAGACAGAAAGTACACGGATGAGGCGAGGCATAAAGGCCAATCATTCAAGACGGGTGAGTGAAACCCCTCTCGCAGAGCAATTCAACTCCAAGTCCGTCTCACTAACCTTAACAATGTTCAGGCGACTTTGTGCACCTGATCAATCCCGACGACGCTGCCAAGCCGATCATCGGACAAGTTTTCAAAAGCTTTGTCCCGACAAAGGGCTACAGAACGCATCACCTGACCGTGTGCTGGTACTTCCGTCCAGAGCAGGTGAGTCTAAAGTCTTAATCATCCCCGCTTACGTGTAGACTGTGCATACCGCCGATCGGACGTTCTTTGAGAGGGAGGTCTTCAAGACGAGTAAGTAGCTTCGATCAGACAGGATCGCGGATTGGACTAATTGCTTGTCCAGGCCACCTGTGCGATCATCCAGTGGAGGACATACTCGAGCGGGTATCTGTTCAGTTCTACGTCAAATGGATCAGAGGTCGATCGCAGGCGCCAGAGTTCTACCCTGGCTGGCCGGTCTATGTCTGCCATTCGCGGTACAACGATCGTGCGTGGCAGACCGTGCGGATCAAGAACTGGGGCAGTTGTATACCGGATGTGAGTCTTTATGCCCTCTTTGCTGTAAGGTGTTGAATGGCCTGACGGCTGGTGTAGGAGCTACGGCAGACAAACTTCATGGCAGTGACACCTTTCGAGCGGCAAGTAGAGCCCGAGGTGGTCAAATCGCCATTCCTGCTCGGCGTCAAAGGTCCGGGATTCTTCGCCGAGCCTCGGGGTAAAGCCAACGATGGCGAGGAAGAGGAAGAGGACGCTAGGCGATCTAGACCGACGCCCAAGCGGGCACAATCTCCCACTTTGGTTCCTACGCCATTGCAAGCTCCGCCAAGAACACAACTTCCGCCTCAGCCGGTAACTGCTCAATTTCTGAATGGAGGTCAGCCCTCGAGAACGACGGCCACCCAAGCCCAGGCCTCGACATCGATACAGCTGCAACCGAGAACTGTGCCCGCTTCTTCATCGGCTTCTTTGGCGCAGAGACCTCCTGCTGCTGCAATTCCCCAATCCGCTCCTTCCACCTTTAGACCCATTCCCTATGACGCCAACACCTACAGAGAGAGCTTGGCTCCTGAGACAGGTCAGTCTAGATCCCTCGCAAAGTTCGCAGTCTAGATCCCTGGCTGACGCTCTGAATCAGTCAAATTATTCGAGAGAGATTCCCGCGGCCAGGTCCTGTGGTTCTCGGGTCCTCCACTCGCTCCTGGGACAATTCATATCCCCCAGCAACCCCGCCATTCGCTAGAATACCTTGATTACCTAGCGAAAAGGCGGAAAGGCCTCGATACCACGCCGATCAGGTTGCCGAGGATCGAGCAGGAGTTGGTGGTCGAGGGATTGACGGATGAGCAAATGGCTGAGTCTTGGTGGGCCAAGGGCATGACAAGTCAAGACCTGGAAAAAGCCCTCCGGGCGACCATCCAGTGAACATGATCCAGCGTTTGCAAAGGCGTCAATACAGTACATTCACAACTATTGTAGCCTGACCATGCAATGCTCGACATCTAATTCTAGGTCTGGTTCTATATTGTCCATGAGATCCCGATACACCCTTTACAATTGCTCCAATTCGTATCCCGGTCCAGCGGGCTTTCCAAGCATCGCCTTTGTCGTATTATCCCTACACCTCTTCAAAAACTTGAATAGCGGACTTCCTCCAGTTCCCCTCAACTCGTCTCCTTTGGGTGCCTCGATGAATCCCTCCATTCCCGTCATCTCTCTGATCCTCTCTGATGGCTGACGACGAGCTTGTTGGATGATGAAGAAGCTGACGATCCTCATGTGTTTCTCCCTGAACCGCTTCAAAGCCTCCAAAGCCCCGTCGTACGCTTGGGCTAGTTTGGGATGCGTGTGCTGGTGCTGAACGACGAGCTGTCGCAGTGGTGCCGGATGTGAGGCGAGGTGGAGGAGGAATGTACGATGTTGATGTGGCATGTACTGCAGCATTCTCTCCACAAATGTCGCTTCATTGGGCGTGGATTTGGCATCTTGTGCAATTGGAGCGTCGTCAACCAAGATCTTGGGAGAGGCTTCGTGGATCTGTTCGGAATGATCGACCGTGAGGAAGATGTCGATGGCGTGAATCAAACTGCTCTGACCAGCACTTGGTCCCGAGAAGAGTGATCCGGTAGTTGATATTTCCGGGTTTTCGGCCGTCGAACCAGAAGCATTCGTTCCTTTGAACTCCCAACCCAAACTCAAGGGTCCGTCCGAGTCTCCTCCCCTGAACCATGGTCGGATCAAGTGATAAAACTCCTCTGGATCAATTTCCTTGAGCATGGACAGTGTAATGTCCCCGATTAGGTCGATCTTGGTGGCCAGTCGACGAAGGTAGAGTGTCAATCGGCGCAAAGCGGTACTGTCACCCAAGAACAGCTCGTCGAGGGATTGTCGCATGAGCTTGAGGGCTTCCGCGCCGGCAATCTCGCACATGGCGGAGATGATGTAGAATTGCTCTTCCGATCGAGTGTTGGTGAATGTCTCCACGGCACCCGCAGGCGGATTGTTTTCCAAGGTGAGAGGTGCGGATAGATCGCGAGGAAGAAAGTTGTACAGCACAGTGTCGGAATACGTAACCACAGGTGGTAGACCCAGTAGTTGAGACACCGCTACGACGGGGATCGAGATCGATTCGGGTATGGGCAGAGGTGCGGTCTTGGGTCCAGCCGGTGTCGTGTGCACGTAAAAGTGCAAGAGAAAGGACAGGACGAGGTGTGCACGTCGTAGATGTGGTAGTGAGGATAGTAGTGGTCGAGTGTCCAGCACTGGCATCGTCTCGATACCGTTTCGCCACAGCCGATCTTGCTCCCTCCTGCCTCCTAATCGGATTTCCTGGCCAGGTACACCTCCACCCCTAGCTGCAGACAGAGCGTCCTCCCATAAAGCATAGGCGTCTGGCAATCGAGTCACATTGTTGGTTCCAGGCAGGAATCCAGTCCTGACGTCGACTTCGAAATCGGCCGCAGCGAGCGAGGCGACGTTTGGGGCAAGACCGTTTGATGTATGTGAGGAAGTCGATGGAACGCCACTGGGGAATTCGTCGTTGGCATCGGCGTATGATGGTGGCAGAGAGAGGAAATGGCCAGGTGGGAGTGGGATCCTCGGCCGGGATGGCCCTGCTTCCATGTTGCGCTGCATGGCGAGGTAGTCGTGATGAAGGTGTGGTAGGATTAAGGATTGTTGTTGTGAAGACGACATCGGCTCGACTTTTCAATTGATCGCTTGACCAACAAAACGTAATTGGGGGGTTTTACAGTCAGCAAGGAATCAAATCCGGAGAGAAGCCGGAACAATGAGGTAGGTAGCTGTCTCACGGTTGCTTGGTACCTGAGCCTACGATCGCCGGTTGATCCGGCGGGGGATCTGGCACGCGCGAGATCGGCGCCGACCTAGCGCGACACGCTGTTTGGCTTTTTTCCAAACTGCCTTGACTCTTGAGCATGCCCTCGAGCACAGTGTGGTCCTCAGTCTTACTACGATAGCGTCAAGGGGCGTCACTGTTGTCTGCTCACACGCGTCAAGACGACAGGCGGTACCACCTCAGCACCTAGACCCAGTGCAGTATTCGCACAGCGGGCTCTGACAGGCCAGAATGTCCAGAATCTTCGCTTCTGGTACGTTGTTGGCTGGGGCACCGTCTGCTCAACGACGATCCTTGAATGAACGACAGCAAGTCCATTTCTACCATTACCGACGGATCCAACTTCGACAAGTCCGTCTTCGACGCCGATGGCCTTGGTGGTACCCCGCTCCGGACACTTATGTTCATGTTTCCGTTGTCCCTCGTAAACACATACCCGAGCCTCAACCATACCAAATTTTTCACCAGCGGCAAGTAGTCCCTCCCCTCTGGGCTATCAAGGACAAAGCAGGAGAAGGAGCGTTCGAGGAGCGCGTGCGACAGCTCACATCCTAAGATCAACACCCTTGGCATCCGCCCCACCCTTGAACGTTCCGAGCGTTCTCCTGCAGGTCGACCTAAGGAGCTCGACCATTCAAAGAGACAACGCTGGTTCGGAGCAGGTTGAACAGTTCTACATGTACACCCTTGGCGACATCGATCGAGCTGAACGAGGAATTCGACCCAAGTCTGCATCATCGACTGCTTCACCCCCATGAAGCACGAAGACGGAGCGACAACCACCCGATCCGCCTGAACTCCCGAAAACAAATTAGCAGTCCAGGCAAACCATCGTCTTAGGCAAGGTATCCACACTATATGTACCGAGGAGGACCTCCAGCGCGTCACCAAGGTCAAAACGATCATTGTACCCACCCACTCCAAGCACGCCCACCACCAGCTCAGTCAAATTCTATCAGAGCCCAGCGTTTTTACAACCCCCGTGCGACCTCAGCCAACACCCTGACAAAGCCTCGCGGCGGCAATGCGTGCGTGGGAACTTTCATTCATCGACTGTCTTTCGGCCTTCAGCACACCGGCCTACGCTCTGCTGTGCAAAGCAGAAACGAGGACGTCGCCAACTCAATCCCTGACGGCAACACGATCTACCACCACCACCAAGTGGGTCGAACCGTCATCAACTGCGCGCTTCGCCTAGCTCGAGCCGAGGCTGCAGCCAACAAGATGTCGCCTGACGACCTCCGAAAGCTGAGCGCCGCCGACAAATTGGCGGAACTGCTCAAGCACCCCAGCCCGCTGCTCGCCCAGAGTCCAAAGGTATATACCCAACCTGGCTCTGCGCTCCCGAGCAACTCACCATCATCCGTTCACGGTACCTACTTTCACCCCGTGGGACCGTATGCGCAAAGTCTCGGCATTGGTGGTTTGGCATCTGGTCTGCCGCACCATTACCAAGTCCTCAACGTTGATGTCCAATTGACATCGGAGATCTACAATCCCCACTGGGACGGCATTCTCCTCATCGCCAGGGACGTTTTCTCCAACCTACCAAGCGGTCCTGAATGGGCAACAGCCATGTCTTCCGAAGCGCGCCAGCAGCGGTCCAAACCGCCGCACAGTGGGAAGATCGAGCTCAGCAAGCAAGGTATCATTCGACTCTGCCAAGAAGCCTTCCAAGAAAGCTTCTACACCCAGGCCAACCAACTCGCTACAGGGTTTCCCACCTCCGAGCCGGTAGTATTCGTCAGACAACTCGACTGCGCGCAGAATCACCTAATGCGTCTCATTTCGAACCACAACAACGCCGCTCTCGAAGCGCTCTCCAGAACCGATCACAATGTCAACTCCAACTTCTCCACCATCAACGACACCCGACTGGCCCACGCGGACTATCAGCCCGATGAGCAAACCTTCAACAACACATACAAGAGCATGTGCCGCCTCCGCGCACACTATCAACGTGTCGGTGCTGTCGGACCAACCTGGTGGCCTGATTTCTGCGCGTGGTATGATCGAGTCTATGCCGATGTGATGGGAGATGTCAACGGAGCCAATGGAGATAGCGGAGCCTCGGATGGGGAGTCTCAGGCAGATGAGGCATTCCAGGTGGATGGAGATTTGGATGGCGGAATCAACGGACCAGCACCCCTCCAACACGGTCCAGCTCGACAGGGGGATGATGACGAAGACGACTTGGTCGATCTCAACCCATATTCGACCCTTGCTTCGTCGGAGGAGCCTTCTCACCGGACCAAGCGAGACATCATGCTCGGTTTAGGTCTGGAGCATGTCCAGGACCAGGAAAGGGAGGATTTCATTCGGATGATGTCGGCCGAGAGGCTAGAAGACGCCCACCTCTATACGGTCTCCGACAATGGCGACGTCAATTGGCAAGACCCTAACGCCCACACCGCTCTCGACACCATCAACCTGCCGTACATGCATCGTACAAAGGGCTTGCACAGGCAAAAGAATGGCCATCACCCGACCTCTCTGCACCATCAGTGGCATCAGGCGAAGGCTGTGGAGGACACTCTCGCCAGAGGGTTCAGCTCCGACCCAGCTGTCAAATTGGGCGACGGACCAATGATCTACGTCGGTACCAACTCCCTCAGTCCGACTGGCTGGGTTCGACTACCTCCTGGTGATGCCTCTACCAGCTCGAGGCCAATTACGCCCTGGTCAACAAGTGGATCCTAGATCTCGTCTTCACTCCCCTCAAACGACTGGCACATGGTCGTGTGGTCCAGTGGATGCGGGGAACTAGGATACCCTATCTCGATCTCCCCATCCTCGACCCCGCCAGGATCATCCTCCGAAACGCCAAGATCGACTTGCCCGCTCATCACCTCCGAGCATACAAGGCGATTTGTGGTAGAGGTCAGGACCCCGAGATGCAAGCTGGGTTCCAAACGGTCGCGCGTGAGGCCATTCTATGTCCCCAATCAAAGTGGCCGACTCCACACAAGCCTTTTAGCATTCGGCTTCTGAAAAGGTCTTGTGGGATGAACTCACCCTTGTCCGAGGCATGAGGCTTTACCGCAGTAGGGTCCTGTCGGTTTCTATTGCCTAACGTGACCTCTACCTGGGTTGGGTTGGTGAACCTTTTGGTGGTTGCCTTCTCTTGGTTCCTTTGATACAGTCGGTTGTCCATCTCGGTTACCTTCTTAACGAAGTCGGACCACTTTGTCGGCATGACTTCGATACCGACTAGGAGAGGATGTGTCGTTCGCTCGCTCCGTTGAGCTCCGGGATGTATCTTGGACTGATGTGGTTTTGGATACCAAGCTCGGCATACAGTTCTTTAGCTTTAGTGCTATCGAACTCACCACCATCATCGCTCCGGATGACTCGAACTCGTTCACCGAGTTGTCGTTCAACCTTGTGCATGAAGTTGATCAACACCCCAAAAGCGTCGGACTTCTTGACAAGTGGCTTGCTGGTTGAAACCTAGCTCTTGGAGTAGGTTCCTCAGCCAGACCACCTCTCTTGCTGCTTCCGACACTGCAATATACTCAGCCTCGACCGTACTGGAAGCCACCGTGGCTTGGCGTCGCGACGACCATACCACTGGCGAGCCAAAGACCTTGAAGAGGTAACCGGTCGTGGACCGCCTCGACTCTTTACACCCTGCCCAGTCGGCGTCGACCCAACCAACCAACGCCGCATCCGGACCACCAACAGAGGTCGCCAACCCGACATCGACCACGGCCGTGATGGACAGCCAATTCCGGTGTGTTCACCACGCCCTCCTCTCCAGGTCTCCGATCATATCTTCTTACGTCGACATTATCCGGAGAACCTGCGCGGCAATTGGTCAGTCCCTCGATTGGCTCATGAATTCGCCGGATCGACAACGACTTTCGCTCCGCTGCTCCAACGGTGGTTAACGGACTGGTGACTTGACTAAACACTGCTGTTGGCTATTGGTTGGCCCGGAGAGACGAGCTCCAGAGCTATTTCCAGCGAGAACCAGCCCAGATCTGGACGGAGGCATCGACACGACGACCTTTGGGACGATCTGGCGATAACAGCAAGCCATTTCCCGCCAACTCGCTCGATAACGACCTATGGATCATGCATTCGACCAGTGAGGATCTGCTCAACCGAGTCCGGTGGGCCTTCTACCGAATCCTAGACCAGCGGACGATCCCCCCTCGACGTCCTGCCGATTCTCGTTCCCATGCTCCGACCCGATACCCGGAGCCTTGGGCCACCCTCAGCGTCCTCGGTTGGCCTCTCACCACCAGCATCCCAGACCCGCTCGAGGCAGTGTCTCAACCGAGTGATGGCGAGGAATACCTCAAGTACCTCGACACCTCGCCAGCGGTCAAGAAGCCGAGAGCCTTTGTCCAACTGTGAGATTGATTGGAGACAACTTCTCACCAATGGCGCCAACCCCAGCGTCGATTGGTCTTCGGTACCTTTGCCAGCTGCTCCAGCGACCCATGGAACGGATCTCGACGGTGATACTGGAGAACTCGGCCAGACTCCTGATGGGATCGATTATGGCGAGGCCGGTGCCGACGGTGAAACTGTTGATGGGTATATCGACGATATCGACGCTGGTGATGCCGATGCCGAGGGCGAACCCGATCCCGAGTACGTTCAGGGCAGTGACATCGACGACAATGGCAAGCGGTTCGAGAACGGAGGTAGCAGAGAGAGCGAGATGGGCGGATCCGACGGGGATAGCGGTGACAGCGGTGACAGCGGCGACAATGGCGACCCCGGCGACAATGGCGACACCGGCGACAATGGTGATAGCGGCGACGATGGCGGTGACGGAGGATGTGGATATGATAGCGGTGACAACGGCACTATCGACTGGAACACCGTAACCAACGATGACACCAACCAGTATTTCAACCCACCGCCGCTTCCACCCTCCGAGATGGACCCACCAAGTGCCGACGTCGCCAGATCCCCTGATCCAGAGTTCGATCGGATCTGGGACCTCACTACCAACGACTCGGAGCCCACCGCCCCAAGCTCGCCTATTTCTCATTCGCTCAAACGACCTCTGCCGTCCGAGAGCTCCAGTCCACCCGCCAAGCGATTCAGACACCACAAAGAACCAATTATAGACCGAGAGGATGATAGTGATGGCGAGCAGTCAGAGACAGGATCGCTCCGAGAACTGATCTGGTGACGTGTAGCATAGTCAAGTTCCTTTGGGACGATCTGGCAAAGACAGCACGCTATTTCATGCCAACTCGCTCGATAACGACCTATGGATCATGCATTCGAACTCGAGGATCTGCTCATCCGGATGTGGTGGTGCTTCTACCGGATCTTTGCCCAGCGGACTATCACCCTCAAAGGCCTTCCGATCCTAGTCCCCATGCTCCATCCAGTCAATCCGGAGCTCGGCTAGCTTCAGCGTTAATAATTGGCCTCTTACCATCGACATTCCAGACCCGCTCTAGGGAGTGTCTCAACCAATGGATCGCGAGGACTAGTGTGCACCTACGCTGCTGCGGCGCAGGAGCCTAGACACGAACACCTTTCCTGCAGCAATTACCCGCATCAGCCGCTCCCAACCGACTTGACTACAAACCCTCCGCTCAGCTTCGGTCAGTAGAGGATCTCAACAACCACATCGGAAGCCAATGGCGGTCACACCCAAAGGACTTTTTCGGATGTTCCCAGCCCTCTGGGGATCCCTTTCATCAGCCTGGCGCTCGTTTAAACCCCGCCAACCTGGTCGCCTGGACTCCTACCCCCGCCTCAGATCTCACTCACTCAAGTGGATGATGGATCCTCGTCGCTACTCCATGGCCGGAACCAGCATTTCCAACATGCCGCTCAATCCTCTCCCCACACAGTCCGCTTGTCCGGCTTTCAAACCAAAGACGCCGGTATTACAGAAACAAATTCATCAAGCTGTCGATCTCGCCTCAAGCTCTTTCGCCATTTTGCGGGGGTCCAACTTGCGACGAGGTCATTGCAGCGTATGGTCCCAGTACGGACGAATCTGCCGTTGCCGACTTCCAATCCGAATCGCTGTCCCACTTGCCGTTAGCTTGGACGCAACCGATCCGGGGGCCAGGCATGGCTATCACACGCCTCCTGTCAAGCTTCTGCAGCGCCTCCTCCTCTTGTACTGACCGTTTCCTGCACCGAGTCAGGACCCGTCGCGACAGGGTGGTGAGAACGAGTCCATAGGTCCGTAGTATGTCTCGATTCTTCTCTCAAGGATCGCTCGATGCATTCAGTTGCCATTTCAGACCACTCGGCTTCTTCCTTCCTCGCTTTCATGATCTCGACGACACCTTCCGCATTTGCCCGACCACTTCGTCTTTGAAACGGTTCGGAAATTCGGCGTCAAGGGAAGGAGGGGGAATGACTACCATGTTGAAACCTCGAGCTGACTTCGTAGCGGATGCGGAATGGCATACTGAAACGTGTAACACTCCTACCCACCTTTGATCGCAATTTCGTATCGTGGACATCGTCCGCGAGTGCGGAGTCTGACATCTGACGAGCCGTATGCATTTCACGGGACAAATCGTGAACATGTGAAGTCTCAAGCTGGCTCTTCACCCTTTCCCTACTCGATTCCTCCATCTGCACCCCATGACACGTTACTGCAACCCGGACGATGGCATGGAAGCCGAATGGGCTGGCACCAAGCCCGACTTGGAGACTCGCGAATGGTCAGACAGCTACGCCCTCTCCAAGAGAAAAGCTCGAGAGGAAGCAGAGAGAGGCCGACTCGACGAGGCGACGCCCTCCGTCTGCGATACCGAGGATGCCGATGAGGATGAGGAAGGCACTCGCACCCCTTTAGAGCCGGAAAGACTGTCTGGCTCTTTGGACTTGATCATCGTGCCAAGTCAGTATATCACAGAGCCCACCCTTTGAGAGACTTTACCCGGCATGACCGTTGTCGAGCTGTTGACCTCTGCTGGGACCTCTCTCAACCTCACACTTACTGATCTCGAAGTGACCGCGAGCGAAGCCGCAAGTGATGTGCTCACTCGAATACGCGCTGTGACGGAGGACTTGTCCCGAACGGGGACAATTCCGGTATACACGTACTTCGAGCTCCCGGCGGACATTGATAACAAGTTGAACTTCGAGGCGGCCCGCCTGCAGGGAGTCTCTGGAGTCCGCCCTGTGGGCCCGGACGATGATCTCGATCAGATCGTAGGAGACTCGATAAGAACCGTGGACGGCTGGTTGCCGCAAATCGAGCCTAGTTATCTGAGAAGGGATTGCGGAAGCGACGCGCTGGCGTACCTGCGTGAGGTTGCATCCCGACTCACAGCTCTCAGATCTCAGGTACGCACAGCAACCGAGGACGGTAGCGTTGGACTGTGAATATGTTCCGGATACCCTAGTTAGCATGCAAAATCAGTTGATTCGCTGCTATCGCGATGTCATCAAGCAAGGGCTACATCGTTACATGTCGTGACAGCGAAACACCAAGTCTGCAGTGCTCATTGAGCTAGGATGGATCGAACGAAGGAGTGGTAGTTGATCTGGCCATCCCTAAGAGCAAGTACATGTCAGCGTTCTACAGGTTTATAGCAATTGACCTGGGTACTCACTGAACTGGGAACCCTTTCAACAGCTCGTCCACCTCCTCGTCCGTCATCTTCTCTCCGAGCTGGGTCAGAACATATCTCAGCTCTCCAGCACCGATAAATCCGTTTCCAGCCTTGTCGAACACTTGGAAGCCCTTGATGAACTCATCTGGAGCATAGATCAGCTGGATCCGAAGCCACTTGCTGGCGTGCCGGCTCACCCGCTGTCCCTGCCGGTTTCCAGCCGTCTGGTCTGTTGAGGATACCCAAGAACTGGTCGTAGCCGACTATGAGGTTTTAGCATTCCAACAAGCGTGATGCCCTTGACCGGACTCACACGACGCTCCGATACTCTGCTCCAGCTGTCCAACCTCGGCTTGCGTAGGATTTTGGCCCAATGACCTGAGTAGCTCGCCGAGAGATTCCCTGGGGACTTGGCCAGTACCTCTCTTGTCGAAAAGGGCGAATGCCTCTTTGTACTCTATTCAAGACGTAATGAGCTGGTGATCTTCTCAAATGCCTTTGCAGCCCCTCGATGTGGCAACACCAGGTTCAAGTCGGACTGCAGCCGGATGTCTTGACCTCGATGAAAGTCGCGCTCACCTGCGTTGTTGTTGCTCTGAAGGTATATGGATCAGCGTTCATCTCTTGTTTGACCGACAGATCCTCACTCACCATCGTGGCTGTCGTCTACGGTGATATGCTCTGTATAACTACACTTGCTGAGGATGTGCTTGCTTGCGTTTGGGTGGACAAAGCTGAAACGCGAGACTGACGTGTGGCCTGATGCCGCGACGCGTCACAGAATATACAACACGTGGCAATTAAGATGTATTTATCCCATACCGGAGGCGAGCCTCTCCTCGTGCGCCCCCCACCCCACTTGGGTCGGTGCAATTACGCTCGGTCCCAAAATGTTCGCCACCCAGCGACGAGCAATTTTTTCCCTCCGCCCCGCCCCTGCCACCTGCTTGCTGGTGTATAAGACGTGCCCTTTGTCACCTTCTCTTTCCTCTTTCTCCATCTGGGCTATCCCATTTACAAACCAACCCTCACAGCAACACTCACACCTCTTCACCTTTCGAAGCGCACCCCTACGCTCTTTTCCTCTATTCCGCATAGACTGAAAAGAACAGGTTTCTTCAAAGAAAATAACAACCAAAAAAAAAAGCAAGACACACAGTAACTACGCGCATCTTCGCCACTTTACCAATACCCAACAACTCATCTACCATGACCAACACTCAGCTCAACGGTGAATCTGGCCTCGAGAATGGCTTCAGTGAGTAGATCATTCTCGCTCAACCAAAAATACCTTCACGCGATCTTGACTGACAAATTCTTCCTTCCCCAGAGTCCATCAGCTTGAACCCTGAGAGACCCGCCTACGTCCCTCCTCACCTCCGAGGCCGAGCAGCTCCACCCGCTGCGGCTCACTTCGACGCCGCACCATCGGCTGGTGCCAACGGCTACCGACCTCAGCAAGGTCTCCCCACCCCTGCCCCAACACCGGACCCCCGAGGAGCCTACGTTCCACCCGTCCGAGCTAGCGGCGAGGATGGAGGATGGGGTCCTGCCCCCGTCAAGCCAGTCGCTAGAGGCTTTGGCGGTGGTGCCGGTGCCGCTCCAGGCTACGGATCCTGGAGAAACGGCCACATTGTCGGTCAGCGAAACCCAAGGCTCGAGAAGGAGCTCTACGGTGATGTCGGAGATGGACTCCACCAGGCCACCGGTATCAACTTTGACAAGTACGCCGATATCCCAGTCGAAGCTACTGGTACCGGTGTTCCCGAGCCAGTCGTTGAGTTCACCAACCCGCCCATCGACCCTGTTCTGCTCGAGAACATTGCCTTTGCTCGATACACCACCCCTACCCCAGTCCAGAAATACTCGATCCCCATCGTCGCTGGTGGTCGAGACTTGATGGCATGTGCCCAGACTGGTTCCGGCAAGACTGGTGGTTTCCTCTTCCCCATTCTCTCCGCCGCCTACTCCTTCGGCCCAGTCGCCCCTCCCCCCGAGACTGGCTACGGACGAAGAAAGGCCTACCCAACTGCCCTCATCCTCGCCCCAACCCGAGAGCTTGTCTCTCAAATCCACGAGGAGGCTAGGAAGTTCGCCTACCGATCTTGGGTCCGACCCGCCGTCGTCTACGGTGGTGCCGACATTGGACAGCAGATCCGAGCTCTCGACCGAGGTTGTGACCTCCTCTCTGCCACTCCCGGTCGACTCGTCGACCTCATCGAGAGAGGCAAGATCAGTCTCGCCAACATCAAGTACCTCGTCCTCGACGAGGCTGACCGAATGCTGGATATGGGTTTCGAGCCCCAGATCAGGCGAATCGTCGAGGGTGAAGACATGCCAGGTGTCGAGCTCCGACAGACCCTCATGTTCTCCGCCACCTTCCCCAAGGAGATCCAGATGCTCGCCCGAACCTTCCTCAAGGACTACATCTTCCTTTCCGTCGGTCGAGTCGGTTCCACCTCTGAGAACATCACCCAGCGAGTCGAGTACGTCGACGACCACGACAAGAAGTCTCTCCTCCTCGACCTCCTTACCGCTGAGGAGTCTGGCGGTCTCTGCCTCGTCTTTGTTGAGACCAAGCGAATGGCTGACTCGCTCTGCGACTTCTTGTGTCAGCAACGACACAACGCCACTTCGATTCACGGTGACCGAACGCAGCGAGAGCGAGAGTCTGCTCTGCTCGCCTTCCGAACCGGTCGAGCGCCCATCCTCGTCGCCACGGCTGTCGCTGCTCGAGGTTTGGATATCCCCAACGTCACTCACGTCATCCTCTACGACTTGCCCACCGACGTTGCCGAGTACACCCACCGAATCGGTCGAACTGGCCGAGCCGGTAACACTGGTAACTCAACCGCCTTCTTCAACAGGAACAACCTGCAGATTGGTCGAGACCTCGTCGAGCTCCTCAAGGAGGCTCACCAGGAAGTCCCTCAGTGGCTCGTCGACATCAGCTCTGAGCGATCCTTCGGTGGCTTCTCCTCTTCCCGAGGCAAGCGAGGCGGTGGTGGTGGTGGTGGCCGAAGCGGAGGCCGAGACTTCCGAGCTTCCGGCGGCGGCGGTGGCTTCTCGTCTGGTGCTTCCCGAGGTGGTGGTGGTGGTTTCGGAGGTGGAGGCTACGGCGGTGGTGGCGGCGGCTACGGTGGTGGTGGTGGCTACGGAGGTGGCTTCCCACCCGCTGCCGGCGGCGGCGGTGCCAGCTGGTGGTAAACTCTGCTTCACGGCTGTAGTTTCCCGGCTTCCTCCTAACTCTCCGTTCGCTCGTCTTCCCTCGATTCAGTCGTCAACTTGGCGCTGTCTCGCATCCTCGACTCGACTTTCTCGCTCTCGCTCTTTCCGTTTCAGTTTCCGATAAACTTCAAATTGCATACTTCGATCCATACAAACGCACATTAACGACCACATTACGAGCTCAATTCGCAACGACGACCACAACCCGGGCAACAAAATCAAAGAGAATATAGAAGGTACCCAGCATGATGAATGTTACGAAATAGACAGCCACGACGACTCCCAACATAGACAATGGTTTCCCTGATCGATACAAATGGACAATAGAACGAGATTTCGCCCCCATCGGCCTGTATTCCCCCCTCTGCTCGATCAGTGGGGACAGGCCACGAGGTCTCACACGAGCCCGACACTGGCTCATTTCCTTTCCAAACACAATCAAATTGTCTTATAATACGGGAGTTTTCGTCGACAACCTACAACAAGTAGCGTTCAGCATAGGAGGAGGTAGAGGAGGAGGAAATGTTTTGCCCAAACATTGTGGTGGTCACCGAGCTCGTTCGTGAGATACGACGTCTCGCCAGGAGGAGGAGAAGGAGTGTGATTAGCAAGTAGAGACGTAGTATCCCAAATGTATGGATATATGCTGCCACTGTTCCGCCGTGTGTGCACTGACGACCATGATCATACGGACGAGCTAGTTCATCATCGTGCAACTCGTGTTGCTGATGATCGGTGATCTGAATTGTGATGTAGCAAGCCACGTGGATTTCAGGATGTCTGACGTCACAATTCTGTGTCAAGGCCTTACTGGTTGTCAGTGTTCGACATTCGACTTGCCTTCGACTGTGGACAGGTCTATGAGAAGGCAGATAGCTGCTATCGATTGACATAGGCCTTCGCTGGGCTATAGTCCACTTTCATCCAGTCTAGCGACATGTTCAGCAGTCATCCCAAGGAAGCACCGGCAGGGGCGCCAGCAGCTCCTACGCCGCTTCCTCAGCAGGTTCGGCTGGTCGTCGCCTTGGCTGCTTTGGCAGCGGTTCATGACGGCTCCAGCTCCCTGACCACATCGACAGAGTGGTACAAGTCCCTTACGACAGCGTGGATCGGTCAATTGTGCAAGTTACTGGAGCTGGACAGGCAGCAATTACCCCCAACGGTCGATTCGAAGACGGTCTCTGAGAGCGCCGAGGATCAAAAAGCTGAATGGTCGGAAGCGCAGCTTGAGCGTATAGCTGGAATCTTGGTCGAAGCGTCTCTCGCTGCACATAGAGAGGATACCTCTGCTACGAAGAGCAACAAGGAGGAAGAGAAACAGCTACGCTACACTCCTCTTGCCCGAGCATTATCGCATAGGACGCTATCGATTCTGGGATTGCCGGCGAAGGACTTGTTGCCCCCCGCGGAGAATATACTCTCTCGATCGCTGTTCACAGCACTCAAAGCGGCGGAAGAGGACGATACGAAGAAGAAAGTAGAGTCGACGAGGGAGAAGCACTCTCAAGGCTGGGGCGGATCCTTGGGCAGAAAGCTAGCCACGGGCGCGGGAGTTGTCGCTGGAGGAGTTCTCATTGGAGTCACGGGAGGTCTGGCCGCTCCGGCAATAGCGGCTCTTTTGGCGCCTTTGGGTATTGGCGGTTTGTTGGCGGGTGGAGCCGCGCCAGTGGTGCTGGGGACGTTATTTGGAGTTGGAGGCGGCGGGCTGGCTGGCAAACGGGTCAGTGAGCGGTGGAAGGGTGTTGAGGAGTTTGGCTTTGTGGAAGTTGGCGCAGGGACGAAGGTCACTCAAGACGAGGTCAGGGATCTGCAAGAGGCGAGGGCGAGGCAGCAGCTCCGGTCCAAAGAGCAAGAAGAAGAGAAGGCCAAGGAGGCAGAGAAGGGAAACGAGACGCTTGACCAGAAGGACGGCGAGAAGTCGACAGCCGACTCGGCGAATGAGGATGTATCCACCGAGGCAGCTACAAAGGTGGTGAACGAGCAGCGGGCCGAGCTGGAGGAGACACTGCTCAAGTTGTCAACACAAGCGACCACGAGATCGACTTCCGCCTCTGAAGGGGACAAGGATAAGATCTCGGGCAGTAGCTTGAACAACAACCCTGTCGCCGCTCCTAGTTCCCCAGGGTCTCACACCAAGCCGCCTAGTCTGACTGTAGGTTTGCTGTCTAAGATGCGATCTTTTGGGCTGATCAAGTCTCTTAGGCAACGATCATCGTCCCAGGCCTGTTGACTGTTTCCAAAACCGAAGCCATCACGGCCTGGCGAGCGATATGCTCCGACGGCACGACAGTCGCTGAAGAATCAGACACTGCCGCCCCACCCCCATATCAGCCTCGTGTCCGGAAAAGCTCTCTTGCTCAAGCTCAAGTCCAGGCTGCGGCATCAGAGCCCGTCAAGGTCGAACCACCTAGTGAACAGCTCGAACAGGTACACATCTCCCAGCAGACGCCTGTCTCGACACATGGACTGAAGGACGGACGTGACGTCTACTTGCTCAGATTCGAGACGGATAGGCTGTTGCAAACAGGACGGTAAGTGGTCGATATTCCCGCCAGCGAGACCTGTGCTAATGAGCTCCTGGTAGTGATATCGACTTCTGGGGTACGTGGAAAGACTCCGACTCATCGCTGACCTGCTCACAGTCACGCACAAGCTCAAGATGAAGCTCAAGTCGGAGATCATCAAGAGGACGGTCCTCAACGCGTACTTTGCTGCTGTAAAACTACCCCTGTAAGCCACCTCCTCGGATTGCGAAGCGTTCGCTCATCAACTTTTAGGTCGGTGTACAGCATGGCCACGATGGGTCTCGACAACACTTGGATGCGAGCCCAGGATAAGGCCAGAAAGGCAGGCCGGATCCTCGGAGAGGTAATCGAGCAGAGGGTTCAGGGAGAGCGACCAGTGGTACTGGTGCGTCACCCCCCGTTCCTACAATGCCATCGCTGACTCTCTCGACGTAGATTGCATCGTCTCTGGGCGCATTGACGGTATTCGAAGCACTGCTCTACCTCGCTTCCCTGCCGCCTCCAGCGGGATCCAAGGGTCTCGCTCCGACGTATGTCGAATCTGCATTCTTGATCTCTTTGCCCGCTGCACCGACGAAGGAGGAGTGGGAGAAGGTTCGAGGAGTCACAGCTAGACGTGTTGTCAACGCATACAGCGACGCTGACTTTGTCCTCGCCGGTGTGGTCAGGTGGGTCTACCTCCTGCCCATCAAGGATGGCCGCGGCTGACATCGGGATAGACTACACGAGGTCGTGTCCCGAGCGACGACGCTGTCGAGTGGATTGTCCCCTGCAGGACTCGGCCCGGTGGAACAGGTTGGCGTACAAGATATCGACGTCTCGTCGGTCCTTCGTGGGCATATGGAGCTTCAGGCAAAGATGGGGGACATCATCAAGATCATCGATATCGATGGGTAACCGGGCAAGGTTGATCATGGAATCCTGACCGTAGGTTGTACTCGAGGCGGAACCGCGGCCTGTACAGGTCAGCATGCACCTATATCTAATCGCGGACCGGTTCCAAGACTATGGTACTCGTCTGTGCTGCACAATGTGTCCAGGCCGGAGTCGGAAGGATATCGCTCGGTAGACTGGGGGACTTATTCCCCGGGCTTGGACCGACGAACTTATCGACTGAGACTCCAGATCCATCCAGTGTCGAGCTGAGACTATTGCAAGCAGCTGGAAACGCGCTCTATACCAGTGTGAGGCTTTGTTGGAGAGTGGACGAGGATGTAGCGAGCTGCGAGTGGTGGACTTGGATGGCAGTACGAGTAGTAGTACTGTCGAATGACGCACCGGGATCTTTTTCGTGATGAACTGGGGGACTTGTGCGATCTGCGATGCGAGAGGTCGTCGGTCCTGAGTCGACTTCTGGGGGATCAAGAATAGTGACGAGTGGTCTCAGTGGTGCCCCGGAGTCGCACAAGAGTGTGAGCGACAAGACGACACATGCATGTTAGGACTTGCTCGCTGAGCTGACAATCCAATACGGAGAATGAGCCCGCAGCCGACATGTTCAGCTATATGTGCATTCATCTTCACTCTACACAACTATTCTTCTCTTGTACAATGATCGCAATGCCCTAACTCGACACGAAACCCCATGGAACCTGACCAATGCTGTTTTAGATGGCGTACTTGAACCAGTCGACCGAGTCGCCATTGTCCTCGTAAGCCTTTCTCTCCTCCTCGGTCCAAGGGTGGGTCCTGGCCGCGTTCCTGGCCTCCTTCTTGGCGTTCTGCCTGGCGAGGTAAGTGCTCATGGCCCAAGAGCCAAAGAGGGTGAAGGCGGCGTAGGCGAGGCAGATGGAGTGACCCTTGACGTAGTGGTTCTTGGCGTCAGACTTGGGGTAGATGAAGGACGAGATGCAACCACCGGCGTTACCGAACGAGACGATGATGGCGGCTCCAATACCCTTCTTGAGCGAACCACCGCAGTTATTGGAACCCCAAGACACGATGACGGGAATGAGAGGGTACATGCCGGAAGCGGCAAGGAAGAGACCGATGTAGTTGACGGCGGGAATGTGGGTGGCGAGAAGCATCACGTAGCCGACACATCCGATACCGGCACCGATCATGGCGACGATACCTCGCCTCTGGAGTCGATCAGACATGTATCCAGCACCAATGGTCGTGATGGCAGCGAGAATGTATGGTGGGACCGAAAGGAGTTGAGCGTTGGCGGCAGTGTAACCGAGTTGGGCGGTCAAAGTTGGCGAGAAGAGGGAAAAGCAGTAGACTGGCATCAAAGCACCCTGGAAAAGCATGGCAGAGACCCAGATCTTCCAGTCGAGGAGAGCATCCCAAATGAACTGCCTCTTGAAGGCAGAGCTGCAGCCGTCGTTGTCGAGCAAAAGTCGCTCCTGGAGCACCTCTCGCTCGTCTTCGGTCAAAAATTTGGCCGTGTCGGGGTAGTCGTAGAGCATCCAGAACGAGGCGATGGCCGCGAGGACTGTAACGATGCCCTCCAAGATGAAGATCCAACGCCAACCTTCGTAGTTACCGACGCCGTCCATGAGGTTGATGAGTCGAGCGAGCAGACCACCGAAAGCACCGGCAGCAGTGGCGGCGGAAAAGAAGAGGGCGATTCGGAAATTGACCTCGTATCGTCGGTACCATTGAGTGAGGAAGAAGGAGACACCGGGGAATAGACCAGCTTCGGTGATACCGAGTAGAATTCGAGTGACCAGGAGACCTTCGAAGTTCTGGACGAAACCCATGCCGATCATGACAGCACCCCAAGCGATCATAATGATCGGGAGCCACATTGAGGGTCTATCGGATTCTGGGTCAGCTTCACTCCTTGGCGATTGTATCCTTGAGATCGTCGTCTGTAAGCCACAGTACTCACCTCCAGGCCTTCATCATCATGTTACTTGGGACCTCGAACAAGACGTAGAAGGCGAAGAAGACGGCAAGACATGTCGAGTACTCGTTGGTGGTGAGACCGAGGTGTTTGCTCAAACCGAACAGGTTGGCATTACCAATGTTGGTTCTGTCGAGGAAGGACAAGAGGTAGAGGAACGACAGCCATGGGACCAGCCGCAAGTCGCTGAGGACCAAGTCAGCAAGACGACGCTTGAGGTCCGCGCGACTCACACTTTTCTCAGCAAGGCCTTTTCGGTGACATTGGCTCGGCCGCTTCGGTCACCGAGCTCTACCTGCTCGATGAACTCTTGCGACCCATTGGCCTTTTCGTCGCTGATGGACAGGTGTTTGGATAGCTCGTTCTTGGACATGGCGGGAGGGGTTGTCGGGAGGAGAGGTACGTGGGGAAGAGAAGGGGTCCCACTTTGTCTGGTTTATATAACATTCTGGCGAGTCCGGCCCGGGCTCTCATTCCTAACAATCTGATTCGACGCGGTCATCTCTGCTCGTCTCTGCCCATTCTCCTTGGCTCAGGTTGCTCAGAGGATATCTCCCGCAATGGCAGAGGAAGGTGAAAGCAATCGCCTGCAATCGCAGGCAATCGCCCCTCGGTGACTTTCCATCGCATGGGGCACCGATAAATCCGGGGAAATAAACCATCGAAAATGAGCTAAAAACGATCGTTCCTGAATGCCAAGCCGAGTTCTCCCACGGGGATTCAGGGTTTTGCGAAGTCAAACCCCGCTACCGATCGGTTATCGTTTGTCACTTGTTCCATCTTGAATTCATTCATCCTCTCTCCTTCCCCCTTTCCCTCCCTTTCCAGATGGTATCAAGCTGGTCGATGTGTCTTCCAGATTTAGCAGAGTCCCCTCTGCAAACCCCGCAAGATGCCGCAACCGACCGGTGTTCAGTTTTGCAGTCGCTGACTCCTTGTCTTCTCTTGTCCTCTCTTGTCCCACGTCTCTAGATCCCTCTTGTCATCTTGGTCGTAGAAGCGCCGAGACCGAGCGCGAACGAGCGCCGACCTGCGCCGACAGTGCGCTGACCTGTGCTCACCAGTGCTCACCCCGTGCTGACCGAGCTGTTCAGTCACTCAGTAGACCTCCACCTCGGGCTGCCGCACAGTTTTCGTCCGCCTCTGCTTCGATCGTTCCAGACTATCCCGGCATTCCCCTCGTTTCGCTGTCACCGCAGTAACCGAAACGTCACTGAGCGCTCACTGAGCGTCACTGCCGTCCTGTCACTGCAGTGAAGAGGATCTCGGAACGATCACCTGACAGACGTTGCCGCGGCGACGAAACTCGGGGAGCCCCTCGTTACGACCTCGTCGCTATCTGATCAGCAACCTCCCCATATCGGTCTCTCACGGCCATCTTCGGCTTTTAGGCTTCTTTGCGGGCTTATCAAGAACGTGGGCACGGCGCGGTGCACAGCTGTGCCATCCGTCGGCGTCTTGATCAGCAAGTGCTCGCATATCACATCTCACATCCCACATCCTCACATATTGTCGACGTGGCCGCTGCCCTCCTCTCGTAGCCAGATCCGCAGCATGCGTGGGTGGTTCTTTGGGGCGTGACTCGTCCAGGTGACCTATCGACACTCGTGACAGAATCTGGTCTCCGACTATGGGCGGTTCAACATCCACATCGAGGGGTTGTCCTCTCGCACATGTATCCGCTAGGCCAAAAAGGATGGGTACCAACTACCGAGGGACGACTTGTCCTGTTCGCGCCTGCATTTGAGAGTCAGAGGAGAGGAGGAGGGGTTCAGTCGTGGCAGTGAGTGATCAGTCGGATGTGACAGTGTTTCTAGTCACGACAGGGGGATCTGAGATGATTACACTGCACTTGTTGGGAGAGGTGGAGTCGAAGTCAGACCTATCCGTCGCGGGAGTCCTTGGGTCGATCGAGAAAGAATGGAGGAGAATTGGAAGGACTAATGGATTGGACATAGGACATCCCTGTCGTCAGTCCCGCATTGAGAGCGGGAGTTCGCAGATCGGTATCTGGATACGGAGCTCGAAGTCATCCCTCATGATATTCATCCTCTCACTTCGTGAACGCAAGATGTGCCGCTCCGCTTCGAGTGTCCCTCTTTCGGCTTTCCTCCCGTCGCTTGGTTCTCTCCCGCCCCTCTCCCGCCCCTCTCCCCCCCCCCCCCCCCCCCCCCCCCCCCCCCCCCCCCGCCCCTCTCCCGCCCCTCTCCCGCCCCTCTCCCGCCCCTCTCCTGTCTTCTGTCTCCAGACTCTCCTCTTACCCTCTCTCTCTTATCCTCTCTTCCTATGTTCTCCGCGTCTCTCTGAGCCGCCCATCCAACGACCAATGAGTAGCCGCACCCAGCGATCACGACACCTAGCCACGTGGAGAGACAGAGTAGTTTCACTTACTATACACACTGATCTCAGGGCACTTTCCACTTCGCCGCACACCTCTCACTCTCGAATCGACAGTCTTCAAGAGCTCGACATCAGAACTCGGCGGCCCTTTTGTCGCAGGTATACTTGGTGCTCGGCCGACGGTGATAGGTATAGGTGATCACTTACAGTATGCCTTGGCCTCGCCTCTATCATCTTCGAGCCGATCGAATGTCAGCAGGTGAAGCCAGCCGTAGTCGGGGGTCCTTCTGCGATAGCTGCCGGGTACTTGTCAACACAGTAAGGTATGTGATAGCAAGTTTAGGCCTTGATCTCAGCACAGATATCACTTGACGGATGTCAACCTGCTAGTGTTGCCGATCGTGCCCAGACTTCTTCTACTCGAATATCAATTTTGAGCAGACCCTGCGCATGTAAGATGTGCCGGCATGTGCCTCGCTGTTAGTCCACTGCGTACGTCCACAGAGATCTTTGACTACCTCGATCGATAAAGAAACACCTCGGTGCAGTCGTAGCGTCAAGGTATCAACCGGCATTCATTCGTGTGGAAAGAGACACCTGGTATCTGGACAACGAACGGGGAAACTCTATATTGCGGAATGAAGATCGAATGATAAATGCCCTACTCTCTCGACACGTCTCTGCAAACAAGTCAGCATTCCCTCTCTTCCCCAGCTCAACCTTGACGTACCGTCCGAAGATCTTGACCTTGAGCCAATCAGTCATGACGAGAGCCCTGTTTCGGACAGAGTACAATTGGGACTGGGCAAACTCGCGTCAACGAGGGTCCAAGGAGCTCGATGGATGCGACTCACAACATAGGCCGATCGCCAGAACAGCATGGCAGCACCTCCGCCCGAAGCAAAGTTACCGTTGAAGAATGGCAGGTCGGCAATGGCCTTCTCCGAGCCAATGTAACTGTGAGAACGTCAGCTTGAGCATTGCAGAAAGGGAAGTTCGGCTTACGCAAGGGAACCCTGGTGCGAGTAGTGGAATGGGGTGAGTTTGGAAGCCCTGTTCAACTTCTTGACCACACTCTCGACCTCTTCCTGCGCCGCGGCGGGGTTCGATCGGAGCTCTGCTAGCTGTCGCTCGAGTTTGGCCTTCTGTCCCAATTTGCCAAAGAGCTGAGCGAGGTAGATACCCTCTTGCGAGGCGACCTGAGCGGTGGGTGCGTATTGTGTGGCCGTGCAGTCTCCAAGAGCGTAGATGCCCTGTGTGCCCAACATGTTCAGGTAGTCGTCGACGACGATACCTCGTCGCTGCGTCTGAGCCTCTGGCAGCTTGGCCATGAGGTTCCTCGTGATCTCTCGTGACGTGTTACCGGTAGCCCAGACGAGAAGACCGTATGGGATCTCTCGCATTTCCTTGTTGGCATCCTGAACAATGACGGATCTCTCCTTGACGTCCTTGACCATGGTTCGGGTGAGGACGTCGATCTTGTTCTCCTTGAACTGACCCTCGGTGTACTGGATGAGCTGTTTGGAGAACGCGGGGAGCACGTTTGGCAGAGCCTCGATAAGGGTGATCTTGAGTCGGTCCGCGATTTCAGGGTACCACTTCTTCAAGTCGTCCTGAGGTTCTGGTCAGCGATTGTGGGCAATGATACGGATTCCACACTTACGATCAAGAAGTCGTGCAGCTCACCGGCGTACTCGACACCAGTGGGTCCTCCACCAACAACGACCATGTGCATCAGTCGGTCAATCTCCTCCTGAGTCTGGTCCTTGAAAGCAGCGGTCTCGATACCTGTCCGAGGTCAGTGACAGTCGCTCTCCATTGCATGCCTGACCCACAGTCAAGCAGCTTGGTTCGGATCTTGTCGGCATCGCTCAACTCCTTGAGGAAACAAGCGTGGTCGGTGACACCTTTGATGCCAAACGTCTGGTTTTCGCATCCAACAGCGTAGACAAGGTAGTCGAAGGGGATGGTCACGGATCCAGCATCTCCTCGGATATCGGTAGGGTCTACATTGAGAGCGAGTCAGCGTGGACATTTCGATCGATCATTCCACGCACCCTGGAAAGTGACAGTCTTCTTGATCGGGTCGACCTCTTTCGCCTCGGCCTCGTACACGGCCACCTTTCTCTTCTTGTGTCGGGTGATGAATCGAGTTGGCTGGACGATACTTCGGGCCTCGAGGGTACCGACGGTAACGGATGGCAGGAGGGGAGAGAAGAGGAAGTAGTTTCTGGGCGAGATGACGACGACATTGAACTCCTCAGTGTCGACGTTCTTCAAGAAGGACGTTGCTCCCCATCCGGATCCAAGGACGACCAGAGTTGGCTTGGAGGGATCGTTGTCGAGCTGCTCTCCAGGGTGCGTGTCTTTCTGTGTGACTACGGCAAGTCAGTATGATTGCTGAAAGTGCTGTTCGTTCTCCTCACTGTAGATGAAAGCACCGGCGGTACCGATAAGAGCGATAAGAGTGAATCGACCGAAGTTCTGCACCCTTCTCCTCCATTTACCCTTGACTGGGGCAGCCTAAGGATCCTGGTGTGAGCTGTCTCTCTTCGGCGTGAATGGTAGATATAGCTCGGGCGCACCTTGGCTGGGATCTGTCGGACTGGCGTTGGCTCGACAATGGGCGCAGGTGGTGGTGGTGGAGGGAATTGATCAGCTCGAACCGGTCCCGACGTCGAGAAGGCAGCCGATGTCAGAGCAGGGCTGAAGCGCGGCTGACAAGCCGTCCTTGCGATGACGCTCCTGCAGTTCAGCGACGAACGGGCTGGGCGATGTGATCAGTCTCGATGCGGCAGGAGCGTTACTTTTCAACTCACCGAATTGCCTGAGAGCCATTTTGGACAATGCTGTGATCTAGCTGCTGACGGTGCAGACGAGAGGATGTGCTCGCGATGAAGGTCCAAGAGGCAGTGGTATCGAGCTCGAGTCTGGTGTTCACTGTTGGCCTTGTGTTGGCCGAAAAAAGGTGTGCCTGATAAGCTCACTGGGGGAAGCGAAGAAGGCTACAGGGGGAAATTTTGGTCCCGTTTGATGACCGGAGCTTTGACCGGAGGATCGGAGGAATACGAAATACGAATGGGTGACTCGCTGATCGGTTGTCCACTTCGTTCCTTCACCCGGCGGTACTCAGCTGAGAGCAATCCAGACTGATCAGACACAGGCTATTCAGTCGATAGCGGAGGTAGGCAACAAGTGTATCAAGATTGTTGGAGCGAGTACCGACTTTATGGACGCACTCCCTGCTTGTATCCTTCGCGGTTGCTCCGTCTCGAGCTCGTAGAACGAAGCCTGCAAGCGGTCCTTTGTATAGGACATCGCCTTATCTCTGCGTATCGGGCGGCGGTCTAACCCCTATCGTAGATTGTACATCATCGTCATCGCTGATGAGGTTCAACATCGCTCTTGGTCAGCAGTTGCCCCAGAGACTCTGGGTTACTCACCTCTAGATCTGGCTGAGCTGCCAGCAGCTTTCGTGGCACGCAACGATCACTAGACTAGCTCGGCGATCACCGCCATTCGGATCACATCTGATCACATTCGCGATCCGTCGCCCGGCAGCTCGGCCAGGTCGCGCTTTGTCGAGGTTGAGAACTTGAGAGATGCAAGTGCGTACGCTATCCCTTTTTAGCACGCAAGACACTGCGCAATGGCCTCGTTTGCCGACACTGTGAGGTTCTGCTTCCCCGCCGCGGTGGGCGGTAGTCAGCCCAAAGAACTCCCCCTCACCAATAGAGACGGAACTGAAGCTATGCCCAATCGACGAGATCCGCTCGACTGGAACGACGAGGATCTTTCCCGTGGTGTGGTCAAGTTCTCCTTTGTCGCCGCGATAAAGACCTACGCTCCGGACTGGATACTCGTCGCCGTCTTGTGGGGTGTGTTGGCCGTTTTGAATCGGTCGCCCGGGCACAAGAGGGAGTTCTCGCTCGAGGACAAGTCGATCCAGCACTCGTTTGCCGAGCATGAGCGCGTCCCTCCAAAGTGGGTCAACGCATGCCAAAGCTCTGTCATTCGCTCATGGCGCTCACACGTAGCTTGTTGGGCTTCGTCTCTGCCGGAGTACCGCTCCTGGTCCTCATCCCACTCAGCTCGGCCATCGCGAGATCCCGATGGGATCTGCACAACTCCATTATTGGTGCGCGGAATGTACCCCCAAAGCAGCTTCAATGCTGATGTGCTGGCTCGTCAGGGCTGTTCATGTCCTATACCATGACTGGAGTCGTCACCCAAGTTATCAAGGTGTGTCACTTTCTCGTGCTCATACTGGGTCTAACTGTATTCGTAGATGTCAGTCGGCCGACCCCGTCCTGATCTACTGGCTCGATGTCTGCCTCCCGCCGGAGCCACGGATCACCCACTCTTCGGTCTGTCTACTGTCGATATCTGTACTTCAACCAACAAACTCCGTCTTGATGATGGTTTTAAGGTGTGTTCAGGCGTACTGAGATTGAAATCGTACTAATGAGGAGTAGAGCTTCCCCTCCGGCCACAGCTCTTGTGAGTAAGAATACAACGACTGGGATTGGCGCTAATCCTGCTCAGTGTCGTTTGCAGGATTGGGCTTCCTAGCGCTATACTTTGCGGGTAAGATGCACCTGTGGGATAGCCGAGGTCATCGAGTAAGTCGACGTATAAAACCGCAATAGGCCTGGACTAATCGAAATTCCGCTGTAGACACGAGCTTGGTTCGCACTGTCACCTCTTCTCGGTGCGTTGATGGTCGCCATCAGTCGCACGGAAGACAATAGACGTGAGATCATCCCGGAGCATACCCAGATTGGAACTGATCGCCTTTTTCCAGATCACTGGCAAGATGTCCTCGTTGGCTCTCTTCTCGGCCTCTTCATTGGTGCGTCATCATCTTCAATACGAAGGGTAGAATTGACGATTCCCGTGTCCAGCTTGGGTAGCCTATCGAACCTACTTCCCGCCCCTCTCGCACCGTCAGTGCCACCTTCCTCTGACGCCAAAACACCCCGAGAGCGATTTGGTCAACTCATCCGACTCTGATGACGAGGAGATGGGACGCAACGCCAGAGTCAGGCTCCTCCCCGATGATAGGGAGGCTATGCCGAGGGCTAGCGAGGAGGAAGTTGCGTGGAGGCGGTAAAAGGCCTCTGACGACAGCTCCCCATCCTGAAACAACCATGGAGATTTTCGATCAACCTAGCGCAGCTCGATATCCCTAACATGTCTCCACACTCGTACATGTAGCATGTCAAGTGTATTGGGAATCACAGGCGAGATGGCCGAAATTTGAAAGTGACTGGAGCTGATTCTGGACGGTTTCGTGCGTGAGATCAGACATCCTTTCTCACTGATACCGGCGTCTCGGCTTGTTGGACAACCAAAAACATGGACTTGGACGAGTTCAGTCCCGACACGACCACTGTGGTATCTTCTCAAGTCAACTGGGAACATTTGACGCTCTCGTTCCCACGAGTGTCAGGGTATAAGAAGCGTCCATCCGTCTACAACGTCTTGCATCTTGTTAACCCCACCTCCGACAACTTGACAGCACCAACATGTCGACCTATCCGAACCAGTACGGAGATCAGGTTAGTGAACGGGGCATTTGCGATGAGCTGAGCTGACTGCATTCTGCTGTAGAACATGCCCGCTCAAGCTGCCACATTATGGAACACTGATCCAAGCCAGTCTGGCGACAGTCTGATTCTGGTCCATATGGGCATCCTTACCAATATTCAACGCAAGTAGACTATGATCTGCAAGAGGAAGATGCGGAAGGAGAAGAAGATACTAATCCGATGACTGGCTTCCCCACTGGATCCCCCTCAGCAACGACTTCTGACATGGCTAGGGCCTCCACCGGGTTGAACGACGCTCATTCCCAGTCAGTCAAGCGCCAGCTCCAGGCATGCCAGTCCTGCACAACACGTAAACTCAGGTGCGATAAGGCCACACCCTCATGTTCGACATGTACGGCGAAGGGATACATCTGTAATCCCCATATACCCTTGCGCAACTATACCCGTCGATCGACTGATGCTGAATTGTCTCACCGCCCAAATTCAGCAGCCGGCGACAGGATCGCCTGCACGTCCTGTGCGAGTCGCAAGGTTACTTGCGACAAGGCCCTACCAAGCTGTTCGGGCTGCGCGACCAAAGGTCTTGTTTGCACGCCCCGCTTTAGTACTCGAAGGCGGAGAAGAGGATTAAGCGAGTTACAAGCCCCGGACCAATCATCGTTCTCGATTGATCCGTCCTTGTCGTTTGCTCTGCCAGTCCGGGGAGAGACGACAGAGCCGAACTATGGCCCACTAGATGACCAGGGCGACGTGAACGTGATCCCGGTTTCAAGGACGGATATGGCGTACACGGATGGAAGAGAATAGTCAGTCGCTCAAGGAGAAGACGACATTTCACAATTGTTGGCGGCAACGATGAACGATCCCTCGATCAGCGGAAGGGAGGCCACCTGGGCGGTACTGCAGCGCTTTAGATTGTTCTAAGTGTTCATGGCTGAGTCCCTCTTGAAGGCAGCTTCTTCGTCGGTCTGAACAACAGTCACCCGCCGTGATGCAAAGCACACACAGATAGATGTCTTGCCATATACCCATACGCCTATGCAGTGATCTTCATGCTACAATTGACAAGATTATAAGACTCTCATAACGTCCGAGCTTCACACTACTCGCTACAACGGCTAGCAAGCCTGATCATACCACCCCTTCCTCCTCCTTCAACGGGGCTCTGCACACGAAACACTTGTTGTTCTCCCTAAACCATCTCCTCGAGCACACCTCATGAGCGACGTGCCCGCATTCCGGCAACATGATCGCCTTATCCTTTTCCCTAAACTGGGACAAGCAGATTGGGCACTTTGTCACCCGCACACCGAGCAGTGAGAGTTTCAGCTTTACTTTGCCCTGTGGTGTCGTACGTCGCGAGTCAACCGATATGAGACCAGGCAGGACAGTGGCCAATGCTCCGGGAGTAGCGGCTGGATTCTTCCCCGGTCCAAGGAAGGAAGTGATCTGGGAAAAGCCCTAAAGTTTCATAAATTTTAGCTTAAGCAGACACAGCGGTCGCACCGGACTCACCTCGTACTCCCTTCCCGAGCCTTCGAGACGGGAGACTAGCACGTCGAGATCCGTGTACTCGATCGGACTCCTCGCTTCCGGCTCTCTTGGTTCGCTGGGCTCGCTGGTCGGCTCCGAGCGTACATCCACAGCACTCATCGATCGTACCGGTGCTGGCGGTGTGACGTCCGATCTATCATCTTCCACCACCGGCAGTGGGTTCTCCGATTTTGACCGAGTCTCCAATCCAATCTTGGCCGCATCGTAGAGCGGCCGTCCAGGTGACTTTTGCCATGGTCGGGGCGGAATCGGTGGTGGTCTTGGTCCCTTAGGTCTTGCTGAAAGGGATGTCCGTAGACGAGGACGATACGCGACGGCTGGCTTGGTGGGCGATTCCGGTCGATCTGAAATAGACGACGTGTGGGAGACATATGACTCCCGGGTCACGAGCTGAGGAGGCTGGAAAGACGGAGGCGATGGTCTCGGCGGGAGCGAGGGCGGTGTCATGCTGGAAGCAGAAGGCGGCCTATCCTCTTGCATCTGGGCTGGAGGTGGTGGTGGCGGACGACGGGTTGGTAGTGCCGGTACTTTTCCTTTCGATGATGGTGTTGGAGTCTGCGCGCCGTCTCGCTTGATGAGCGATGGTCTTGGTGTGAGGGGCGAGTCTGCAGATGCCAACACCGATGGCTTTCGGGAAACTCCCTGTCCGGCGATGTAGGAATTTCGGTACTTGAGCGAGACGGGCGGGGGAGGGGCCACCCTTTTCTGCTTGACATCCTCTACCCGATTGGACGGTCCAACTTCGGACGAATGGGGACTGGCTTTCGGGGTATCGTTGATGATTTCGGGTCGAGTCATCAATTCAGCCATCGCAGCGGCTTTGGCGGCCGCTTGGGCAGAACTTTCCGCGACAGGTTCCTCGCCGCCAAAGAGCGCCAGGAGCTCGGCAGTAGAGGCAGCTAGGTATCGCATCTCCATGTCGGGTGAGGAGCTGATATTTGAGGTCGATGGCCATGTGTCATTGAGGTCGATCAAAGGGCCAGACGGGAGCAATGGCTTGATATTGATGGGTGACTGCGCCTTTACGGCGGGTGGTGATTTGGGCGGTGGCGCTGGAGGGAAGTTCTGCTTGATCGCCAGCTCGCGTCGTTTGAGTGCGGCTTCCCTGTGTGGAGGGAGGGCTTCGACGGGTGATGTGGGCGACTTGAGTAGGGGCGACTCTTGTGCCTCGAGTGGCAGGGGAGTTGACACCTTAGGCTGTTGGAGCAGTCTCTTTTGTCTGCGACGTCGGATTTCCTCACGGTCCAGACCGGCAACCACTGGCATATCACTTTTGCTCTCGGTCTGAGCTCTGTTCACCACATCTTTGGGTTTCGCCGATCCAAACCGGTTGGATGAGGCGCTGGAAGGCTGGGCTGCCAAAGTAGTAGATTCCTCGAGCATTCGCCATGGAGCAACTGTCTTCGCCTTGTCGTTGCCTTTGCCAGTGATGAGACCTTTGGAGGCGAAGAGAGGCTGCCTGATTGATTTCCGCTTTGCTCGCACTGAATTGGTTCTACTGGGCGTGTTGGACCCTACTGGAGTGACTGATGGGCGAGGTTCCTTCTCCTTTGAAGACTTCTTGACCGGCGTCGAGGTCACCGGAGATTCGCCAACAGGTTCGACAGGCTCCTCTGATTCGGAAGGTTCATTGACCACCTTGGGCATCTCTGTGGCGTGCTGAGTCGGCTTACTTGGACGGTCCTGAGGTTCAAATGTGGATGGACCTTCTGGTGCTGGAGACTCTTTAGATACAGCCCGGGATTCCGAGCCCGTCGGGAGAGGCTCTTCGGCCAGCGGAAACGAATTCGGAGCTGCTGAGGCAGGTTGTAGGGAGGCATCATCGCTCGTCTCTCCTGGTTTTGCCGCGGTATCGATCTCGGTCACAACAGGTTCTTGATTAGTCGCGAGAACAACAGTTGCTGGAGTATCTGGTATCGTCTCGGTTCCTGTTGCGATGCTTAATTCTGGTAAAGGTGAAGTTTCTCCGGTTGGTGTAGATCGCTCTGGAGCCGATGGCGAAGGTTCAACCCGCTCTTCAACTGGCGATGGCGGCGATCGCGTCTCCATCACAGCACCTGTCGAGGTAGCAGCTGCTGGAGCCGTGGCACTCTCTACACCACTGGCCGAAGACTCTCTTCGACTCTGATGAGCCTCATCCCTGGCTTTACTTCTAGCGGCCTCTCTTTGAACCCTATCTTCCAAGCTGTACCCAGCTAGTATATCGGCATTCCATAACCTCCTATCTTCTCGCTCCCTGTCATTCAGCTCGGCATCGTCGTCCACGGGCGCCGGGAGCAGGAGGGGCGAGGATGGTGCCGAGGCGTATTGAGTGGAAGTGGGCGAAGAAGGCGTTGAAGGTGATACATTGGTGTCTGGAGCAGTTACAGTGAGTGAAGGTCTAGAACTCGGTTCTTCATCCAGTGTTTCGACGGGGTTTTGGGAAGCTGAAGGGGTGGCACCCGGAGTTTGAGCAGCCTCTGCGGGAGCGTGAGGTAGGGGTAATAGGCCGATAGCCTGTTCGAAACTCGGAGGTGGGGAAGCTGGCGGTTGGGGTATTGCCGTCGAGCTTGAAGGTGTGGATATCGAAGGCCGCTGTGTAGTATCGAGAGATGTCGAGGCATTTTGCGTTTCGAAAGCGGGAGGTAGCCGAGTAGTCGCCGTTGTTGGAAATGGGAACGCAGGCGGTGGATCTGACGACTCCGGCAGATCTGGAGTCGGTAAATCAGTATAGACACCTGCTGTATCCAAAGCCCGTACGTACCATCCCACACGTTCGTCCGTCTCATGCTGGCGCTTCTGGCCAACCCAAGGGCTCGTCCTTCCTCCCTACTTGACACGGTGGGTCGTCTGGTCAACCCCCCTTCCTCGCCTCTTACCACTCGTCGTCGTCTCCTCCGTTCTGGGGGTTGAGCCTGCGTCGCTGGTTCTGCCGGAGGGTCGGCTTCCATGATTCTACCCAATTGACCGAGAGACATCATAGAGGAATTTAGATTGGCGATATCCCTCAACCTATCTTCGCTCCTGCGTCTCCCTATTCCATTACCGCTCCCACTTCCGATTCCTGTACCTGAAAGCGTAACGATCTGCGGAGACGTATTGCTGCCTCCCACGCCGACTCGCTCTGCCGAGCGCTTCCGTGGATTCTGCGGCGGAACAGCTAGCCCCTGCGTCCGAGGCGGAGCGGCGGTTCCTCCTGGCATGATGGCTGGAGGTGCCATCAATCCAGCTGCATAGCCCCTCCTACGGCCTTCCGCCGCCACTCGGGCATTATTGACCAGACCTGAAGCGACATCTTGAGCATTTGGAGCTGAGCCCCTCCTTCCTGCTTCCTGATACCCCGCAGCGAGATTCGGCGTCGACGCCGTCCGGTTTATAGTGGAGGGTAGAACAAGTCCAGAGCGAGATGAGGACGGCGCAGCAAGCTGATCTATACGCCTTGGTGAGAGGGACGAAATGGGAGATGGAGCGAGAGCCAGGTAGGGTTTAGGCACAGGTCCGGTAGATGGTCCCGCAGTGTCGGGTCTTGTAGCTCGAGCCTTCTTCTTCCCTTTCCGAGCTACAGGATCGTCAGCTACTCTGGCTCATGAAGATCTTGTCACCGTAGTACTGACCTCGAGTATCGGGTTCACCCTGTGTAACAACGATCAGTATTCGAATTCAACGCAGCCATGCGCAGGGGCAAGACGTACCAGCAGCCGAGAGCCGCTTGTATCATTCCCACCTCCTAGCCTCCTCCCCTCCATACTGGACTCAGCTGCAGTGACCCGATGTCGAATGATCCGATGGTTGCGAGATCAAAGTATGATTTCTTGGAGTCGATGAAGACATACGCCAAGACCGGTGATGGGTTGCCGGTGAGTGAACAGGTTATGGCTTTTATGGTCCGCTTGAGACTATGCCGTGTCGATTCTTCGGCTGCTTCTGCTCACCAGAGACATGAGATTGTATAGAGTATTGTATAGTCGACGATCAATACCAAAGGGGTACTCCCAATCGCTGCGGTACCCGACTTGAACGTTTGAACACTTGCCGGTTTCTGGGTTGAATGTTCAGGTTAAAGTACGTCATCAAACGGGGAACCCCTAGCTGTCTCACAGCTCGCAATTGCACTCTTCGAACAAGCACTAACACAGCTACACAGCGATGCATGGATGATGAATCGTCCGTGAGATCATGCAGAACGAACCATCTCATCCAGTCAGGAGGGTGTCCTATGGTCCGAGGCGAAGCCGCCAAGATGCAACGGTGCCTGACCAACGTTCAACGTCCAACGTTAAGCGCTCAGCGCTCATCTGCCGCAGTTCATCGCCTCATATCGTCGACGGGATGAACAGGAATGGATGAGCTGGCATAATACACTTGGCCTCATTCTAGCTTCTTATTCACCTGCATACGTGATCATCACTCGATACCTAGACACTATCAAGCAAATTAAACGAATTATGGGCGGGCTCGTTGATTTACTGCTTCTTCTCGGCAGCGTCGATCTTCTTCTGCTGAGCGTCCTACGGATAGGTCTATCAGCGTCTGCCCAAAGCTGACATGATGGAAGTTCCAACGTCTCTCCAGCGGATTTCAGATACTCCTGAAAGACAACGACTTACGACCTCGGCCTGAGCAGCCTTGAGCTTCTCTTGGGCATTCTTGAGCTGCTCTTGCTCCCTCTTCCTGATGTACTGGCCCTCCTCGGCCTGCTCTCGCTGGCTAGAGAATAGGTCAGTATACAAGACCTTGTATGCTTCTCCTTCGCGCAACTATGCTTGCCAAAGTGCCCGTGTGGCTTCGAAGCAATAGCACAGAATTTGGAATGGTCGACATCACTCACCTGAAGCCTTTGGAAGAGCCAGTCGCGCCCTCTGGTCGGACATCTGGAGAGTAGAATCGAGCAGCCATGGTCTGGAGAGGCAATGATCAGTACACAGGACCCCTGAGTACAGTACACGTCGCAGTTGGGCCATCGCGTTGTCGACTTGGGCCATCGCGAGCTGTCATTGGGTAATGGGTTTCCGATTCGTCACTCACGGCTGGGGCTCGGACGGCCTGAGCGAGTCTAGCGGAACGGACGATTCGGAGAGCGGACATGTTGCTGATGGTGGTGTAGTTGTTGAAAGTTGATTTGGAGTAAAGTATAAGTGGTATGAGTGGTGATAGGATGCTCTTCGGCAGACGGCAAGGTATAGACCGTGAATGCGAGAAGCGACCCGACGTCACAGCATAACCGTAGTGATTGTTTTGATTCCGCTATCAGAGTCCTGACGTGTATACCTGATGTCGTGCTCTGACCAAGTCCACTTGATTTCCGAGCATCCAACGAGTCAGGCATACTCGAGTCTAGAGGCAACAACACACTCGACATCTGGAGTGCTGATCAGCTGGTGTCTTGAGACTCGATCGAAAGCGCTATACACCATGCCTCACCTCACCGCGATCATTCAAAATGCTCCTGGGCCATTCCACACCTTCGAATTCTTCCCGCCTAGAACAGAAGCCGGTCTCGTCAATCTCTTGGACAGGATCAATAGACTACGTTCTGGACCTCTACCTCCGCCCGCCGCGGTATCGATAACATGGGGCGCTGGAGGTGGTACTTCAGATAGGACGATGGATTTAGCGGAACAAGTGGTCAAAATGGGTCTGGAGGTGATTTTGCATCTGACATGTACAAATATGCCCAAAGCCAAAGTAGACAAGGCTCTCCAGGTGGGTTACAAGTACCTCCGATTCGAGACCTGATAGCAACTGATATATCGTAGAGAGCACGAGAGCTAAACATCCGAAACGTACTGGCGCTTCGGGGTGACCCACCTCGAGTCGACGAGTATGGCCTCGACCCATCTTGCGAGCCCGATTGCTTCACCCACGCAGACGACTTGGTTCGATATATCCGTAAAGAGCATGGAGACTTTTTCTGCGTCGGAGTCGCGGGATATCCAACGCCTCATCAGGATTCGGAGACTCCGGAGAGCGATCTGTACTGGTTGAAGGAGAAGTGTGATGCCGGAGCAGACTTTATCATCACTCAGCTCTTCTACGATGTCGATAGCTTTGCCCAGTGGGTGAAGAAGTGCAGAGAGTATGGTGAGTGACCTTGCAATCGAAGTCCGCTGAGCGTTTGCTCTAGGCATCCAGCAACCTATCATCCCTGGAATGATGCCGATTCAGAACTTTGCATCATTTAGACGATTGGTCAACCTGACAAAGTGCGCAGTCCCGGAGAGCATCATGCGAGATCTCGAGCCGATCAAGGTGAGTCCCTACTTATTTTCCAAGATAATCGCTGAGCTAGTATCCAGTCCGATGACGCTGCGGTCAAGCGATATGGTGCCGATCTGGCCACGAACATGGTCAAGCAGCTGGTCGAGACGAAACTCGTTCCAGGGGTGCACTTTTGTACCTTGAATTTGGAAAAGTCTGTGAGGACGATCCTGGACAATCTAGGCTGGAGTGCATCCACCTCGAACAGTCACCGAACATCGCCTCTCCCCCGGCACAACCAGCTCATCGAGGAGGACGCGGATCACACGCCGAGCAAGATCTCCACCTCGCCGCCGAAGAACCCTGCTGGTCTGTCAATTTCGCCCGCTGAAGCGAGTCAATTGGCACAATGGGGTCTCACCAACAATGCACTCCCGCCCGCGCCAAAGAAGGGCTTGGGGAACGTTGGTGGAGGATCGGGAACCCAGCAGGGAACCAAAGGAGAGGACAGCTGGGATGAATATCCCAACGGTAGATTCACGGATATCAGGTCTCCCGCCTATGGAGAGATTGACGGTTGGGGAAGCGGATTAAAAATCACAGCAAGTCGAGAATTGATCTGCGGGGGGATGGGCTGACTCGGTGCATAGGCCGCCCAAGCTCTGAAAGAATGGGGAACGCCATTGAATGCGAATGATATATCATCGCTATTCACCCGATACCTCAAAGAAGACCCAGAGACACCAACGACGCCATTCTGCGACCTACCACTGTCGCCTGAGACAACGACTATCCTACCGCCGCTCCTGAAGCTCAACTCACCCGATTTCCAGTATTGGACCGTCGGCTCTCAGCCCGCCGTGGATGGCGCCAGCAGCGGTGACAAGGTGCATGGATGGGGTCCTGGAGGCGGATACGTCTTCCAGAAGAGCTTTGTTGAGTTTTTCGTCAAGCCAGACGAAGTGGAGAGGATATTGTCGAAAATAGCGGCAGCGGAGGCTGGTCTGCCCAGCGGAGCCCTGATTAGCATGTACGCATCGAACAAAAAGGTGAGATGGACTACTGTCCTCGAGAACCTGTACTGAAGCGGCTGAATAGGGAGACTTCAAGACGAACACGGAGAGGGATTCGGTCAACGCAGTAACATGGGGTGTCTTCCCCGGACAGGAGATCGTGCAGTCGACTATAATAGAGGAAGAATCCTTCATGGCCTGGAAGGTGCGTTGCAGCTTCGACCTCCAGAAGAACTTGTGTTGATGAGCTGACACCTGTATAGGAGGAGGCATTTGACATTTGGACTGAATGGTCTCTGCTCTACCCTCGGATTTCCCCTGCTAGGAAGATCCTCGAGGAGATCTCGTCTCAATGGTGGCTGGTCAGTCTGATCCATCACGATTACAAGGACACGGAGGCTCTTTGGAGGTTCTTATTGGAGCAGTAAGTGTGACATCCATTGGACAGATAGAGTACAGTACTGGAAGGGTTCTCGTACTGTACAATGTTGTAAGATTCAACATCTCGCATTTCATCATCTTCGCATCTGCCATATTGTACACCAAATGCATTATTGTCACAGTACAAGTTGAGCTGGAGCTACTCTTCATCGCTGGATGCGGCCTCTTTGGCGGCTTCGTCCCGCTCGTGCTCGGCGGCATTTATACTGGCCACGAGGTCGACTTCTGTCGTGGTTGAATTCGGGTCCTTTTTCCGTAACGACTGAAGACGTTGGCCTATGAACGGCATCAGTCCATCACAATCTATAAGCCTTTGTCATAAGACTCACGGAATATGGTGGCTATAGCTTCATTGGTCTTTCTATCCAATTTTGACATCCTGTTGGTCATGTCTCTTTTCAGATCCCAATTCGCTCGTTTCGGTTGAATGTTGAACAAGTCCTAGATCGAAAATCAACATCGTCCAGGAGATACCGCTTGGAGACGTACCAGCTCCTCTTTCCTCTTCTCCTCATCTTCTGCGAGAATCTGCTCGGCCAGACCCTCGACAGCCTTCTCAACAGTGTCCTCTTCTTCTCCACGTTCTCTCGCTCTCAGCTGTCTCGTCTCCGGGTCAAAGTTGCGCTGTTTGAACGTAAAGTGGGATCTATACGAAGTCAGCAAGTACTCCTGTAGACCCAAAACCTGGCCCCAGTCCTGCTCCTACAGCTCCGGGCGGACGTCTGTGGCCCAACTGCCATCGAAATACAGTGACATGGATCTGAACCAAATCAACTCACGGTCCTGAGCCATTCTGACCTTCGCCCTGATCCGCAGCGGCTTTTCGCTGTCGTAAGGCTATCAGCCTCTCCTTCCTCGCTGCGCTCGTGGCTGCTAGGTTCGTCCCCATGATTGTCGTCCGCGTATATGACTAGAAGTATAAACACGACCACGATCAGAAGTCGGTTGGAAGTCGGAGAAAGAGTAGTGTAAACGGTGCGAGAAAGCGCTGAAGTTACCGTGGGAAAGTCGCCACCGGCTCTTTGCAAAAGTCGCTTCCCGATGTCTGCTGCAACTTGGCTGCAACTGGCGACTCACTTCCCTTTTAGAGCCGACTATAGTAAAGCACGGACACCAACATGGACGCGGCAGAGGGCATAGATAGACCTGTAAAGTCGGAAACAGCAGCCGTCAAGCCTCGAAAGAGATTCATTGGCACCTCGGCAAAAGCGTCGTCGTCCAAAACACCGATACGAAGAGTTGCAAATCAGATCCCGGATGATATACTGAATGACCCGCTATTGAATCAGGCCATACTTGGTGAGTAGATGATAGGCAGATTGACACATGCAGCATCTGACTCTGGTAGAATTGCCATCGAACTATAACTTTGAGATACACAAGACCATTCATCATATAAGGCGGGATGGAGCGAAGGTGGTCGCGCTACAGATGCCCGAGGGGCTCATGGTGTATGGGTGCGCTATAGCGGATATTGTGGAGAGGTGGGTGATCGAGAGCGAAGGGCTCGACTGAGATTGGACAGATTTACAGGAGCATTGCCGCTTTTACTGGCAGATGTGACGTACGGGGCATGCTGTGAGTGACCTTACGGATCAACCAATGCTAAGACCATATTAGGCATTGACGATTACACTGCAAAGGAGATGGGTGCCGAGCTCATCGTTCACTACGGACATTCTTGCCTAAGTGGGCACAAATTTTGGTTACGATCGGAAGCGTAGCTGATCGCCATGAAGTCCCTGTGAATCAGACGAGTATAAAGACGCTCTATGTCTTTGTCGAGATCGGCATAGACGCTGCACATCTCGCCCTATCGGTCAGACGAAACTTTCCGGCATCACGTACAGCATTCCAGCGGGATGTTCTCGGCGCAGACCAGGTCGAAGCCGGTGGCAGGGTGGGAATATCGATAGAGCCTCCGACGAACGGTGCTGTGGAAGAACCAGATGAAGAGGACATTACGCGACTCGCCCTGGTATCGACAATTCAGTTTGTTGCAGCGGTACAATCTCTGCGGACGGATCTCGAGTCTGCTCTACCACCTCTGGAGGATGCGCCCGTGGATACGGTCGAAGATGGAATGCTGGCCAAAATGCGCAAAAAGGACATTGGTGTTTGGAGAGGAAAGTACGGCGTGATTGTGCCGCAGGCAAAGCCTCTTAGTCCCGGCGAGGTTTTGGGGTGCACAGCGCCAAAGCTTCAAGACGTCGACGCGTTGATGTGAGTGGGGGGAATTGAAATAACGCTTACGGGCAGTTATGTCGGAGACGGTCGATTCCACTTGGAGTCCATCATGATCGCCAATCCGACAGTTCCAGCCTTCAGGTATGACCCGTACTCGAAGAAATTCACCAGAGAGACGTACGAGCACAAGGAGATGAGGAGCGTGCGGAGTGATGCGGTGAGACAGGCGCGCAAGGGATTGGTAGATGGCGGACCGGGCAGCTGGGCTGTCATTCTTGGCACTTTGGGTCGTCAAGGCAGTCTGAGCGTCCTAAGGGTGAGTGGAGATCATGAGCGATGCTTACAGATACAGACAATCACGTCGACTCTGCCAGAGACCACGGATCCGCCTTTTTTGCTACTTCTCTCCGAAATGTCACCACTCAAATTGGCTTTATTCCCCAGCAGCCAAATTACGACTTTTATTCAAACTTCGTGCCCTCGGTTGTCAATAGACTGGGGGTATGCTTTCACTCGGCCTCTACTGAGCCCTTACGAGGCCAGCGTGGCCCTCGGCCGTATCCAGGGGTGGGCCGGATTGGAACTTGAAAATGGGACAAAGGGCAAGGGCGACTATCCCATGGATTTTTACTCTGTAAGTCGACGCCGAGATCAACAAAGCTGAATGATGCAGGACAATTCTCTTGGACCGTGGACGCCTCGACATCGACCTGTCCGCGCTTGACCATGGCTGGAGTAGTACTGGGCAGTACTGGGCGGCAGTGGAAGATTGAGTTTGGTTAAGCTTATTGCTTGTACTTTATTAATGTCTCACTTTGGTGGCACTGGCGCATGCATGATCCTGCATGATCATTGATCGGTCGAGGTGAAATTTGGTTGTACTCTGGTGTATTTGAAACCCGACCAGCCAATTGATACCCTCATAAATAATCTGACCATCGAGCAGAGTCTAGCAGAATCTATGCTCGCAGACTAGACTCTATGTGAGATGCATCAAGCTTCAAGGACTGAAGATTCACTCATTTACGATCCTGACCCCTGGACCAGCTTTCCCTCTCTCGCGTGCGCTCGCGCCGGAAAGCATCTCTTGATCCATCCTCGTCCTCCTCCATGTTCGCGTCGCCTCCGCTGCGATCGCTGTCCAGCTCGTCATTTTCCTCGTCTCCGCCATTGTTATTGCCATCGTAATACGACGCTGGGGTCATGAGCGGACCCGTGCCGCCATCGTCGCCGCCGGCAAGGATACCACTTGGACTGCGAGTGATATAATTGTAGACGGCCTCGTCGCGGTTGAAAGGGACATTGGCTTCCCTTAGGGTGGCCTCTAGACGATGAATGTAGGTGACGGCTTTGCGAAGGACTATTGCTTTCGAATCTGACGGAACAGCGGCAGGGACAGCTTTCCGCAGAGAAGCAAACCCAGAGTTTATCGATCTGCCAAGTCAGCGTTGCACATTCTCGCTCACTCACTCTCTGCGCTTTTGCTCGGACATGAGATGCGCGAGACGCCTGTTCTGCCCCGATGGAACATCCTCATTCTTTGCAGCGGGAGCGAGCGATGTGCGTTCAGGCTCACTCCTTGGCGCTCGTTTGCCGCTGCTCGGACCGGCTTGTTGGTACTCGCTGTATGGATATGGATGACTTGGCGGTAGGTACGATTGACGCTGACCATCAGGATGGAGCGGCCGGAGAGGAGGTGATGGTGGTCCAGCATACTCTGGATAATGTGACCGGGGGGGAGAGCGATGTCGGGGAGCACCGACATATTGGACATCGGTATGTGCTCTGCGTCTGTCTGTCCGATGGTCGTGTGCGTCGTGTACACGACGATGATCTTGATATTGATCATAGTGCCACGACCGTTCTCCATCTGGGCGTGGCAGCGTAGGACGATATACATGGTCCGTAGGTTCTTCCTTGACTCTGACTCGAGGTGACCCGCCATCGAGGTCCCGGCTACTGGAGGCGTACGGATAATACGCAGAGCTGTCGTGGGCTGTGCGCGGCGGACTCGGTCGAGATGGTGTGAAAGTCCTGGGAGGCGGCGGCATGGGTGGTGGATAGAACGCAGACTGCGATATAGTGTGAAGAGGGGGAAGTTGCACGTTGCTCCTGTACGAAGTCTCGCTAGCAGTTCGTTGCATGGGTAACCTAGGCTGGTCGTAATGGCCACTTGTTGTCCTCTCCCGTTGATCTTGATACCGGTCGTCTGGATGTCTGTCGATACTCGAAGAACCAATCTCTGAACCCCTCTGTGGATATGGTTGTGGCCGTGAGGCTTTCGAGAACGAAGGTGAACGATCAGGTCTTGATTGGTAGTGCTGTGGATGGGGGGATAACATGTGAGGAGGATTGACGGTAGGTCGAGTCATGGTAGCGGCCATGTCTGTACCATCAATCAACGGGTTCAGGAGTTGCCTCGACTGGACGTCCTCGAGTTGATGGCGAGGCGAGGGCATAAGGTTGGTCGAAGAGAGGAAAGGGTTGATGGAGGGAAGGAAGGGGCGGTGTGTCGGGCTAGTCTTGTGCCCGCTGGTTCGAAGCTGCGGACATGCGGGGTGCGACGCAACGAAAGGTGTCGAAGCGAAGAGGAGCTAGAAGCTCGATTGGTTCGTCGCCCTCGGACCTGGTCTGCGCCGGCGGTAACTAAAGTTGATCTCGTAGTGGTGCCTGCCCGCACGGGGTCCGTTTGAGTTTGCCTTCCTTTGCAACGTGTCGCCCAGGTCACCGGTCAGCAGACCTCGCTGCCTTTGATAAACCCAGTCGGTATGTCGGAGAGGCGATCACCGGCGTGTCCTAAATCGGAGGTATTTGGTACTACTAGCAGTGGTCTGTTCGAGAATGCGAGAACAGTAAGAACAAGGTGGATGATCCCTCTTCTGGACGATGGCCACCCGAGCCTTTTGAGGACCGTTTGCTTTTTTGTGCACCGGAGCTCGAGCCTCTTTCAGCGATCGGCAAAGGCAGTCCCAGCGCGAGATCGCAAATGCAACCGAACAGCCAGACGTACTGGCCAGACGTACTGGCCGAAGAGGGGGGTTTGAGACGTCGCGCTCACGGGCCGAGCGGGTGACATTAACCCGGCTGCGCGTGATAAAGTCTATGTCGATGAGCAGGAATCGTTTTGTGCTGCTGACATGCCCACGCCTGGATGTGGTCGACTATTATGGTTGGATGTCGTGCCCAAGTCCTCGATATGCGTCCGAGAGTTAGTTACCACTTGCTGGCTCGCCGGACAGGGCCAAGATGACGAGAGAATAGAAGTCGAACACGCGTGTCGTAAATGGAACAGAACAAGGGCGTCACATCCGGGTCCACTAACATAGGCACTGTAGACGCCTTCAGCATCCGGTAGCAGCCGGTAGCATCTGCCTGCATCCGCCGCCTCCACTCCATACTCTATCTTTCCACCCGATTCCAACAAAAGGGAAAAGATCTCGGCTCAAGTGGCGGCTGGGCCCATGCCTCTGCCCGACTGGCAGCCCAAAAGCTTACCGTTCTTCTGGGCCAGCGCCCCGAAACACGCCGAGCCAGTACGCACGACTCTACTGTTACATGACTGCACTATGACAAGCCGTAGCTGCAAGGAGATGCAAGGAGATGTAAGGTTTCTGTTTCTGCCGTCAGGGTCCGAAGCAAGTGACGACCTGCTGTGAGCTTGCTGTGACGACTCGTGACGATGGCGATCGCTGCTGATCGGCTGAGAGATCATTGCGGATAGATTGCGATCTATTGCCTTCTATTGCGCTGCGTCTCGATCCGCACTTGCAGCGCTCAGGTTCGGTAGGAGGCGATAGGAGGCGATAGGTCAGCATCCTGACGATAAACCCTGATAAACTTCATGGTTCGGGCGAGACGACGAACCGGATTTCCGCGGGTGGCTTGCGTAAAGCATGTCCCGACGTTCTCATTAACTAGCATTAAATGTAAAGTACATGGCAGCCAATGAACAGCTCTGGAGATCTTGGCACAATTAGGGTCTATCAAGGTGGCGTTCGGTAGCGTTCTGTCCCACTTCTGTCCTGTTCCATCCACCCTCATCCACCTCGCCTGTATCAGCCTGTATCTCACTAAGAGTCACTAGCGCGTTTTCGGCGTCTCCGGGGAACAGCAGATCTGACGTGTTCGCGATATCCTTACCGCTTTGCTGAGAAGGCAGGAGAAGGCATCCCGTTGTGGGAACTGGGAAGGGCAATATTGAATCGCTCGCCCGCCAGACGGCCGAAGACAGGGTCGATCGCTCCTGGCTGTCGGCTCTTCTCTGCTCTTCGCCTCTCTTCTCTGCTTTTGTGAGCTCCTGTAGGCTCCTGTGCGCAGTTGTGCGCCTCTTTGAGTCATTTCATGCCGGATGCTGTTCCTTGCTCGTAACTCACCGCACCGGTCACCGGTGCATCCAAATCTCCCCACATTTTGTAGTCATCTACGGTCATCGACTGACTTCGGAACGAATAAGTCGACGGCAAAGAAGAGAAAGAAGCTGAAAGCAGATCAGAATGCTCTCTTGCTGTTGAGTTGCTGATGGAATGACGATCAAACAGGATCCAGCTTGAGGCCTGGCGCGGGCGCCTGGTCAACCCCAATCGATTTCAGCATGTCACCATTATGACCAAGTTAGGTGCCGTTCGGTGCTGTCAGGCAGCGTCGCCGATCCCGCACGTGTACTTGTAGGCATCGCATGACGAGGCGCCGATCATGGCAGAATGCCCGGCAGCTGGCCGCTGAGCGCTGAACCCTGCTGAACCTTACATAGCGCGGAGAAGGGCGGAGATCCTGAGAGGCGAGAGCTCAGCCGAAAGCCGCCGTCGGAACCTCCCCGACAGGCCTCCTGGCCTATGAAATGGTCAACGATTGAAGATCACTGAAATACACTGCTATTATGTATCCTGTACGGACGTTCCCAAAAGTATTCTGATGCGATACACAGGCCAGCTACGGCCTACGGCAGACCTGCCATGCTTCAGCGGGGGCGACGTGTATCTCGGATTCGGAAACCCATTGACTTGCTTTTAGGTTAGCCACAGCGACACAAGTCCATTCACCGTCAAGGACTGGTAAGGCACCATAAGTACCGTATACAACAGAGCTGGCTATCCTGAGACTTCAGTCTATTAGTGCAATCGACCGCACTGATCAGTGCTCAGCGCTCAGCACTGACCCGTGTTCAATCTCCCCTTTTTCGAGCATTCTTCGCCGACCTCAATAATCAATATTCAATGCCGGTGCCGCCGATCTTTTCTCGCCATAGCATCTGCGACCCGTGGCAGCCCCTCGCCCCTCAGAGGGCGATCACAGCAGTGGAGTATGACGGAGTATGGGGAGTACGTACTCGAGACTCATCAGTATGTAAGATAAGTAACAGCACTTACAGCAGCGTAACGAGGCGTAACAGCTCGTCAAGAGCTCGTCCTGACTCCTACTGCCTACCCTACATTAGCAAGTACGAGTACGCGTCTCCGGAGCTGATGGGAGTTAGCGCTGCCGGTCGAGTGCTCGAGTGAACATGTACGACAGGAGTAGTACACACTACCAATCGATTGCGAGACTAATTATTGGCCAGCTCGGGAACCGGATGCAACAAACCGAGATCCCGATTCCCGAGACAATGACATGCTCCGACAGGCCGGAGGCGCCACTATGGCCTCGAAGGCGCGAAGAGTCGTAGTATATATGCTTACTGCTTATCGGGTTGCAATGCCTCGGTCGCGAATCGACGCAGGAGTCGCTCTTGACACGACGATTGTATGTTGGCTCCTAGCACCGATCACGGTCGAGACCGAACGACTGACTCACCACACATGCGTCACGCCCTGCACTTTACTGCTTGGCGGCGAAGCGTCGGATTGCAACCACCGAGGGCGATTCAAGCCACTCTGAAGTCTGACGGACACTGTCAAAATAGCTTGGCTGTCGATCAGCATACCTCGTCGAGGGCTGCCGAGGCAGTACTATGTAGTGGTGATGGACGCCCCAAGGCCAGGTCTGCTTCGGTCTCTAGCTCCTTTATATGGATTGTGGCCACTCGGCACTCGCTTCGGGGCTACGATGATCAATGACAATCAATCTCCAAAATTACGACTCTATCAGTGCGTTTAGGCAAGGAGTCCCGCGTGCGGTACCTTGTACTGAGGTGCTACAGAAACGTCGGGGGTGGACTGCTCAATGTGGTCAAATAGCCCCAGACCTCTAGTACACCCTATGGTGAGAAGTTGTCTAATGACCTCTTCCAGTCCGCATGCCGCTCACCTACGAATGCTCCATGTAGGCATCCGAAAAAGAGTCCCTACTCCCGTAAGCTGACCAAAGTGACTCTGGATCTGACTGAAAGAGGTTAGTCGCCTTAGTCCTCTTTCGTCACTGCTTGGTGTTTCCTCTCGACAATTTGATAGACGTCCGGGCTTTAAATCTTCGAGCATGGCCACGACCCCCCATAAGTCGAGCATCCTGTATGACGCCCATGCCTCATTGTTCCATGACCGAGGACAGAGAGAGACTCTGAGATAGCTGTTGGACAGCTGCGGTCAATGTTATGCGAGTAAGTTACGCTCATGTAGCCGCCACGTGGGCGGCCGGCCGTATGCGCGTATGCAGGATGACGTGTATCGGAAACGCGCTGGTATCGGATCCGCCCCGAGTCACGCCGGCGCGGGAACGTAACCAAAATTGCTGCCCTGAGTCGCCCTCCTCCCCGGTCCCAAGCTAAACCAGAGTGGTCACACATGGCCTGACCTCGAAGAACAATTAGAACACCATCCTCTTTCATCTGCGTATATTCGGCTTCATTCACGCTCTCACTTGACTCGGCTTCATCGACCCTCTAGGACAGACCGGTTCGACAGCTTCCACTGAACATCTATCGATGTTTGGCCTTTGCCCGTGACAGGATCCGCGTAGACACTTTTGTGACCGAAGTGAAATCGACACAACGATTCATCGCTAAAATTGATCAACGCCCGTTCAAGATGATCGGAAGGAGAGGGCCAGGAGGCCTTTGGATGCTGGTGATCGCCTGGCTCAGTGTCCAGGGTGTACTGGCGGGCTTTCTCGACGTGGAGATGGAGCCGTAAGTAATCGCCGAATCAGTCTATGATCGCCCCATCATTGACTTTTGTTCATAGGGCCTATCAATGCGGCTACTCGACTGTAACGTGAGTCCAATCTGAAGGCCGGACTGACGTTCCAGGTGGTCTGGAGATGACGGTCCGTATCATCTGCTTCTCACACCGGTGAGTTTGTTTCGGTGAAGACGTTTTACACGTAAACTGACCATTTCTCAGACGGATCACATCGCCCATGGCTATAATGTGCGCACGGTCTTACCTCCTTCTGACGCTCAAGCTGACAATCTCTAGGTATGGGTACCCACGATCCCGAATGGGACCTATTCGTACAACCTCACGATCAATCAGCCCGCCGGAATGCAATTTGTACTCACAATGTGGGGAGCCAGCGGAGTGACTCGGGCAGGAACGACCGACGTGATGAGTGAGTGATCCGACCTGCTCAGCGCTGACAGGACAGCCGTTCGACCACCAGGCAACCCCAACGCAACATGTTTCCTCACCGATGAGGAGATTCTCGGTCTCTACACGTTTTCCTTCAACATCACCGACACTTCAGGAGGATATCCCCCTCAGTGCTCAAACCTGAGCATGACTTGGCCAACGTCATTGGAATCAGTAGTGGAGGGAGCGGCAAACGCGACGGCTCAACAAGTCATATCTGTGGGCAATGGTACTGCCAGTCTCGCCGACCGGGATGACGAATACGAAGACTACGATGAGCGTGACGTGAGCTCGTCGGATCACGCGGGGAACACCACATACCCACCAACCATGTTTGGTGTGATTCCACTCGGCAACGCGTTCTCCATTCCGATCACCTATGATAGGAACTCGAAATACGGACGCTATTTACCAGAGTCTTCGCGTTCCGACCATCCAACCACGATGACGAAACAAGGTGTCACCTATCTCGAATGGGAGATTGAGCTGGCTCGAGGCACCAGATTCATCCTCGTTGCCGGTATCGGTAGTGATCAGCAATGGGCGTCTGGCGGATCAAGCAGGATGTTGACGGTTGGTCAAGGAGGTCAAGCCTGTGTGGGGTCTGCAACCGATCCTAGTGGCGACGGTGTGCCTAGTGTCACTGCGTGAGTAATTGCCGCCTGAACGTGGCTGATGTCAGTTCGCCCAAATCTTCCACCAAAAACTACACCATCAAAGTCGTCCTTGCCTGCGTTCTCTCCGTCTTGGGCACATTGCTAGTGGTCGGAATCCTATTCTTCTGCTGTCGACTGCAACGTCGTCGCAAGGAATCGCCAAGCAAGACTGGTTCGCTCAAGGTGTTGACTCGAGAAGGTGCATCAAAGTACAACTCGCAAGACAGCGACGGTTTCGGATACGCTGACATGCCGCTCGACCTCATCGCGTCGAGAGACGGTGGACACATCCAATCGCCCATCTTGACCAATACCCGGGGATTGCCTATGGACTCGCCTTCAACAATGACACCTACGGATGGAGAATCGAACCATGCCCTGCTCAACCGCGCGCCCGGCGGATCAACACGGGATCCGGACGCTGTTGGAACTTATACCACCGACTTGTCCTCGCGCGACAACTATCCACCATATCGAAACGTGATGAACCGCCAGCAGTCGACCGACCCACTTCTGCGGAGCGGTACATTGTCTCCAGTGGGCACAGGGACGTATCCCACAGTATCCACTCACCGCCCCTTGACCCTTCATGATAGGACGATGGGTCTGCCCCAGGAGAACGACGAGGAGGATGTGCCGGATCTCAAGCGGGAGACGCTGGCTTACCTCGGTGACGGGCCGAGTTCATCAAACCAGCAAGATCAAGCACAAGCAGGACGAGCTCCAGCCCCTCGACGTCGCAGGCGACCCGAGTCGGGAGAGGAAATGGAGTACGTGGTACACCGTGATGCGGGACGGATACGCAACAATGAGCAGAATGCTCGTCAGCCTCGAGTACTGGAGCTACCGCCTAGGTACGAGGAGCTGAATTGGGATGGAGAACCTCGCGAAGGCGAGGACGCCGAGGAACATGCGCACGACACTCATCAGAGCAGCGGGAGCAATCCATCAATCGGAAGTGCGAGCGTCCACGAATCGACGGGAATGATACAAGAAGCGCAGAGGGAGGAGGCAAGGATGACGCGGTGACAGAGGATGAATCTAATATGTAATCTAGTAGATCTTGGGTGTACAAGTATCTTTGACATGGACATGTATCGCCTTCCACCCTATCGGAGCTTTGAATCGAACGTGATAGCAGATGCATGTTGTGAGACCTTTTCTAAATGATATTTCGTTATGACTGTAAGCCCAAGTAGTGCAAGCGGTGCAAACGTGCCCTTATATTCCGAGCTGTGGACTATCAGTGTCGCCCTGACCCGCGCCCTCACATTACTCACCTCGTTCTCGAGCAAGAAGCCGACTCGTCGCTGAGATTTTGGCGCCGTTCGACCTCCGGTCGTCCTCATCTCCTGACAAACAAATGAATCTGGTGGACCGGCCCAGTCTTCAAGCACATAGTTGCCGTTGTTCCTCTGTTCGTCGTCGCCACCGCTGGTACCGAACAAGTCGAGTGCTAGCTGGGTATGTGAAACACCTCCATAGGTCGTCAAGCAACGTGGGTTGACCAGGATCCGGGCTGGCGTGAACACCGAATTGGGGATGAGGAATGCCGAAGCGGGAAGGTCTTCCGGTTTCAGTGGCTCGGGTGCGGGATCCGCAGTTTCTTCATCCATGGCGTCAACGTTGGTTCCCATATCCTCGTCGCCCTCGTCTTTGGGTCCTGGTCCCGGCTGTTGTCGCTTTTCTAATACCTCGACTGGCTCTTCCTCCACTGGAGCTGCTCGCTTGTGGAGCGCCTTCACCTGGTTCAAATCTCGTTTGTGCGTGTTTCCGCTGAGCTTTCTGTGAGCGCCCTTTTTGCCATTCTTCAAGGCGTCCTTCGCGGCGTCAGTCCATAGATCTCGACAGAACCACATTTGCGTCGAGTCCATGCACTGCGTGTCGGGATCCCAGTTCGGCTGATCCGCTGAAGAAGACAGGTTGTGCGGTGTTGGCGAGGATCTATACTTGATATCTCGGTAGTACGACTGTTCGGGGTCGACGACGTGTGTACCCGACTCGCAGCAAAAGACCTGCAGGGGAAGGTGCTGCTTGAACCGCTCTGTACCGATTCGATCTCGAGGTGGACCGGCTTCAGGTTTCGAGTTGGACTTTGCCTGACGGAACAAGTTGCCCTCGATGTCTCGTGTTCGCCAACTGATGCGGGGTGAGTAATGCCCAAAATGAAAAGCCAACCAGCTCACCGGTCAGAGAAGATGAAGAATCCGTTGTGCTCTGCCCAATCCATGCCGCAGACCATGGCGGCCTTGTTGAGCTCGCTGACTCGCAAACTCTCAAGCACGTCGTTGGGGCACGTGAAGCCTTTGAGCCAGATGACCCGGTGAAACTTGATGTTTCGCTTGTGCCAGAGCTCGTGCAGTGGCTCCAGGGCCAGATTCCTCGAGGTTGCCTCTTCCAATGGGTAGTAGTTGGCAGCCGGGTCCTCTGTCATCGCTGGCACTCGTCGGATCCGGAAGGCGATACCGAGGATAGTCATGACGGCTTCGCACAGGTCGGACAAGGTCGGTGTAGAGTCCGTAGAGGCTTGATCCAGCATCGAGACAAAGAGGTTCCTCGTGCCCAATCTTCGAGCGAGCTGGACGATGATTGCCAGCTGGTCCACCAGGAAGTGATCCGCCGAATGAATGACAATGGCGATGAAATACAGGTGGTCCTTCGCTGCCAGATCTTCGTAATGGTCGTCTCTGCTGTTCTGTCCAAAAGGTCGAACGAGCGTAGGACAAGCGGCTGCGACCCATCCGTTGAACTGGAGCAGATCATCCACGACCGTCCTCATGATCTGAGTGTCCAAATGAGCCGTGTCCTTGTTGGTAATGAAAGGCTTCTGATATCGTGTCCAAAAGTCCAGAATACCGTCCGTCACCTCCACGTCGAACAGGTCTGACCGATCATCCCTGCCTTGCCTGGATTGGAGAAAGGAGAACTTTCCAACGTCTAGATATTTGTCCGACATGAGTACTCTCTCCAGTACACCATGTTTCTGAATCTCCTCGGATTGACTTGGACCGCCAAAGAACAGAGCCCGGATGATCAGAAAACTGAAAATGGCGAGGGCAACTCTAATCGCGAGACGCTGGGTATGCGGCGTGAACGATATGGAGGGGCTACTTGGTGCGGCGGGCATGTCGGGCGAAGGAGCTTGTGGTGATATGCGATTGTGTCGACGGCGTGACTCTCCGAAGCCCGGGTTCGGACCGCGAGGACCGGCTGTTGGAGGAGCGACCGTTTGGTGAGCCCAAAAGTCCGTTTGATGAGCCGATGGTACACTTACAGGAGGATAGTATTTTGGCGAGTGGTACGCGAGCTACCGAGGTAGCTCCGAGTAGAGCTAACAGGAGATCGCAGAAGGAGGCAACTGCTCGACCCTCTGGGGCGATTGGGGCGGATCAAAGGTGGTCCTCCACACGGGCGACCACGTGTGATGCCGTCCAGGAAGCACTTATAGAGCGCGGATAGTCGTGCGAGCCGTTTCAAAGTCCACTATCTCTCTCCAATTGCGGGTCGAGTAATTCTAACAGATGCGAGATGCAATGAGTCTACTTGCGATATCGCCATCTAATCTCTAGAGCAGCTGGACGTGAAAGAATCTCGTGTTCAGGGTCCTCTAAAAGTGGAACGCGACGTGCGGAATCAATTGACCACGTGGTGCACATGTCTGTGTTACATGCCCGCAGCCCTAAAACAGGTAGGCAATAGGTACGAGTCACTGCTCTACGCTAAATTTAAAGTATACAAGCAGGCTACCCTGCTACTGACTCCATAGTCTATGGAGACGGATCAGCATCCTGTCTTACAGCTTGGCCGATCGGGTCACTCACGAAAGGACTCGCCACGGGACCATCTAAGATGTTCAATTCCTCCTCAGAGAACCCTAAGCGGGGTACGATCCAGAATCGGATGGGTACCAACAGCATGATTATGACTGGGAATCCAATGGCCGCGATCGTCTACGAGTGGATCAGCTTGTCAATTGCATAGTGGACATATTCGAGACAGCTCACCTGGGTGATGGCGAAAGTCGCACCGAAACCGATCAATTCGACCAAGAGGAAGATGAGGATTCGTGATTTCCTGACCTTGTTCAAAGGGTCCGTCGGGGATGTGGCCCGTCGATCTCTGATGAGGTATAGCATCTTCTCGGTTACGCCAGATGTCAATAACGCATCAGTGCCCATGTACCACTGTATACAATTAGCTCTTGCTCAAGTGTTTGCTCGACTCACGAAGAGTCCACCGAGGACGCCCTTGGGGATGAGGCCAAGAACATGCTCAAACGGTTTTGTCATCAAAACAAGACCTGAGTGCAAGTCAGAACCCGAGTTTCACAAGACGAGTTTGCACTTACAGAAACAACCCTGGGCGAGATTGGAAATCCTCTGTTCGACGACGGCGATTGGGATCTCTCGCTTGCCCTTGTTCGCCTCGCTCTCCAATTTGCGCTTCTTTACCACCTCGCTCAAGCTCCTCTTCATCTTCTTTCCTTTCTGAGTCCTCCTCATCGAGCTCTCCCCTTGCTCCAGCTCGGACAATTCCACAGCTTGCTCGTCCCTCCAATCAGGCGCGGTACTGGATCTAGGCTCCTCGCTTTCGGATTCCGACACCATTGTCATTGACGACGTGGTAGAAGCGTCAGAGTACCCCATGACAACCAAAGACGCAGTGTGCATCGGTGCCTGCGGTATCAAGCCATTTGGTGCGGGCAGACCAAGTAGTCCAGCGACAAAGGTGGTGATGCCCAGTAAGAAGAAGTCCCAATGGAATCCAGCTGGCTTCTTCAAGGGGAACTCGGATCCTTGTGCAATGAGAGCCTGTACAGGTCAGTCACCTGGCTTTCAGCGAGGCCGTGAAATGACTCACCGATACATTGGCGTCAAAGTAGAAGAGGATGAACAAGACGATTCCAAATGGAAACGCGATGCCGACATACTTGGCATCGAGTGTCCAGAATCGAACTAGCCAGCTTCGACCACCAACCGGCGAGAAGCTGGTGCGAGTCACAGGCAGGGTCATATCGGGTTCCGTGACGTATCTATGATACCGTTAGTTCTAATCGGTACGCTCACTCACTCGTGGAATCGACCCCAATAGGCAAGACCGGTCATTGCGATGATAGTAAGCGGCATTCCGTAGTCGGAGCACAATCGTCTAATGCCTTTGTTGGCATACCCAGACTTTGCTAGGGCGTTAAAGTAGTGTGGCAGAACGAGAGTGACAACTGCCAAGCTGGATACAAACGTCAGAAATGACCGGAGAACAGGATACGTATACCACTCACAAAACACCGAGGATACCGGCTGGTGTAGAGGACTGGTTGAATTGCCTGGTGACAACTTGAATACCATATTGAACATACACGGCTGCGACGTAAAAGCCGAAGGTATCGCACGAAAATCGAGTGACGTATTTGAGTCCCGCGCAAGCTACAAGAGCGCCAATTAGTCCTTTGCGGGATACTGTCATGGAAGGTGCTACTTGCCGTTAGTCAACGCAGCGATCCAGTGGAGGATAGCAGCCCAGAGATAAACCCATCCGATGAATTCAAGATACTGGAAGCCATCCTCCCTGCCCTCGAAAATCTCGTAAATGACCTTGTTGAACACGGTAATTGGGCCTGGAGGAAGATTAGCGCAGGTCTCCGTTCGAGGTAGAAGTACAGCAACACACCGGTGACTCCGGAAATGAGCAACGGCTGACCGCCGAAGAATGAGGCGAATCCAGCTGCGAGGAACTGGACCGGATCAGTACAAGTTCTGTTTGAGCAGTAGTCCCTACTCACCGAAGCAAGCAGGACTTCCTGTACACCGTATTGACCAGTGGCTTCCTGTGAAGGAGTCAGTCGTTAGAACTCGCGGGGTTTCCGACTGATTCACAATCAGGTCCAGTGAGAACGCTGGACCAGCAATCGTCAGTATGACCTCCGAGCTTTGATCTTAGTTATGTGCTCACCGATTCCTGGCAAGACATTTGCAAAGAAGATGAACTGTGCGTCATTAGCAACCGTCTCCCGCGGGCTCTCGACAAGGTACCCACCCATGTCGAAGGTATGACTCTGTAATTCCAAGCATCTGTCCAATCACTGACATACCAAGGCAACCGCCTCCGTACATCATGGTACATCCCCCTTCCAAACCAGCTGATCCATCGATTCGCTCCACGATCTGTCTTATCCGAACCACCTCTGCCTTGCTCTGCAGTATGTTGGTCCCCCTCGACGAACCGGGTTTCCCGCAAGGGACTCGTCGTCGGGTGCAGCAGTGTCATGGGCGGTTCAGGTGGATTCGGAGGCGGCTCTCTTCGTGGCAAGGCTGTGTGTGAGGCCACTGGCGATCTAGAGGAGGAGGATCTCCGTGTCATCGGCATCGCGGGCGGTATGACAGAGTTGGCGAACTATTATTGCGCTCGATGTGAATGGTGTTGAGACCTCGAACAGTGCACCCACGCCATGAGGATGTCGATGTTGAGCACACTTGAAGTATGCTATTCCAATATTTAGGTGTTGCTCGCTGCCTGGCACAGCGATGCTCTCGAACCTCTTCTGAGCTCTGTAACCAGCCAGCCAAAACAACGTAACGAGTAACGGCAAAACCGCCGAATAAACGCCTTTCGGCAGGTGGTGATGCGGCTTGATGCGGTGAGCGCTGGTGAGCGGAATCCGGGTGGAGCTCGGAGTGACAATTACTACTTCGAGTCGAGACCTGTCGAGACATGCTTGACTGCAGGACAAGGAACCGCCGGGATGGGTTTAACAGTCTGCCATGTGCATGCTCCGCGACATGTGTGCAACATGATTTAGAATTTCGAATATCGATCTCGTCTCTTCGCGCTTCGTCCTCCTAGACACTCGGCACTCCCACCTTCAGCCCCGCCTTTCCGATGTAGAAGGCCACTCGTCCGGCTACCTGCTCCGCGCCTTTCTTAGGGGTAGGGTAGAACCTACTCGTGCAAGGTTGGCGTCAGCTGTGCCGATCACGCTTCGGACTCGGTCTCTTGGCAAACGAGTCGAACTCGAGGATGTCGAGTCGATCTTTCGCTCGGATCCGTCATGTTCAGCATGCAAAATACCTCACCAAGCGATATCCTTCAACACCTCTCCGTCCTCTTTCTCGTAGTTGAAGTAGCTTGCATCGCCTACTTCAGTCAGCGTGATGCCAAGCAGTGACTGCGCATTGGTTATGGATAAAGACTAAGAGTCTCAGAGAGACTAAGCAAGACCCACCTTTCCACGGGCAATGGGTATGAGTTTTCGATTCGGTGAATCGTGATCGATCAACCAGAGCGCTTTCTTGGAAGTACCAGCTTCGCCACATATGTAAGCAAGACCACAGAGGTTTCAGATTCGAAGAGGAGGGTGGACCGATCAGGCGACTCACTTGCCCTCTACTTTGGTCAGATCGCTGGTTGCGGCTTGAGCGAGGACCTTATCCCCGAGGAAGATTGCAGTTTGAGCGTCTGCGGACATGTTGCTTGGATGATGGATTGTCGGTTGACAGCGAGATACGGTAGATGAGCTGTTTGAAGTAAAGTGTTCTACTAATCTCACCACGATCGATCAGCTGCTGCTGGTCACCATGACCGACGGTCGGGCGAGTGCCTTTGATGGCGTCACCACCTTGTAGCCGGGCCGATCGCTGTGAAATCGACAAACCCTCCGTTGTCAAATCACCAATACTGCTACATGACCTATTCTACCCTACAGCAAGCTGACTACGATATACCTACGGCCTAGATCGGCTCATCCGCCACCATGCACTGACGCTCCAGACAGCGAGACCGTCCTCTTCAATACCTCTTGCACCGGCGGCATCTCCCCCTTGCCCGTTCTGACACTATCACTCCTCGTGACCGTCCCTCTCCCAGCTTCGACGTTACTGACGGTATTCTTGCGATGACCGCGCAGTGGAGGTGATGTAACCAAATGGCCCGGATGCTCATTCTCATCTTCGTGCTCGGCAGACATCCCCCTTTCCACATTTCCGTCTACTTTCTCAAGCTCGACGCCGTGCTTCTCGTCTTCGGCAACTTCCATCCCATACTTCCCATTCGCCTTCTCTCGCCATATATGCCCATACCGCAGCGTAAGCAGCAACACACCACAAGCCAGCCACTGGAAATAGTCAGCAGGAACCGGGTTTCATACGTTCGATTTACCACTTACACTGATGACTGCAGCTATGGTCATTGTCCAGCCCCACCCAATGGCATCCGACAAAGGCAGAACAAAGGCTGACGCCGCAGCAGAAAAGATGTATCGCAAACCTGTCGAGGCTTTAGCTTGATTTCCAGCCAGGAACCCATCGACTTACAGTTGTTCACGGCTATCGTCTCGGCACTCCGCTTCTGCATACAGTCGACGAGACTATCCAAATATCAGTCCGAACTGGTTGATATTCAACTGCTCTCCGCTCACTAGGTATTCAATGGGGTCAGGATGATCATCAGAGAGATTCCAGACAAGATGAGAAAGACCACAGGAGGTCCAACACCACCAGCACTGGCAGGTAACTGGTCAGCGTCTGAGTGTTTAGCTACGGACCTTCAATCACTCACGAGTACTCGACCAACCACCCATATGCGACTCCACGGCGTCAATCACACTGATCGATTAAATCATTCGCCTAGACTCACGACATGATATTGGCATCAATATGCCACTGGGAATCAAAGTCGTCTGAAGTCTATCTTCAGGTCGTCGATATCCCCTCTTGTTCATGTACTTCACGACGGTCCGGTCGGCCAAAGCTGAGGTGACGGTAATATCAGCACACTACTGATCACAGCGGTCAGGATCCCACTCACGGCCGGCTATCCTAGTCCCGATAAAGTTGCCGCCTCCATTGGCGATATAGAGGCACGCAGCAACGGCGACATTGGTGATTCCGTATCGAGTTTGCTAAGTGACGGTAAGAGGAGATACGACACGCTCCTCCAGAGTCGACTCACGAAGATTGTACCTGGTGTGTCGTCAGTATCGTACCTGACGAGATATCAATCGACTTACCCAATGGCACCACGAAGCAGTAGGTCTCCAACATGACGCAACTCGACACGAAGGACTACTTTTGTCAGCTCCGGCTATCCAGACCGAGGTGTGACCCACCCCTGCAGCGATATTGGCCCATCGAAATAGGCCAAGACTGGTCAATGGATTGAAACGATACAGGATAAACTTCTTCCCAGTCTCGGCTTTGAGAGTTGTATGTGGGAGTGGTGGATGTGAAGTCTCGGGCAGGAAGAAGAAGGTAAGAAAGACGGACAAAGCTCCCAGACCGGCGAGCCAATACCTAAGTCGAGTTCAGCGGTGTTATCAAAGGATGCTCGTTACTCGCTCACTGTGATGCCCGCCATGATAGCTACCAGGATTGCAGATCAGCAGATGTCATACGACAGGCTCGAGGTGATTACTCACCGCAGTGTACTCCGTGAACAGTCCGCCGATGAGTGGAGCGAATGACGGTCCCATGAGGGCCTAGCGAATGTCAGGCCGATGCCTCGACGGATCCATAGACGAGACTCACTCCGCAATAGTACCATCCCATGGCGTTGGCTCTCTCCGTTGGTCTGTTCACTATCAGCACTACACCTGCGAGTCTGTAACGTTTGTCTTACCTGAAGATATCACCTATGCTCCCCGCACCGACGGCTAGGACGCAACTTCCGCCAAATCCCTGCAAGATCCTTGTTCCAATGAGATCTCCAACATTCCTGCTCAAAGCGACTCCTATTGAAGCGACGACGTGGATCGGCATGCTGATTAGGTATACCGGGCGTCTACCGTAAAAACCAGATAAGGGTGACCATAACAGCGGCGCCACTCCTATCGTCACCAGAAAGATGGCGACAGTGTAGTTGATAACGGCCTCGGAGGTATTAAGATCCGTGGCCATCTGCGGTATTGAAGGTAGAAGGATGGAAGAAGTGACGGCTGAGATTTGGTCAGAGCATGTTGGGGTTATTTGTAAGTTGTGGCAAACTCACGAGAGATGAAAGCGGAATATGATACAATGGCCATAATGACCTTCTTCCTCCCTGGGGAGAACCTGTCATATACGTCTCGTGGCCGCCCATCTATCATGTCTGAGTCTGATACCGCAGATTTCTCTTTCTCGTCGTGATTGGAGTCCCGCGAGTCACGACCGATCCCACTCGATTGGGTTGGTCGGGGCTCTGCGTTGTCCGTTGCAGCAGTCAGAACTCCAGCAGCACCAGCATCCTTGACGTTCTGAGAGGGGTCTGAGTTACTTCCTAGGCTGACCGTCGAAGTACTTGCGCCACCGTCATTCTGGTGCGGAGCCTTCGCTCCACTGATTCCATTCGCCGACATGAGCGTTGAAGTGGTACTAATGATCGACGAACTGTCCGACCTGTTGTCAGATTTCTTGATCATTGATGCTGACTCCAGGTATCATCTGTCGAGTCGAGCATCCGTACGTCGAAATGTACGATAGTTACAGTATACAGTCTGCAATCGAGTAGATAGGTGATCATATGGCAACCCAGAATAGCAGTCGGAGATGGGCGATGTAAAAAACGCTGCCTGTGTCGATCGGATTTGACCGACAAACCGGTCCGTCTTAACCGGCGCGTGAGTCGTGACGCGTGACCATGGAGGACCCAGGTGGTGGTGACTCACCGGTGGCAGCGACCAGCAGCAATCGCTCACTGTCCTCGTGCCACCTGGTCAGTGCTCACGACTCCGGAGTCGACCCAGTACTACTGCGCACCCGCGATGGGTGCGATATAAGTGGCTCGTTTCGAGCGACTCCGCTGGACATGTCGTCCGCCAATTTCGAGTGGCTTTCGCCCAGTCTGAATCGCTGAACAACATCGCTGGTTGACCTTCTGCTCTGATGCTCCTCGCGGCCTCGTCGACCGTGGGGGCGGCATCTGAGCTGCGCTTCATGGTCACAGATGCTGATCTATGACCGCGACATATACTTCAAAGGTTCTAATCCGCACATGCAATAAGGACACACAAGGACGATCTGCTGTGCTACAAGTGACTCTGGACCCAGCATTGAGCATTCCACCGTTCGCGGATACCAAAAACGGCATCCCCACCGTGTGGCCAGCACCGCTATCCTATACGCCGGGGCTGTGGCAGGATAGGGGACGAGATCCGGTGGTCGTCCGCTGGCCAGGCGGATCGAGCCCGGATCACAGCCTATTCGATGTCCAAGCAATCTCAGTCGGGCCTTTGGGCGGGCGTATGACAAGAAGGCGGTTCGTTTAGGCTGACCGGTGAGAACATGAGAAATCAGAATACGCGGTTTCGCAGTCTTTGCGAACGCGCCTGTCACCAACTGGGTGTCTCACTCGCGCGTATGTGGCTCCGGCGTTATGACTAGCGCCGGTGCTGTCCTGGTGCTCGAGGTGATTTAGATGGCGACGGGGCTTGCCAGAATGTCCAGTCCAGCCCGTCACGGGTCATGGTTTCTGAAGACACGCAATGCGAATTACATGTGGTTTGTAGTCTGCATTGGGTTCTGGTAATAAGCTGGGCTTCCCGGTTGTAATCGAGCTACGAATTCATGTTCTCGCGTCTAATCAAAACTTTCGTGTGACTAGTGTAAACATTGAGCATCCCTCATCCCAGCTCGACGCGTCGACGCGAACTGTTGGTTTATTTCCCAAGAGCTTGCGGCATGGCTTGCGGAACTTTCACTTGGCGTTGACTTCTCGTACTTCAAATCCATTCACTTGCTTTCCATAGCGATCACTCCATCCACCTCCTTCTGACGACTCGTGCGACTCGTTAGCGAATCGAACCTTCACCTTGTGGACACACTCGCCCATATCTAGTCATCATGCTTCCCACGGCCCCCGGTCCGTCTAGATCTACCGACGCCTCGCCCGAGCCGGACCTTCCAGTCACAAAAGCACTGGAGCTGATATCGAAGGGGCTCAAGTCGGTCTACAAGGGCTTGGACCAGCGATTGGACAGAGTTGAGAATGCATCAGATCTCACCCCGAGCGCAGAGTCTGAGCGGGGCCGGAAGAGAAAGGCGTCACAGATCACGGACGAGGATGTCGGGGGAGAAGATAGAAAGACGACACCCGGACGGACATCGTCGAGTTGCTCCAAGCTATCGCCCAGCGTTTCGCGGATGCTGCTCGAAGAGGGCCAAAGGGCGACAGCGAGCTCTTGGTTCACCGATCTCGCAAAGAAACCCGGCATCACATGACTCCTCACCAATGTCATACCTGATCGTCGTCCACGGAGAGCCCAAATTGTTATCTTCGACGAGGCACTTCTTCCCAGCCCAACAGCACAGAGTTACGTTCTGGGTGCGCAGAGAAGCAATAAGGATCGTATCCGGCGGTGGAAGGCTATATAAGGATACGTTGCAAAAACGGGTGGATGAATTGGCGTCCTGGCATGAGGAAATGGGGTTGTCTACCGAGGGAATCGTCACAAGAGCAGTTCGACATCATATATGGATCTGTGGTCACGACCACGGCGTCAATAATGAACCTCAGCCACTCCCGATCACCCGGACACTTCTACTGAGGGTCTTGTACAGTATCAACCGGGAGACACACCTATTCGACGACGAAATGACCGCTTTGGCGCTGAGAGCGGCGTTCAGCCTAGCCTACGCAATGTCCCTGCGGATGAACGACTTCACCTACTCCACTTTCGATCCCAGCAAACACCTCTCCCGGGCATCAGTCAACATGAGCGGAGGATGGGCGACCCACCTGACGCTCGAGCCATCGACAGGGAGACCACACAGACTTGGCGGCAAGCTACCCATACCGAGAGATGACACAATCAGACATTGTCCGGCAAAGGCGTTGTCACGATGGATGGAAGCGACCCAGGATCGACCACCCTCGGCACCGCTCTTCGACTTTGGTGGTGAGCCGTTTGAGAGCAGCAAAGTGTTTGGATATCTGGACAAAGCCCTCACAGAGGAGGTACTTGCAGATGAGGGTTACATCGCCAATCGCTTCTCGGGTCACTCTTTCATACGAGGCGAGTAGGAGTGGTCTTAGGAAGACACATATACATAAGCCACCGAATCGTCTATGTAATCATTACTAGAGGTATCATTCGCCTGATTGACGCTCAAGCGGCTGCTATGGGACCTGGGTTGCTGGGCAACTTGGCTTGTCGGAACCACAAGACGAAGATGAGTCCCGTGGCGAGGATGTAAGCTCCAGTGAAGAAGTACGAGTTCTTGGATCCCGTCCAGTCTTCGATGGTACCGTCTCCAGTCGAGATCAGACCGGCCTGAATGGCGATACCGATGACACCACCGATCTGGAAGATGATGTTGGCAAACGAGCCGCCAACACCGGCAAACTCGATGGGGAAGGCTTGGATGATGCTCGTGTTCATACCAATGAAGATGATCATACCACCGGCGGTTCCGATGACCTAGTGAACCGTCAGTTTTGATCAGAACGCAAGGGAGCCTGTGCACTCACCATGCCCGTGAACATGTACTTCCAGTAGTCGTCGCCGTGACCACCGCCAGAGAAGGCAAAGAGTATCGAACCGACAAAGCACAGGACAGACGCCACTGGTTGGACATATCGAGGCTTGGTGATGAGCGAAGGGAACATCTGGGTACCGACTCCGACGACTAGTATTGGTCAGTTATGTCTGAATCACTGCTGCAATTCGACCACTCACAGAGCGCTACGATACCCATAGGGAGAAGTTTGACTGCGGCGAGGATGGCAGAGTTACCGAGGGCGTCTTGGAAGTAGGTCGCAATCCGAAGTTGAGCAGTTGCGAACCACATGAAGATAGCAGACGCCTGCAGAATCAAAGGGAAGATGTTGGGGTAGGACCAAATATCGTGAGGGAGGAGCGAGTAACCCCTTGGCATGAACTTCTCCCAAACGATAAAGGCGGGGAAAAGGACGAGCGAAATCACGAAAGGAGCGATAAAATCGGGGCTTCCCCAGCCAGCAGACGGGGCTTGAGTGAAACCGAGGATGAAGAGCACGAGTGCGGCCACCAGGAAAAAAACTCCGCCCAGGTCCATTCGCTTGTACTTTTCCCATCCGGGAAGGGACTGCGCTACGGCTTCGGTCTTGGGCATGATGAACCAAGCGACGATACAGAATGGGGCAACGAGGATCGTCTACAGAATGGGCTTAGCGAATGATCTCAAGGACGATATGGCAATAATAGTACTCACAGTGAACCTGAAGTACCATCGCCAAGAAGCGAGGAGGAAGACACCAGAGATAACAAGGGCCAGGGTGTTAGCCTAAGTCAGTCAGCAATCAGCTACAGGGTGAGAGAAGATAAGAGACGTACGAGTGCGCCTGCCAACCCGAAGAGTGCCAGCTTCTTTGCCTGCTCCACCGGGTCGGGATACATTTGGACTGTTCGCGGTACCATGTTAGTGATCGTCGCGAAAAATTGAGTGCGCTTGGTAGACTCACTGATCATGTTGATGGAAGACGGGATCGTCAAAACGGCCAGCAGTGCGGATATCGCTCGGAGGACGTAGAAGGCATATTGGTCCTCCATGAACGAGATGATGAGGTAGAACACGGCGATTCCAACAAACCCAACGATGTAAACCAGGTGCGGGGGGCTGAGAAAGGGTCAGTGAAGGTCTAAAGACACCAGTTGCCGTATGTCACTCACTAGAGATCTGATAGACGACCGGCGAAGAGGAGAGTAGCAGCGAAGACCATCGAATAGGATCCTGTTTCAAACGTTAGTTCATCTAGCGCAGCGAAGAGCATAGGTTCAGTACCCACCTAGAACCCAGGCCTCCTCCGCGACAGGGATACCGAGGTCTTTGGAGATTGGGGCGGTCTGAGGGTGGGAACCGATCAGCAAAGTTTTGTATCATCGAAGTTGAGACTCACCATCAAAAAGGTCGCGGAGACACCGGCAGCGTCGACAAACTGGATAGCTTCTGTCAGTCAATGCCCATAGGAGTCGGGCGAAGAGACTTACCATTGAGAGACAGAAACACAGGAGCAGGAAAGACTTTCGGCCGGCTGGTAGATCGCTGAGGACCGAGCTCCTGACGGGACCGGTGAGGATCCCATCTTCCTTCATCGAGCTCTCATTGAGCAGTCCTTGGTCGTGTACCGATGGGAAGCCTTTCTCGAGATTACCACCATCGTTGAGTGTGGGCGCGTTGTCGGATGTTGTCGTGGCTGTTCTGTCCATGGCGTGAGAGTTGGACGTTTGGTCGTTGGTGTGCGACATGCCGATGGGTGTTTGCGAAGAGTGTGGGGGATATGGGAGAACGTGCAGACCCCTATGTCCTCTATTTATGTCCTTTGTCGAGCCCACTTCGGGCTCCGATGGTGAGTGTGCAGCGCCATACCATCCTTTGTCAACCCAGTCAGATATCGCACGAACAAAATTGGTTAGTAAGCCCTTCGGCGTCTCGGCCAGACAACGCGTGAGTCTAGAAATCACTAATCAGTACGAACTGCTGTCGGTGCGGCAGAGCGTGCGGGGGGCATGGCTCGCGAGTCGTTTCTCGACATTGTGATGTTCGAGGCCGAGGTTGGGCTCGGTCGCAGGGGGACCTGCACCCTTGTGCACCCCGAAAACGACCCCCGGTCATCGGTCAACGCGAGATTGAGATCTGTTGATGCGTTAGCATGAAACAGATCGCTGACTGCTTATTCAGGCCGACGGCCTCGGGTCAGAGCACGTGCGGCAGCCCGCCGACAAGATGGTTATCTTCCCACGGTGACAGGCAGCAGTGTATCGATGCACGGACTTGAGCACACAACTCCGCATGTATCTTCTCGTTCAGCAGTACTTCAGACTTTTTGTGATTTCTAAGCAGGTGATGCTCACTGAACGTCCTACACCTCGAGTCACATCATTTCCTTGGATACAAGCACAGAGCACTCGCTGAGTCATAGAGAATTGTATCGCCCATCTTTTTAGCAACTGTTCGCACCGAAAATGTCCCACCACGAGCACGAGGAAGACGACGCCCATCTCTCCGAAGACGACATTGTCGAGATCCACGATGATGACGATGGAGACGAGCCCATGGACGAAGACGAGGGCGAGTTTGTCAACGATGGCGAGGAGAGCGATGGAGACAACGCAAAGTACGATGGGGAGATCGTCATCGGAGAGCCACAGCCTGGAGAGGAGCAGGAAGAGTGGGAGCGCATGCAGGCGGAAGCTGCAGGTCGAGACGACAACAGTTGGGGTGTCACAGGTGAGGCGTCGCCCCCATCGTCAAGTGAGGTGCTTATCTGTCATCAGCTCTGCACGGCTCTCAACAGTCCGTGTTCACCGTCGCCCTCCACCCACTGTTCCCCAACCCACCTATAGCTGTTTCCGGAGGAGAAGACGACCTCGCATACATCTTCTCGCCAATCCCCTCCTCCTCCTCTAGCACCTTCAACTCGGAAACATTTCCATCGACCAAGCTCACAGGACATACCGACTCTGTCGTCTCGGCCGGCTGGAGCTTTGACGGTGAGATGGTCGCTACGGGTGGAATGGACGGTAGAGCACGGGTTTGGAGACGGGTCAAGGGAAAGAGCGCAGATGAGAGTGGACCAGATTCGTGGAAGGACTGGGAGTTTTTGACGAGCTTGGAGACGGGAAGTGAGATTCAGGTGTGTGGATACCGTTCCTCAGTATGACACGAACGCTGACCCCGATGTAGTGGGTCAAATGGCATCCAAAAGGCAACGTTCTAGCGGCTGGTTGTGAAGACTCGTCTATCTGGTTATGGAACCGTGAGTCTAATACAAGTACAACCCGCACCTTTGCTGATGCTCCGCAGTGCCATCTGGTAACACTCTGACGGTGCTCTCATCGCACACGATGCCCGTTACCTGCGGTATCTTCCCCCCTCCCAACGGCCGACAGCTCTTGACCACTTCTCTCGACTCGACGTTGGTCCTATGGGAGATCTCGTCTTCGACTCCAGCTTGGAAGCTGTCTACGTTTGCTGCGCCCAACTCGCCCGATCTCGACCCCTCGATAAGCGGCATCACCTCTTTGGCAGTCTCGCCAAATGGGCAGATAGCAGCTGTCGGCGGAGCCAACGGTCTGGTCAAGATTATCAGCATTGTCAAGGGGGAGATCCTGTCTACTCTCAGGGGGCACAGCGAGGGCGAGAGTGTCGAAGCGCTCGAGTTTGTCGATCTGCTGGGCGGAGCTGGAGGAGGTAAAGGTGTTGTCTTGGTCAGCGGCGGTACGGATGGCAAGGGCTTTGTCTGGGATGTCAACACTGGTCGAGTCAGAGCCGAGCTCAAGCACGATGTGAGTGGCGGGAGTAGGCGAGCAGTGAGGGAAGATTGCTCATCCTCCATAACAGGAACCCATAACGTCCCTCGCACCACATCCTGTGCCTCATCTGCACCTGCTGACCTCGGCATCCGCCGATGGTTGCTTGAAGACCTGGGACATTAGGACTGGTGCGCTGATAGCTACGCATAAAGGCCACACTGGAGTGATCAACGGTGTTGCCGTGGCTAAAGCACCACAAGGCAACGACGCAGGAGAGATCGTCATGAGCGCTGGAGACGAGGGTGTGAGCTTGATCTGGAAGGTGTAGTGTTATGCATGGGTTACAGATGTGTAGAGTGGCATGCATCTTCACTTGCAGCTGGCTATGACAGCTTCGCCAGACGACGACATGCCATCGAAACTGCCCTCAGTGAGCAATTCCATTTGGATGGAATGCATGTATGAGCATCCGTGACGCCTTCGCGCTAAATACCACTACTCCCATATGACATCGACCCAATGCTTCCTACCGCTATCTCTGATGACACCCAGGCACTCTTTCCTGAGCCCTTGATCAAGCATCCGACGTTGATCTTCCTCCTCTAGATTCCTCTCCGCTAACTCTTCAGCCGGGTCTAAGCCGTCTGCTTCCGCTGTTCTCAAACCCAATACTCTTAACGAGGGCAGATGCGTAGCTGGTGGCTGGAGCAAAGGCCTAAGAAGGCTCTCTGATATCCGGATGGGCGAGTAGGACAAGTCGAGCACCTATCTCGCCATCAGCGCTCGCCACCAAGGTGTGAGGAGCTAACATACTCGAAGTACGAGGAATCTTCGACCGATCGCTGCGATTCCTCTTCGCCATATTTCGTGCCTATTGTCGCCCTTGATCTGTACACTGCATAGAGATAGCTCCCGCAGCGAAACAGGCAGCAATGATACCAACTTCTCCAGATCGCTGATTGTCGAATAGGACAGGTTGATCGAAGTCATAGACAATGCGGTGAAAGAGGGTAGTTTCCGTAAGAAGGTGATTGGCGATGGGTGCAGCATGAGCGGTAGGTGATGGACTGATGGCGCTTCTTCTCCAACCTCCCAGCTCTGCCTAGACTGAGAGGTATTGTCCTCGGAATCATCCTGATTGTAGCCTTCTTCAATTTCCTCCTCTGACCAGTCAACGGCGGTGAGGACGGCTGCCAAGCTGTGGTCCGACAATCGGGAAGCATGGCCTTCCGGTACAGTCGACCCCAATGCGAGCAACTCCGGCTTGAGATGGTCGGGAAGGTATTTGACCTGCTCCCGCATGACCTCGCTCAGTACGCATCTCGGACCATCCTCCTCCAGGGTGATCATTCGTTCATCGTTGAGATATTGCAGGACCGCAGATAGACAGTGTTCCACCAATCTCAAACCTCCTTGACGCTGAGACGATTGAGATACATCTTGGCGGAAGAGCAGATCGCAGGACCTAACCAATTGTTCTCTGGTGACCGGTACTTTGTGATCGATGCGCGTGACCTTCGGCAAGGGATTGAGATCCTTGTGTACCGCTTGGGACCAAGATCTGGGAGGTGCTGGTCCCGCGACACCTCGTGAGGCTTGTCGATGAGCGGCATTAGATCGCCTGAGCAGTTCCGCTCTGAGTCGGTCGATCAGCTTGATCCACCATCGGTTTCGACTTCTCAGGGTACGCACGGATGAACGCTTCCATCTTCCGCTTCTATTAGCCCACTGGCCGGCGCTCCAGGACTGGTTGGCTGCCATATCCTTTCCCTCAGCCCGAACCTACTTCCTGGCAAGGGAGCCGACGAGGCACCCTGCTCGTCTGTCGATGCCGCATGAAAGTGTCGACTGTTCGCTCTGGAGTTCGCTAAGATCTCCACCACACTCTTCTCCTGTTTTCCAGGTTTCTCCTTGCGGTCTTGAGACGTGGCTATGAGGTGCTTGAATGTGGGCACATGCTTGGGCATGGGGGTTTTCGCTGATGATGGACCTACACCATTGCAATCAGAGCCAGCTAATCTGCAACCCAGATCGCAGCAGGACAGATCCGTCGCCACTCTCGGCCTATTCGCCACGTGGCCTCATGTCCCGACCGGCGCACAGGAGCCGAGAGCACTGAGAGCCGGCGTTCGTCCGCATCAACGTCCGCATCGAGTTGGCATCGAGCTATCGATCACGCTTAAAGGTTGCTCGGTTGAGATCAAACTAGTCTGGTCATTGCTTCGACAGTGAACGGTAGCATCGTCTCGAACAGAGCAAGAGACTATCAACCATGTCGTCCGCGACCAAGATGGACTATCCCCAGATCACCTGGGCGTCCCGTAAGTCATGACCTGTCCGCTAGGCCACGTTCGATATTGGATTGCTTGGCTGATCGTGCACAGGTCCTAAGCATCTCAATGACATACACGGTCGACTGGATCAATTCACAGTCAGTGCTCCATCTCATCACCCCCTATGTGCAAGGCAATCACGATGAGAATTGTGCTGATCTTCCCCAAAGGGAGGACACTTTGAGCGACATAACCTGTCTGCATTGCTCTTTGCCGAGCGAATCGATGACAGCAAGCACGTCAGCCTCGAAGTATGGTCCGCCCCGGGACGAAGCAAGCCGACTTTTGCAGAAGCCAAACGACAGACCTACAAACCTGCCAAAAAGGGAGACTCCTTTGGACCAAGTTGGACGAACCACTGGTTCAAGGTCACGCTGCACATCCCAAAAGAATGGGAAGAGTACGAGCGTGTGCAGCTCGAGTTTGACAGCTCGAGCGAGGCAATGGTATTCACCACTGATGGTGACCCGCTGCACGGTAAGTTGAACGCTTGAGTTGCGAGGCACTTCTGACTTTGCTCTTAGGCCTCACCGGCGGATTCGGCCAAGATCGACGAGTCGAGTTCATCATCCCCGACAAGGTCCGCAAAGCTGGCGTCGGACACTTTTACATTGAAATGTCCTGCAATGGGATGTTCGGGCAGAACGGTGAAAACCCGCCAGACCAGAACAAATACTACACCATCAACTCTGCCGACCTCGTTGTGCCCCGCATGGATGCCTGGAGGGTAATGTGGGATTTCAACACCCTGCATCAGCTCGTCAACGATCTGCCCGGTGACAGCTCTTTGAGAAACAGAGCACTCTGGGCCGCCAACCAGATGATGAACGTCTTCAGGGAGGGTGACCCTAGCAGTCTCAAGGAATGCCGAAAGGTCGCAGAGCTCGTCCTCGGGGAGGATTGGGAGAAGGACATCGGCAGAGATAGCGAGAAAGCCAGCAAGCAGGTTGGGACTTTGTGGGGTGTGGGCCATTGGTGAGTAACGTATCCTCAAGACAAGTTGCTGACCTGAGCAGCCACATTGACACTGCTTGGCTATGGCCTTTCTCCGTGACACAGCAAAAGTCTGCTCGATCTTGGGCCACCCAATGTGACATTATGGACAGATACCCAGAGCATCGGTTCTCTGCTACTCAGGCGCAACAGTTCAAATGGACAGAAGAGCTCTACCCGACCTTGTTCGCCCGGATCAAGGAGAAGGTATCCGAGGGATCTTTCCAGCCGCTTGGTGCTACCTGGGTCGAGATGGACACGAACATGCCCTCCGGGGAAGCTCTCTGCCGACAATTCCTCTACGGACAACGATACTACGAGAGCCGATTTGGTCACAAATCCAACACCTTCGTTCTCCCCGATACCTTTGGCTACTCTAGTCAATTGCCCCAGATCTGTCGATTGGCTGGCGCGCACAACTTTTTCACCCAAAAGCTCTCGTGGAACTCTATCAACAAGTTCCCCCACACGACCTTCAATTGGGTCGGTCTCGACGGATCTCAGGTGCTCACCCACATGACTCCGGTGGACGCTTACAATGCCCAGTGCGACATGAGCGAGATTAGACGCGGTCTCACCGGTCACAAGAACCAAGAGGTCACTCACCAGTCCCTACTCCTCTTCGGCAACGGTGATGGAGGAGGTGGTCCCACTCCGCCCATGTTGGAGAAACTCCGACGAGCTCGAGCCGCGGGCAAGCAAGCCGACGCCGGTGGTCAGATTCCCATGGTCAAGATGGGAGGAAGCTTTGAGCAATTCTTCGACTCTGTTCGAGAGGAGACGCTCAATGGAACCAAGCTACCCAACTGGAGAGGAGAGCTGTACTTTGAGCTCCACAGAGGTACCTACACTTCTCAAGCGGATATCAAGCGAGGCAACAGAAAGAGCGAGATCTTGCTCCGAGAGGCCGAGCTCGCCGCGACTAGAGCCAGTTTGGTCGATCCAACCTACGAGTACCCCAAGAAGGAGTTTGACGCTGCTTGGGAGGATCTGCTCCTATGTCAGTTCCACGACGTGCTACCCGGTAGTGGTATCGCCATGATCTACGAGGACGCCAGGGAAAAGTACGCCAAGATTGCCAAAAATATCGGAGCCGTGCTCAAGAACGCCTACGAAATCCTCTATCCCGGCTCTGTAGCCCTCTCCGAAGCTCAGTCTTCGCAGCCCGGCAACATCTTTGCCGTCAACACCATGACCGATTACCCTCGAAGAGAGGTGGTCGCAGTGCCATGCAAGGCCAACCCCGTCGTAAAGACCTCCTCGGCCCAGCTCAGCGGTGACAAGTCGACCGGTTTCATGCTCATGCAGTCTGGAGTGCAAGGCAATGACGAGGTTATCGCTTCGCCAAAGGGTCTATACGCCGAGACCAAGCCAGTGTCCATCCAGCAGACTGGTGCGGATTCGTTCGAGATGTCAAACTCGTCCATCCGCTTGACCGTGTCCGAGGGCCGAATTACCAGCTTGTACGATATTGCGGCCGACAAGGAGCTCGTCTCGCCCGGCGAGACCGGAGGTATGGTCATCATGGAGGATCACCCCAACTACTGGGACGCCTGGGATGTTGACTCATTCCATCTTGAGAAACAGACCCATCTCAAATTCGGCAGTGTCAGCATTCTCAACAAGGGTCCCCTACGAGCCACACTCGGAGCGACTACGGTTCTTAAAGGTGGAAGCAGGATCGAGGTCGAAATCTCGATCGACGCCATCCCTGCTTCGCTCCGCGCCGATGCGAGGAGTTTGGTCCAGTTCTCCGCAATGGTGGATTGGAGGGAGAAACACCAGTTCCTCAAGTTTGAGCTTCCAGTGGACATTCACTCCGACTTTGCGACATACGAGACCCAATTCGGTACCGTTGCCCGACCTACCCACCGAAACACCTCGTGGGACGCGGCCAAGTTTGAAGTCTGCGGTCACAAGTTTGCAGATCTGTCCGAGTACGGCTACGGTGTTGCCATCCTCAACGAGAGCAAGTACGGCTACTCTACCGACGGCAACATCATGCGACTGTCCCTCCTCAGAGCCCCGACTATGCCGGATCTCGACTGTGACATGGGCACGCACCAGTTCTCCTGGGCCATCTACCCCCATGTGGGCACGTTGACCGAGAGCGACGTGTCCCAGGTCGCTTATGCGTTCAACAACCCGCTGCACATGCGATACTCGTCCAGCCCATCCGCCCAAGTCGCTTCCCACTCGATGGCGCGCACAACGCCGTTCACCGTCACCAACGCCATCAAGGGTCCTTATGGCGGTATCACGGGCGCGCCAAACGTGACGTTGGAAACCATAAAGCGAGGAGAGGACGACTCTTTCGAGGCCGACGGACAGCGAACGGTTATTCTTCGGCTGTTTGAGAGTTATGGCGGTGCCGCAAAGGTCAAACTGGGCGTCAAAGGCTTGAAGATTGTCAAAGCCCAATTGGTCAACATTCTCGAGGAGCACATTGAGGATGTCAAAGTACACGACAAGTCCGGAATGACCGGAGACAAGGGTGGTGATGACGACGAGGTGTCGATCAACCTCAACTTTAGAGGTTACGAGATCAAGACTGTCAAGTTGACTTTGGGCAAGGCGAGCAAGAAGAGGACGGATTCACAAGGTTCATGGGTCAAGATCTGGTGAGTACCTGATTTCAAGCCACCGGCGATCAGGTAGAATTGGGAACCGAAGAGAGCGACAGATCTGCGAAGAGAAAATTAAGCGAACGAAACCTTGTACACGGTCAATATATGCATGTGCGTTGTACATGATCTGCAGGGATTTACGAGGGGACCGTCTCTCGTAGACTCATATGAGCTCATATGGGAGACTGCGGCCAGCGCTTTCTTGACTGCCCATTGTCCAGAGCACCATTCCCACCGTTGTCCCCGGTTCAATGAAGAGGCTGCATGTACTGCGAGTGAATGATCTGTGCTGACGATGCCGAAGACATGCCGCAGATCGACAAGGCAATACCAAGCGACCAAGACTGGGAGAACTAATATCGCGAGCTCATTTGGCCAATCTCAAGCTATAGACTAGTTCACGAGGTATAGCCTGGCTCCCGAGCGATTGAGCAGTCAAGCATTAGTACCACCTAATAAGTGCCGTTTCATGAAGGGGTATCCCAGCATCCAGCATGGGTCGGTCGGTGGTCGCCAGAGCATTCCTGGCCCTTCTTATCCTGTCCAATCAGGGGTCTGACCTGGTCTGACCTCTGAGGCTCAACGAGACCTTTCCGTGAGGCAGAGCCTGCCGTGTGGCCGTGAAAGTGACTCTGCTGCCCATGACGTCGGAGGAGGCGAGAGTCGTCAGCACCTGCGGAGCCTGGTGCCGAAAGAGGTGCGGCCTGGTGAGGCGTATCTTTTTCAGGACGAGGAGATGGCATGTCACGTTGAGAATCTTCAGTTTACTCACCAGCCGTTCGGCCTTCGGATGAAGTCGTCAGTGCATGTGCACATGCAGCCTTGAGGTCTCTTGAGGTGTTCGCCAAAATCGCGGGAAGTGTGCGATGGGAAAGCAAGTTGACCGGGAAATCTGCAATGATCACCTTGCGTCACGCGGGAGTCGCAACAGGTCGCAACTTGTCGGAACAAGGACTGCTGGGCTGGCCCTGTTATGACGCAAGCGACCGGGAAGGGCCGGGGGCGTGATCTTCAGGGCGGTCTAGGGAAATCTCAGGGTTGATTCCTTCTGTAACTCCGGTGGAACAAGGTGAAACAGGGCGGCCGCTTGACTTTGCTTGACGCGCCGTAAATTTGGTCACTCCAGCCAGCTCCAGCCTCCAGGTCATTCACTCTACTGGGAGGATGCTTAATGAGCTACCATTGGCTGTCAACGAACCCGGTCCCTGCTAATGGAGCCGAAGAAGCCCAGAGTCCGTTACCCGTAGCGCCGACCTGAATTTGCCGGGGTTGTAGAGGAGTCGTAGCCATAACTTATAGCGGCAGTAGTTATCAGAGTCGTACACAACGCTCGCATCCCGGTTTAGCGGTGGTCCGCCATCTCACACGCGCCGTCGCCACCTGGTCATCGACTGTTCCCGCCGTCTTCGCCCTTTCATGAACATCTAGGACCTCGGTACGAATACGTCCCGCGCACATCAACGCCGCTGGTATCTGCGTGATTGGAAAGAAGGAGTCGTAGAGAAACACTTTATGTCACCGAAACTACTAGCTCTCAATACGACACTACTTTAGCTGCTTATTGGGTTTCATACCGGTTCACCCCAGCAGCACCGACTACCGACCCTTTTGCTCAACGTGTGGGAAGCGTGTTAAACGTGTAGTCTGTAGCCGCTCACCAGCTTCATCTGCTCGATACACAAGGGGCGTCCAGTCGTTCCTGCATTCCACGTACCTCGACTATCGCCAAACACTCTCTCACTGTCGCCAGAGGCTTATAGAGGTTTATACACGAAAACCAGGTCGAACATAAGGTTCCCGCGAACTCTCCGTGTCCCTGTCAGAGCTCAGATCGCTCAATGTCACCCCTCGACGAGCAGACTCACTCGAACAGGTCTTCGAGGCCTGTTCCGCATCGACTGCACTCGCTTCAGACGATACACTCTCAGTCCACGCCGTCGACGCCGTTTGGCGTACACACAACCCCGGCCGATTACACATACTCCATCGACTCCAACAGTGGTCCGAAACGCCAACGACCGGGAGCACCGAGCCGTTCCCACTCGTTTTGCGGGGACAGCTCCGCGTCGACTTATGCTCTAGCCTCGGCGTCAGCTGGCGGTCATCTCAGCACGGACAAGAGAATTCTAGTCGCGCCGCCATTGGAGAGGACGATCAGCAGTCTCGGTCTAAAGGGCAATTTCGCGTCAGCTCATGCTCTCATGACGAAACCGTTGGGGAGAGAGGTGGTCAGGCCAAGGGAAGCAGCTGGATCTGCATTGGCAGTGAGTGTGATATCAACGTCGGTAGAGACACTGTTGACGATGACTTCAGCCACCCACTCCTCCTGCATCCCCCTTACGCATGTTACAATCCGTGCCAATACCGCAGATCACGGTCTCACAGTTCTCTACACCCCCGAGACCATCTCTCAGTCCGATCCAGCAACGCTCTCCTACTCGCACGACACAGGTACCAGCTAGGCCTCAAATTGCTCCTCTGAGAGGCATGTCCTCGTCATCAATGGCCTCGGACCGTTCATCGTCTATGGGCGGCATCGCATCGCCTATTACTCCTCTGGGCACAACGTACGCCCGTGTGAATGGGCTGGATGGCATAGACCGCCGCAGTCTAGCAGAGCAGTATGGCGATTTCAAAAGACAAGCCTATGGCGACGACGACATGATGGAGTGTCTCGACGACACGCTCATGTTGTCCAAAAGGGCGCATAGAGACAATGTCTATACCGAGGAAGACGAGGATATGATGGAAGTCGACGCCATCATGGAGGGAGTGGAGGAGATGACTGTGTGAATGAGGAAAGCACACAAGGAGCATATCCACCAAAAGCCTTCCATCACGACTTGATACCCAGACCTGCCGACTCCGCGACAAGGATACCACCCATAGATTCTAACAGCCAGCAACACATCTGTATCAAACCAAATCAAAGTCTCTGCCAACCAAGACTGTATCGAGCAATGAGCAATCTGTACAATTAAAGAGCTAGTGACATCTGTATTATGAATCACATGACTGGTTTCGCAGCCTGCTACGTACTTAGCCCTGAAGCAGACGCAGAGCCAACGCTTCCTCGTCCTCCAAGGTCTGTGAAGCCTGTCGCCTCTTCTTGTTTCCTCGTTCTGGGGGAGCCTCCCGTTCATCCGACTCGTAGTCGTTGCCCTCGTCACCAGAGCCACCGCCCAGAATGGCAACTGGGCCATCCTCGCTACTGTAGCCATCAAGGGCTTGTGCCTGTGAAAGGTATGAAAGTTAGCTCAAAACATGCGCTGCGAACAGACTGTCTAGCTCACCTCTCGCTCCCTATCCTTTCTCTTTCTCTTCTTCTCACGTTTGGCCTCTCTTGCCGCTGCTCTGTCGACCTTGTCCGCCTCTCGCATCCTCTTGCTCTCCTCCTCGATGAAGGCTTTCCTCTGCTCTTCCGCTCCAGCGCCAGTCTCTGCCTCGACTCCTGCATCGTAAAAGTCTCGTGCGTTGCCTTCGTCGTCAAAGACCATCTTCTCCGCTGCGGGTCGGAGTTTCAAAGCCGCCTTTTTCGACACGCCCGCCTTCAACTTTCTCTTTGACAGATCTTCCGATGAGATCAACGGCTTCGCCGCAGATTCGGTCGGTTTACCAGCTGACCCAGCGCCCTCGATGTCGGAATCACCTGATTCCCCATCCAGCTCATGATCACGCCTGGCAAGCTTGAACACGTCGTCGTCGTCATCCTCTCCCTCGTCGTTCTGATTGTGCGATATGAGCGAAGTGTAGTGTGGTGTAAGGATCGATTGATTCCGTCGTTCAAACATCCTGTCGTACTTGGTCCGCACGGGCGCAGCCACTTGAGGCTTCTCCTCGTCACTGTCTTCCTCACTGCCGGATTCCTCGTCCTCAGAACCACTCTGTTCCTCCTCTTCATCCTCAGTCTCCTCATCGCTTTCGTCGTCACTTCCGACCACTGCTCGTACATCCAGATCCTCCGGCTCTTCCTCTTTGGCGGCTGCAGCCAGAACCCGGTTCTTGGCCTTTCCGCTCTTTGCCTGGTCCTGCAGCTTGATTTGAGGAGCACCCGGAAGACCCATACTCGCGGCGAACTCTTCTGCTGGCAGTTCAGAGAGTTTGAATATCGTCTTGTCCTTTTGGATATGTATCGACCGCATGTACGAGATGAATGCCTAGAATCTCTGCTCAGAATTGACGGCCTTGACGAGCACTCCGCTTGACTCACTCTTTGACCCAAGTGCTTGATCTCGGGCTCTCTGAACGCAAAGTTTTGCATTTGCTGCTTGAGATCTCCCATCTTGCTAGCCTTGATCTTGATCTTCTTGACCGAGATTCCCTTTTCCTGCCACCTCGCCGCCATTCCTTCCTCCTCACTGGGGCACAAGAAGCACAACGCCTTGCCTTCGGCTTGGTATCTCGCCGTTCGGCCCACACGGTGGATGTACGTGTCGACGTCGTCGGGACAGTCGAGCTGGATCACCCAGTCGACGGAGGGAAAATCGAGACCTCGGGCAGCGACATCGGTACAGATCAACAAGGCGGATTTCGAGGTGGAAAACCGGGAAAAGATGTCCAGTCGAGTTGCCTGCTTCTGCTTGCCGTGGAGGTGCATCAGGGGTAGACCAGGGTGGAGCTTTTTGAATGTTTCAAAGATGAATCGGACCTGCATCAGATTAGCTCAAGGGATCGGGGCGTAATCCAGCTGGACTTGCCTGTTTGCCAGATGTCACAAAGACAACGCCTTTCATCTTCAAATGACTCTTGACGAAGCCCCACAGCGCATCAAGCTTCCGGTCGAGAGCGATTGTAGCGTAGAACTGCTCGAGATTTGCCGGTACGACTCCCTCCTCTCCTGGCTTGTTGCAGTTGATATACAGCGGATCGTGGAGTGACAGCTTGGCCAATGCCGCTAGATCTGCAGTCTGCGTCGCCGAGAAGAGCAACGTCTGGCGATCCGTCTTAGCGCCAGGGATGGGGGAAGTGGTGAAGTGCGACACGATGGCTTTGAGAGCGGGTAGGAACCCGAGATCAAGCAGTCGGTCCGCCTCGTCGAGAACTGCACAGTCAGCCTTGATGGTGCTAACTTGGACTCACCTAGGCATTTTACGCCTGCACTCTCAAACCCCACAGTACTGTCCAGATGCTGCAGCAGCCTCCCGGGCGTAGCGATGAGAATGTTCATCCGGCTCAATCTATCCTGCTCCTCCTTCAACGGCTTGCCTCCGATGATCAAACCAGCGGAGAACGAGTGGTATTTCCCTATATCTCGAAGTTGGTTGAACGTCTGTACAGCCAGCTCTCGGGTAGGCGAGATGACGACTGCTCCCAGCCCGTCCAATGGACCCCACTTCAATAGGTATAGGCGCTCCAGCATGGGTATCAAGAATGCAAGGGTTTTGCCCGAACCAGTCTTTGCGGATCCAAGAACGTCTCGACCTTGAAGGCATGGCGGGACCGCCAAAGATTGGATGGGAGTGGGATTGAGAAAGTGACTCGACTTGAGACCTGGACAAGTCAGCCAAGTACTTGGTGTAAGCTGCATACACACACACCTTTGAGCGTTTTCGTCGATAGAGGCAGTTGTGAGAAGAGGGTGAGGTCGCTTGGGGGTTCCTACACAGCTGTTAGCATGCTAAGCCGCATACGCGGCGGTCTACGACCTACATATGTGTCGATCCGCTTCTGCAGGTCCTTGAGCTCCAGGTCTATCTGGAGTCTCTTCGCCGCGTTCGACTTCATCCTCCCGGCTTTGCCGTCGTCCTTCTTGCCCTTGTCTTTGCCTTTATAGCTCTTCTGACTTCCACCCGCCGCGGAGTTCGACGAGGACGCCTGACGCTGTTCAAATGGCATCCTGCTGGAGTGCTGCAATGCTTGTCGATGCGTATTTTGATTAAGCGGACGATTGTAGGTGTACTATGGTTGCAGCAACACCCTGCCAGTCGATCGAAGAAAGTTGAAACAAGTCACGTGACGAGATCCGTGCCTGACTTGAGTTCGAGCAGGAAGCAACAAACCGACTGCCTCCCTGGCCAAAATATTCAGTGTACCCCTTCCGTCAAGCTTGATCAAGCCCATAAGCAGATCATGGCTATAGCGACGTTTGCAAGTCCAGCAGATGGCTCATCGGCAGTGCCGGAGAAGAGAGTCGCCAACTTTCACGATGATAGCTCGGACGAAGAGCTCGAGGGAGAGATGGCGAATGGCCTTTCGAATTCACCAGTTCGGTCTAATGGCAAAGCGACAGGGAACGCATTGAAGAAGGGAGACAAGGGTATCAAAAGGCGGAAAGCCGAGAACGACGATACAGACTCTGCAAGGGCGGCGAGGAAGGCAGAGGCTGAGAAGCTCTATGAGATAAGAAGGGAATTACCGTTTTACCAAGGTGAGCAGAGCTCTGATGAGCTTCTGACGACGGAAACTGACAGTGCACAGGGCGACAAATGATCATGGAGGAGATTATGAAGCACGAGACGACTATTGTGAGCTCCAAATTTCTCTATGATTGACCACCGCTGACTTTAGAGGACAGATCATCGGCGAGACTGGTTGTGGAAAGTCGACACAATTACCGCAACTACTGCGGACGCATCCAACATCGCTGAATCACTTTTCTCCGGACGACTCTCACGCCTCGAGATTCATGAGGGGGCCTAGTATAGCGATCACACAACCCCGACGTCTGCCGACGATATCCCTAGCGCAGAGGGTGTCTACTGAGATGGGGTGCCTGCTTGGCTCGGAGGTGGGATACAGCGTCAGATTTGAGGATATGACGGGATACAGCACCAAGGTCAGGTATCTGACGGAAGGAGTGCTCATGAGGTGAGACGCTTCACAGTCGACATTGGGAGATTTGCTCACGGTGATAGGGAACTGGCAATGGGTCAGAAAGGGGCAGGGGAGGAAGACAAGAAGGGAGAATCCAGTAAAGCCAGTAAATCCAACGACAACGTTCCAGACGAGCAACTCAACTTGCTCCTTCGGTACGACATCGTTGTCATCGACGAGGCCCACGAGCGGACATTGAACACCGACTTTCTGTGCGGCACTCTCAAGCGAATTCAGAGGATCCGGAGGGAGCTCTCCCAGAAGGCTCTCCAATCCACCAACACCAACGGCGAGGTCAAAGGCAAGGGCAAGGCTAGAGAAGGAGTCCGGCCGTTGAAGATTGTCATCATGAGTGCAACACTTGATCCAGGCAAATTCTCAGCATTCTTCGAAACGTGAGCGAGGTCATATTCATCCAGGGTGGATCAACTGATCATTTGCAGGGGTCGAGACGCTTTACTCGTCAAGGGCAGGATGTACGAGGTGGCCACCCATCACGTTCATGCCGCTGTGGACGATTACATCGAGTCGGCAGCAAAGAGCGTTTTGCAGATACACTGTCGGAAAGGTGCAGTAGGGGATGTACTCGTTTTCATGCCCGGTACGTCAACCTCAATAAGGATGATAAACTCTTGGCTGATAGTCTCAGGATCTGAGGAGATTGAGAATTGCTGCGAACTACTACGGAGAGCCAATAGCGAGCTGCCGGAGGATCAGATGAAGGTAGAACAAGCTGCTGATCTCGAGAGCCTGCACTGACTCCATACAGCTCCAAGTGCTGCCTCTATACGCTTCGCTTCCGCCGACGGCTCAAATCAAGATCTTTGCACCACTCCCACCCAACACACGGAGAGTTGTCGTGGCGACCAACATTGCCGAGACGTCAATGACCATCCCGGGCGTCAGCTTTGTCGTTGACTCTGGGTACAAGAAGGAGAAGGAGTTCATCTTCAGAGCATCGGGAGGTGGGTCCAAAGTGTGCTCATATCGGCACAAGACTGACTCGATGTGTAGCCATGGAACACTTGGCGAAGAAGGAGATCAGCAAAGCCGCTGCATGGCAGCGGACGGGTCGAGCCGGTCGAGAGGTGAGTCTTCCTGCAGACCAACTGTACATGTGCTTAGTGTTCCAGCGTAATGGAGAGTGTTACAGATTGTATCCACAATCTGGCTTTGCCAAGTTCAAAGACTTTGACGCTCCGGAGATCCAGAGGTGCAATTTAGCATCAGCCATCCTGCAACTGGTAGCCATGGGTTTGGATCCTTTCGAGTTCGAATTTATCGACAATCCAGGCAGAGAACCCAGTGCGTCGACCACCAAGCTCTGTCTGTGAATTTGTGTCATGCTGACACTCTCACCAGTCTCCGCCGCGTTCCAAACTTTGGCAGGGCTAGGCGCCCTGGACAGCCCAACTTCAATCACTCGACTCGGTCGCGAAATGCTCCTGTACCCCCTCGACCCGAGTCACGCCCGGATACTGGTCGCTTCGTTCGAGATGGGCTGTCAGGCAGAGGTGATCGACGTCTTGTCAATCTTGAACAGTGGGACGATCTGGGTCGACCGATCCTCTGATCGTGATGCCATTGCGGTGGCAAGGGCCAAGTTTGTCAATAGGGATGGCGACCATCTCACCGCTCTCAACGTCTTCCGAGCGTATCTCGACTTGAAGGCTCAAAACGTAAGCAGCAGCACCACTGGTCGATCTGGGAAGGGCAAGAAGTCCTTGGGCGGCGGGACGAATCTGGTCAGGTGGTGCAAGGACAATTTCGTCAATAGTAAGACCCTGCTATCCGCCACCAAGATCAGAAATCAATTGAGAGAACTGGCTCTGAAGAATGGCAAGGACCCGAAAGTGTCCTGTGGGAGTGAGACGAGTTTGGTGAACAGATGCCTGCTCCAGGGCCTGTTCATGAACACGGCGGTGATCCAGGCAAATGGGTCGTACAAGCAGACAGCGGGTAGTCTGGTGGGTCAGACCGGGACGACTTGATTTCTAGTAGACTAATGCTGAGTCTACCTCTGTAGGAGGTCAAGATCCATCCTTCGTCCATTCTCATGGGCAAGCGAGTCCCGGCTATAGTATACGACGAGCTGGTGAGCCAACCGGTCAATGGAATAGTGAGAGCAGCTCTGACATTCCCAGGCCATCACTACGGCATTCTACGCACGAAACGTTTCCAGCTTTGACCAATCTTGGCTCGCGGACATCCCCTTGTTCCAGCAAGCGAATCTCAAGACCACAGAGGCCATCACCCGCACGAGCAACCTGTAGCGCCGTAGCTTCAAGATCCGACATCATGACTGGCGTCAGGGCGGCCAACGCGACCATCTTCAAGTATCATCCATGTCCAGTCAAGTAGTAGTAGCGATGCATGTGTCGTAAATATATGATACAATCTGGAAACACTGGTACCCAAGACAAACCTGAACAATCTAAACAAAGACAGCTTGTCCTGGCTCAACTCGACGCTGCACACATTTTCATTCCTCTTCACCCGCTAGAACATCGAGCTCGAGCTCCCAGAGCTCGGGAACAAGACTGTCTCTGTAAACTTGGCTCCAAACTTGCCAAACTTGCTTTTCGACTCTTTGACCGGTATCGGTGCCGGCTTCTCGTATTGGACAGATTCAGCTTTGAGTTGAGCGGCGACTCTGGCCTCTGCCATTCGTCTCATCTGTTCCGATCGGAGAGCTTCGAACTTTGCTTGCGCTTCTGCTTTCTTGGCCGCCTTTTCGGCTGCTTGGATGCTGGAGAATGGTCAGAGCTGGACAATAGAACGATAGTGTGCACTTACGCCTTCTTCTCCATTTTGGCGGCTTTCTTGCCCGAGTTGCCGGAATTCATGCTGCTATTGTCGGTGAGATCGATGCTGGAGGTGGCATATGTGCTGGTCTGACTGGGCAGTGTGGTTGTCGACTGCATTGGAATTCGAGGAAGAGGCTGCGATCGGCCAGGCTTCTCCTCTAGCACAAAGCTAAAATTGGTCTCGGGGCTGGAGGGAACGATCAATTTAACATCCTGTCTTGACGAAGTCGATGAGGTGGACGATGCGGTCTGGACCGAAAAGTGTCGATTGGCAGTGTATCCTCGGGACACAGACTCCTGGTTGGTACCCACGTAGATCGCCTGGGCCCTGTACGAGCTCATCGCAGTTGGGGGCCCTCGCTGCGATGAGGCGAACATGCCTGCGTTCTCGAGCGTGCGTTGATGCAGTCGCTTGTCAGGTGATTGATTCAAAGAGCCATTTGAGCCATGTCTAAACTGCCGTAGTCGCCCGTCTTCGGGTACGTCGGGCAGATGCCCGTGGCCAGACGAGGTAGAGGAGTGGTCCGAGGGGCAAGAGTCTCGAGGGAGGATAAACGACTCCCTGATCGACTCTGAGGGCGTTTGGGGGTATGGCGCAGTCGACTCGGAGTTTGTCGGCGACGACGGCAGCTGCTGTGGGGCAAAGTGGTGCCAGTCTGATGTAAAGTCGGGTTGACGTTGGGCTCTGTAAGCATTGGGTGGAGGACCGATAGGTGCTCGTCTCGATGCTGATCGTGTAGGCAGATCCATTATGCCCAGCGTGGGACTTGGTCCACGTGAGATGTTGGGCGCAGGCGTGTTTACCGCCTCGTTTGCATTGATCTGCAAGGCATCCAAGAGAGCGCCGACCTGCTCGTCGACATTGTCGACCAGGGTGAATGACTCGGCTCGAGCACGTCGGTGGGTGTTGGTATCGCGATGGCCTTCAGGGATGTCTGGTAAGGGAGGTACATTGCCGGTTGGTGCGCTCGCTTGGGCTGACGAGGAGGGTTGAGTTCCGTTGGTGCCTGGCGTGGATCGGCCATCGTCTGTGACAGATCCAGAAGGACCTTGTTTGTGGCTTTTCGACGAGGAACCACCTTTACCAGACTGTATCGTCAGCTCCGGCCTACAGTGAATCACTCACGTGTATCATGTTCAACGCTCTTATTTGCAGAGCTTGCTCGCCGGCCAAAGTCGCAATCTCGTAAATGCCCACAGCCAGAGCCGGCTCCAAACGCTCATGTAGGGTATGGACGACCAATTTGCCCAGTCGATCAATCTTGTATTGTTTCGCCAGGAACAACAACGCTGATAGGATAGGCGCACGGCTCTGCAGTGGAGTCGAGAGCGACAGTGTGTAAAAGTACTGCACTAAGGCCACACAGACGGGGAATGGTTCAGGTATGGTGAGACTACTCGAGGCGAGACGAGCAGGGGTGAAGGAACCGAGGAGGGTATCGGCAATGTCGAGGGGCGGATCTTGTACCGCCCCAGAAAGCTTTTGGATCAAGGACTGCTCTTCTTGGCCAAACCATGGCCACCTTTCCGTCAGGAGCTGTCGAGAGCATTTGATACGCCGACCATCGTCGCAGATGACTTCGAAATCCGAGGCGAGCTTTTCGTCCAACATCTTCAGTCCGACATCTTGTACCTTGGCGGGGATCTCCAATCTGGGTGGTCGGTAGATACCGTAAGTCTCGAGAGAGATGATCGCGACATTGTCCAGATTGACCGCTCGTCTTCCATAATCGGATGCCAGGTCGAACTCGCTGTTGCCAAAGACCAGTATTCGCGCCGTTTCCGGCCAGAGCACAGCTCTGTTCCAACTGCCAGTGTTGAGCACGGCAGGCTCTAGGTGCCTCCACTGCATTGTCGACAAGTCTAGCGAATAGATGGAAAAAGCCGCCGAGGAGGATGCGAGGTACAGACCGCAAAGGATAAAGTGACTGCCAACGATGCCACCGGTAGGGAACCGTAGGCCAGGAGGTTGAGATGAGCCGTGCATGCTACTCGATCGATCCTGAATGTCAAAGTCCGGGGGTGGTAGGTGCTTGTGGGATTCGGTCGTCTGGTTAGAGGGAGTGATCAGGTCGAGCTCTCGGCGGACCTTGGCAAAGTCGTAATTCGAATAACACCAGATATCCCCTCCTTCGCCCTCTTCATCGATAGAGTAGGTTGCGACGCTCTTGTCGCCGCTTTGGATGACTCTCTGCTTTGACGAGCAGGCGACACTTCGGTATGCGCCTTTGGAGTGGAGACCTTGGACTTCTGGCTGTTCCGTCTTGGACACCCATTGTCTCCTCTTGAGATCGTAAACGTTGACTTGGTAGATCCACCTGAGGGTCAGCGGGAGGCCGGTGATCGCTTGACTCACGAGTTGTCAGAGTGCTGACCTCCGGATATGACCAACTTGCCACGAGAGACCGCACTGAGATGGGCGTATCGCGGTAATGGCACCAAGCTTGGATCCTGAGCCGTCTCTCGTGGAAGCCATCGTCGTGTGTTGCAGTCAAAGAACCAAATGTCATTGTGCACAGACATTGGCTCTGTATCGGACATTCCGCCGAAACAGACCAGCTTGTCCTCCCCTACTAGGTCAGCTAGTCCACATCGAGTTGTACTCACAGACGTCCATCGAGTGAAAGTATCGAGGTCCGGGTCCGGCCCCGGCGTCTACCCTGCTCCATATCTTTGTCCCGATGTCCATCGCCCACATCTCATTGGTGAGTTTCCGGTTGTGAACATATTTCCCGCCAAAGAGGAAGACCGTCGAGGATAGTGGCGAGATGGTGATGGATGGACCCTAGTATCTGTTAGAGGATGCCTCCGATGATTGGACTCACAGTGAGCGGAGGAGGGACGTTGCCTTTTGTTGGCTCAGACCAGCTGATGAGATGTGCGAGAGAAGCGTCCATGTTGATTCTGCGACTTTCAACGACGTTCAAACAGGAGTTCGTAACGTGTCAACTCCGTCTAAGCCAGGAGAAGCGGTCGAGTTCACTCCGCTCTAGTGTCGTCTTATACGTCTAGCCTGTTCTCGTCGAAAGAAGGTAGATGAAGATGGATGACCCTCGGTGGAGTTGTAGCACTGCCCTGAACACAATGTGGCGTCGGGACACGAGCACCCAGGCGAGGAGGTCTTTTCAGGGGGTGATTGACGACTGATGCCGAGGCAGGATATCGTCGTCACCAGTCGACCCAGTTTCAACCTGGATGAGCAGAGCGGGAGGTCTAGAGAGGGGGTTTCATCATCAGCACACAGCCATGACTGCAATCAATCACAGCAGTGCCCTCGGCCTCCTCGGCCGGTGACCATTACTCACTAGGTGCTGAAGAAGCCTGGACCGCCTGAGCAAGGTCTGGTAGGAACAGACAGCGGCCAATTCGGGGGATTCTTTGCGAATCCCTCCCACTCGAAAGGAGGGTGCTGATCGTACCTAAGACCGAGATGCACCTCGGGCACTCCAACGATGTCCCCTTGAGCTCCTGAGAAGCTGTCCACTCGTCGTCGAGCAACACCTCGCCGTTTCAGTGGCCGTGATTCCTATCCTGAGGAGTCGACCAAGCGGAGGACAGTGCCAAGTGGGTGGTTATAGCGGTAGTGATGTGAGGTTCCCGTATCAAATCAACGGTCCTTAGCGCTTGTCGAAGGTTTGTCTGAGCTCCACTCAGCATCAGCTTGCTCGATCACTCGTCCAGATGCTACTCACCAGTGTCTGCCGAATTGAGCAGTCGAAGAGGTGATGAAGTGTCCTGCTTGAGTGATTTGTTGACAACCTGCTCGTGCTCGAACTTTCTCCTGGCCTCGTCCTTCCGCTTCGACTTTTCATGTCCTCGCATATTCGATTGACATTCTTTCGCTCGGATATCGCAAGCCACTAGCGCAGGTTCCTAGAGGTTCCTAGGTGACTCGGACGTGTTCAAAGGCACCAGAAATGAGATCGAGGATGTGGTGGACGCGCGAGTCTGCGCTCAGGAGAACAAGCGTACCCTACCCTCGGACAATCTAATCTGATCTAAGCAACGCCGCCAACGCGGTACTTTGACTCAAAGGGCTGCCGTCACTCGGACTCTAATCGACTTCCGAGCTCATACTAATGGCAGTCCTCCACCGAACAGCTCCGAAGCTGTCCTCGCGAGGCGAGCCTCCGCCCAGATCCCGAGAACATGAGCCAGGGTCAAGCACCGTCACTATCTGTCACGCTTGCTAAAACCAGTCTAATCGCAGGACCCTCAACTGCGGTATCGCACACGATCACCTCGATCATCAAAGAACTGGAGTACATTGAGGACCTCTTGAGCGTGTGATCCTGAAGCTCGGTTCGATGCATTTGCTCATGTGAGCTTGATTAATCTGGTTTACAACTTGATACCTATGATGCCATACTGATCTACGCCTTGATCCTCTTGTAGAATCTACATAGTCGTCAGCAGTGCTCACAGTGGCCTGGATGGCACTCACAAGATGTATGCAGGACGAGTCTGCAGAAAGGATATCAGCCAAAAGGACATTTCGATCACGCCGATAAAACCGGCGCGAATGGCGCTAAATCACAAGTCACTCACCACGACGTCCTTTTCCTGAGCTGGGGTGACACGACTGTCCTCGCAATACTGCCATCCTTTCGAGCTCTTGACATACGCCGTGTCTAGTCGTTAGCGGCGAACGCTGGGGTGTACTCACAATGACCAGAACTCAATGTGCCCATGTGATTGCTAACGCCGTACAGGTCGTATCGGAATGGCGCAATCTGCGTCCTCGGGTCGTCCAGATCCTCTTTGCCGGTGGGATGCCGGTAGGGCATGTATCGACTGAGATCGAGTCCTTTGACGGGGTAGATGACTGGCGTCTCGGACTTATCCCAGAACACGCCGTTCTTGGTCGAGAATCGCTTGAGCTGGATCAGAAGCACGGGCGGTAGGCGAGAGATTGTCAATGTCTTGGTCGCTCTGCGCAGCTGTTTACACCTGGGACAGTTCCTGCACCGGTCAGCCAAACATCTCCCAAGATGTACCCACCAAGCATCCTCCTTCTCTAGCAGCTCTGGCTTGACAAACTCGTCAATGAGCTCTTGCACCACCACCTTGTTCTTGCCCGCGGGGACCGGTAGCGAGAGGTACATGAACGTATCGTATGTCGTGGATGTCTAAAGGTCAGCCCAGACCTCGAGCCCTACTCACCTTGTGACAAGTTAGACACTCCAGACGGTTCCTATACTGCCCCTGGAAGAGATCCACGATGAAACTATCGTTCCGCTGCTTGTAGATCTGCCACTCGTTCTCCGAAGCGATCTCTGGCGGAAGAGTCTCGAGCGATGCCTCGCGCTCAGGCGTCATCTCCACGGGCGCTGGCTTGTTCTTGACTCGGTTCAGATCCTCGTGAAGACCGTCCAGGACGAAGGAGAGGAACTCTTGGGAGTCGTGTTGGTCTGTGCCTCCGAATTGCGATGCAAACGAGATGATGTTTTTCTACAGTCAGCTCGGGCGTCTCAATTCCACTCACTCGAAAGGTTACTGGGGACAAAAAGTTGTACTCTTCCTTCCAGAGCGCCTTTAGTAGCTCTGCAAATGCATTGGCGAGGTTGCCCTTCATTCCTAGTGGATTTTGCACGTTGATAGACTTCTTATAGCTCCCGTCTACAGAGTTAGCTTAGATACACGGCTCCAGACTCACCGAGGAAATAGCTTGTGAAGGGGTATGTTGCAGAGAGACACTGGATGGTAGAGTTCATGTAACAAGTGCTGCTAATCAGCTCACATCTTCCGGCAATGACTCACTTTCCCAGATTTTTCAATCCCGTCAGGCCCAGGACTATGTCGTTCCAATATCGAACCTCGTCTCCCTTTGCAATGAGGTCCAAGCCCCGCAGTGACCCGCTCCGAACGACCGCTGGCCTCGTGTCGTACCGCTCCATGGCATGCTGGGCTGCCAAAGGCGGCTGTTGTGGAACTCGGGCCAGGGCGTGCGCTTGTGGATAGTCGATACTGGCTTTCTTGGAATGCGCTGTGGGAGGTGTATAACTCGAGCCGGAGTATGCTTGATTGTTGTGCTCAACATAGTCGCTTCGCCGTCTGGACCCGGGTCCGGGGTGGATCGAAGCCTGGGGCGGAGGTGCTATTGGCGTGGGCGAGGTGTATGACGAAAGCGAATTGGAGTGGATTGGTGGTGGTGATGAGACGTATCCCCGACCATGCTGTCGACCGGTGAAAGATGGTTCTCCGGTCATGGATTGGGGGTAGCCAAACTGCCAAGCTCAGCATGGCACACACCTCTGTGACTTACACTGTCCGTGATATTCTTTGCGTATGGCGAAGACTGGTATACCGGTGTATCCCGATTCGCACGCTTGCTCTCGCCCAGCGGGTTGGCAGGACCTCCTCCAGCTTTCTCCATCCCTCGCGGCGGACTACAAGTCAGCGTCTACAGCAGCGTGACGACTCACGGTGGTGGCGGGCCATGACCGTTTGTCATCGGTTTCCGGGGGCCGAACCCATTGGCCAGGGCGTATGCCTGGGCGTGTTTTGCCGCACGCATCTTGATAAACTCGACCCAACCGGCATATCCCTTGGTCAAGAGCGCTGGTGTCCGTTCTAGCTTTTTGGCAAACTCGTGCTCGTAGATCAGTTCCCAGAGCCTGGCGAGGGGCGCTGGATTGCCGGTATCTTTACGAGGCCAATTCACCGAATGCGAGTCATACACGACGACCAGATCCGATCGATGTCGGTTCTCGAATGCTTTTCGCTGCTTCTCCGGTAGTAGAGATAAAGCGTCTTCCAGCTTGGCCGAGGTCATCCTAAGTCATCAGCATCGCAATTACAGAGCGAACCCACCCATCACGCAAGACGACGGTCGGATCCAGCCAAACGACCTTGATCTTCGCCCCTCTTGGTTCATATTCCACCCCGACATAGCCCGTCTGGAATTCCTCCTCAGGCCGGACGTCCAGCAACAGCAGGTCGACCGCATCGTTTAGGATGTAAGACCGAAGGGTCTCTGGGTCGACAGAGCTTGAGAATGGGAATTTCGGTTTCGACATTGACGGTCCAGGGGTCGGTTGTGCCACTGGAAATGCGATGGGCGTTTGCACTTGAGGCGTCCCGCTCGCCGGGGGTGACGAGATGCCATTGGATAATGGGGACCGGGTGGAATCTCCGGTTGGATTGGGCGAACTGGGGCTGATAGTCGTCACGTTGGCCGTGCTCGCCGGACGCTTGAGGTTGGCTGTGGGATCTGGGCTAGGGGGTCCCATTGGCTCTCGGTCCAGTGACTTTAGGTTCTCTGCCCGGGGTCCCCCTGGTCTAGTCGTGGGCACAGATGGCAATGAAGGCAAGTCTGGTAGATTGCTGACATCCGGTAACGACAGCATAGGCTCGTCTTCCTCTTCCAGAATGGTGTCTGAGCGAGGGCGTGGGTTGTCGTTCGGTAGTCCATCGATGCTATCTGGATCGCGAGCAAAGGCAGAACTCGGCTCGGGAAACTCTTCAAACTGCTTTCCAAACTCGCTCAACGAGGGGAATGCCTTTGAGAAGTCTTCCAAGTCGTCTTCCGAAGCGGCTTTGGGTAGACGAGCTGGGACATCGGGAAGTGGGGCGCGGATCGTTTGCTCGGATGTGGGCGGCGAAGGTGGTATCGAAGGGAGTGGAGGGCGATGTATAGGTGGAATCGGACTTGTGGCATCAGACTGGTTCTGAGATCCAGAGTTTAGATGTTCTGGCTCTTGTGGTCCGGTCGAACGCCGGCTTCTGGTTGACGAGCCAGTCACTGCCGCTCTCATTCTCTGTATTGGGTCGTCCTCGGGGATCTGGTCTTGTGGCTCCTGCGGTGATATGGGCTTGTCCTGCTGAGGTTTGGGTTTTGGACCCAGCCCACTGCTCGAGGCCGTAGACGTGCTGCCTGATCTCGATCTGCTCCCCTGAGCTCCATTGACTGTCCTGGTCGGGCCATAGTTCCCCGCTCCGCCTGTCAAAGACATTCCTCCCATCTGAGCTTTATTCGGAGAGCTGGGCTTGGCTTCTGGGATCTCCTTGCTGAATCTCTTTGGAGTAGGTCCAACGTCCATTCCCTTCCCACTGAGCGCCTTCATTCTGTCGGCGATACTGCCCATAGGCTTGACTTCGGGTCCTGATTGGCGTGAAACTGCTGGTGGGCGGGATGGGATGCTGCGGATCAGTCAGCGAGCTCGACCGGCCGCGACCTACCCATTGGCCTTGTTAGAATCTTGGCTTTCAATCTCTCTAGCCTTGAGGGACTCCTTGATCTCCTTCGCTTTGCCCAGGAATGCTTCATAGGTCTATACCACTCAGCAAAGCAGGCACTTGTTAGACTCACCTCTTTAAAGTCTTTGACCCGATGACCCAACGATGAATCCTTCTTCTTCTCCTCCGAGTAGCCAGGGTGCATCTTGCAGTTGGAATACGCCTGACATGTCCTCACGTACTGCACAAACATCTCCTCCTTCTTGTTCCGCCTCTCTGCCAAGATTGCCTTTTCAGCCTCATACCTCGCAATCTCGAACCACTGTCGAGCGGTGTGATCGGTGATTGGATCCAGATCATTCGCCATTGCCTGCAGCCCTGACAGCGATACGGATGACAGCGGCGGCGAAGGTAGTGACCGTGACATGATGGCGGATGCTGTGCTGATCAAGGCGAACTGCGATGGTGGAAGCGAACTATGTCATAGGTGTTTGCGGAATGTTGGCGTAGATGGTGCTGATACAGAGCTGAGCAAAGCTTCACTGAGGCCAGCGGGAAGAGATGGGCAGAGGATGGCTACAGCTGAAGCGCTACAAGTATCAATGTTGAAAGAGTCGAGTGTGTATGTAGAGAACGAGTATGACGAAGGTTGAGATCGCCGGGAAACAACTGGACACGATTCGGCAATTAAGCTTGCCCACTTTAGCTCTCCTCCCTACATGTTCACCCTCACATCGTCGACGTCGTCGCTACCTCCAACCCAACAACTATACATGTCTACATAGCCCAGTCCACAGGGGACACTTCAGCCAGCCATGCCATCAGGTTCTTCCTACCCGCAGCCTACGGCCGTCGTGCAGCAGATCTACGAGGCCATCACCGAGCGTCTGCTCCGGTCGTACCCTATAAAGGACTATCCGCTGTGCATCCGTCCGGTGAGCCAGAGTGTCGCTTATATGGGCAGACTGCTCAGATCAGCTTGCTGAACAATGCTGATGATTGTAGGGCATGATCTTTGTCACTGCCGCTTGGTTGATCTTACTGGGCATCCTCGGTATGGCACCTCTGCCCGAGCTGCCCATCAATGACAAGGCGTTGCATTTCTTTGGTGTAAGCTCGATTCTGAGATGACAAAATCTGACTCGGTGACAGCTTGGTTTCGCTACTTTCCTGCTCTACTTTATCATAGAGGTCCCAGAGTGCGTCGACTAGACGTAAGATGGAAATGCTGATACTGTGCTTCAGAGGACCCGCAAGGCGAGTTTGGTACATACGGCGTGCACCCTTGCTCTTCACACTGGTCACTGGGTTCTTCGTTGGCGGTATCCTCAGCGAGTTCTTCCAGGGCTTACTGCCGGTGAGTTGGTCAATTCGGCACAAGAAGGCCAACTGAAAATGTCGTAGTGGAAGACTTTCCAGTGGGGTGACATTGCCGTGGGTCTAACATTACCACCTCTATGAGACTGACCTCCCCAGGCAAACCTCTTGGGGTCCTCGCTGTTCCTCTACTTGGCTCATCTCCTTCACACTCGCCATCGGAAACGATCCGAGTTGGCGGCTCTGTACCAGCCCCTCAACTATCGGTCCTCGTCGACCTATCGAGATGCTCAAGGTCGAGAGCATGCCTTTGACGCCAACTCTTCATCCCCAGCACAAGCCAACTCGGCAGCAGAATCGACATACCCATATAGACACACGAGGCAGGGCAGCAATGTCTGGGAGGCAGATAGTGAAGGAAGGCAGAGTATAGACTCGCCGGGCCGTTCGACATATGCCAATCTCGCCGCAGAAGGAGGATCGGATCGAATATTCGATATAGGCGACGATGACGATCCCACACCGACAACGCAGAACCAGCGGATTTAGACGAGTAAAGTGGTACATCAACATGTGTATACATTTCATGACTTGGCCGGGGTTTCTGGGACAATGGGCAATCGCTGGGAGTCACCGTCATCATCCGATATCTCTTCATCCGTCATCACCATGAGACTACCCAGAGGATCGTCACTCTCGTCTCCGCTGTCCAACACGGTTTCCTCGTTCAGAGTGGAGATGGCGAAAGAACCAAATCCTCGAGAACCACTGGAACCCTGCTTTGGGGTTTCTCGTACGCCACCGGAGTTGATTGGGGTCTCAGCGACTCCCGAGCCCAAGGCATACCTATCGTCTCGCACGATCCTGCCCTGAGCCACTGGGGTCTCTGTGATGAAGGCCTGTCGCGCAAAGCCAGCTTCACTTCGTGAGCCACTTGGCGGTTCCTCTCTTATAGGCGTAGGAGCGACGAAGCTGCCGACTCTCGAACCAAAGATGCCAGAGCGGGGCTTGGAGGGTGTGGCGAAGACCAATGTGCCCTGCGATTCGCGCGATTGAGTTTGCGTTTCTAAACGTCGGATCAGCCCTGACTCGAGAGACGGACATACCTTGAGAATTCCGCCTTGCTTTCACTGGATCACTAGTCTTTCTCCCAAGAAGACCCAGCCTTTGTTGCGATTGCGAATCTGTCCTTCCAATTGACGCCTTGTCCTTCTTCAAGCTGATTGCGCTCGAGGTGGACCGCCTCATGAATCCAACTTCACGGCCTTTGAACAAGTCTTTCCCACTTGGCGCCCTCATCATCCCTTTCTTTGGCACATCCAGACTAGACCTCTCTGTGATTCCTGGTCGGGCTGGCGCTGAAGCCGGATCAATTGATTGGGACCGACTGCGTGGTCGTACGCTTTCTTCCACCGTGTCGCCTGCTCGGGAGTATGTCCGGCTGAAACTCGAGCCTTCCCTGTTAAACGATCGTCCGTGCAGACTGTTGACTGATCCCTCTCTTTGCATTTTGGGCGGAGACATCCTAGAGCCTGTTTCTGAGGGTGTGCGCGAGGTCCTGCCAGATATCGATGGCCTTGGCATGTTGGACTGAGTGAGTGCGTCTGTGGATGGTCGCGCTCGAGTCATTGCCGGCTTCCTCGGCTTCTTGGTCGTTGCAGGGGGTTCAGGAGGGGGTAATGCCGTTCCAAATACTTTCAGGTGGAAGGAGTCGCATAGATCGCGTTGAGCAGAGAGGAACCTGCAATAGAGTCAGTGTTGAATCCTCAGCAAGAAACTCACTCTGCTTTGATCACCTGTCTCCAGAAACGCTTGAGGATTGTCGTGATTTTCTCCTCTTCCCTGCCCTTTCCTTTGCTCTTACTTGCGGCGTCACCCTTGTCATCCACCCCTATGCCCAGCTCTGCAACGGCCGACCAGACGCTGATTCGATCAATGAGCAGTTCCAGAGCGGCTCGGGGCTCCTCTGTCGCTCGCACTTCGCCAACAGAACCACGACGACTGCGTTTCCGCTTCTTCGGGGCTGTCGGAGGTGGATCAAGTGATATGTAGAGAAAGAGCAAGGCGACTTGCATCATTGTCCTACAGCAATCAGCGGTGCGACCTCTGATACGAGCTAAGACTCACTCGCGCTTCTCCAGCTCATCGGTCCAGGCTTTGGCGACCACCGCCGCCGTACCTTCACTTGCAGCCCTTGAGTTTGTCCGCAGATCCAAGCTTGCCTCCAGGACGTCAACCTCGTCTTTGGCTATCACTCCCGAGCGGACCGCTTCGGCAAGTATGTCCCTCCGGACCTCGTGCGAGCTTTCAGTCGACTTTGTCGTGATCAAAGACCGGATAAGAGGTGCCAAGGCCTTTCGGTGTCGATTCTCGATTTGAGGTAAAGTGAGAAGATATGGGGAGATGAGTTGGGCCAACAGGTGAGCAGTATGGTCATCTCCAGACGTAACCGTTGCCTTGAGATCGGAAACGAGGTGTGGTATAGGCGCCAGCAGCTACACGAGGATCAGACGATATTTCGTCTTAGAGAAACTTACATCTGATAGGTGAAGAGTCTCGAGGTATCTCCTTCTAAAGTACTGCTCCGTGTCCTCCGACTCCGGAAGTGTAGCTCCCCTGAGTACCATGTCAGCTGTCGTCACATTCAGCTCAAGGTTAGGCGCTCACGCTACATGATATGGCCACGAGACCTCTCCAGCCGGTCGAGGTGGGAGAGCGATAGGACATGTCAGGTCCAAAGTGAACGGCAGAGTTGGCGGTCTCAAGCGACTAGGCCCAGCCTCGGCATTATGGTGAGTCGCTGTAGCCACGGCGACCTCCATTCCTTGGTCTTGACCCAGGTGGTGTATGCAGCCGTTATCAGTCAAAGAAAGACATGCCTCGACCGGGATGTGATCGCAGAGTGGAGGTAAGAACGCGTCGAATTTGACTTTGGCAATCACCGACTTGCTACTCCTGCTTCCCTCATCGCGAGCCGCGGACCTACTGAGCTCAACACTGAGACAGGCTATAGTCCTTGACAGTGATAAGCTCAGGGATGAAGAGGGATGATGTCTTGAACAAGCTATTATTGTGTAAAGTCTGCTCCACACCAAGACGTGCCCGTGCTACCTCGGAGCCTTGAACCAAATGATGAGATACATGCTATCCCTCTACTACCTATACACACTGCGCGTAGTCGCGCCATCCTTCGCCCATGCTTGGTATTACAAGAGGTATGCCGTGGCGGCGTAGCTGCCCGTGGGCATCAAAGCCTCTCGATGCTGACGGATGTCCCTGAGATTTGCGTTGTCTAGTCCTGGTCGACGAAGAAGAAGTTTCCAGCGGCTATCAGAAGAGGGTCAGATCGCATCCTGATCGGTCTATGAGATGGACTTACACTTTTGCTCCTTGTCCTTGAGCGAGTCCATCTTGTTGATACGCGGACGGCTGCACGGGGTCAGCGTCTATGATCTAGTCGAGAGAGCTACTCACAAGTTGGTGGGGTCTCTTCTGAAAGTAATGTCGAGCGATTTCAAGAACTTGTTCATACCGGTCAACAGACCCTCGGGCCTGAATCGTCAGTCCGCGTTCATTCAACTGTGACTCACGTTCGGGCGTACGACTCGACGGCGGGCTGGCCGTCAAACACAATGACCTTGTCGGCGAGATATGTGGCCATGATGAAATCGTGCTCGACGACAAACGCGGTCCGCTTGGATCCCATGACAAACTTCTTGATCACCTTACTGGCCAAGATACGCTGCTCGGAGTCGAGGTAGGCGGATGGCTCGTCGATCAGCAGAACATCGGCGGGGACACCGAGCACGAGAGTGATGGCGACTCGTTGCAGCTCTCCTCCAGACAGGCTAGACGTTAGCGACGATATCTCAAGAGTACTCACGTTTGGACATCCTGGTCCATGATCGGTTCTAGGTTCATTGGCTTGATGACATCGCTGATGAATTGGGGGTCTACCTCACGTCAGGCTGTGTCGTCAGGGGTGTACTCACGCATGAACATTGCCTTGATTCGCTTCAACAGCAGCATTCGGACGGTACCGGGGAATTTTGGCGAGACTAATCGGTCAGCCAAGTCAACAGAATCGGACTCACTCGTCTGAGGCTTCATCGACACTCGAAGCGAAATCTTTTGGTCTTCCTCATCCGGTGCCAGCTTTCCTCCCAGCATCTGCACCAGCGTCGTCTTGCCCATACCGTTCTCTCCGAGCAGGACAATGATCTCCGAATCGGCAAACTGACCAGCGTCGACGTGAAGCTTGAACCCGCCGAGCGTCTTGACCATGTTGGGGTAGCTGTAAGATTGGGTCTTGGCGACCAGCACGTCATCGACCGTTTCCGATATTCTAAACGTGAGGGATTCGTCTCGGAAACGCAGGTTCTCCGTTGGGATCATACCGTCGAGGAAGATGTTGATGCCTAGAAAGTCAAATCAGAACGCACTCTACTTGAACTAAGGACTGTACTCACCTTCTCTGACAGAGTAGGGCATTGTCACCACACCGTAGGTACCTGGGACACCGTACAGCACGCAGATGAAATCTGAGAGATAGTCGAGCGTGGCCAAGTCGTGCTCCACGACAATCACATAGTTGGTTGGCGTGACCAGTCCTCGGATCACACGGGCAGCGGCCAATCGCTGCCTGATATCCAGATACGAAGACGGCTCGTCGAACATGTACACGTCGGCCTTCCTGACACTGGCAATAGCAATGGCGAATCGCTGCAACTCTCCTCCCGACAACTGTCCGACCTCTCTGCCCTGCAGACCCTTCAACTCGAGCGAGGTTTCCAGGTGATCCCGGTTGTCCAGCTCTGTCTGCTTGTCAAACATTTTGCCGACGGTCATGTTGGGCACTTTGATACTCCTAGGTATCTGGTCCACATATTGAGGCTTGGTCACGGCTTTGATGTCGTCTTCGAGGACTTTGGTGAAGAAGTTTTGGAGCTCGGAACCTCGGAAGTACTTTAGAATCTCGGCCCATTCTGGTGGATCATCGTATTTGCCCAAGTTTGGTTTCTGCTTTCCAGAGAGGATTTTGAGTGCCGTTGACTTTCCAATACCGTTGGTTCCGACGAGACCGAGAACCTGTCCGGGTCGAGGCGTGGGGAGTCTGTGCAGCTTGAAAGCGTTGGCGGCGTATCTGTGGGTGACGTGGGTTTCGAGGTTGGTGGGCAAGTTGAGAATCTGAATGGCTTCGAATGGACACCTACACGTTAGCTAGGCGCGATAGTCTGACTCACTTTTTGACGCAGATACCGCATCCGATACACAGCTCCTCTGAGATGAACGCCTTTTTATCCGTTGGGTTGACTTCGATACACAACTTGCCCATCTTCACGACTGGACACGACCGCTTGCACTCTTGACGACTAGAGGGGGTTAGCTGGATAGGTGGAGAGGTATTCACCATTTCTTGGGTTTACACTGGAGACTTATCAGTGGATGCCCATATTACGCAGAGGGTACTCACCTTGTCGTCAGAGATGATGGCCACTCGGGTGAGTTTGTCGGACATGGTGAATGTGTTTCTCTAGCCTGACTCTTTTTTCGTAGGTCTTTTTGGTGGTTCGATAGAAGCTTGTTATGAGCGGATGCTGCCTGCCTACGCTTGTCCCTTGATGCTTGAGCCGGACGTGTTCGACAACAACAAGCTGGTATGTGTGGTGGTCTGGTTCAAATTTCGATGACGGCGCACAAACGCGCTTCTTTGTTCGGTAAAGGAAGGATTTTGATAGGTCAGTGCAGGTGATAGGCGTGTGTGGAGAATGTTAGGATTCCCCCGCAGGCCTAACCCTTCCCCCAAGGATCTCCAGATCTCAAACGTAAACAAAAACTCCGCCCACTCCCGCAGCCACCGAAACACGTCCGCTTAGATCGCATCGAGAGTCAAAAGAGTGGGCTGGTGCGAACAGTCCACAAGCAGTTGACCTTATACCTCCGAGCTATCACAGTCCATTGTTTATACCACCAACCACTCGATTCACACCGCGTCAGGATACACCCTCAATCCATATACCCCGTCAGAGCACAAAGGAATTGCTGGACAAAGAGGACGATCGAGCAGCTGAGTTTTTAATCACGCATCATCGCGTTACACCACACGACAGACCATCATCCCTGGACCTTAACACACCATGGCGTCCTCATCGAGAAAGGTTAGTACCTTGGAATTGGCATCGATGCTTGCAGCTGAACCCGGCACAGAAAGTCCTCGTGACAGGCGGCTTGGGCTACATTGGCTCGCACGTCGTCGTCGCGTTGCTCTTGACCAACAAGTACATTCCTGTGGTCATTGACAACTGCCACAACGCCTACCCAGAGGCCGTCGCGCGATGCGCAGAGATTGCCAGAGCGGAGCTGGGGTGAGCCAAGCTTACGTCCAAGAGGGTAAAGCCGAAGCTAACACGTCTTAGGGACGACGCTCCAGTGCCGATCTTCCACCAATGCGACATGCGGGATGCGAGCAGGATAGACGAGGTGTTTGCAAAGTACGACGCCGAGGGAGGCATCTGGGCCGTCATTCATCTAGCCGCGTTGAAAGCAGTCGGAGAGTCGGGAGAGATTCCGTTGGACTATTACAGAGTCAACGTTGCAGGGTCGATATCTCTGATCGAGGTGAGCGACCCTCGTCTGATTCGGGCTCTATGGCTAACCCCGACAGTCTATTCAATCGCATGGTTGTAAAAACTTTGTCTTTTCGTCCTCGGCAACCGTCTATGGGGCACCAACGGTAGTGCCAATCCCAGAATCCTCTCCACTCGCCCCAGAATCCGCATATGGCCGGTCGAAAGCAATGGTTGAGGAGATGATCCAGGATATCTGCAAAGCCGATGCTGCGAAGAAGGGCAAGGACGCGCTGAGAGCAGTCAGCGTGAGGTATTTCAAGTGAGTAATAAGTTAAGGTTCGTGGCTGACCGTTAGTCCCGCTGGGGCACATCCTTCAGGCAGACTGGGAGAGGAGCCAAAGGGCAGGCCCGGAAACCTGTTGCCGCTGCTGTCGCAGATGGCTGCTGGGAGGATAGAGGCGAATCTGAAGGTGTTTGGCAATGACTATTCCACGCCGTGAGTGAATATCCTTAGAGTCGGGCTGAATTCTAGAGATGGGACCTGCGTTCGAGACTACCTCCACGTCATGGATCTCGCCAAGGGACACGTCCTCGCGCTCGACGCCCTGGCAGCATCCAGAGATTCGGAAACCACAGGCATCTATTCGTCCATCGACAAAACGGAGGGCTACTACCGCGCTTACAACCTTGGCAAGGGCAAGGGCATGAGCGTGTTGAACATGATCGAGGCGATGAGAAAGGCGACTGGGTTCGAGTTCCAATACGAGATTGTGCCGAGGAGGTTGGGAGATGTGCCCGATCTGACGGCGGACCCAAAGTTGGCCAATGAGGAGCTTGGGTTCTTGGCCGAAGAGGATCTCGAGACGATGTGCAGGGATCTTTGGAACTTCCAGCAGGCCCATCCACGGGGGTACAGCTCGGCATGATGGTCGGAGAACACCTTGTCACCTGGAAGCTCGTTTAGATGCGTCGTCTCAACCGGAAATTATAATCAACTCAACACTAGCACTTGTCCCACTGCATTGTTTGATTAGCAGTCACTTATAGCCTCATACTGCATGCACGAACGTCACTAGGCGATTAAGGGCTTGTACAGCGAAGGTCCAGTCATAGTTGTCGACACTTGTCGAGAAAGCGAAGATCCGATCCAGATGTCGAAAGAAAGCTCCAGCATTGACAAACGTTGCATCTCGCTCGCTAGTGTTACTGCTCATAGGTGACTCTGACTCCTCGATTCCGAAGGACCTCCGCACAGTTGTTTTAAAAAGCAGTTCTCAACCGCCCCATCACTTTCCAACGACACTGCTTGCGCGGCGAGGCTGGTCCGCGACGGGGGGTAATGAGAGGGTTTATTCGAAACAACCTGTCTGGCCATGATCGGTCTTGGAAAGCATCGACAACGCCCGGGGGCGAAGGAGCTCTACGACTGACATGGAATTTGGGCTGAATGTGTTGAAGAAGAGGAGAGAGTTGGCTCGGGTGAAACGTCTATAGTCGTTTGCCGCAAAACGGTGAAACGCGAGTGCGAAACGCCGCGGGATCCGAGTGTGGCGGTTTCTTGGGTGTCCTCCGGTTGTACATCCAATGTACATCTACTAGGGTCCTATGCACGAGCTGGCCCGCATGCAGCTTTGCCCAGCCACTATGCTCCGCAGTGTGCTCTCTGAAGCAAATGTGACATCACACATAGGTCAAGTCTAGAGACATGCAAAGGAAACGGAGAGATTTATGCCTGCTCGTCGTGAAGGGAATGATAGCCAACTTTGCATCTAAACCGCTCGTGCATGGTGATCTCGTCGGTCAACGGGACAACACCAGTCTGATGCATTATGCTCTCAAGCATCGAGGTGATAGGGACTGCCCGTTGCCGAGCTACCGAATTCGATATAACCCGACAGATCGCTGACAACCTGGATTGTACCGATGAAGGGTGCGTGATGGGCGGTAGCAAAAAGCGGTCGATGATGGTTGCCTCGCTCGTCTAGGGCTCCATCTTGTGGACACACAGGAACCTGTCCGTCACATTGATGTTAGACTCATCAAAGGATGTCTGGCGTTTGGTCTCTCGCTCCGGTCAATGTTCAAGATGAGTAGGCGGGATCGGCTGGCGTAGTGGGACTAGGGGTCTGTCGTAGCACCTTTGGCTAACGCCGAGCGGTTCTCTTGACCTTGGTGATAGCGCAGGCGGATCGGAAGGGGGTTCATGACTTCGTCCAGATTAGGCTATTGACAATGGGAGCGATAGACGTCATCGAGAGCGTCGATTTGAGCTTGATCAGAGTCGGTGATGATGAGTTCGACGGGAAGGTCAGGGTAATAATCACCAAAGCGAGAGATGGTCGCTGGGCCCAACAAATAGTTGCTGATCATCCAAAATGGTCGGATGGGGGGGATCGTTAAAGTAGCGCTGATTTTGGTGAGTCTTTCGAGCGAGTTCAGGAAGACTCTCGCATCATGAACACCGTCGAATGGGACGACTGCAGGGCGATGAATGGTAATTTGGCTGTCGCGGTGTCGTTGGCGCTTTGTTGGTGGGAGAGGGGTAGTTGGCCAGCATCTTCGACATTTGACTATGCACTGATGCCATTCGTAGTATTATAAGACTGAGGGGATCGGGGTGCGGAGGTGCTTTCGACGTGTGTGGAGCCGAACTGGTGGTAAAGCCCTTGTCGGTGTTAGGGGTGTTAGGGTCAAGTTATTCATATTGGATGCGCGGTGATAGCCGTGGTAGTGCCCATTAACGAGAGGTGTCGCTAGTCGAGGTACAACTTCCTCAACTTGGTAGCCATCTTGCGAGCGTGACACGCATGTTGATGGGAGTTCGAAAGACGAGGTGGAAAAGGGGGAGGTCGTATGGTGAGGTACAGTCGCGGTCCATCGGTAGGACCTGTACGTAGCGGGATGCCAACGCAGTGCCCATGAGGTTGATGTAGACGAGGAGGTTTCCTGTACTCACCTCTGTCCAATAAGAGATCGTAAGGTCACGCTTCTTCAGTCCTCCCAGGGCCGCCATCGCCGTAGGTGTACCCCGTCTATCTTTTCAGGGAGTATCTGCCGTAAGATTGTGCAGGTCTCGAAGAGCTACCATACAGTTTCTCCGTCACCTCTACAGCTATGACAGGACATGGAATCTGGCGCCGATGACTGACAGATCTCCTTGGCGGTCTGCTCGGTGGTGAGTGTGCGGAGTTGAAGAAGCGGAGAAAAGCGGAGAAGAGAGGGTAATGAGAGTCGGAGAAGACGGCGACAGGGGAGACAGGTGTGGCGGTGGCGGGTTGGCGGACCGTCTCCAGATCACAGTGGAGTACGGCGAAGACGTTGGAATTCGGAACTGAGTCGAGTCGCAGAAGCTCGGTGGTATGGGCAATCAAGTATTTCCCAGAGCCGGAGTTCGTGATATCTCGAATTTGAACCTAGACCATCCACGATCGAGCAGGGCAGAGATGTCCCGGTACTTCAACTTGGTCGTAGCCAGCTCGACTTCCGCGTCAGGGCCCAGCGCGTCGCTGAGGTTTGCGAGGACTCCAGTCGCATTGGAGGACGACAAGTGAGAGTCCTTCCATCGGATCGGCCCCAATTTCCAAAAGCCCCTAACGTGTAGTCGGTTTTGGAGGACGGCGTCCGGGACCCCCGGTGCGATCACTCGAGCGTCGTCGCAGATCGAATCAACGTGAGGGATGTGGGGAGGGGGGAGGGGTCTAGGAACTGAGGCTCGCCAGTCCCGTTACCACGACCACCAGACGGGCCTCTGGGCGGTGCATGCTCCGGGGCGGCCGTCCTGGTTGCGACGTTGGCGAGTTGGCCCTTGACGCCTCGCATCGGACGGGGTGCAGAAGATGGTCATGCTATATGAGACCATATGTCCGTGCTGAGAGTGTCTAGAAAGACGGATAGCGCCGGTGTTTTCGATACGAGTGCGCACGAGTCAAGACGAGAGAGGCGGCCGGGGTCTATAGGGGTTTTGATCCTCGTCGCCGGTATTGTTGCTGGTGTCGGCCTTCGAGACACATGCCCGTCAGCGCTCTCCGTACACATCGGCGAGACCGGAGGTAGTGTCTTGATTCATTGGACTGTCGATGAGGGAATGTCGGCGTCCAAGCCTTCGCTGTGCGGCCGCTCCTTAGACCTATTATGTCAAGCTGACGGGTTTGATCGTGCCATCCGTGTCCACATACGCCTGGCGTACGAGTCTGAATTGTACGTCGAGCATAAGGATATGTGATTCATGCGAGTACAAGTCGCTTCGACCACTCTAGACATGACGGTCATTTGCGAGATCGAGATGCGTCGAGGTTCTCTCAATGTCGTCCAGATATCTATCTGCGAGTTGAGTCGACCGAATGGGATTCGCTGAAACACGGTTCGACATGAGAAGGATGGCTCTTTCTCGAACGGTCGATGAGACTGAGCGCGAGGTCGGTGGACAATGACTGACATATACGCCTGAGCAGGTTGAGAAAGCACTCTTGACACCGCTTGAACGATGGTCATCGCTATCAGGTTGCTCGCTGCATAGATCGCCATTTGACCGCTGGCGATTTTCCTGATTTTATCCCGGGCTTACATTTGGTTCCGCTTCACTAAATGTCGAAGACCTCGTACAAGTGATCGCTTGACAGGTGTGAACGTTGAGCTCAGTATACAGATCGCCAAAGCACAGAGATACAAGGTAGAAGGGGAGGATAGAAGAGGAGCTGGACCAATATCAATCGTGAAGAAACCCAGAGAATTTGGGCCCGAAACCCACCCGCCGGACAAGGTAAGAGATAATCCCTGTGTTCATCATCTTCCCGGCTGACTCGTCCCAGCTGTGTGCCAGCAAACATAGCAAACATGACTTCCACTGGCAAATTCGGCCAGCTGTTCAGAAAGTCTGCCTTTGCCTCGTTCGATCCCTCCATCAGCCGAATCTACACCTCGACACCATCCTCCATTGACAGACATGGCGATTATGGTATCAAATACCCTATACACTTGGAGAAAGGCCCAAAGTACATCAAGGTCTCGGAACTAGACTTGGGCAGATTCCTTGGCTCGGATTGGAGATCGGGAGAAAAGGAGGCACGATTCGTGCAGGCTTGGGGAACTGGTCGGACGCCATGGTCGACGCCGAACGAGACTGGACAGTACAGACGGGCGTCAAATACACTCCTCGATCCCGAAACTAAGCCAACGGCACCCTCACGCAAGCAGTATATGGACGATGTCAACTCGATGACACCGTCCGAGTTTAAGCGATACCTTAAACAGGTGAAAGCGGTCCGAAAGGATTTCCTACATCAAAAGCTCAACTACCTCTCGCCATCCGCTAAAACCCAACTTATCGTCCCCGAAGACATGACCCTCTTGAATCTCGCCGTGAGACGGTTCACGGGTCCAACCGACACTCCAGCCATGCAGGTGGGCATTGCCAATACCAAGCTGTCAGACTTTAAGAACCAGACGATATATCCAAATCCCCATCCCCTGCATGGTCTCTCATATTCCCGACCAAACCGCTCATCCGTCAACCCTCTCATGGTCGCACCCGGTCACCTGCTCGACCAGGACATTCCCCTACACGGCAGAGTCGACACCAATCGACCATGGGTCGTATCTGTTGGTCACGTTACCGGAGTGACGACAAACTCGGGCGGCAACGTCACCGAGGGTGCCAAGCTCGGTGAGGGCGTCGACTATTCTCGCGAGAACCGGGAGAGCGGAAGGGCAGACTTTAGGGTTTCCAGCGCCAGCCTCGAACATCCACCCAACGTGTTGGACGTGAACAAGAAGATTGCCATGTTCAAGGCCAGTGGTGTTCGTGGCCTGGCCAAGCTGCCTCTGCCCATGTCCAAGATGGCCATCGACGTCAAGTTTGAGCACGTCAGCCCCGACGCCAAGAAACGGACTGAAGACCTCGGCACAAAGTCGTTTGTCGGACACATGCCATTATCGGCAAAGAGTCTGTTGAACCAGTGGGGAGATTTGCACGGAGCCGGCGCGCCAAAGTCGTCGAGGGAGCAGGGAGCGGTGCTGCAGAACTTGAAGGTGTATGCCGATGTTGCAGAGCGACGGAAGCGCAGGTCAGAGTCTCAGGCAATGGTGCAGGATCTGCTGGCGAGGATCAAAAAGTCAAATTTTCAGAGCAGGCCTTAGATGCATTGAGTACACCGTACACCAAATAACAGTAGTTGCAGTCATGGGCTGTGCACCGCGACTTTAATCGCGTGTCGCGTGGATTCGACGTTTTGATTTCGCAGCCACAAGTCCCGGATAGCGCACAGTCAAACTCTTGTCAGTCTCTCTATAATCAATACAGTGCCCAGCGTGAATCTCTGCGCAAAGCGCAAGCCACCTCGGTGACCATGACGACCTCGCCCATCGTGGCCCCATCGCTGGCCTCGACACATCCGCTCATACTGGAATTATCCTCGTTACGCCAGCAGCTGCACCAATACCAAAAGGCGGCACACCAAAGTGCTATACAACTCCAAGGGGCGAGGCTGGAGCTGTCTTTGGCCAGGGAGGAGACGGCTTCGTCGAGGAACCGGGAAACGCAGCTCAGAACCGAGGTTGAAACGCTGAGGTGTGTCTCAGTTTAGCCTCTTGAGCTGATCAATCGCAGGAACAATCCAGCTCCTCCACCCTTGCAACAAACGTCCACCGCTCTAACAGAGCTGTCTCTAGCGCATAGACGACTATCTGCAAAGCTCGACCTGACAGAGTCGCAGCTGGAGGCCACGAGATTGGAACTCGCAGCGGCAAAGCAAGAGGTCCAGCGGTTGCACAAGGAGCGGGAGGGGGACCGATCGACCATCAACGAGCTCAGGCGGGTCGAGGATGACAGAGAGGAAGAGCTGGAATGGGAGCGTGGGGAGAGGAAAAAGGCAGAGGAGCAGAAGAAGCTCTGGTATGTGAATGCTAAGAGGAGGGTCGCTAAATGCTTAGTGATCTGGCACTGGAAGAGTACCAAAACCTGGTGCGCTCGTTAGACCTGACCGCCGTCCCACCAGCGACACCGACGAGCTCGGTCCCCAACATTCTGCAATCTGTCCCAGAATTGAGCACCTCGGCCCCGTTGACCAGCCCGACCGGCACTACCGTATCATCCTCGGAATCCATCTCATACCTCCTCCTAGGCCAGAAGGGGGTACACCAGCTGTTCAACGACTTTACATCCACGCTATCCGCCAAGGAAAAGGCTCTTCACTCGGCTCATGGCAAGATTGAGGAACTCGAGCACTCTCAGCAGATTCTCAAGGATCAGCTCTCGTCGGAAACCACGCTTCGTGTCACGGCACAGGGCGAGCGAGACGCCGCACTGCGCGACGATGGCAGCGCCGCCAAGGTCGTCGAGAGATACATGACCTTTACACAAAAGACCCACGCTACGGTACACATGCACCTCGACAATCTCCGGAAACGCTCTGCCGCTACTCAGAATTCGCTACGGAGCGAGCTCACGACGCTGCGACAGCAAAACGAGGTTGCAACTGCACGGGGAGAAAAGCTGAGACTGGCAGTGAACGAGATGAGCGAGGGCATGTCTAGGGAGTCTGCAGGGAGGAGGCGGGAAATTGCCCTGCGACTAAAGATGCTCAGCAACGACGAGAAACGTGCGAGAAAGGTGGAAAATTGGCTCGACAAGGTCAGACGGACGAGAGAGGGGGCCGAGGGGGCTGTGGTCGAGCCAGACGTCTTGGAGGTCCTCCTGGACGAAGGGGTGGACGCCGTGACGGCAGAGCAGGAGATCAAGTCGGAGAAGCGATCTTGGAAGGGGATTTTGGGGAAGAAAAAGGTGGAATATGCAGATAGACCGAGCAATCTGGAGGAGAGCGTGGCTAGGGTGTTGTTGGCGGAGGAGTTGGTTGACACGTTGGTCAAGGATTTGCAAGCGGAGACGGAGCGTAGGATGGAGCTGGAACAGCAGAGGGTGGCATGGCTGGCAAAGGACGCAGTAGACGGGGTGCAGCCGGAGCAAAACGAGGAGGATGCCTTGCTCATGTTCGAGGTGGAGAACGAGCATGATGAGAAATTGGAGGTCCCCACACCCCCACCTCGGACGCCATCGCCATTGCCAGACCTGCCGCCATTACTGCCTCAACTACAAGAGCTTTTCGAGCCCTTGACCGATCGCTTCTCGCCCATGCAAAAGTCCTTGCACGACTTGTCGCATTCGCTCACCGCGTTGAAATCGTCTTTACCGGTCCCACCTACACCAGCGCCACACCCCAAACGACCTGTTATCAGCCTGGGCAGGCGACCCGCCACTGCCGACCCCGTCTTCCTCGGCCTACTCGACTCGATCCACGAGGTGATCGAAGACGCCAGGGTGGATGTCGAGATTGCGCTCGCCGACGAAGAACGCGTGTACAGAGGTTTTGAAGCGCTTCTCGGTGTGGGCAAGAGCGGAGCCGTCCAGGGAAAACAGGTGATGAACGACGCTCGAGAGTACATTCATCATCGCCTCGCATGGGAGGGGTATACAAAGCTGCAGAACAGGGTGCGGGATGTCGAGAGCGACTTGACTGTGCTCAAGCGGACCATCCATGAGCTCGAGGGGATGGAGATTGCAAAGGAGGACGAGTTGAGCAGGAGATCACCATGGGCAGAACTCGACTTGAAAACGGTCAGCGCGACTCGGAGCATGTTCTCGTCCTCGCCCCTGCCATCGCCGTTCCCTCCCAACTCGCCGTTGAACCACGAAAAGAATCCCATGGATGGACTGGGGAAGCGGAGGGCAGTATCGGGGCTGTTGAACGGTGTAGGGAGCGTGGGGAGGAGTTTCTCCTCGAGCGTCATCGGCGCACCGAGGCGTGTCGGCACTTTTGCAGGAGGGATGGTGCGAGGCGCTTCCAAGAGTTCAGCTCCCGAGAAGAACGGTCACGAGTCGGAGAAGATGCTCGGGTCTAGGCATAGCGAGGACGATGTGGAGTAGTATCATGCACTTGGCTTGCTGATCAAGCTTCTGTATACAAGAACACTGATGCGGATGGGTGTTTTGCATACCCGTGTGAGCGATCGTCTTGCAACAGACCTCACAACCAGGATCTTTCTGGCATATTGTGCATATATCTACGCTGGCCTTTGCGAAACCTGGCGCGACTACACCCAGTCGGGCTCTTCAACTCAAAACCTCGCCATAGGTTGACCACGATGTTTCAACAAGCTCTCAACCCCGTCACGCCAGTTGTCCAGGACTTGCCAAACATGTGGCGGTAGCTCCAATCCGCGTTCTCCCCTATTCGACATCCTCTCGCGATCAATCTGCGAGTAGACATAGTCGAGAGAGGACAAATGGCAAATGCCAGCCCCTGTAATGGGTGAATTCGTATGGTCTTACGCGACCAGTAGAGCCGGTGTCGTGTTCGGGCAAGTTGTAGGGGCCAAAGTCGTAACCGTGTTCGATACACCCGTCTTTCGATAGGCATGCTTTCTCGGTCCAAAAGGATTGTTCGAATACGTTTGGAGTGGTACCATGTTTGATGGGTAGGTCATATGATTCGTCGTGGCGACTGAACCAGAACAGACTGCATTCTGCCGACGTCCAGCAATGCACCAGCACGTTTTTACCATTGACAAACGTCTGTATCTTGAGAGACTGCAGCAGTTCGAGTGATTCGGTAGGTGGGAACGGACTGGGACTGGCGGTGTATCCGGCTTCAAAGAGGGTCAACGAGGGCAGCCGACGGATGCAGGACAGCAGGGCTTCTGTCATGTTGCCGGTAGTCGTCCTGCTCGGCAGGCTCCCAAACTCTACATCTGTCTCTGAGTGTAGTGGGTCGAGGCTGTTGGTCATGCGGAAAGTCTCCAAGAGGGGCATTGTAGGCGTATAAGCGGGAGTGATCCACTGAAATGGGATCAGCGCTAGGGCAGCACTCACGTCCCATTTGACACTAAGTGTCTTGAGTGCCGGCCAATGGGGATCGTTGTTGTCGGTGGGGTCTTCATAGATCTCGGAGTATAGCCTTTCGTACCATCCTTGAATCCCCTCTTCGGCCTGCCATGGAAGGTCTAGGTGCATATGCTCGACATTCGGAGCATAGCGGACCGGGTAAAGGCAACTCATTATGCGCTCCTCATCTTCCCAAGTCAACGAGTCGAGTTTGAGATTGACCGTTTGAAGGTTTCCACACAAGGGCACCAATGTATAGAACAGTTCGGTATCCAGGCTCTCTGAAAGCGTGTCTAGACTGAGGGTGGTGAGTCGCACCAATTTGGGCCACATCTCTATCCCAAGTGGGAGCACAAGGTCGTCGATTTCACCATTCAGGCCAAGCGTAGTTAGGTTTGGCGTCATCCGCAACAGACCAGGCAGACTCAGTGACCAGGCACCGTCGACGTGGATCACAAGATGCTCGAGCGCGGGCAAGGGTTGCATGGCGAGGGAGTATTGCGATAACAATGCCCAGCGACAGTCTGCGTTCACAGAATGGTCTGCGCAGCTGTGAAGCTCTGTCAAAGAGACGAGATACGGGCTGACCATCTTTATCACGGCGTTTCTGTGCTCCATTCCGCGCTTGTTTGCAACGACCCTCATGTGTTTGATCGGGGTTGTCCTATCGGGCTGGCTCTCGAGCAGTTGCCGCAGTCTTGTCCAAGACTCCGCTTCCTCGGGGCTGTGGAGATCGTGTAAAGGCGGAATGATCAATCTTGATCTGAGGTGGACTTCTCCCGCGGCTCTCCATGCCCGATTGACCAGGACGAGTCGCTTTACTTGGTGGCCGCTGAGGAAGGATGCGATCAAGACCTTGGCATCGTGAGGGAGTCGATCCAGGGTGGGAGAGCTGGATCCTGTCATCGAGTCAAGCATGTTGTTGTCCGAGGCCGGAGTGCTGTGGCACGAGGCGATGTTGTCTGCGACTCGAGGTCCGGCGGTCCTTCGGTCTTGGGTAGGTGACAATGTCAAGCTGAGCTGTTGGATCTGGTGAGCAAAAGTATTAGCGACAAGCAGACCCACCAACGGGTCGATCGGATTTCGCCGGATCGGGTTTCGTGAATCGTGAATTCAAAATTCGCGAACGCTGCTTGCGCCGGCCAGCAAAAAGAAAACCTGAGGAAAAAGTTGAAGCCCTCACTGGGGCTCGAACCCAGGACCTTTCGATGCCTAACCCGGATGGAAAATAAGAGTCGAAAGCTCTACCGACGGAGCTCTGAAGGCACTATTCATGTCTGATCCAGATCGGATATAATCCTACACGGTGTCTTGGTACCGGAACGGAACCTTGCCGAGTCGTCCAAGACCCGAGTTTGTGGGAATGGTAGTGTGGATCACGAGGAGATCTCCCTTGTCCTTTGCAAGTGTGACCAAGGAGATCACATTAGGAGCTTGCCATACTCGTCAACGACAGAATCCCTTCACGGTCAGCAATGCTCCCCAGACGTGCAGCTTTGTCGCCCCTGGCGCGCACCCACCAGAGATGCCTGTCTAGCCGAGCGCAGCAGGTGCTCGCTGGAGTGGGCCTTCCTACAGATGACAAGCCCATCCCTGGACTGTATGACGGTGCTTGGGGAGGTTCAGGTGCCGAGCTCAAGTCTACATGCCCAGCCACCGGCGAGGTTCTGGCGCGTGTCACATCGGTGAGGATGGGATGCTCAGAGGTCATGCTAATGACTCTAGGCGACTGTTGCCGAGACGCAAGAAGCCATTCGAAAGACGAAAGAGGCGGGGAGACTAGTACGAGCCATGCCGGCGCCGAAGAGAGGAGAGGTCATTCGTCAGATCCGAGAGGTGCTGTCGAGCAAGGTGAATGAGCTGGGGGATCTGGTCACGCTGGAGATGGGCAAGATCAAGAGCGAGGGTAAAGGAGAGGTGCAAGAGGTGAGTGTAAGTCTGTGTGATGAGCTGACCCTCAGTTTGTGGATATCGTAAGTGCTCCACTCGATGGCGTTGCTCAGCGTTCTAGTGTGACTATGCCACTGGTCTGTCGCGGATGATGGCTGGCAGGGTCCTCCCCTCGGAGAGATCTCAGCATGTTATATATGAGAGTGGGTATATGAAGGTAGATTGTCCTGACATGCGCAGTCCCGAACCCGCTTGGCGTGGTCGGTATACTATCCGCCTTCAACTTTCCTGTAAGCTACAGCGTGTGTGTAGAGCTGATAGAGTAGGTCGCCGTGTACGGCTGGAATTTGTCTATAGCGCTTGCAGCAGGGTGGGTCGGGGTTCACCATAATGAGCTGACCGGTAGTAACTCTACGATCTGGAAGCCCGCACCGTCCACGCCACTGTAGGTAATCTCGCTGGATCTCGTCTGACCTGTTAGGTGCTCCATTGCAGTGACCAAGCTCATAGCGCCAGTGTTTGAGAGCAACGGCTTGCCCGGGGCTGCCGCTGCGCTGGTATGCGGCGGAGCAGACGTCGGCAAAGAGGTCGTCGGCAGCAGAGATGTCGACCTGGGTGAGTCCAACGTTTGCGACTATGTTGACTTGTATAGTGAGCTTTACTGGCTCGGAGAAGATTGGCAAAGAGGTCGGCAAGGTGGTAATGGACAGGTTTGGCAAGGTGAGTCGAATGCAAAGGTCACTGCTCACGCCAGTCACTCCTCGAGCTCGGAGGCAACAACGCCGTGATCGTGGACAAGGACGCCGACCTGGATCTCGCACTACAGGCGGTTCTCTTTGCCGCCGTTGGCACTGCGTGAGTGGACTGCCGGGGTCGTAGCTAAGCCATCTAGGGGCCAGAGGTGCACGAGTACTCGCCGGCTATTCCTCCATCGAGACATTTCTGCACAGTTCCTCAGTCGCCTAATGGGGATATACGACTCTTCCAAGTTGCCCGCTGGTGACCCGCTCAACCCGTCAACCCTCATCGGCCCTCTGCACAACCCTGCCGCAGTGGACATTTACATGAAGACGCTGGACAACATCAAGTCGAGAGGAGGAGAGGTGTTGACCAAACGCCAGGGCAAGATGGATCTCGAGGGCTCTAGTGGAAACTACGTTTGGCCTATCGTGGTCAGACCAAGGAAGGATGATCCGAGCTGGCAGGAAGAGACGTTTGCGCCAATCTTGCAGGTCGCAGAGTTTGACACGCTGGACGAGGCCATTCAGTGAGTCGAGAATTGCTCCGTCCGCTGACTGGCAGACTTAACAATAGCGTCCCCCAGGGACTGTCTTCATCTCTGTTTACCAACAGCATCCGCTCGATGGGTCAGTGGCTCGGACCAGAGGGCAGTGATTGTGGTATAGCCAATGTAAGTGCAGTACAAAGTCTCCGCTGACGAGTTGCAGATCAACGTGGGCTCGTCGGGGTGAGTGCTCTAGCAAAGGCAACGTACTGACTCTAACCCAGGGCCGAGATTGGCGCAGCGTTTGGCGGAAACGGCTCAACAGTGAGTGAACAAGGAGGCCAGAGCTCACCGTTTAGGGCTGGGGCAGAGAGTCTGGAGGCGACGCTTGGCACCAGTACGTGAGGTGGTCGGCTGCGACGGTCAACTACTCGGACCAGATGCCACTGGCTCAAGGAGTGTCGTTTGGGCAGGCCTAAGCACATATGCAGCCCTTGTGCGCGACAGTAATCAAACTTGCATTCTCCGCGCGACAGAGGTTACGAACGACTTGAGTGCTACAGTTTTGTCTCTATGAACGACCAAACAGGATGAAGCGGCTGGAACGCCATTAAGTGTAAGGAAAGGTAATAAAAATGTAGGCTTATCGCTTGGTGTACTTTAAGAATCGGGCCGCGAACAGCAGCACCAAGATGTTGAAGGCACAGTAGCAGATCTAGACGGGTCAGTCTCTTGGACAATCTCTCGATCGAAAACGACTCACAAAGATGCCAAAGTCTCTCCATCTCGTGCTGTAGTCGATGTTGAGGGTGACCAAGAAGCTGTCTCCGACCGAGGCCTGGCAGAATTGACAGTTGTCCGTGGCGTCCGGGTTGTTCAGGTATCCTCCAACGGCCTGGGCGAATTGTCCAGCGTAGGCGGCACACGACTGTCCGGCGGGTGGTGCTAAGAAAGTCAGCACCGCGTTGGGCAAATATGCACTCACGGAAGACCTGGAACTCAGAGTCTGTGCACCTGATGGGCTGGTCGTGGAGCACAGTCGACAAGACACCGCTGATGAGTCTCGTGAAGGGGTCCTAATTGTCAGCGGCGCTCAGACTAGACACTCACAAGTTCGTACATCCACGCTCGCCAGAAGTAGGTCATGGTGGCGTAAGGAGCAGTGACACCGCAGAAGACGGAGAAGACCACGAGTAGGAACGGGTTGAAGAGGGCTAACAGTCAGTACAGCCAAAACCGCTTGGACTCACCAGCAACCAGGATCGAGGGACTCAACGCGGCGACAGCCTGACCAAGAGTCACCGCGTAGATCTCGGTCGTCAACACCATGAGGAAAAAGTATCCCGCTCGAGACGAGGCAAAGGGGAAGCCGACTCCATAGTAGAGGATGAGGAAAAAGGCGACGGAGCAACCGAGCGAGTAGGGCATCTCGGCGAGCATCTGCGTGAGGGCAAAGATGGTGCTCGAGTACATCTTACTCGAAGACTCTCGGGCAAAGGTCATTCGACTCATAATGTACTGCGGCTCGATCTGGGCAAGGACCAACGCTGGCAGAATAGTGATGAAGAAGCAAGCAAACACCTTGTACTGAAGCTCCTGATACGAGTCGCCGAGTTGCAAAAAGGTCAGGGTGACAACCAGGGCGATGGCGAGATGGGCAAACAGTCGGGTGTACTGGTAATCAGCCTGTCGCCAAAGCGCAACGTTGGTTCGGTGGAGGACGAGTTTGAGTTGACCAAAGAAGCTCTGAGAGTATTCGGATCGCTTGCCAGTCTCCTCGACGGGCTTGGCCAAGGCCTCGGCCTTGAGTCGGTGGACTTCTTCCTTGGTAGCCTTGAACTCGGGCGAGTTCTTCCACTTTTCGTGCCAATCACCGCCGATACGCTTTCGCGATCCAGCACCGATAGCCTCGAGCATGAACTCGGCCGGGTTGACATTGTTGGGGACCGGGGCGCCGTTCCTCTCGAGATAGTCGATCAGGACGTGAGAGTCTTCACCAATGTCACCAAAGTAGACGGTCTGACCACCACGTTGGAGCAGGAGCAGTCGGTCAAAGGACTGGAAGAGGAGGGCATTCGGCTGGTGGATGGTACACAGGATCTTTTGACCGGCGGCGGTGAGCTTTCGCAAGAATCGGACCAAGTTCCAAGCAGATTGTCCATCGAGACCACTCTGTTTGTCAGCAGAGAACACACTTTTTACTCACGGTTGGCTCGTCCAGGAAGAGAAGCAGGTCTGGCTTGGCGGCAAGCTCGACACCGATAGTGACTCGCTTCCTGGCCTCGACAGAGAGACCGTAACCGGGGAAACCAATCATACCATCGGCAAGATCCTGGAGCTCGAGCAATTCGATAATGTCCTCGCAGTAGGCATCCTTTTCCTCTTTCGAGACGTGGGCGGGTTGACGGAGGTAGGCGGAGAACTGGAGGGCTTCTCGGACAGTGGCGGTCCACTCGTGAGTGTCTTGCTGCTCGGCATACGCACACCCTCGCTGGAAATCCTTGCCAGTGGGTCGACCGTTGTACAAGACCTCACCAGTGACAACTCCGGTAGTCTTTCGCGAGGCGAGGACGTCGAGGAGCGTGGTCTTGCCCGCACCAGAAGCTCCCATGAGCGCAGTGAGGGTACCGGGCTTGACGTAACCGTCGACGTTGGTGAGGAGTTGTCGCTGACCACCTTTGACGGGGACGTGGTAGCAGAGATCCTCCCAGGTGAATGGGTCCGGGGCCATCTTGAGCGCAGAGACATCCTGTTCGAGCTCTCCTCGTCTAAAGGCGTCTCGTCGCTCGGCAAGTCGTTCGTTGGCAGCCTTGGTCTTCTTGTCCTCCTTTTTGAACACGACCACGGCCAAGTTGGCAGCGGCGCTGTTGAGCTTTTCGATGAGGAACATTTGCAGGATCATGAAGAATGCCCAGAAACCCATGAGGATACCAAAGTTTCGCCAAATGTGCGACTTTGTAAACTCGTAACCGGCGTACATGTAGTCGTTGCCGTCGACCAGGTTTTGACCGACACCACTTCCGGGGAGCGAGCACAGCTGGTTGGGACCGACGTTGTCCGGGTAGCCAGTGATACCAGAACCGGGGATGTTTCTCGGGACGCTGTAGCTCGAGTCGCAAGTCAACTCTAGCCGGCTAAACTCGTTGGAAAAGATGGCCTCGTAACCATAACTGATCGGGTTGAGGTAGTAGAGCCAGAACAACCATCGCTTCATCGCAAACACTGGAATCATATAACCCGTGTAGGTGACCATGATGGAGATGAGCACCGAGGCGAGACGAGCTGCGACGTTGTAGTCTGTTGTTCCAACACCGAGCGTTCGGAAGAACCCGGCCATGACCATGAACGTGAGGAAGACGAAGAGGTAAAAGATGAAGAACGCGCCGGCACTCGAGTACAGACCACCCATAAAGTAGAGGATGATACTGAAGAAGAAGATGTTGCTTGCGTTGAACGGAATGTCACTCAGGACGGCGGCGACGGCAAAGGCGGCGGGTCTGAAGAACCGATAACCACTCTGACGGTAGAGGACGGATCGGCCCTGCATCTGAGATGGCAATTCGGAGAACGAGGTGAGCGCGTTGAACAAAAGACCCAAGAAGAGGAGACCACCTCGGGTGAAAGCACCAGAGGCCGAGACGGGGAGTCGGTAGTAGAGGGAGCCGACAATGAGAGCAATGACGATGGAAGTGGCGTAACCAGTGTAGACGCCAAACTTGTCCTGGAACTTGAGCACGGTCTGTCGTTTGGTGATGGCCCAGATCTGGGCCCAGAGGGGGACGGTGTAGGACGACTTTTTGGACAGGCCCGAGTGTCTTGAGGTCAGCGACGATCACACCTTTAGACTCACCTCTGCTCGGAGACGGCAGCTCGGAACTCGTCTCGCGTGGCGGCATCCTCCCTCATGAGCGTCTTGTAGGCATCCTTTTCAGCCACCATGCGCGCGTGGACTTCAGACTCGAGGAAAGCCTTCTCCATGGTCTCGGCGGTGGATGGAACGTTGTCGGCGCTCCTGCCTTCCTGGAATCGACGCTCGTTGGGGTCGGTACAACCAGAGAGGTAGTCGGCCGTGGTCTGACGAGGTTGATCGGCGTATCCGAGGCCGATCATGTACTTTCTAGCCTCTGTGGCGGGACCATAGTAGACGACGTGGCTTTCGTTGAGGACGAGCACCTTGTCAAACTGCTGGTAGATGCCCTCACCGGCCTGGTAGAGCGAGACAAAGGTGGTCATTTGCATAATGTCGGTGAGCAGTCGGAGCGACTTGGCATAGTCGAGCGCGGTCGAGGCGTCGAGACCTCGGGTCGAGTTGTCCCACGAGGCGACAGAGGCGTTGCCAGAGAACATTTCTGCGATCGAGACTCGCTTTCGCTCTCCACCGGATACACCACGGACGTATGCGTTTCCGACCTAGAGTCAGCAATGTTCATCTCGGGTGACTCACAATGGTGTTGGCAGTGTGCTTGATGTTCAACATGGAGAGGAGCATGTTGAGGACCTCTTCCCTGAAGGCGGCGTTGGACACACCGGGAATCTTCTTCCTCGGCGTCTTGGTCTCGAGGGCGAATCGGATGGTTTGGGCGACGGTGAGGGTGGGTAGATGGTCGTCGTCTTCCTGGTTGTAGACGACCTCACTAAAGGTCAGCCCGGCCTATACTACTAACTCACCCTCCGTACTGCTTCTTCATCTCCTTCCAGCCGACACCGGCGTACTCGACGTCTCCGTTGACGCTGAGGTAAGAGTCACGCTGGTTGGCAATGGCCTTGAGAAAGGTGGAACAACCAGCTCCAGGTCGACCAATGACGAGACACATTTCTCCTGGCTTGAGGGCGCCGGATGTCTTGTGCAGGATGGTCTTGGGTCCAGGCTGGAAGAGCTTGACGCCGAAAAGTCCGAGAAGGTTGATGACGGGCATCTAAAGTTAGCACGATCGCTACGGGTGACTCACCATAAATTGCTCAATGACAGCGTTTTGAAACGTTCGGATGTTGATCTTTAGACCACCAGCGCCGATGACCTCGAGATCATCCCAGACAACACCGACGGCCTTGTGCTTGATACCGGCCTCGTCGGATCGCTTCCTGCCCACGGCAAGGGTTTCGGCAAGGTCAAACTCCTCTTCCTCATTGCCCTTCTCGGCGTCGGGGGCGGGACCCGAGGTGGCGGTTGAAATGGCTCTCTCGGGTTTGACGAAACCAGATCGGATCGATCGACGAGTGTTGCTCCTCTGCAGCTCTTGCGAGTGGTGAGATAGGTTGGAGAAACGCCTTTCGAGCGCGGCAAACTCCTCCTTTCCTTTCCTCACGGAAACACCTCGACCACCCTCGCCGAGCTCGGCGACGTGATCCATGGAAGAGTTGGCGGATCGCTTCATGCCGATCTGGTCGTCGGGAAGACCAAGTCCGCCCTGGACGTCTGGCTCGTTGACGATGGTGTTGCCTGACGACGAGCCTGCGCCGGTGGAACCAGCTTTCTCGGCCATGTCGATAGGCCGGGAAATTTGTTGTTGTTCAATGTTGATGTCCGATGGGACTGGGTTGAAGAAAAAGGCCTCGCGCTTCTCGAGAGATGGCACACTCGATGAGATCGGATAGAGTACAGTGATGAGAGCTTGATACCAACACAGTCTTCTCTCGACCAACTCTCGACGCCGATGACTGATGTAGTTGAGTCGATGGTACGATACGGAGCCGAAAGGGGGTTTTTGGTGGGGCGATTAGCAGGCTTTATTATTTATCGATTTCTCAAATGACCGAACTGGGTTAAAAAGGGGGCGCCTCTTCCGTTACCATTTACATCCATGCATGAGATGACTAACTCGGAGGTGTTCTCGGGCATAATCCCCTTGGCGCGGGAGCACAGCCAAAGGTATCTGGTTGATTACTAAGATGTCTAGAGCCGATGAAGTTATACCGAGGCTCAGACTAAAACATGCGAGACCGACGGGCAGAGATACGATGACAGTCTAGGGGTTAATGAGCTAAGGAGCCCGCGCCAGAATCACGTCTCAGTAACTATAGTGAGGAAGAAAGAGAGAGGGTGCGTCTGGGAGCGTCCACCCGTGTGCTCGCGTCCACCATCTGCGGTCCAGGGACCTCCAGGGAACTCGCCTGGACTCGCCGCAATATGGCGTTTGTTTACACGTTTGACATGTGGTAGGTCACTGGTACGTCTGAGTTAGTATGTAGGAGTTCGTCGTCGCTTCGTTGTCTTTCGTTGCACTCATGCTCACTCATGTACAAGGGTCAAGGAGGTCGCAGGAAGTCGCGGGATGGCCCGATAGGGACAGGTTGCTCGCGAGGGGAAGCCATGGCCAGGGGGTGGAGGAGGGTAGAGGAGGGTGGAGGCTGGTGGAGGAGGATGGAGGCGGTGGAGGAATGAAAGGGAATGAATGCCCGACGGATAATAAACATGACCGATAGACATTAGACAACTCCTGACGCAGCCCAGCAGCTGCACCCTGGGGCGATCCGAGGAACCGATCGTCCCGCGGATGAGCGCATGAGCCCCCGTCGGAGTCTATACAAATCGATTGTCGACAATCTCGACTATATAGCTCCAACATCTCTGTCCAGTGTCTACGAACCGAGTCCGGTCCGTTCTGTTTGGACCAGATAAGGGCTATCTAGACCATTTTTTACTGTCAGGCCACCGGCCTTGATGCTATTCTGATCAATCTAAGAATCATTACTCAATACCACTGAGTCATGCATCTTCGGATCTTGATTACAAAGCTGATCACGATATCGCATACTGCGTGAAGGCTGCGACGCCTCACAGAGCTGTACATTATCCCGAGTCGGCAAGTGTCAAGGCGCAGTCTGGCCGCGCAGACTTGCGCAGAGCGAGAGTTGATCCGACGTTGATAAATGAGATCTGAAGAACCACGGTCGACGTCCGACTCGTCGTGCCCTGTGACAAGTGAGGCCGTCATTCCAAGATGCACCACGGGTGTCAAGTCGGATATGGTCGAGAAGGACTGTCTCTGACGTATGGCAGGGACGCTGTAGAACCACAGTAGGAACGAAGGGAGATGGAGTCGAATGTCGATCAGCGGGACCAGAGGGGATTGGTCATGGATGTTGAAACGTTGAAACATGAAACACTTGCATGCCGCACCTCCGCCTGTGCCTGTCGAAGCAGAAGCAACAGCAACTGACCCGGCGAGCTGACAATGAATGATGGAGCGCAGACACATACCGCTCGACTTGATCATGCTGCATCGTTCTTACTGTCAACCACTCCGCATTTCTATCACATCCACACCACACTGCACACCGAATAGCATCAACGTACGATCAACACAAACAACGACAGCGACATTACAGGTGACAGAGGAGACCTATGTGAGTAAGGTGGACATTTCGGAGATATGTTCCTTGTTCCCCCTTCGACCTTCCGCTTCTTCCACCCTCTATCGTTCTGACTCTCCACCTGGTCGAGTTCTCCAGAAGCCACTTGGCAGCTGGAGTTTGCGCGGAAGCTGGCAATGGGTATAGATCTCGGGATAGAGCAGGGTCCTTCGGCCTACGTTCAATATTACTTCTTCGCATATGACTCCCCGGTCGTCCTGCCTGCAATCGAGTGTCCTCCGTGGAGCAAGTCGTCAGCTAGCATGGTGCCATAAAGGGTCGTTGAGATCGAGCAGGATCATTCCTTCTTCCTCCGCTCTCTTCTTATCAAGAACCTGTCTCTTCTTATCAAGAACCTGTCTCTCAGGCTCTGTCCGTATGGCGTACAGCTAGCTGCAGTGGCGTATCGGCGTCGAGCAGATCGATGGTCCGATCCCAGCTTGAGACCCCCCGGTAAAGAAGACCCAGTGGAGGAGGGGTCCTTCAGAACCGAAGGACGAGCTGACCATCTTCTCCTAGTCCCATGTCCACCTCTGTGAAACCTCTGCCCCCCGTTCGTCGTCGCCTGCCCCACTTTCACAACCAGGGCTTCTGTACAAGTCTTCAGCTCGGCCTGACCGAGTTCTTCAAACTTGTCGGTCTCGACAAATCACCAGGCCCCTTTGGTGAATGGGCTCGAGCGTCCCGCGGCCTCCCCTTTGCCGTCCCTTCTCGCAATGTCGTGGAAGCACTCAAGTCGATGTTGTCAGGCATTGACAAGGAGCGTGGTGACTCCCTTGCTAGCAGTAGCATGGATGTGATTGGGGATTGGAAGATTGCCGGAGGTGCGGATGGCGTGGAGGCGGATGGCGTGGAGGGGCTCACCGCGCCATACCTATGTGTGACGGAGCTCATCAGTCATCCCTCCTACTCGATTGTTGGCGCCATGATTCAGCTGAGCGACGGTTCATGGTACTGGGAGGAGATCGAACCGCTGGCGTCGAAAGTGGTCATTGCGGCTTTCTACAAACGTGTGGTGACACCCGGGCGGGAATCGGAAGCCGAATCGAAAGACCCCCTGCCGAGCGGAGGAGATGAGGTAAGTCAAGTATGACTGAGGAAGATGTATACCGTCTGATTTCGGTTCAGAGCGAGGTCGACAATGGAAGTCTGTGGTGGAAAAGCGGGGAGCGACCGACATTGAATTCGGAAACAGCTCCGTATCACCTGATACCCAAGGGGGAGAAATCCAACCAAAGCTTCGACACATTCGAACGCGAAGAGGGGGAACGCACACTGACGTGTATCGCCATTCCCAGTCGCGATCGTTCACCGCTGGCATCTCTCGGGGAGGAAGACGACTGGATTGTGTGTATCGAGGAAGACGACTGGGTTGTGTCTGTTGCCATTCCCCACCGTGATCAGCCACCACTGTCACCGCTCGAGGAGGACGACTGGACTGTCCTATAGCGGGAGGTCAGTCAGAGGGAGGGAATCACCGCGTGGTACCATCGAGCACAGGAGAGGGATGCAAAAGGGACCAACTGCCGTCGTCGACCGCTTTCTACGCACTGCCCACAAGATCAGGAGCGGATGATGAAACGTTGAACGACACCAGCTTACAAGCGTCCAACAGGTTGCGGTGAAGCGGCTCTTTCCGGACCCCTCGCCGGTCGTCGGTCGAAGCCGATATCAAGTCCAGTGCTCGCATGGTCGCACTCAATCGGCTTGACCAACAACAACTTCGGGTCTGAGTACGGCTGGGATCAGCGCAGAGGCGGGGTTGCTGCCATGTCAATACTGGTCGAAGCTTGAATTGTCACCAATCTGACTGACGAGCACGATGAAGGTCACACTCGCGGCTCTGGCGCTGACCGTCATCTCATCGGTGTGTAGCAAGCAGCCCATTGCGAAGCACCGCCCGCTGCCTTCGCTCCGAGAACAGGATAGACTAGAGCAAGGATGGGTCAAGAAGCGATACGAGCATATCCCGAAGATTCTCGAGAAGCAGTACGTCCCGATGGTCCTATCGCTTGCTAACCTGTAGTGGGTACGACGCCTGGATTGTCACGCAGCGAGAGTATGCCGAGGATACGGCTTTCAAAGCGCTCGTCTCGTCGACCTCGACGTTCTCGGCTAGAAGGAGGACGCTTTTCATGTTCCACACCAATCCCAACATCACCAACCCGTTCCATTACGTCTCGCTCAAGGAGGATCTATGGGAAGAGCTGGCGAATGTCCTCGAGGCAGTCGACCCGAAGAGGATTGCCATCAACGTGAGTACTGCAGTTGGCCGTGCTGACGTCAGATTGACCAAGACATGTCGTTTGCCGATGGACTGGTGAGTGCCCTCCTGTGATAGAGCTCACCCCAGCACACTGGCGAAGGCGAGCTGCTCAAGAGCAAGCTCCCCGCCAAGTACGCCTCTAGACTCTACTCTCACCGGGCCATCGGCGTCGAGGTCATTGCCAACAGAGCCGGCGGAGATGAGCAGCTGGAAATGTACCGACTGCTCATGGAGAATGTCTGGGCCATGATCCAGGAAGGCTTCTCTGAGCGGGTGATCGAGGTCGGCAAGATGACCCCAAAGGACCTCGAATGGTGGTTTAGGGATTACATGCGGTGGACCGTGAGTCCGTATCAAGGATTGGACTGACTGTAGATTGGAACCGGGACATGGTTCCCACCTTCAGTCACCATTCACCGATCCGCCCATGAGCCAGACGACCCATACTTTCGAGAAGGAGGTGCGTAAACGCCATGATCAGTGCTAAAGGCAGATATGATTCACGTCGATATCGGCATCACGGCGATGAACATGAACACGGATACCCAACACCTGGCCTACATCCTGCGGTCGAATGAAACGGCGCCGCCAAAGTCCCTGCTGAAAGGACTCCGCGACGCTAACAAGATGCAAGACCTAAATCGCAAGGCGATGGTCCCCGGAACCACAGGCGACGACGTCTTCTTCCATATCAAAGACCAGATGAAGGAGAAAGGCCTCCAGGGCAAGATCTACAGTCATCCTATCGGCGACTATGGTCATTCCGCCGGGGCCGTGATTGGCATGCAGGACTGGCAGGGAGGTAAGTCCATCTTCTGAATACGAAATTTTCAGCTGACGCAGTCAGCTATTCCCGGAGGAGGTCAGAATCTCGTTCTGGAAAACTACTGGACCAGCGTCGAGCTTTCCGGCGAGACATACGTGCCCGAATGGAACAAGACGGAGATTGTGAGTCGCAGAGCAGGACCTGACTGACGAGTAGTTTGAACTGGAAGAGGACATTTACTGGGATCCAGACTCGAAAACCTTTGAATGGGTGTATGGTCAGCAGACCGAGTTCCACATCATCAACCCGCGGAACAGGCATCCCTCGTCTTGGGTGGGGCAGCTGGCCTCGGCACTCGGTTGGAATGTCGTCAGGTGGATGTGAGGAAAGGTGACTCGGTCGTTGACACTCTGGTCGCTCAAGTAGTCCGATAGTGATCCGATCTCCTAGTCGCTCTTAAACAGTCATGTATTCCAATCGCTCTGTGAAGTCGTGGCATCCCGTAATCTACAAACGACCAGACTACTCGTCGCCCTCGACAACAACGGTCTGCAGACCCTGAGACATAGTCAGTACACGCTGACGAATGGGACCACCACTACCCACCTTGAAGCTGGTGACACCCTCAACAACGCTGGCAAGAACGTAGAGCTTCTCCTTGGCACCCTCGTCGTCGTTTCTCTTTCGCTCGAGTCTGACCCTGACCCTTCTTGGGGGGGACTTGATACCTCGGGACCAGATGGCCTGGTTCAATCCTGGCGAGATTCGGACGTCCTTGACACCCATCGACTTTTGGGCAAAGTCGATGATGGCCTTGATGGCTTTTGGCGACTCTGCGAGGGGTCAGCCCGGTCCAAACGAAGATGGAAGTTGATCAAACGAGAATGAGAGACGACTCACTCTTCTTGAACTGGCAGTCGTGCACTCGCTTGTGCAGGTGGACGGTGTATTCACGGGTCACGACATCGTGGAGAGCGGATCGCTGTTTTGGGGTCTGCAGAGGTTAGTAAGGGATTCGTAGTTGGGTGCCGAGTCGCTGATCCAGCATGCCTCTCTTCTCCTCGATGTTCTCCTCTCTCGGCGCTTCAAGCTCTCCGGTCTATCCCTGCAGTCCACTCCATTGCGCTCCACTCCACCGCTGCTCCTCTCCTTGCCAGTGCCATCCAGTTGGTTCAATCACTCACTCTCTTGGTGGGAGCCTACACTTGGGTCAGCATGTCTTCCTAACGTGTTCCTTCGTTTTGCTGAGCGCCAGCATCTGTCCCTATGCCCTCTCCTCTCTTACTGTTACTTCCCGCACCTTTCCCGACAAGCACTATCCCCTTGACATCCGCAATGGCCCTTGCTACGCTCCTCTCCGTCTCGACATCCTCCGCCTTCATCTACTCCCTCTACTCCTATCCCTGCTTGACGATCCTGCTGGCGCTCGAGCTCCTGTGTTCACTCACCATCTTGACCTATCACTACCAGACTTGACGGATGGAAGACTGCTCTACTCTACCTGTTTTGTCGAATTGGGTGCGGGCCCAGCGAGCAGCAAGCATGCGAGAGCCAGAGGGGAGGAAGCGGAATCAAAAAACCTTGCTGGCTTTCGGCGTTATGAATGCTGGGATGCATATTGTTAACGCCGATATCGGCGATAACCGTTGGACGCCCTCTCCTCACTTCTCAGTGCAGTAATGCAAGCAAGCGTCGAGTGTTGTGCGTCCTGCTCCTCGACGTTCTCGTGCAACACCAGCAGGAGTGACTCTGTCTGAGCTCGATGAAGGCCTCACAACCTTCATCGCGGTATGCACCGCTACAGTCACCCATCCCCGATCAAATAGCGCTCAGAGACGCCTTCGACGAGCATCGTCTCGCGGGCTGTACACCTCTTTGCATGTCATTGTTGACTCGCAAGATCCAGCCCATAAACCAGTATCGACTATGGACGTATCCTACCTGAGACGAGTCTCTCTTCGATGCGATCCGTCACCTCTCCTCGTCATCCTGCGAGACCTGTAAAGTCTGTCGGGCCCATCGATCCTGACGCCTGACCTTCCTGGGCGCTCGAAGACGGAGACATGTCCATCGAGCCAGGCTGAAAGCGCAGGTTCTGTGACTGTTGATGTACCTGAGCCTGGAGCTGAGCCTGCAATTCCTGGTCGGACAGCATCTGGGGCTGCTGAGGCGGGAAATAGCTCTGCTCTACTTGCTGGACCGGTGCCGGTGGAGCCGCCTGAGCTCCCTGATTCAATCGAATTTGCTGATACTGTTCGAGCACCTGATTAATAGGGATTGTCGAGCCCGGAGATAACTCTCCCGGGTCGTAGGCTATCGGGGCGGAAGGCAGCATACCCGCATCGAGGTTGTTTTAGAGGGTTGGCGATAGAAGCGCCCGTGCCTGCTGCGACACCACCGTCGGGCCGGTTGGTCGCGGGGGAGAGATGGAATATGTCATTGATGGAACACCGGATGTGGGCGGTCCGAAACCTTGCTGCTGCTGAAATTGGTACGCAGGCTGGAATCCATTCGAGGAACCGCCGGGAAGTGTCTGATAGCTCACATCTGGTCGAGCAGGCCCATGAGTAGGTGTCCCCGGTGATGCGAGCGCATGCGGGTTGTGATACTGTTGCTGGAAAACCGGAGCATTACCCTGAGCCACTGGGTACGTCGATGTCGTGTGTGGCCCAGTAACATAGGCATGATTCGGAGATGCCATCGGCTGCGATTGTGAGATGGACCGTCCGTTGCCGGTCGGAGGTATGCTTCCTACACGCTGATTGGGAACGCTCATTCGCTTCGGTGATACCAACGCATCCGCCTGCGGCTGCCGTCCTTTTGGCGCCGTCTGGGTGACCGGCTCTGCCGTCGCCGGCCGCCCGGTTGTAGCGGCCATAGGTGGTCGTGTAGCACCCAAAGACGACACCCGTTTCGGCTGTTGACTTGGGGGTGTCGGATTTTGGGGTTGGCTGCTACCCGCCTGGCGGGGTCCATGGCGATAAGTAAAAAAACCGCTGACGACAAGAGTCCGGTGGAGAACCTATACATCAGCCCCTATTCCGGCTTGTGTTACCCACCTCCCTGGTGCTTTTTGCGATTTCATCCTTGGCGGCAGTCATACCGGTCGCAATCCATAGCTTGGTCGCTGCCACCTCTTGTCCCTTGCCCGCCTTCATCGCTTCCACCTCTTCTCTCAAACCGGTGACCTCTGTCTGTAAGTCTCGCATCGTGCTGAGCATGCTCGTAAAATCGTCGCTGGAAATGGTGACGGCGGGGCCTGGACCAGAGGTGGTTGTCTGCCTTGAGCTCTCCACTCCACGATCGCCAGCTTCTGACCGGGACATGGACCTCTTGCGCTTTCTGGCCGGGTGTCTCGCCTGTTCCAGTTGTTCCCATGTCGCGTGTTTCTCGGTGAGATCCGTGTATTGCTCCCACAAGAGCTCTTCATTTGCGGCACATTTCTCCTCCAGTTCGACGTGCCCCTGTTCCAGGGCGGCCACCCTATTGGAGATCCCTCTCATGAAGGCCTTTACCGAAATCATGTTCGTCGCAGGTGCTTCAGAGCTTACCGTAACGGCTTGTTCCTCAACGGCTTGTTCCGCAACGGCTTGTTCCTCGACGATCCCGGCAGGGCCGTCATCAGGTGGCAGAGCGGATCCGGTGGGAAAGTCCCGAATAAACTGCTCAATACCACCGATTCGTTGTAGGAGGTCGGACACTGTGTTGTCGGGAGGCGGAGCGGATTGTTGAGCCAATACCATTTGTTCGAGGGCGTCGATTCGTCGTCCAAGATCTGCGACTTCGGTCATACCCTCTTGCACCGGCTGTTGGACTGGGGTATCCTGAACATACCGTTCAAGGCCTTGAAGGCGTAGTCCAATGTCGTTCACACTGTCATTTGTCCGGTCAAGACCATTCCGTATGGGTGTATCGTCGTATAATGGCTGATCTGAAACAAAGCGCATCTCCTCCTGAATCATTCGGAAACAAGCTTCCTGCACTCTGCCCAACCAGGTGTCCATGTCCCTTTGCGCCTGCTTCACCTTTTCCTCGGCCTCCGCTACCGCCGTCGTTGAAGACAATGGGTATCTCTGCAGTCGTTCGTGATGGCGAGCAGCTAGAGCACGTGCTGAAGTGGATTGTAGAGCCGAGAGGAGCCCCCTGATATGTCAGCAAGGTCACCTGCTGTTTACTCACTTTGTAAACGCTTCCACAGACTGAGACACCGGGCGATTCTCGCGCTTTGGACTTGGGCTCCTGGGCCGCGAGTCTGACCTGGCGATTGACCTGTCCTCATATGGCCTGCTCCATGGTTTTGGGCGAGAATCGCTTCGAGGGCGAGCCCTGTATTCAAGACGGTCATCCGGGTAATCACGGCGGTCATCCGGGTAGTCACGGCGATCATCCGTATTGCGATACCCATGATCAGCTGAGCTTGACCACCGCTTAGGCCTTCCTCTACCGTCCTGCCAGCCAGTTGGGCGGTCCGTCAATGGTGTAGGAGGCAGAGGCGGGGACGAGAGTCTGGCAGCCAATTTGCGACCCGATATCTTGATGGAGTTTCGAGGGGAAAGACTCCGTCGAGGCTCGGGACTAGCATAGGTCAATATTGGTATCTCAACCCCGAGCTAGCAACTCACCTGCGGTCTCGAGCGTAGCGATGGTCGACATGCCTGCTCATGTTGAAGGAAGATGATCCCGATTGATCAGGACGTCGGAAACTTGGTGACGAGGACAGCAGTCATCCCAGACCCGGTCGCAATGTGTATTGGACACGACCGAGATGGGACTGCTTCCTGACTAGTCTTCCTGACTAGTGACTTCTGGTATCAAGCTTGAGATCGAGGCTTCAAGCTTGTATGAACGAGTTGTTGACAGCTCCATGTCGCTGCCTCGCCGGCGCAGGTGAGCTCGAGGATGTCGTCAAGTCGGCGATCGCCGCTGTGGCCCGGAGAAACCTGAAACACTCTCCGAAGGAAGGTTGTTACGCTTACTCCGAAGTCACGGATTCACCAGATAGAGCCGTGTCGGCGGTGATGGTGTTGCAACATTTGCCTTGCCCGCCATGTAACTGTCTCTGGACATGTCTCGATCACAAAGTCTGCCACAAGGTCTGGTCGCTTGTGGAGGTGATCAGCTGTGAAACCTTGAACTTGTGCAACAGTGGACTCGGAAAAGCTGTCGAATCAATTCAGTCGGAGACTCGGATCCAATCCCATAGCCATCGAGCGGGCCATCTGCCAATGGCCAGGGAAGGTGTTGATGAGTGCTCGACAAACGCCTTGCGATTATCAGTCGGCCAGAAATGCCTCGACTACAAGTACATAGCTTCGGATGAAGTTTATGGATGTCGCTAGCAATTTGTCTTCCATCGACAACATTACGATTTACGGCTCAGCGCTCAAGCGCTTCAGACCTCTGAGTCCATATTGCTCCGAGAGCGTTGATCGTGTCCCTTCGAGATTGATGGTGTGTGCGCTACATTGTACGGGGCGTGCATCCAAGTGGCATCACTAGCCAGGTAAGCATGCCGCTTGCTTCCCATGGGTGTCACAGCAGGTCGAAGCGTGTCCGTGGTCTGTGCGGATCTCACGAACGTGCGTGGGTCGCTCGCGGCGAGATCTCGTCGTGTGCATCACGTTGTTGGCTCTCACGCTTCCTTGTCTCGTGCCGCATTTCTGCTGGAGGCCTGCATGTACTTGCTGCCGGTGCGCTCCTGTGCGTTATGCAGTATGCAATAGTGACAACTGGTCGCACGAGCAACTAAGTCTATCGATAAGAGATCATGGCAGCCATCACCGGGGGTTCTTTGGCCTAGTGATAGTGATCCTTCGCACACACCCAGCTCACACGATCCTTTCTCATCGATCATCTGCCTGTCGTTTTAACGATTCCGTTTCAAGCTCAAAATCACAATTCACAGACTACCACTATACAAACGCACGTTTACCATCTTGGCCAGCGCTCGTGCGACCGCCTCACACGATCACGACGACGATTATAACCATGACAACTTCGACCACTCCCTCCCCGTTCAAGCTTCCCTCCATCCCGACCAGACCTGATACCTATCCATCCACTATGGGACCTCCAGCGGTGCCCGCTCGCAAGCGGAAGATAGCACCAGCTGGCTCAGCATCGCCGTTCCCCGCCTCGTCGTCAAACTCGCCCGACCCGTCAGAGCAGGAGGATGAAGAGTATTCCCCGAAAGCGCCCGCCAAACGACAGAGAGCTACAAAGCCGGCAGCATTCCCAGCAGTCAAGAGCAAGAACATGTCAAGGGAACAGCTACGAAAAGCCAATCACAGCTTGATAGAGAGACGTCGGAGGGAGAAGATCAATGCGGCTTTGGACTCGTTGAGGGAGATGGTTCCAGGTCTGGGAGTCGAGCAGGGCAAAGGCGGAGAATTTAAGCTGGAGGTAGGTCATTCGTATAACCAAAGCTGACCTGCAGGTCCTCGAGCGCACGGTCGAGCATATGCAGGAGCTCAAGAAGACGATCAAGGAGTTAGAGTCAAGGGTAGAGCAACTCAAAGCTCCAAGCTCGAGCACCGTCCCCAAGCCCTGTTCCAGCATCTCCACGTCTTCGGCATCATCTCCAGACGTACCCCCGCGCAAGCTCGACCGTCGACCTTTCCTCGTGCCCAAATCCAAGTCATCGTCCAAGGGCACACCACCCTCACCTTCTCTCAGTCCCGATCCCAACGAGACAGAACCCGAAGCCAACTTGCCTCCTCCGTATACGATGGCGCGATCCCTCGTGGAACGGCATCAGCAGCCAACACGCCCAATGCCTAGTTCCCATGCGGCCAATCCGACACTCTACCTCCCCTTCCCCACGCCATCCCCAACGTCCCCGTTCCTCACATACCAATCCTCTTCCGCCAACTCCTCCGGGTTAACCGAACCAAGCCCGTTCATAGCCCCGCTCAACAACATTTCGCTCTTTGGCGGCGCTCTCAACCTCGACTCGAGTCACAAGGGCTCCATGCAAGCGGAAGAAGCGGCAAACGTGCTGCTAGCATTCTCCTCTCCCGATGTCATGCGTCCCAGCATGGGTCTCACGCCAAAGATGGTCCCCGTGGGCGAGAGGCTGGACGATGAGTTTGTGCTGGACGGCGGTGTCGCGGTGCGCAGTGTCAAGGTGGCTCCGGGGGAGAGCGTAGTGGGTAAGACTGCGAGAGACATATTGAGAATGTAGACTGTAGACGTAGATGTCCCGTAGAGCTATAAATCGTTCGTCTGTCGTCACAGGTCGTCACCCGTGCTCGTGCGCGGGCCGCGAATTTAAGCATGTGTCGCTGCCCGATGACCGAACCTAGACCGGCGGTTCTTGTTTTGGCTACGTCGTCGAGCGAGCTGCGTTTGGAACTTGAGTCGTCAACTATTTCCGTCTCCATCTACCAACCTCTACTTGTAGTCGCGTCCCCATGTCCAGCACTCGATCCTCACCCTCCCAGTCTACGCTGTCACCGTTGCTACTTGGAACAGCGAGCCTCGACACCGTGATCGATGACTAGCAGCAAATCGGAGGATTAACCCCAACTCCCTTGTCTCCGAAGTGATCGTGGACCTGACCACACACGTCCTTTGGATCGCGTGGACATCCCCATCAGGAACTACTCTGGATCCCCCAATTCTACATCTCACACACTCAACATGTCGTTGCCGCCATCGAGGGGGTCGTCGTTGTTACCCCCCTCCCGCTCGAGCTCAACTCGGATCCCCAGCTCGTCCAGCAACATCTCCCTCCCTACGCCAAAGTCGGAGCAGAACACGGGCTTGAGCAAGTTGAGACAGATGTTCGAGTCGACAAAGGCTGCAAATTTTCAAGCTACAATCACCATACACGAGCTCCAAAACGTGCCACAGCTCGCAGGAGACTTTGCAGTCAAGTGGAAGTTTCAAGGCAGAAGACCGCGAGGCAAGGATGCAAGTGAGTCCAAAGCCGTCGACCTAGCTGACGACAGTCAAACCTCTCAAGCCGGGACACAAGCCGTCCCTGCCCAATCTCCGAACACAGCCTCTTACAACGCTACACCCCTCGTCGTCCTCGACATCAATCTCGTCTAGGAGCACGGCCAGTTCGCCCGTCGCCTCGATCCAAAATAGCATTTCCATGTCAGCCTCGACGTCTGGTACGACGACACCGTCGCTTCTCTCACCAAACACCCAGCGCCAGGCTTTGGGCCACCGTGGCCCGGTCAAAAAGTCATCCGACCCTACCCCCCTCCGACAATCCACCCAAGCCGAATTCACTGCCTCTCCAGAGGCGATGACCAGTTCAAACCCATCGCAAATTCCTACTCCCGACGGACTGCTCCCTCCGCCTGCGATCTCAAACGGACACCCCCTGACCAGGACAAACTCATCCGACACCACGACCACATCATCCAAAGCAGACAAGCATGCGCTCTCTAGCAAGCACGAGCACGAATCCACCCATCGTAAAGGGACCACCCCGGTGAGACCGCTCAAGGCGCACACTTGCTCCTGGGAATATGGCATCTCGCACACGATCCGAATTCCGCTCGGCAAACCCATCGAGCATGCTCCTGGCACAGCCACTCCTGGTTCCAGAATCCCCGGGCCAAGATCCGCCGCTCCATGCCTTGGTAATGGCCCTCAATCCGAGTCTGGACTGCGCCTGATCATTCAGCAGCTACCCACCGCCGCGGCCACCAGCCATGGCGGTCCCTCGGCAGTCAACAAGGACAGTCTCACCTCCATGGTCACCGCCGCCCATCACGCCGCGGATGGCAAAGGGAACCCAAGCGAGCGATCCCACCATGCCGACAGTGAGAAGCAGGTCTTTGGCATCGTCGACATTGATCTCGCCGCGTTTGCCGGCAGGGGAAAGACGTCGCGTCGATTCCTGCTCAAGGGCAGTCGAACCAATGCCACCATCAAGGTAAGTCCACTCACGTCGACACTGCTGACTCTAGCTCACGGTCGAGATGAAATGGGTCGGAGGCGATGAGCGTTGGGCCGCGTGAGTTTCGAATGTCAATCTAGCTGACGATCAGGCCACCACTCAAAGAGGGACATCACGTCACGGGCATGAAGGATCTCTTGGACCCAGACGTCGAAGAGCGTTCCAAGAGCGACTGTGAGTAGTAGTTGTCTGTCCCCGCTGACGTCAGTGGCCATGGCACGGACCGACACCACATCATCCGCTTCGTCAGTCTCCGGTAGTCACCCATCCTCGTTGAACTTGTCACAGAACCCATCAATGGTCAGCCTCGTCAACCCAGCGCCCCAGATCAACTACAAGTCCTTCGAGCATCACCTCAAACCGCCACCGAACCGAGACGGCGCATCCACACCATCAGATGGGCGTCATCTCCACCTACCCAAGCTCCATCTCAAGTCGCGTCCCCACTCGCCCCATCCGCACAGAGGTCACCTCCCTCACCACCTCCACGAGGCGACCACCCTCGGCCTCGGCTCGACTCACGATCTCCCTCCAGAAGTCATTATCGAGGCGATATTCAACCCTCACGCTTCCTCAGAGGAAACGCCATTCACCTACGTCCCAACGGCGCTGCATCCTATCCCAACAGACTCGACTGCCGCCGTACACAATGCTCTGGTGTCGCGACTGCAAAACCTTGAACACGAAGGTGTTAATCACGAGAGGCAACACAGCGGAGGATCTGACGACGTCAACTTGAACACGCGGGAGGGAAAGATGAAGTGGAATATCAAGTTTGGGAAAAAGGAGAGACAGAGGACAGTATCCTCCGTGGGCTAGCTTGCCGGACTTTACCCTCATTTGCGTTTGCGATCGGACTAGACATTCTTGTATCATTTAGACATTCACGCATCGTGTATTACTAGGACATGCATTGGTGGGGATACGATTAGGACTGGGCTTTGGGTTCTGTCAGCGGACTGAGGGCGGTCTGTGCGCTAGATGAGTCTGTGCGCTGAGCTCTGGTGGCAAGTCTGCTGGGTCTGACCCGCGTCCTCAGCCCGATCGTCCCCTCTCCTTTCTACGCTGGTGACTGGCTCCCCTCCTTCTCAACCCGTCTCCCTACTACGAGCCCTTGCCGCCAACAGACCGGGAGAAGCGGCGCGGAGGACCTCGACTCAAAGTCCGAGCTGGGTGAGACCGAAATCCCAGAAAAAAGCTTGACTGGTCAATCTTCGACTGTACGACGCGACCATGACCGTAGCTGGGGGTACATATTGCTTGGTCTCTCACTTCTACTTCCTCTTCCCCCTCCAACTTGCTCAAACCGCTCTCACTCTGCACCGCAGAACGATCAGCATCGACTACTCAGCAAGCTCAGCAAAACCTCTTGATCAGCTCTCACCTCGGCAAATCACCTAACCTCCTTGTCACTGTCGACTTGCGTCTACGATGAGCGGCCAGGACACCTTTCCAAGAGGCAAGACTGCTGTCCTCTGCCTCGCCAAGATCTCCGAGGCGAGTGTCATCTGTTTTATGTGAGTGTCATCCTGTGATCCTACGCGGCTACGCGCCGTTCGCTTTGCCACTTGCCTCAATGTCCATCCTCTTACCCCAGCAACCGTTAGGCAAGACTCTGAGGGACGCGCTGACGATGCTTAGTATGCCATTCATCAACCAGATGGTCGCGGGGTTCGGTAAAGACACCACCTCCTGTGCCAAGTTTGCCGGAGTGATCGAGTCAGCCTTGGTCCTCACCGAGGGTGAGTACGACTTTTGTACATCTCGTGACTTACCCCGCTAGCCTTCACCTCTCCTCTCTGGGGCGCTCTCGCCGACGCTCGCGGTCGTAAACCCCTTCTCATTGTCGGTCTCTCCGCCTTTGCCGTGGCGTGTATCGGGCTCGGACTCGCCAAAACCCTGTGGCAAGCTGTACTCTCGAGGTGCATTTGTGAGCGGATCCGTTCTTCCTAGCTGACAGCGGCGAAGCCGGTGTTCTTGGTGCCGTCTCTGTCCTCGTACGAACAGTCCAGTTTGAGATTGCCGATGCTAGTTCTATCGACAGGGGTGAGTTGACCTCTGATGAGTACTACTGACAGGGTCAGTACTCCAATGGATGACCCCGTGTTGGGCGATCGGTGCTGCCTTGGGTGAGTCGGATCTTTATCAGTGGACTAGCCTGACCGAATCAGGACCGATGATCGGGGGCGCACTTGCCGAACCGGCAAAGACTATGCCTGGCATCTTCAAAGGCTCGATCTTTGACACGTACCCGTACCTTCTCCCGTCCGTTGTGACCGCCATCCTGCCCGCCGCATCCGCCGTCGCCATCGCTATTTGGTTGCCAGAGGTAAGTCCTCTTCGCCGACGTGCACTGACATCAGACCCTCAACCGACCTGCCCAAACCTCGTCCGAGGAGACCGCTCACCTGCTTACCGATGTCACAGAAGTCACCGAGGAGCCCGAAGAGGTCCAGGATCTCTCCATCATCCAGCTGCTGAGAACCCCGAGTCTCCTCTACCCCTTGTTCGCTTCTGGCAGTATGCAACTTCCTGCCATCTCTCTGTGTCAGCGCTGACCTTCGTTAGTGATCGCCTTCATCTCCATGTCGTACAACGCCGCCTTCATGATGATGGCAAGTACGCCTCTCGAGTTTGGAGGCTTGAATATGGCGGTGAGTGACCAGGGTTGAGCTTCGCTGACTGTCAGCCGTGGCAACTCGGTCTTCTCCTTGCCGTCTCGTCTGGTCTCGGAGTCGTCGTCGGCACTTGGGTCATCCCAATCCTGTCCTCACGATATGGGTGGTATGGTGCCCTTCGACTCACTTCCTTCTGTCACGTCGTCCTCTTCCCAGTCATTGCCATCGCCGGTGCCACCAGCAGATGGGAGGGAGGGGTGGGCCATGTGACGGGCTCGATCATACTGATCCTTCTGGTCGTCTACGAGGTCGCCGAGACCTCTTTCATGTGAGTGCATCTCGACGGACCGTAGCTTACTGGTCAGTGGCATCGACGTTGCCATTGCGGATCGAGCTCCCAAAGGCTGTCTTGCTCGAATCAACGGTCTCTCGAGCAGTACCGCTAGTCTAGGTAGGATGATCGCCCCAACATTGTCCGGGTGAGTAACCACATTCTCCGTTACAGTGTCTGGAACTGACCATTCATAGGCAACTCTGGTCTCGATCCATGACGATGCCGGCTCCCATCGGATACCACTTTATCTGGATCGTACTCACGTTCATGGCAATCCTGTGGTGGATGACGACGCTCCGACTCGAATCCCCGACCGAGATGGCTGCTCGACGCATAACCGACGAAGAGATCGGCCTCGTCTTGTCCTCGGATATCGGCGACTCTGCCTCCATCGACTCTGGCCGATATGGCAGCTTTAGCCGAACCGATTCCATTGGCAGCGAGTACAGCGCCCATGTCGATAACTTGGGCTGGGGAAGTGGGGTTACCTTGGCCGAACAATGGTCCGAGGACGAGAAACTTGGAGACGGACGACTCATTTTGCAGAAATGATATGAGCGCAGTTCTTGTCGGTAGTTTGTTTCGATTCCTTGTTGTTTGTCTGTCACTTGGTTTTTCGCATGAGATCTGTCGCATGTATCGCGTCGTATTTCAGCAAAGGGAGACCTGGTGAAGAGGTTGATCCCAAGCTGGAATTGATGTGTATTTCACCCGGATTATGGATACGTCAGCGACTCGTTTAGCTCAGCATGACTCAGCGATAAGATTGGGATTGTGTCACAATGTCACGATGATACCATGGTTGCAGTCGATTACGTTGGTGTGACCGAAGTAGGATACAGTACTCTTTCTTGTATACTCAACCTAATTGGGAAGCGAGAGGGTACGAGCGATTGCGACTGCGAGGCAGTTCAGTCCTTGAATCCCTTAAGCTCGAGTCCTTCAACTCGTGAGTAGGTAGGCTCCGCTAGGTGTAGGTATGAATGTAGGTTGCTACTGCTGCGGATCCAGCTCTCTACCCACTACATACGTCAGCGTCGGTCCCCTTATGTCTGTGTGTTTGACTCATCCTGTGCCTCAAGCCTCCCGTTCCTGAGGCGTAGATACGAGATCGACAATTCGACAACGTGTCAAGGCGGACCCTGCAAGAGATCTATCTATGGTTTAAACCTTGCTGCATACTGTGTAATCGTACAATCCAATCGTCCAGCATGACTACGAGTACATGACTACACGACACCGCTATAGCGAGACACTTTCCACACTCTATACCAAGCCGTGTTCGACCTTGACCGAGTATCTCCCAAAACCAGAGCCCAAAAATAGGGAGGAGCTAGCTCGACATGAAACTCCCTGTATGATGTACGAAAAGTCGACCGAAATTATCGCATGAGGTGAATCGTTGGACGAGGTCGAGTGTCCAAGTGAAAGTGAAGAATCGAAGAAGGAATAGAAAGTGAAGTCGGAAACCATATTAGGCGGCCCCATTGTGGTACTTTGTTAGGGGTCCGCTCGTACTTTTATTGTCGCTGTGAAGAGTCTAGTGCTCCTGTCGCCAATCCTCAGACTGCTGTTGCTGGCCTTGCGAGTCGTGGGGGAAACCCATGCCATAGGCAGTAAAAGGCGGCGGGCCGTTCTGCTGAATACACATCAATACATGTTCCGATGAGTACGAGATTGACTCACCTCTGGAGGCCACGAAACCCCGTTGTGACCGTCTGGCCTGCCATAATGACCAGAGTGCTGTTGATGGCCGTCCGGCCCCGCGCTTGGATCGTAGCGGGGCACGGCATGCGGCGGAGGAGCGTTGTACATGCCCGACTGGGGCTCGTATCGCACATTGGGAGGTGGCGCGTATCGAGCGTCCATCGATCGAGGGTCGGATGGCATGTACGGCGAGGCAGAGGGTGCCTAGTATGATTATGAGCAATCATTACACAAAGAGATGTCTCTACTCACGGAGGAAGCAGAAGGGACGCGGCTTCGTGAGCGCTGGTGCATGTTGGCAAAGTGGTCGACGGGGTAGCCATTGCTGTTTTGGTTGGATGCATTGGCAGAGTTGGGCCCGCTCGAGCCATCGGCTGTGGAAGTTCCGCTCTCCTACGTATGGTCAGCTGATACCTCACGGCAGCGCAAGGTGACTCACTCCTGAATTCACAGGACCAACTTCGTTGGACCCTCGGGGGCCGCCGCTTCTTCGTCCTGGCGAGCCTCCTGGGGCGTACATGAAGGCTTCAGGCTTGACCTCGTTCCAGTCGCCATTGCCGTCCTTGCCAACGGATGGTGGCGGAGGAGGGTATGAGACGCGATAGGCATATAGTTGCCGACGAAGATCGGCGTTTTCGTCGCGGAGATAGGCATTCTCTGCCTGAGCCTGGTTGTTGTCCTTGGTCTGTTGTGGGGAGAGCGGTGCGGAACCGGCGGGACCACCAGGTCGATTGCCAGTAATGTACGCTGCTTGACCAAGCTGTCTCCGAGCATCCTCGAGCTGAGCTGTGAGAAGCTGAACAGAGTCCTCAAGCTAGAAGCAAGTTAGCGACGCGTCTTTGCTTGTCGACTCACAGCTTTGAGATGAGCCTTGCGTTTCTCTCTGTGCCGTCTCTGGGCCTTTGCGTTTCGCGATCTGTTGTCACCCTCGTCTGTGTTGCCCATCATGGCAGCATCCATACTGCCGCCAGACCCGGTGCCATCGTTGCCCATGTGGAAGTGGTGGTTCATGATGTCTAGCCGTGGGTCAATGTCGAGCGAGTGAAGGTTGTGATGGTTGTACTCTTGTCTAGGATAAGGACCGTTGTCGTAATGAATGTTGTCTACAGGCACCTGGGGATTTGGAGAAGAAGACTCGTGACGATGATCCACTACTAGTCGGTCTGGCTCAGAGTCGCGGTTGTTGTTGGTGTTTGACGTTTTGGCGGCTTTCTTGGATCTCGCAGTCGTCGTCGCGGTACCAGCGCTGGCTTTCCTCTTCGCCATTATGAGGAGAAAAAAGAAGGCGGTATCGTAATCTCTCGTTGTTATATATCTCGGTAACGTGTGGGTAACGTTGGCGAGGGGGAATGGGATCAGATCCGTACTCAGGGGAGACTTTGGAAGCCGGTTGAGATGCCGAACGATCGGGGATGGGGGAGACGTAAGTGGTCGAGTGTGGATAGAGCACAATAAGCTGGGAAGGCGAGGATACCGAGACTGGTTTGAGGTGGTGCTGCAGATTGACGACTGTTGCATCTATGGATTTGGGTGATAGATCGAGGTTTTTCCTCGTAGCCACTCGACCTCGCGCGCGTCCTACCGCCCCCCTGTCCCCCCGCCCCGCCTCCCCTCCTCCCAGCCAAAACATGCCAATTCACCCTGAGCAAATGCCGGTAAAGTAAAAATAATTTTGGGTCCGTCTCACCGATCCCCCCTTCGATTGGCCACCGAGTGGCTCCCTAGATCACCGTGCGCATGGCAGCAGGTCCTAGCAGGTCCCTCAGAGCGGTACACCTTATTAGCGGATGCCTTGCCGGATCAATTCCAGACCAAACCCCTATATTAGCATCGGGCACATCGACTAGTGCGACGTCGTACTAAGCTCGATCGGCGCGAGCGGCACGCGGTCTTGAGCCAAGCATCCTTAAGCGCTCAAGAGACTCGGTAGTCCCGGCTCAATGTACCGCTTTGCTTAGCTGACACCTCGTCAACCGTTAATTGGCCTCGACAGCAGGCCTCGACCAGCTTCAAGGCAAAGGAAGCATGAACCGTTGCAGATCCTCGTGCCGAAGGACCCAACGTCCTCGCCGAAATCATTCGGCCGCAACAGGCCGCAACATGGCAATCAAGACACTCAATCAATCATACGCCGAGCCATTCCAGTGAACGTATCTCTTGCTCTTCCCTGCTCTTCCTCTGGCTAGGCCCCTTACCGTCCCGTTGGATCGAGTGCACTCGTTGCGAGCAGCCGAAACACATTCGGTTCCGACCTGCACATGGCGGTGGAGGCTGGTGGAGGTGCGGCCCTGCCCATTGCAGCCCATCGCCCAGCTGTCGAGTGCCAACTACGATCGGTGTGCACATTTGGGGCGTTGGAGGAGTTGGAGGGCGTTGGAGCCACCGTAGCCACCGGTCCGAAAACGCGGCACCAGAATATCGGGCGGCCGGTTAGTCACCGATTTGTCCTTCGGCCTCTCCTGCCTACGCTCGATCGCCCGACAAGTCTTCGCTCTGCTGCGAGCTGGTTCTACTCAACGCTGCTTACTATATGCATGGGAGCGTGTCGACGATGTGAAAGTCGATGCGAGTCTTGCTGACGGAGGATGACCGATTGCTTGCCACCAAGGGAGCGGGCTCTTCTCAAGCGCTCCCCTCATAATCTCCCCGACACCTGCATGCCTGATCCCGGCGGAAGTGACTCATCGGCACCTTCTCGGACTCCCGGAGGCTTCTTTCGATTGCCCTTGACGATGCTAAGACCGATCTCATCGGACGTGCGATGCCAGCATGCCACGAGCTGCCACGAGGCAACTCGTGCAACTGTACGAGAATCTGCTGCGCATGGCGGATGAATACGTGAAATCCCAAGTCGTCTATTGGTGGCGTACATCGATGATGGCAACCGGGACATTGATGATGGCACTCTAGGACTCTGTGATGAGCTAGCTGAGGCCTGCTGAGGCTGGCTGCTGCGGATTCCTGGCCTTGTTTTGATTCCACAGCACATTGTGGCGTTTGCGATAACGTCCTCGCCTGGATCGATTCCTGGATCCTCGATGTTGCCGTCACCTGTTACGCGCTTTTACGTCAACGATCAGGAGTAATCCAGGGCTATCGCATGCTATCGCGCGGCACAAGCTGGCACAAGACATCATCGCACACTAGATAGGACGCGCCTGGTCGCGCTAGTACACGTATTCGGTTCCACTGAGCGGGCCTGGGCGGACTTCAACCTACCTCGACCTATGTACCTCAAACCCATCCTACTAGATCCTACTACACCGACAGACCTTCTCTTACCTGACTTGTCCTCGTGTGCTGGAATCGTACCCGAGGCACTGCGACTGCGCTTTACGCGATGATCGATGTCTGCGATTACTGCGATGCTTGTGAATGCCTACGAATCGATCAGCGAAAACGCACATGGACTCTCGGATCCTTGCCGAAGCGAGACACCTGAGCAGGAAGGGGAGAAGTTGACCTGGCAAGACCGGCTCTCGGTTCAGATGAGCGGAGAACCGTCTCTGAGAGCGTGGCTACATGTGACCAGCATGTGACTGTTACTGGGTCGTGATCTCGCCAATCTGAACGCCCATCAAGTATTTGATCCAACAGCAGTGACCACACGCTCTTGACTGTAATAAGCGTATCTCTCCATTACTCGGTATACGCTAAACGATATCATATCGACGAGCCAAACTACAAGATGATACTCACCTGGGATGTGATGATCGTAACAGTCCCAGGAGGAGATGTGTAAGCTTGAGCGATCGTGACTATGGTCGATCAGACAACTCTCGCTGCGACGGTACTGCTCCGCCACCAGTATGCCCCACTGAACGAGTATGCATTATCATCAAGATAGAATACCACAACACCAACAAGATAGACACCCGCAGTTCCCCCGTTACAAACGAGTTTCACTGCCCTACCCTGCCGTTGCGCCCAGCTCGGGTTTGTCCCGTCGACGTCTAGCCGAGTCTCGATCAAGGGGATTGCCCGCTATAGATACCGGAATGTTGAAATGGAGGAGTCGCTCTGAGTGTGCCCTCGACTGGCGAAGAAGCACCTGCGGCGAAGGAGGTCGGATTGTTGTTTATAGACGAGACCTTGCGTCCAGACGTAGGTTCTCTTTCCCCCTGATGAAGTGTACAGATGAAGTTGATGCTCGTAATGTCGTAATGTCGTCATTGCCGCTCGAGTTCTAGAAAGCCTTGCCTGCATGGGCCATTCGCCTGGATCGACCACCGTGGGCGGGCGAGCTTCGTCTCAACCGAGGCTGCTCGACCCGTGGCGAGGCAACAGCGTCTCGCTTCTCAACTGGCGTATCCCTCTTCCAAGAGCCTTTACCACCAGCAGCAGCGGTGTAAATGTCGACAACCCTAGACTTTGAGATACCACCCATGTTGGACCAGGTCGATTTGATAGAGTCGAACGAGTCGGCAGAGACATCGACCCGCATGTTACCACCATAGTTGTACAGTCCCCATCGGTCCATGTTGACAGTCTTGTAAGCCCATCCAGACCACCAGACACCCATCTGGTTCATCTGGTCGAGCATCCAACTGAGCGTACCGTCCGAGGCCATGAACTCGCCAATGTAGGTTGGCACGCCGACACCAGAGTACGTGTTGGTGTCCTCCCTGACGCCCTGCTCGAACATTTGTTGGTTGTAGCCTTGGTCGCTCTCGCCCATCATGAGGTATTCGTGCATCGAGTACATGACGTTGGTCCAGTCGGAATCGGGGGCGGCAGAGATCGACTCCATGATGATGATTCGCTTAGAGTCACCGGCTCGGATGGCCTTGTACAGGTCTCTTTGCAGGTTGTTGTTGGCGGAACCAGTGGGCTCGTTGATTGCATCGTAACCGGCAATGGCGTTCTCTCCGACAAAGTGAGCTGCAATCTTGGTCCAGAGCTCTCCGGCCTTGTTTCGCTGTTGCTGACCCTCCCAAGTGTCCTCTGAGATGGCAGAGTACTTTTCCTCCTGACCGTCCCAGATGTGGTAGGTTGGGATGACGTAAATGTTCCTCTTCTTGGCCTCGGCAATGGCCCACTCGAGTCGGGAAAAGTCGACGTTGCCGTTGGCATCGTTGATGTAGGAACCATCGGACCTGATAAAGTTCTTGTACGAGAATGGCAGTCGGACGACGTTGAATCCCATGTTGGCAATGTTGTCAAAGTCGGAGGAAACCAACCAGTTGTCGTACCAGACGTTGAGCAGCTCGTACGTCTTGTCCTCGCCGAATCGCTTGGTCAAGGTGGTTTGGGGGAATCGGTCGTGGGTACCAGAGTTGTCGGTGATACCACACATCCAGTCTTCCCAGACGAGCCATCCACCCAGGTTGGTGCCTCGGAGGACGACGTCATTGCCACTTGGGTCGACGACTCGAGTGCCTTTGGTTTGCAGGTAGCCAGACATGTCGCCGCCGGCACTGTAGGTAGACGTGGGAGCAGCAGCCGAGGTCGAGGTCGAGTTGGAGTCTGTCGAGTTGTAGTCTCCGGCAGAGGGCGAAGCAGTGGCCGAGGCAGACCAGTCTGCAGTCGCCGAAGCCCAGAGACCGCCACCAATGGTAGCAGAGGCGATCGTGGAGGCTGAAGGAAGTCAGTACATGCGGATCGCCGAAAGGGTCCCTTTTATGGGAATTTTACTCACTGCTAGACTCTTCATCGTCGCAGTCTTCCTCTTCAGGAGTGGGCGTGTTGCCTGTATCGAGTCAGCCCATGCACCCAGAACAGACATCGCTCGACTCACCAGAGTCGCAGTCGTCAACCTCGTCAACTTCGTCAAAGGTCCACTGCTGGTTCGCGTTGTGATCGTAGCAAGACCAGATCTGAACCTGAGTTCCGGCCTGTGCTCTACCATCTTTGAGATCCCAGCACATGTTGTTGCCGTTCCACTTGATCTGACCGTTGTTCACGGTGAACCGTTGGTTGGCATTGTCGCCGTAGCAGCCCCAGACTTGGACCAGGTTGCCGGACCATTTGCCCGAATCCGAAATGTCACCGCACTTGTCGGTAGCAGAGTTGACCAACTGGTCACCCTTCATCGTCCAGACGATGCTATCCGAGTCGTCGCAGTCGTGGATTGTCAAGCGCGAGCCGTCATTCGAGTTTGATGGGATGACACAGAGGTTTGGGTTGGAGGCCGGCGAGATGGAGAAGGTACCACTTGGAGCGGCGGCCGAGGCGAACAGGGGGAGGAGGGCGAGAGCCGACAGGAAGGCAATGGTAGACATGGTTTCTATGTGATTTTTGGTGATACTGTAAGAGTACTAAGCTGATATCGAGTGCCAGCCTCGATACGTGCTTGTAGTGGTTTGATGGATGGGGGGGAAGAGAGTGTGATGGGTCGCGACTAAAGTAGGTTGAACGACCGCTTGAAAGAGTGGTATGTGCGCGAGGGTGTTTCGGGTTGAAAGAAGAGTTGAGGATGGGTAGAGTAGGATGAGTGCGCGACACAAAGGGGTTGAGAAGGGGGGATGTTGGATGTGTTGAAAGACTGACAATCAATTGCTTTTGTATTCGACGTGTTGATCGGACGGGTGCGTTGAATTGTGGCGGTGGGTTCGTGCTCTATGCCCGGGACACGTCCATCAGGACAAAGGGTGTTCCAAAGGGCCTAGACGTCCGAGCTCATTAGATCCTCTCCTCTCACCCATACCCGGGCTGCCTTTACACCCCACGCCAAGGCCCACAGCAGCCCACAGCCGCACAGGGGCGTATTCGATTCTTTGCTCAGTGTGACTTGACACGTCTGTACGTACACCCAGACGCGTCACCACCTGAAACGAACGAGACCGCACAAAAGCAAGGTTATTAAAACAGGGGGAAAGCCCCGAGGGTCGGCTGAGTTTCAGGTTTGATTTTGCCTCTTTTCACCAAAAGCACAGAGGTTTAATAGCTTTGCGTGGAGAGCGTAAAGTATCCTCTGCGCGCAGACGTGACATCCTCCGACGTTCTCTCTGGGCCTCTGGCTGCCTCTGGCTGCCTCTGGCTCTCTCTGGCTGCTCGGTCTTGGCTGCAAGCCGCCTCGGCAGTCATCGACGCAACATTATCACTCGGTCATGTACGCGAGAGAAGAACAAACGAGATCGACGCGATCACCATCCGCGACGCGTTGAACACGCTTGCCTCCTCTTCAGGCACGCCACGTTGAAACGACGCTCCGACCAGGTGGCAAAGGGGTTATCTGTTTCGCAGGCGATGACATCGCAACGCTGCAGCAGCAGTAGAAGCGTCGATCAACGCTCAGCGCTCAGTGCTCACTGATTGCTGTTGACACGTACAGACATGGCGGCAACGACGTATCTGATCATGCATCGTACCTACCGAGAACCTGTTGATACCACATCTTCACAGCTTTCCTGACCAAAGGCTGCCTTGTCAATCCACGCCAGCTTGCTTCGATCCCAAAGTCCTTTGAGCGCCCACCTCCCAGCGACCATCTATAATCAGGATCAAAGCGCAGAGCCTCTCCCGCTTGACCTCTTTCAACCCTCCTTGACAACTTCACCGCTGTGCCATACCACACCTATAATCACTACCACCTGCTCACTACCACACCGCGGTCGGTGACCATGCCAGAACCCTTTGGAGCCTTCGGCTGGATCTGTAAGTGTATTGAAGACCACGGCTCCCACTAAGCAACGCCACAGGCCGCCATGCTCCGTTGCCCCAGTGCAACCTCTTCTTCAACCAACTCTGGAATAGAGACTCGCTCTTCCTCACCGTTCTCTTCCCTTCAAACTCGGATTTCTTCTCAGACTATAGTGTGGTGAGTGTGCTACCTCTCTACCACTAGCGTATCCTCACCCGAATCTCTGCAGACGGGGACGAGTGCGAGGGATGATCCGGCGGTACAGATCGCAAGGGCAGATGCCGGAACGGGATTAGGGGCGAACTGCGAGATACCCCATGTAGGACATAGAGGGAGTCCAGGCGATGCCGGTGAGTGACGAAACGCCAGTCATAGAGCCTAGCTAATTTGGTGTAGCCCTCGTCGTGCTGTCGGCCTTGTCGCTGATCATGGCGCTTGGACTATGGTGGCACGCGGGAAGACGGCATGCTGCTGTTGGAAGGGTCGAGTTGAGGATTCTCCTTCTGGTGGGTTCCTCGAATTTAGAGGCAAGATGCTGATCGGACCTCAGTTCTACGCCTTACATTCAGGTTTTCAAATTGTCACAATGTCATCGTTTCTTGAGCAGGGTGAGTTGGCTTATCGGTGAGGTACAGGGCTGATCACCGACGCAGGCTCCACCGCATTGGCCGTTCTGTCGTCGATACACGTCTCGGTGATTGTCGCCGGGTTCTGGGTCCTCCTTGGAAACGCAATAGTAGCCACTCAGCTAGTCGAGTGAGTCTCTGTCCCACAATCATCCCGACTTACAGTGCTACAGGGATGGAACACCTGCTGCGATCGTTCCCTTACTGGTGTTCGCCGTCCTTTTCTTCATCCCACCTCTGTACATCTCTCTTGATGTCTCCCTTAGTTGGACCAACGCCTTTGACCTAGGTGGAAATGTGCAGAATTTGCGGTCGACCGCGCTGTTCGTCTTGACGTTGCTCTGGCCTGCTTTGTGAGTGCATCGAGGAGGCAAACGAGCTGATACTGTGTTTCCAGCGCCGCATTGGCTTACGGCTTGATGATGTTGTACGTCGTGGTGAGAAAGCTAGGCGAGACGAGACCAGCCGGTGGGTTTGGCGATATAGATGGGAGTGAATTGTTGACACCTCGCAGTCTACTATGTCCTTGGTGGTCTACTCTTCGCCGGCGGTCAAGTGATCTTCTTCCTTGCTTCTCAGCCTCTGTGTGATGTGAGTACATTCATCTCCCTCTAGCCACAGTTGCTGATCGCTTCCAGGCGTCGAACGAAAAGATCAACGGAGCTTTCCTCACGACGCTGCTCAACTCTGCAGCCATACTCGCGATTTACCAAGCCTGGAAGGTGAGTATTGGGCGTTGTCCTCTGCTTGAGGTTTCGGGCTGATTCGAGTAGAGCATAACGGAGGAGGACTGGGGAGAGGACTATGGGCAGTACTAAAGAGAGTCGCAGGGGTAGCCAGCTCGAAGCTTTGGTGGACGCTGGCAGATCGATTCCGGAAACCGCGGAGCGGGAGCAATTCGCTCGGACCGTACGCTGTAGTGATGGACATGTGTTTTTGCGGGTCAGCGACGACGAGGTCGTGGTCGTCAATAGGGTCGTCCCAGGTTGTTCCATTCTCGCACCATATCATAAGCATCGCACTCAAGCTATCATGGGGCTCTTGGCCTGATTCCATTTCGTGCTCAGTCCTCAGGAGGCCTCCAACTTGACAGGACGAGATGTCGGTTGCGCCGACGACACAATCAATTGCCGGACGGGTCGCTGTCATTGGATCCGGATTGGCGGGACTCACTACGGCCTATCTGCTTGTGAGGGAGGGCTTCGAGGTGTTCTTGATTGAGAAGGTGTGTCTTGACTAGGCGTTACCGAGTCAGAACAGGAGCTGACTGGCTTAGTCGGACAAGTTGGGCTTTCACTCGAGCTCGGTAGACATTCCCGTTCGGCAGATACCGCAATTGGAAGTCAACGGGTTCCCTCTACGCGAGAGCGGTCACAGCGGTGATGAGAAACTAGTATCTAGCGGGACTAGTGATGACAAGAACGAGAAGGAAGCGGCTTCACGGTGGATAGTCGACGTGCCAATGCGAAGCTTCCAAGGCGGTGAGTACGATGAGAGTAGCCTTGAATCTAGTGCTCACCGAGATGGTGTAGGCTACTATCCCTTGTTGATATCGCTATACAAGCATCTCCAGCTGGAGCTCAAGCCAACTTGGTTCACCTTCTCATTCAGCCATTTGACCAGTACTAGCTCGGCCAAACCTACAAAACCTCAGCGGCACCGCATAACAGGACCTTCAGCTAGCTCGTCGACATACTTCATCTACTCGGGCGGATCGGGTCTATCGTTGCCTACTCTTCCCTCTGCGGCATGGAGGTCACCCTTCGGACTCATTACCGCTCTACTAACGGTCTTCTACAACGCCGTCTGCTTCATCATCCTCCTCGTCCTATCAGCTGCGACATACCACGGACTACTTGGTTCGCCTGCATCTTCACCTTGGTGTCTGGGTGACTTTGTCGATGTTCCCTTTTTTGGCAGACTATACTCGCCCTTCATTCACAATATCCTGGTACCCATCTTCTCCGCTGTCGGGACTATGACCTCGGAAGCGGTCCTCAACTCGCCTTTCATCTTCTTCGCCGAGTACATTCACACGACAATAGGCACTCCGCATTACACCCTCGCGAACGCGTCAGCGCAGACCGTCGCGGAGAAGCTGGCCCATGAAGTCTCGGCGCAGGGAAAAGGACACTTGCGACTCAACGAGGAGATCGCTTCGATCTCCAGGAAGAACGACGGAGGAGAGCAGGATCCAGAGGGCAGTCTTGGAATCGGTTTCAAGAATGGAGACAATATCACTGTGGATAGACTGGTCGTTGCGACTCAGGCGAGCGCAGCGGGCAACTTGCTCAAGATGCTACAAGGCTCCTTGCGAGGCAAAGAGGCTGCGAGGGTGTCAAAGATGCGGGACGGCCTGCGACAAGTCGAGTACACGGTGGGCAACCTAGCGCGAGAATGGTCGTAATTTGCGCTGACGTTCATCTTGTAGCGTACGATCGTCATCACGCATCGAGATAAGAGCATACTTCCCAGAAAGTCCGACATCAGAGAGATCAACCTCGCTCTTCCTGCCTCTCCGGCAGAACCGCATCCGGACTCCTCTGCTTCGCCTTCCTCTGCGAGACACCCAGAGACGAGCGTCAAATCACCCAAAGGCGACTCAGCCTCTACTACACCCTACTTCCAAGCGGAAATCGACGGGATTTACACCATGGGCACACATGTGATAAAACCACCTAGACACCTCAGACTCCAGGTCGAAGAAGTCTATCAGACCACCAATCCCGTGGTCCCGATTGATCCGGCGACAGTCCTGGCTATCGCCCAGCTTGAGCGGTATGTCCAAGGCTCCTTCCCCTGCACCACCTGATCTGGCCAAGAGATGTTTGCTTATGTCGGCGCTATAGGGCATTGCCGATGAGAGACGGCAAGACGTTCGAGCTACTGCATCCCCACGAGGACGGATTGGTGTATCTAGCTGGAAGCTATGCTCATCCCGGTATCCCCCTCCTCGAGGGTTGCGTTGCCAGTGCGAGAACAGCAGTGGGGCGTGTCATCAAGGATTTGCGACATTCATCCTCCCAGTTCGAGTCGACCGCGAAGGATTCGCTGCCACAGCAGGCAGACACTGTGCCCTCGCTCGATCTATTAGGGGAGATCGATTGGTCGGCCGGCCAGGGCAGCTGGCTCAGCAGAGCGTGGCGATGGCGGCGTAATCAGGATACCATATTTAGATGAAGTCATATCCTCTCTATAGACATTTTCGGGTCATTAAAGTAGTACAGTGTTGCATTGTACATGCCCTTTGGCAACAGGGCTTCTACTGTACACTTGATCATCCGCATCGAGCTGGGTGATCCGAGATTCCTCCCTCGCTCGTCTGACGACTCATGTGACCACACCTTCACTCGGCTAACACCCGTGCTCGCCGAAATCCGACTTGATCACCTTCTTGCTTTTGCTCCCCGCGTTCCTCTCTTGATCATGTTCGAGCTCTGCTTTCAGCCTGTCCATCAGGTCTTCACCCTGTTCTTGACCATGAACGTGGATCTTGACCTCTCGGATATCCCTTCGGGCCTGTAGGATGGCGTCTCGTACGCGCTGTTCTACCGCGTGTGAGTCTCGTACCGTCATCGCAGGGGGCACCGTGATGGTGAGGTCAAGGTGCGTTTGGCCTACAGCACCATCAGTTTGGATCCCGTTTAAATCTGGATGATGCTCCAAATGCTGCACTCACCACCACTCTTCACACCTCTGATGTTCCTGACACCCAGCAGCTCGTCCCCGTCGACGAGGTCGGAGACAATCTTCTCAATAGCCCTCTGGGTCTTCTGATCCACTCCAGCATCGAGCAATTCAAAGAAAGACGACTTGGCAAGCATCATACCTTGCTGCAGGATGAAAAAGGACACTGCGATACCGCCTATGGGGTCCAAGAATGTGTAACCTCCGATCGACGATCCGAGGATCGAGGCCAGAGCGACAACCGAGGTCAACGCGTCTGCACGGTGGCTATGCAAAGGTCAGTACAGGCTAGAATCTCGTTGGACCCACTGGAGTGCGTTTGCTTTCAGCACGGGACTGTGCTCTTCCGTTGCAACACGACTGGTCAATCGATACAGCCATTCCTTGATGACGACACTTGCAAGGGCGAACCACGCGGCGTGAGGGTTGAGCAAAGCACCAGATGCGTCCACCGCTGTTGCCGAGTGGGAATGAGAGTGATCGTGGAGATCGCCTGCTCCATGATCATGAGGCAGGGCGGAAGGTCCATGAGAGTGGAACATCTCAAGTAGGGGCGATGGGACGCCTCGCGGGAGAGAGTGACCGAGTGTGGACCATATTGAATCGGCAGGATATGATTCGAGGAATGGGAGGAGCGTTTGCAGAAGCAGCTGGATCGAAGTCAGTGCAAGGTTCAGCATCGAGACCTCCTCCACTCACGTGGTAAGAATGCAGTCCGATACCGATAGCACCTCCGACTACGGACCAGTCAGGACGTGCATCACGTACAAGGCGCTCACTCACCCAGGATAACGCTAACGCTCAGCGAGCCGAATGTTTCAAACTTGCTGTATCCCCAGGGAAAGGCATCCGTTGGTGACCGCCTGGAGATACGCCAAGTTGCCAGCGTGACAAAGTCCTGCAAGTGGTTAGTCCATCGCCTTGTCGGAAGTTCCAGCTCACTCACACCCAGCAGATCCGAGAGACTGTGACCTGCTTCTGCTAGTAGGGAGGCAGAGTTCATCCAAATCCCAGCTAGACCCTTCGATACGGTCAATCCGACGTTACTGCCCAGTCCTGCATTCGTCAGCACGTTCACAGTGTTCCGCTTTCATACTCACCGAGAAGAGTGATCTTTGTACCCTTATCCAAAGTCCCCGTACTAAACGCCTTCATGATCTGCTCTGCACCTTCTGAATGATCGTGAACATGCGTGGAGAACAATCCATGCGAGTGGTCATGGTCACATCCGCTCCCATGGTCGTGGGAGTGCGAATGAGCAGCTTTCGGCTTTGAGGTGGACGAGGGATCCGAAGTAGGTGGTTTGGAGGCTGCTTGTCTCTTCGACATGATGATCACGGACGGTACGCTGGAACGAAGACGTCTAGGGTTTGAGCAATATGTGCAGAGCTGTCGGAGTGGACTAGCGCTAGACGTGCGTGTCAAGGGTGTTTTCCGGGAAGATGCGTTGTAGAGCCTCTTGGGGAGGTTGACCGTTGGTACGACCCGTGAAGATGTCGACACGGCGCGAACGCTGCGAGTGAGAGATATCGCAGGCAAAGTGTGTCGGGCAAACATCAGGTGTTTGAGATTCGACGTCTAGGATTGGCCCTAGTGTGGACGCCTGAAGAGGTGACTTTGCGGAATCGTAAAGGGTGTTGTAGACCAGCGTTCTACCGGAGACTCATCGGGCGAGTGAGGTGGACGGTGGTGATGGCCATGTACAGATTCTGCCCGCTGTAGAGAGTGATACGACGGAGAGTGATCCGACAGAACTCAGTCTCGAGATACAAATAGCTCGGTGCGGAATTGGTCATGTCCGCTGATCGTCTCAATGGTGGAGGTGGTGACAGCGACCGGGTCGGCGATGGAAAAATTGGCATCTCAGCACCATGCACTGGTGATAGCATACAAGGCAGACACAGCATGTCCCTCAACACAGTACACCTGGCCGCACCAGCGGAGTGAGTGACCCGCTCACGAACGGTGCTGACCTGAATCCAGCTTCCACGTTCATGTCCGACAAGGAGCCATGTGTGAGATGGTCGTGCCGCACGTCGCACAGGGCGGTATCAAGACGGCCTACGTGATGGTACGTGATCCAGCCAGGACGGCTCAACACTGTACTGATGCCCTCCCGTCAGCCCAATCTCGTACCACCTATCACTTCGACGAAAGCGGCTCTCGACTACAAAGCCGAGCTACAGCGACTAGCGCCAGAGACGGAATGGCTCATGACGCTGTACCTACATCCAGACATCACTCCGGAAGTGATCAGAGAAGCCGCCAAAGCTGGTATCAAAGGTCAGTCTATGCCTCAAGACCCGACCTCGTATTCCGCGACTGACCCCTTTAGGCGTCAAGTCGTATCCGAGAGGAGTGACGACCAACAGTTCATCTGGAATCGAAGACTATTCGGTCTACTACCCCGTCTTCAAGGCTATGGAGGAGGAGAAAATGGTGCTGAATCTACACGGAGAGGTGCCATCGGATCCAAAGCAAAACATTTCGATTCTAAACGCCGAGAAACACTTCCTAAAGCACCTAAGGAAACTTGCTCAAGACTTTCCTTCACTCCGTATTGTCCTCGAACACGCCACGACAGCCGAGGCCATTGAGACGGTCAAGAGTCTGCCTGACAACGTTGCGTGCACTATCACCGCCCACCATCTTTGGTTGACTATCGACACTGTCGCCCCACAACCACATCACTTTTGCAAACCCCTTGCGAAAGAGCCCAAAGACCGACAAGCGCTCCAAGACGCCATCTTCAGCGGCAACCCCAAGTTCTTCCTGGGGTCCGATTCTGCGCCTCACCCTACAAGCTCGAAACAGCCTAACGTGCAGGAAGAAGCCGAGCCCTCTCCCTGCGCAGCCGGCGTCTACACCAGTCCCATATTGATCCCCCTAGTGGCCACATTGTTGGAAAGCTTTGGAGCCCTCGACAAGCTGGAGGGGTATGTTAGCGAGCATGGAAGAGAATTCTACGGGATCCCAGCGGAGAAGGGGCAGAATGTCAAGTTGAGGAGGACGTCAGGAGGTCAGAAAGTACCAGGGCTTCTGCGGGGCGAGGGAGGTATCGAGGTTGTGCCATTCTGGGCCGGCAAAGAGCTTGGCTGGGAGATTGTATAGACGATTGCTTGGGAGGGCGAAGAAGTTGATAATGGGTCATCCTTTATCAACCAATTGAGTACTATATCACAGCATTTCTAGTCAAAGATCCATAGTCGGTATGCATCAGGCCATAGTACAGGTATGCACAGGCGGCCTTATCACCGCGCTATCGACCCCCACGTCATCGCCGTTGACTTGCCTAATCCGTGCCTTTTGCCAATTTAGGAGTACGCCTCCTCCACTTTCAACGTCCGCTCAATCGTCCGCCTGTAAATAGAACAAGCGGATGCCTTCACGGCCAATTCACATCACAGATCTATCCAACCACACCACTCTCGCTCTCTGACCGATGGCATATCAGCGCGTTGATGGAGGATCCGGCAGCGCTGCCAACATAGCCGCCGATTGGCTCAAGATCAACATGTCGCGGAGGCCATTCCGCATCGTTGTCGGAACCGTGATAGCAGGCGGCGTCCTGATCTTCTTGTCACTATCCACCAGCACTCGGTCAGCCGTCTCCTGGAGGAGTAATCCCCATGTGTCCGAGCTGTCCTCTCAGTCGACATTCGAAGGTGGTCTGAAGGGGGAAGACCTGTTGACACTGCTGCAAGAGTACAGAGAGGATTTCACGGAGATTAGAGGGATAGACGATAGAGGATTTCTGGATGAGGACGACGAGCGGAATTGGTATGGCCAGCGGCGGAAGGAAGGTAGGACCGAGTTTGACTGGCCTTATACCAAGAGGATGTTTGTGTTGTGAGTACAGGTGTACTTGGTATACACGTCAAAACTAAAGTCGAGGTCAGTGGTGATTCACTCTGTAAGCAGTGACCGAAGCAGGCAATGGAGCAATACTGAGATGTCCGGATGGATCTAGCTACTCTACAGTGAGCACAAATGCCTTGATCATGCTCTGACGATAGATCAAACTACCGGAAGAACGGCGTGGGCACCGGGAGACCTCAATCTGTGGTGAGTAAACCACCAAAGGAGACGATCTGACGGTACTAGAAAGATAGAGGCATCTTGCTCAAATGGTCCGAGTATCTTTATGCGTGAGTACAGTATAGCTATGGCAGGTCTGACTTCTGCAGCGTGTTCAACGACCCAAACGGTGAGAAAGGCGCCAAGGTTGACCGCTGATCTAGTAGAAATGACATATTGGAGCTATGCCAGGGATGGCGCAGTCATATCGCGAGAGGTGTAAGCCTGATTCTCAGGCACATGTCTACTTGCTGACATGGCATAGCTTGGGACCGAGACTGAGTGAATGGGGGTGAGCTCGCTTGACATGTTTTCGGTTACAGAGCTCATCTCTTGTCAGAGACGCTTCGGACCAGATTAGCGAGTTCAAAGACCTCTTCACCCCGATGCCAGGACCAAGGATCGTGAATTGGTCCAAGGAGAACGCTCTCTTCGTCTTTGCCTTTGGTATCAACGATATGGTAAGCAATACGGGTGGCTCTCGCTGACGAATCATAGAGAACAATGGCGGTACGTCTGTTGGGGCTTTGGCCGGCTGGACACTCATGTCCGTGTTTAGCGATTGGAGTATACTCCAAAAGAAGTGACAAAGACCTGTCGAGAACTAGCCAAAGCTACCATTGCATCTCTACGGCAGATATACGAGCTTGGAGGTCGGCATTTCCTCGTGCTCAACGTCGCACCTCTTGAGGATTCACCAAAGTACCGTCTGAAAACCGAGATTGGCTACGAGGTCAGGCACATTATTGGATCCGCATCACGGCAATACAACCACTTTCTGAGGGAGGAGATCGAGAGGTTTGAGGCGGAGGTCCCAGACGTCAATGCGATGATGTTTGACTTTGAAAAGTTCTATCGAATCACCATGGCCCTGCCCGAGTTGTTCGGGTTGACCGAGAGGGGCCGGTATCACATTTTGAGGCATGGGAAGCAGTCGAATCAGGGCAAGCTGGGATTGACGTGAGTATCATACAGCTTGGATGAGGCTGACGTCCACAGATATCACGACCCGGGTCATATCAGCTGGAACATGGCAAAGTGAGTCTGGCCTTGGTCTCGCTGTATCGCCCTTCAACGATGCTGATCCTTTCGTCCCCAGTCTGCTGGCCAGATCCGTCAATGGATACATGCTCCGTCGGTCCAAGATGTTCTGGATGTCCAACGCGACTTCGAACATGCTCGAGTACTTCCCCTAGAGAGGACAATGGCAGAATGTATGTAAGATCACGAACGAGAGTGACTGTGGAGAAGGCAGAGCGTGGAGCGAAGTGCCTTTCGACTTCATCAAGCTGTCCTAATAGCGGGATCAAATGCTGGACACGCGGACTGCTATTTCGTAATCGCCCCTGAAGGGTTTGATAAGAAAGTTACGATAGAGGGCATGCCAGCTGCTTGTATTTTCTAGTCTAGTTTTGGCTTGGGGCTGAACGCGTCGAGCAGGTCTTTTCGGGCCACAACCTCCAACACATCAGTCTTGCATCACTCCCACTCGCTCATACGCATCATCAGGTCTATCCGTCGATAAGGACGCTACACGGGAGGTAGATGAGCGCTGTCGTGATCGAAGCTCAATCACTCATCTAAAAGTCCTCATCAAACCCGGCATATCGACCAAGATCAGTGCGCCTGGCCTCAGATGCAGAGAACCAGGGCTCTTCAATCCGACGACACCAGCAGCAAGCTCGAACCGCAGCTCCCAAGCACTCCAGCTAGACGCTCTCCCGAGCCAGATACGCCTCTGTCACACTACTCGACAAAGCTCCACCGTCCAGGGAGCTTGGAACTATCAGACTCGCCCGATTCCCAGAGAGCAATGAGCAGGCACTCGCTCGACTCGAATCGGGATTTCGGGGGTCCAGAGGAGAAGTCTGAGAGGAGGGGCAGTGCACCATCCCTATCTGAACATGGATTGACGAGACGGAGGGGGGACAGGACGCCCAGTATAGATCTCACCGGTCTCGGAGGTGTGACCTCGGGAAAAGGTTTGGGGAAATCGAGTGAGTCTAGGAACGGGCGGCCTGATGTGATATAGTTGCTCATTAATCGCGTAGGAATATCGTTACGAGCCTGGCTGGTGATAGCCGTCGTTCTAGTGCTTCTCTTCTTCAGTAGAAACTTGCTCCGTGGGTGACTTGAAAGACTAGCCGTGTGCCCAGCTGATAGCCCAAAATAGCGTCGAGCGATTCGACACATGATCACAAGGAAGATGCCCACAACCTCCTCAGCAGGAATTACCTGAACAACTCGGCATCCGATCCCGCCCCGTTCGAGTTTTGTCCAGTATTCGGCCCTGGAGATGCCATCGCATCGAGGAGAGGACAGTTTGAACTGCTGAGATCGCGGCTGCACCTTGGAACGGGAGCTAGATTGCAGAGGGTGCTCCAAAAGGCGATGAGCGGAGCGCCCGTCACCATGAGTGTTCTCGGTGGATCAAGTGGGTCCATGCCGTCTAGTCTATGTCCGACCATGCTGACATCCGTCAGTATCCGCCTGTGTTGGAGCCGGAAACGACCCAGTCAGCGAAAAATGCTACCCTCACAAGTTCTTCGACTGGTGGAACACCGTCTTCCCACACCCTGCCAACGAGCTCACCAACGGAGCGACACGTTTAACCGATTCTGCCTACTATGCCTACTGCTCCGGACACCACATTCCCGACAAGACAGATCTAGTGATTCTCGAGTTTGACACCGCCGATCCAAAGTGAGCCTTCCAAACCTGAAGTTTAGCTCTCGCTGATTACACGCCTAGTGATCTGGACTGGTTGTCCCACTTTGAACTGCTAGTCCGCTCTATCCTCGTCCGGCCCGACCTCCCCGCGGTCATCATCCTCGGCCACTTTAGTCCACAAATACAGGCTCAGCATGGTTTCGCCGGTCCCGAGCTGTTGCATAATGTCGTCGCTCAATTCTACGACGTGCCCCATATCTCGTGAGTCTTTCTGTTGGCGTCAGAGGCTAACTCATTACAGGGTCAAGGGACTGCTATACGAGGAATACCTGAGAGCGCCAAAAGAGGGACTATCGACCTATTACGTCGATCCCAACCACGCCAATGCCGCCGGTCACGACCTCATCGCGGATGTCCTCATCTCCTACATGATGTCGCAAATATGTTCCGGCTGGGCGACCATCCAAGGGCACAACTACGACGTGCCTTCTCTCGGAATCGAAGGCGATGGTACCGGATCTGGACCATCACTTCTAGGTGGAGTCGGACTGAGAAAGGGTGTTCCAGGGCAGGAGGCTGGTGACGGAGACAGTATTGGAACCACATTGGCGGATCGATACTTGACGCTCAAAGTCCCAAATGCCCGATTAGCCGATCGACCTGTCGACGTGGACAATTTCAGGGAGATTGAGCCATTCTGCGTCGCGGCCAGTGACCTTATCAACCCCTTACCCCCGAGTCTGTTCTACGGTTCCGGATGGAAAGCGTACCACCCGCCCAAGAATTCTGTGGAGGGTCGACACTACTGGTATGCCGAGCAGCCAACTGCCAGGCTCAGAATCCCCTTGAAGCTCGGAGCGGGTGATGTCGGAATATATTTCTTGCAAAGCCCCGTGGACAAGCCGCTCGGCACGGTGAAATGCTGGGTCGACGACAACTTTGCCGGAGGAACAGAGCTACATGGTACAGCAGAAGTTGAAGAGGTCATTGCGACGTGAGTAGTGCCCGCACAGTGAGCTTGCAGATGTTGATGGATTTCAGACTCGTCATGATAGACAGAGGTGTTTCCCGGGGATCGCACTTTGTGGAATGTCAACTTCAAGGTGAAGCAGGGACATCTTCACCTCCATTCAAAATGCTAGGAATGTGAGTGACGTGGCGGTTTCTACCGTATTGGCACTGACCCACAGTTCAGTTTCACGACATAGACAATTGGGAATAGGGATGAGATCGTCAGCCCTTATACGGGGCGCTCAATGCATTGCTATCGGTGACCACGGGAGCCCACCTTGGACGCTGAAAGTGACTCGCGTCATGGGATTGCGGACTGAATCACCTGACCTGGGAAGGAATCATCTGATCGGACAGGAACGCGTCTTCACCCGATCTCACCTGCTGATGTACAGCTCTGCTTCATGCTGGCCCAGAGGACTGACCGAAGTTCGTAGAGGGGATAGACTGATCCTGGACTGCTGAGTCCGAACGATCTGCTAGGGCATACTAGACGGCTGCATCTATCCGACTTCTGTTCAACTCTTCCTTGCATGCAGTGGTCTGCTCCCACGTCTCGCGAACGCTGTGCTGAATCTGAGCAATATTGAAGATAGCAGATTCGACCCGATACTCACGTCTTCCATCGACGACAACATTTCAGCTCCGCTAATCGATTGGGTCCGCAGTGCTTCGCCTCCACCGCCACCTCTGATTGCTGGGAGCTTTGCAGCTAGCCAATCAATGCATGTCGCACACAACCACTCATTTTTCCATGGATTCACCCCCCTGTGAACCACGCCCGGTCGCAGCTTTCATGCTCGCCAACTTAGCCCCGAGCGCGTTGGCTCTTGCAGCCAACATGACAACCTGGTCACTTGGCATCATCATGGGGACGAGCGACTTTGCATCCATCGATTCAGTGGGAAGAGGGGTATGCGCACCCGCATTCAAGGTTGAAAATCGTTCCCAATTCGCCCTCACCAACCAGGCTGATGAAGGACGAGCCACATAATTTGAGGTTCTTGCATTCCAACTGTACTCGGTGGCATTGGTCGCCTGGGATCCAAGTACCATCGCCTGCATGACACTTCGTTCAAGCTCAGATTTGGGTCGGACAACGGTGAAGTCCTCGAAAGCAGGGATCGGACCCAGGGTGGGATGGTGCAGTACGTTCTGCTTTGATAGCTTATCCATTGAACAACACTGTGTTGCGTCAATTGTGGATTCGAGTTGGAAATCAGCGACAGTAAGAGCATTTAGATCAGTCTTCATCCGCATGGGAACCCAGCGGATCGCAGAGCCCGTGTGGACGGCACCGAAGATTGCCTTCTTGCTCAGCTGTCCAGACTCCCAGTTCGATCGCATGGTCGTCTTGTAGCGCTCGATCGCCTCTTCTTTGTCGTAGTGATTTAGCGACGACAGGCGATCGCGGTGCGCCATTGCGGCGTTGTACAGTCGGACAGCCCTTTGGACTTCATCCTCCACTTGCTGGATACTAACGCCTGTCGTGCTTGGCGTGGGCTCTGGTATCTCGGTCAGTATGGCGTTACGATCAGATATGCCAGGCTGTCCTTACCTTCGGCTCCATTCAAGGATAGCTGTGAGAGGTCGAAAGGCAACTCGGAATCATGGCTACCGCCGGCTGTTGTATCCATTTCGTCAGTGTTGTCAGTTTTGTCAGTCTTCTCAGTTGTAAAAAGTATGGTATTGAAAGGTGTTGGGGGATTTCCTACTCTTATATATGCAGGGCTGACCGTTTGGACTGCAACAGGAGCTAGGGGACCGACGTCAAAGGAAGTTCCAGAGTCCGACCGCCTGACGTGGAATCTCGTCATACCTCACCTCGCCGTCTTGCCGTTTGATACAGAGGTCGTTGCATGCGATCTCCCTTGAGGGTGGCGTCATGATGACCATTGGGTACAGGTCTAATCCACATCACTTCTCTAGCAGTACAGCGGGTTTACAGCGACAACGCTCTCGACCTCGTCGTCCCGGTCCAATTGTTCAGCCTGGATCCGCCAACCGCCTCCTCGGCCTGTAATGCCACAGCCATGCTTTCCGCGCCGTGAGGCATGACCGTCTCGGTGCTGCTGGTGGTGCTATCCCCTCCAGAGGATATATGCGCCATGTGACCATATCGCGTTTCGGCTTTTTGCGGTGCTTTGAATGTCCACCCTTTGAAAGCGAGACTGATCTCAATCGTCAGAGAGAGCTGCGGTGTAGAGGTTGAGGACTCACCTCTTCCTGATCTCGAGAAGGTGTGCGCCGTACTTCTCATGCTTGAGCATCGGGTCTTTAGTTGCATCCGCCGCCGCACCACCTGCTGGGGCCAGAGGCTGCGCGAAGTCAGTAAGGTGGTCCTTGTATATCCTTGCGAGCTCACCTCATCAGGGATGTCCTCGTCAAAGTGCTTCGTATCGTCCTCTGTAGCCAGATCCGGCTGATACGGTGCGGGCATGATATGGAGATCTAAGCCAAATCAGCATGCTCCCTCTCAGATGCGAGAGACGACTCACTATCCCAGTCCACGTTCTTGAACCACGGATGGGCCTTGATTTGCTCTGCGCCATCGTCTCCAAGACCGACAAAGCCGGATCCCCTGACAGACCCCCGTATGGTGCTGTTGGAAGTAAGTACCGATGCCTTGGCACTGGCGAGTGATCCAATTCGATCCTCTGGTTCACAGAGAAGTCGAACCATGAGATCGATACATTGCGACGAAACCCGGGGGCTCGGTGGGAACTTGAGCGAGTTCTTCCAATTGAGGCTGCTCAATGGTCAGTCTTCGTAGCAATCTACCAGAATATCGCAGTGGCTCACATTTTCTGTCGGGTGATATGTCTCTGTAAGAAAATCAGCTTAGTAGAACTTAACTAGTACACAAAAGCTGTTGACTACTCACAGAGCTGCTAACAAACGGCGGGTAGCCATATAGCGACTCGTACACTAATTTGTCTGAGCTCGATCGCTACAATAATGTGAGCATCAGACAACCCACTGATCACACCCAAGCTCCACCAATCACAGCTGAATCCGTACCCTTGGCCGCGAATCACTTCGGGAGCTGGAGAAGTCAGTAATGTCTCACTTCACAGATCGGGGCTTCCAGCTCACCCATATAGGAGTTTGTCCTAGCAAGCGCGGTCAGTAGAACATCGCTTGAGTTAGGAAGAATATGATAACTTACCCGCAGACAGAGTATGCCAATTTCTTCCTGTTCTTGTCTCGCCAGGTCAAAACACCTTTACCCTCCTCAAGCCATTCTTTGCCCATGATCCTCTCCACCTCTGCTCTCTTCATCTTCCTCGTCTTGTTCCCAGTGACACCTCCAACTTCGAGATCGATGCCGTGCTTCTTGAGGAGCGCCTGTCGCTGCTGTTCATAGTAGTTCGTGTCATGGGCCCAATGCAGATCCGTGGCGAGGCCAAAGTCGGACACCTTGAGATGGCCATTGGGGTCAAAGAGGAAGTTGTCCGGTTTGATATCTCGGTGCGCGTAGCCCAGCGTATGCGTCTCTTGAAGGGCGAGGATCATCTCGGCGACGTAAAACCGAGTCATTGATTCGGAGAATGTATCCCTCTCCACGAGCAGGTTGAGCAAGTCCCCTCCGCCCATGTACTCCAGTACGAGGTATAGGTGATCGGCGTCCTGAAACGCGTAGAATAGCTGGACAATCCTGGACGCTGACGAACCGGATTCTGCGGTAGGCATAGCTTGCGATGCTGCTGCTGCCAGCAGGTCTTTCTCCGCTTTCACGTGTCCTTCTTGCGATTTCCGTAGCATACTATAGGAACATCAGCTCTGGCAGCTAGCTCGCCTCTATCCAGCTACACTCACTCGGCTTTTCTCAACTGCTTGATAGCGACGAGTCGACCTGATTGATATTCTCGAGCAATTCTCACCACTCCAAAAGCGCCATGGCCAATCACTCGGCCCATCTCAAAGCCTTTGACATCCACCTTTCTCCTTCTCTCCCGCAGCATCACATTCTCATCTCGGATGAGCTCTTCCCGCAGAGACTCCTTTTCACCCTCGCTCATGAATCGATTCTCCGGCAGTAGGAAGGATTGTTCCAGCTGAGCCAATCGTCTGGCTCGGTTGAGGACATAATTTCCAGGATGAATGGGCGCAGCCGCTGGTTTCGATGTCCTGACTCGTGCCGCCGGTTTCAACAGAGCGTGGTAATACTGCTCAAAGAACAGCGCTATCGACATGGCCTTCTCCAAAGTCTCCAGAGAAGGCTTGACCACGCGGAATGGCAGTGCCGGAAGTCCAGAGGTGTTTGGCACAGCGGCTGTCGTCGTCGACACGGAGGACACTGGACCAACTTTCTTTGGCGAGTTTGCAAATATGGCCTGAGCGGTGGGTCTAGTTGACGACGAGGACGAGCTGGCTTTGTGAGGCAGGGTAGCTTTGACGTCCAAGGATGGAGCAGTTTCTAGGATCTTGGTAACCTGTGCAATCTCCTGGTTGATCTTGGCCAACTCTTCGGGATTGAGGTTGACTGGCGGAACGGACTTCTTCTTCACCACTAGCGGTTTAGTCCGAGCAGGCGACTCGACAATACTCCTCCTGCTGGGCGGGCTCGGTAGACCAGGTACGCTGGACTGGGCCTCGGTGACGGGCGAAGCGAATGGGTTGATAAGTGGGCTGGTCGGACTCTTTGGCGTCTTGAGCATAGACGAGGTTTGTTCAAAGTAGCCATTGGGAAAGTTTGCGATGAGATTCGGAGTCGATGCGTTGGCCAGACCGGGTGAGACGGAGGAATGCTCTCTGTCATCGCGAAGGAGTGGCGGGAGGCGGGATAGCGGGGATGTGGCAAGAGGAGTAAGCGACGTGTTGGTGGTGGAGTAGATCGAGGATGGTAAGCCGTTCACGACATGCAGCTGACCAGGAGCGTGCCTTTCAGGTTATGTTAGACATCAACAGGTCAAACACAAATTGCGTTGCTCACAGTGGCCCGTCAACGTCCCGTTGCAGTCGACTCTGCGCAGTGGCTTCCACGACTGCAGCGACTGCTCTTGCTTGTTGCTCCTTTGCTCGCACCTTGACTAGCTGCTTGATTGGGTCTGCCCAGGATGGGTCTACGCGCAGTGTCAGTTGGGATCTTGATGAGAAGAGATCACGATTGCCCACCGCCAATCTTGTCGCCAACGCCTTCTAGCGACCATCGGAGCAATAGTTCAGTCGCTTCCTCGAACGTTGATGCGTGGAAGATGTGTCTGAAGAGATCAGCTGGAACTGGACCATTCAGCCTACCTGAAATCCGTGGGCGGACCGATCATTCGCTTGTCCACTCTCCGACGTCTCAGCTCAACATGCTTCTGATCAGCTCGTCCACCCGCCGCCATACCACCCCTTGCTACTCCTCCAGCACGGCCGCCTCGTCCCGCTGGCCCACCTCGAGGGGGCAACAGCCTGTCACCGGGATCGATGTTCTCCTTGGCGACGTGCCGCTCGTAAGGGACACCAGCCAGATCCCACGGCTCGTCATCGAGTTTCCGCCCGCCCTGCTTGTACACCCGGTTCGGGGAGGGTTGCTGATTTGACCACCTCCTTGATGCCGGGATGAGCCTTGATGGCGTAGAGGCGATCAAGTTTGCCAAATCGACAAAGCCCGAGTGAAGGATGTGCGAAGGCGCCCCAGACTGTGGTCGGGCGCTCATCTGAGCAGGCCGTTTCCGTTGAGGCTGTTTACCTGGAGAACGTGAGCCCATGGTCAAGCACACAGGGAGATAGTATCAGGAAGATGTTGGAAGGCTCGGGAGGATCTACCTTGTGAGTTTGTAGATCTGGTCTCTGATTATGGGATCGTACGGTATTGTTTGCCTTGATTGCCCTAGCAGCTGCCTGACCAGCCTTCTCTTCGGCAAGACTTCCTATTATGTCAACAAATCGGATTCGAGCACACTGACAGTCCGGGTCTACCTTCGTCGTCTCAACCTTCACCGTATACTTCGAAAGGAATGCGCAATGACCATTCATCCCTTTGCCACTGGGAACGACCCATGATTTCATCTCCGTATCCCTTGTCCCTTTGATAGGATATTTTGATGGGTTCGTATCAATGTCATCAGCCGATCACGCCGGAAAGAACACACTTGGCTCGCCCCGGTGACAGTCTGTCCTTTCATGTTCTGGGCATTGCCCCTTGCCTCCCGCCTTGAGCAAAGGTACCGCGTCGAAGGCGTAATGAAACGCCGGGGTCCATAGACGAAGAGGTTGCGAAGCGTATCGGGTTTGCGGGAGTCTGAGCGGCTTCTCCGCTCGGTGGCTCGAAGAGCTGCATGCGACGATGAGCATGCTGGCAGCGGAATCTGCGCAGAGGCAGAGAAGGGCGGGAGCAGCATGCAATGGAAAGAGAGCCTGTTGAGTGTTTGCAGTGTGTAGGCTTCACAACAGCCCTGGATACCATCTCTAGGTCCGACCTGACGTGTCATTCGCCACCCACCTGATAACCCTCACTCCGTCTTCTCGTCATCTTGGCCCTCGGCGCGTCTGTCCTTTTTGTGCGCGACGACCAGAGAGAGTCAGCTGTGCTCAAAATCAATCAGAGGTGGGTGCTCACCAACCTCAGCCAAGCAACCTCCTGTACGACCACCTCGACGTGTCTGGCTCGACCCAGCTAGGCGTTAGACGAGCAATTGATAGCACCGACGATCTCTCAGCCCGATCGGATCTTGTCGGCAGGTCAAAGGTCACAACATCTCGACAGCGATCTTCTCACCCATACACTCACCTCACAACGACCAAGTGATATCGCTGCCAAACCTATATTCCATGGGCAGGTAATCGCCATCTGTCAGCAGGCCCAAATGAGTACCTCTCCGACACCATCATTCCCGTCTCCGGCCTCGTCAACGGCAGAAACTAGTCTGCCGACACCTGATCAACCCTACGAGCCGTACACCCGCCGGTCGTCCTTGGCATCGCTCGACATGGGCATGAACATGTCTCCGCCTCCACTGCCGGACTATACGCCCAAACGACCCATCAGGCATGAAGTGTACGAGACGCCAACAACGCAATCCCGCTTGGATGCTAGTATGGAACCTGGAGCATTGAGCGGCTCGCCAGGTCAGGTGCCTCCGCCATCACAACCAGGATCCAACAACTCATCTGCGTTCATGCACAACCTGTCACAACGGCGGAGCGCGACCAATCCAACGCCTGCCTATCGCGCTGCTCCACCACCACCGATCCTCCTCCGCAGACCCACGGATATCAACACTTCAGTCGTCGTCGAAGACATAGCCCTACGCACTGGATCCTCAACGTCCTCTGGGCGCCGGACACCTATCAGCCCCGGAGGATTGAACATATCAGGAGTACCTGGATTGTCGGAACCGTTGGACAGAGAAGAGGAGTCCGATCTACTGCCTGAATTGGCTCCCTCGCCACATAGAGCGTTCTTCGGAGGATCGAGCTCGGCCGGCGCCCCAGCATCTCCTGCATGGCAGAGCTTCGAGGCAAACCCCAACGCGCCATCATCCAACGGATCACCTACTGCCAGCGGCCCACATCGCGTACGACAGAGCCTGGATGTGCCATACTCGCCTCTTGGTCCGCGTACACGGGAGCATCGTTTCGAACCGACCCCGAATCATGGCCTCCATTCGCGAAACTTGTCGCTATACTTTCCCCAGCCTGGCGAGTCTTCCACTAGGAGTAGTCAAGGAGCGCTCATCACCAGCCCCAAGGAGATACAGGATGGAGTGCTCGAAGGCCAGCAAGGAGTAGCAAATGCAGGCAAGGAGAAGACACCATTTGGCGGGACGAGTAATTGGTCGTTTGGAGGCAAAGCGAGTGGTCAAGCAGCGGGTCTGGTCACTCCGGATGCAAGTAAGAAGAGCAAACGTCGAGGTCATCACGTGAGTAGCTACTTTGCAGCTTGCAATGTTCGAGTGGTGCATGTCGCGTGAGATCGGTCGGGTGATGCTGACGAACGTGCGTTAATCAATTTAGCATAAACATTCTCTCTCCCACAACTTTTTCTCGTTCCTAGATCCGACGCAGACCAACCCGAACCTCTCCAATGGCGCTGCTTCGCCACTGCTCTCGGCGCCCCGGCCCGTGGACACTCCGCAGCCTGTACCCATGCCATTACTGTCAAATCCCTCATTAGTAACGTCTTCATCCTCTCAATCTCTATCGCCCTTACCGCCTTCTCGTCTGGATTGGCAACAGCAGATGCTGCTCTCGTTCTCGGCGCTGGAGTTTTTGGTCGGTGCGGGATTATGGGTCGAGGGGCAGATGTCGGGATGGAGGTGTCTTGCCGGAGTAGGGTATCTGGTGGTTTTCGACGCGATTGGAGTCGCGGTGAAATTGGCGGGAGAACAAGGGTGGAGGAGTGTCCGGCGGCCATATGGGTGAGCAGCGGTCTTGCTCCGGGGTGAGATAGTGTGCTGACAATCTGCAGTGGCGCACGCTTGTTGGCATTGCTCTGCTTTGTCCAATCCCTCTTCCTCGTCTTCTCCGCGGTGTACATTGCCAAAGAGTCTATCGAGCAGGTTCTGCTAGGTTCAGCTGCACATGACCATGGTGGAGGAGGCGGGCATCACTCGCTCACTGAGGCTATAGGAGAGGGGGACGAAAGGTGAGTTCAGCTGCTGCGATTGTGATTCGATATAGCTGACTTATGATACCCAGGGCCTTCCCCATCTTCCTCCTCATGGCCGCCACGATTACATCCGTGTACAGTGGCTACGTCTTGGAGAACCACAGCAAGCTAGTAGAGGGTGAGTCACGCACAGGAATGACCCATTGCTCGAGCTGCAACTGACCTACTTTGACTGCATAGCCGTTGGAACTCTATTCCTACCCGGAGCATACGTATCGAATCCAGTGGTCCAGAAATTCCGCACTCTTCTAGCCAACCCCTTTAGCGTGACCATTGCAGGCTCATGCTCTGCTGTGATCGTCGGATCGATCATCGTGCCACCGTATGTCTATTCCAGCAAGCCTACACCAGTTAATGCCAGCTAACGCCTCGTGCTAGGTCATCACTGCACTCGTTCGACTCGTCACTCTCGCTGTTGTTGACCGTACTCGCTTCAGCATTGGCATACCCGCCCACCTTGTCGTTCGGCCATGCACTCCTCCAAACAGCTCCAAGCCCCAGCTCGGGTCAGATGAAATCACTGCGAAAGACGCTCAAGGATATCAACGATGAGCCGAGAGTCCTGGGAGTGGGGACCGTCAGGTGCTGGACGATAAGCTCGGCTCTGCCCACAGAAAGCCGTCCTGCGCTTTTAAGCGACATGCGGAATCGAATCAGCTCAAGTTCGGTCTACAACAAATCAAGCATGACCCCGGATCCGTACAGTTCTCCAGACTATACTCCCAACGCATCACCCACCCGACCTTCTTTCGATAGGAATGGTACGAATCCCGCGTCGTACCCGTCGAAAAGCTCGAGCAAGGGAGGTGCTCCGCTGGTGGTCAGCTTGAATGTTCATGTTCATCCCGATTCCAGCGATAGAGACGTTTTGGACATTACGAAATTGACGTGGTCCAAGATCAGCAATGCGGTCAACATAGGGTCAATGGGTCTGGAAGGGAGAGTTGGGCTGTCGGAGATCAGCGTCGCCGTGAAGAGGGGGTGGGACGGGGCAGAAGAGGACAAATAGCTCCCGGAATGGAAGGGGAAGGAGAGTTGTTTCGACCTTGTAACTCAGGGGATAAAGGATACAGGCATAATGACTAATCAGTACTCTCACACATACAGCATACACTAGCATTCATTGTAGAGATCGGCATACTGTTGGATATGTAGCATATCATGGTCGCGGCTAGAGCGGATCGTCCGAATTTGTCGCTTGATTCGTTCTATCGATGGGCGTCGACGTAGACGTCTGCGAGGTCTTGTTAGCTGCGGAGTGGTTAGGGATAAGCAATCTGATCAGTAGAGGTGAGGGAGAGATCTAATAAGGACTGCTATAGTGATGTCACATCTCCTTCATCCTTCCCAGTGAAAGTCAGCGGATGGACGGACCGTTGCCTGCAAGCCTGTAAGTGTGGAGCAGAGCTTCAGAGGCAGTCATAGCGGACGAGCGTACGGGTGCTCTTCCTCAGAACGAGTCCGAGCTGACTGATAGGCTGTTCAACAACATGTCAGCCCTTGGATGGCTTCTCGTCGAGTGCTTGCTGTTGGATAGACTGATGTACGAATTGCTAGAAACGGCTTGCAGCAGCAAGGAGGTTGTTGCTGGGTGGCGTAAAAGGTTAATTCCAGACCGGCCATTACCTCCACCTTATTGGTCCCGCCACATTACGCGCACCGCTGCATGGTCCGCCTCTGCTGCAGCCATTTCTACGCTCGTCAGTCTGGGTCCAGTCTGGCTTCAGTTGGAAGGAGAGAGATGATCACCACTCTCACAAGCTGATTCATCCTCGCTAGTACTCATTGTCCAACTCTCCACCAGTTCTCTGTATCCTGTACACCCAGCGCCTCAAGCCTAAACAACCCCGCACACCAATCCGGTCACTTGGATTGTCCTTTCGCCTCCCTTTCATCCTCTTATACCTCGCTCAATTCCCTCCCATTGCCACTGGACCTCGCTGGACGACAGAGACCAGCTGCATCTTAGAATCAACGCACTGCCATAGGTAGAAATTGAGTTGTTGCGAACTGATTTAGCAATATGGTACGTGAGCAACGAATTGAATGAGTCAGCGAGCCCAAGTTGACCTTCCTGAACCTGAATAGTCGACACCAGCAAAGAGACGCCTGATTCGAGACTTCAAGCGCCTGGCCTCGGATCCTCCGGTCGGTATCTCTGGCAGTCCCAACAATGACAATATCATGATATGGAACGCTGTCATCTTTGGACCTCGTGAGTGAACCAGGTCTTGGCGTCGTTGCGAGGGAGACAAGAGATGTTGCAGCGGGCTCTGGGTCCGGTACGAGCCCACGTTCTGTCAGGGGACCACTTTCACCGAACTTGCAACATCAAAGAAGGCTTCAGAAGCGTCGGGAATGAAGATAGCGGTGAAGAAGCTGGACTTATTGGAGTCGCGTGACTGCGTGACCAGCCCACTGGACTGCGAAGGAGGATTGGCTTCTTCAGCTAGCGATGATGAGTTGAGCTGACCCTTTGGTAGCGGACACCCCATTCGAGGACGGCTCCTTCCGACTCACCCTCACCTTCTCCGAGGCATATCCCAATAAACCACCCACAGTGCGATTCGTCTCCAAGATGTTTCACCCAAACATATACCACAATGGAGAGCTCTGTTTGGATATCCTGCAGAACAGATGGAGTCCGACATACGACGTAGCGGCGGTATTGACCAGTGTGCAGAGTTTGCTGAATGACCCGAACCCAAGCAGGTGAGTGGGACAGCTGTCCTCAATCGACCGATTTAGCTGACTGTGATGCAGTCCCGCGAACGTCGAGGCGGCTCAGCTGTTCAAGGAGAACATCAAAGAGTACGAGAGAAAGGTCAAGGTGGGTCGCGTGTGAACGGACTTTCGCGCAATATATGCTCATCAAGCTCAGGCAACCGTTGAGCAATCGTGGATGGACAGCCACGAGGCGATCGAAGAGGATAGTACGGAAGCTTCGTCATCGGCAGCACAATCCCCTCCAGTGCCTGCATGATCTTGTCTCACCCTTGGCATATGGAGGACATGGGGCAAGGATTCACGAACACCGGCAGCATCTTTTCCCCTCTCGAATCATCAGCATGACATCACTTGTATTTTGTTCCAATAGGCATGATCCCGACATGAACCGCGACGAGCTTGTATTGGAGGGGACGACGGCCTTGATGAAGGGGCAAGGGTGAAGCGGAGGACAGGCCGTCACGGTCACAGTACCCTCACAACAATGCATTGGTAGCTTGAGTTTTGGATTCCCAGGTCTGCCGACAAAACCCAAGCCGATCAGAGGGCATACTGATACAAATGCATGCGATCGTATATCCTATTCAGGCAGAGTTACAACTGTACGGGAGGATCATTCCGCAAGAATGACCCCAATCATGAAGCACCCAAAATGATATGAAGATGTTGCACTGCAACATACGAGTGGTCGTGCGCCAAATCCCCGTGTATCGAGAGATGCTCAAGCAACGACGAGGGCTTCACCTCTTTCACCAACTAGTACCAATCTGATTTTATCGCTTCCGCCGAATGGACTGTATCTGCCTCGTTTCAGGGTCACACTCTGGCTCGGCCTCCTTCCTCCATATATGCTGTCGTCCGCGTCGAGGATGCTGGGCTCGACTTCGATCCCATTGAGAAGCATTCTGAGGGATAGTGCTCGATCCGCATCGCAGTAAATCCTGATATGATCGCCGATCTCGGGGCGCACCGGTCGAGTATCATGGGTATCACCGTGGGTAGTGTCGACCGGAGTGGTTGACGACCATAACGTCGGTTCGAGAGGAGGTGCGGGTTTTAGTGCAATGTATGGATCTGGTTTAGGACCACTCAGGCGAATTGAGCATGGGCCAAAGGGCTGCTTTGGATCTGCCTGTAGTCTCGGCAAAAGAAACTCCTTCCAGACATGCTGAAGCAATCTAGGCGTCCAGAGCAATTTGGAGGGTACACCACTCTGAGAGTCAACCTGTCCGCTGATGATGGGATAGCGAGGGGTGAGACTGCCTGCAGAAGGCACCGGTGCTGGTGGACCATCGGCAGAGGACATTGATGTTGGGCGAAGTAGAGAGTGGTCGACATCAGAGTAGCCTGGTATGTGAACAGGACCGTGGATTGGTATCAACCAGTGTACCCGCGCTTTTGGTCGGGTTTGGATGTAGGTAGCGAGGTTTGGATGAAATGGATGCGGACGGGAAGGCTTTTTGAAGAATCGTGGCAGGACGTAGTCAGGCGGTCGCTCAACCATTGCCGTGACCTCGGAGTACCGGGCGTCGATAGAGTGGGGCTGGACAACGGATAAGCGGATTCTCTTGAAGCGGGAGGTATAGAGGCGCTCACCAGTGGGATCATTGTCCACAGCTGTCCGTAGGAATTACTCCGATCGATCTCCCTCCTCCACCACCTTTTCCGCCGCTTCGCCTCTTCCTCCCAACTCGATGCTGGGACCGGAATGTCTGTTTGCAAGAGCTTCCCAGCCGCAGCATCGTTGCCATTGTATTCCGAACGAGAGGGTCGCAGTTCTGGGAACAGCACTTGTCCATCATCAAGCGAAGATTCATCCTGCTGATCACTACCGGCATTGGGAGGTTTCCAGGCTGGTCCGAGGACCACTGGACCATTGTCCAGCGCCTTCTCCTTGCCCTTGCGACTAGTCCGCGGGGACACGAATTTCGGAGCATTATACGCGTCGTAGTCGAGAGGAGTGACCAGAGTCGAGGCGCTGGATGGGAGATATGGGCCGTTGGTGATGAGCATTGAATTGTTCCTGGACGGTCCTGCTGTAGGCCTTCCCATCGATATGTCTTCCACTTCGTCGCATCCGCCGTCAAATTGGTTCACCTGCTCATCACCCCATCCTTGCCCGTTGGCATCGGGCCAAGCAAGTTTGAATTCCTCCAGTACACCAACTTCATCGCCTTCAATGGCAGCCGGCAGATTACTCCACTCTGGGATATCGTCGCCAACAAGCGGTATTTCAGCCGCTGATACTGTCGCAAGTTGAGGCAATCTGGAAAGCAAGGGAGGCGGAATTCGGGGTGACCACGCGGATCGATAAGCTTCATGTTGGCCTGTGGGTGTCAGCTTCATAGGGCAGGATGAAAGTTGTCGCTCACATGTACAACGAACCAAGAAACTCGCTGTATACCACATCTTGTGTCCCCAAGGCTTCCGAGCCGGCGACGCATGATGCGCATCGTCCACTCGACCAGGAGTGATTATCCGCCTTTTAGTCTGTGCCCTCAAGTCTTCCAACAGCCCCTCTCCTTCGGAATCCCTCTTCCATCCATCGGTCAGAAGCTCGCTCCCTAGGATATGAAGGTTGTGAGACTGCGTCGCGGTCAAATGGTCTCCTGGGCGGAGAGCCACTTGGACGGTATAATTCTGCGGCAGCGACGCAGTCGAGGCGGAGACGAGTGACTCGTTGAACGGCTCGTGTATCGAGATCAAAGGTGATAAGGGAGATCCCAGTCCGTCTTGAATACTCCTGAATCGCAAGGAGCCTATCTTGCCAGGTGACTGTGATTCCGAAACGGCCTTTCGTCGACGAGTTCGAGGGGTGAGTTGCTCCACAGTCCCGGCGGCGTTCCGCTGCCTATTCGACCGCATCTAGCTCTTCAATTCCGAGCTGTGCCATGAGACCATTGAGCCGAGGTGACCTTGTTATCGAGAGCGTGTACACAAGGTATGCGAAGGTATGAGGCGCGATCAGGTGCAGATGTTCAACGCGCCGACGCGGAAATCAGCCACCACCGCAGGGAGGGAGCGGGAGCAAATTGCCACTCGACCTTGTAGGCGGAGATCGCCGAACATTGAGATCGCGTGCGGTCCAGTCAGCTAAATGCACGCGTCAACCAAAATCCCAGTCAGCGACTAATCCCACGCGACTTTCCTTCCTTCTACCTTACCTTGCACATCCTACACCCATTGCAACAGAGCCACAATGTCTCTGGCGACGGGCGAGCACGTTGAGACGGAGCCCAGAAGAGGCGGGAGGGAGAGAAAGACGGTGCAGAAATACAATCCAGGGGAAGGAGGTGAGTTCAACGGCCCGATCGATCACTAATACCGCTGTAGCATCGAGGAAGAGGCAAGCGGATAATTCTGACGATGAGGGCGAGGATGAGATAGAGGGAGATGTAGGTAATTCTCTGTCGCTGAAGTGAAGCTGGCTGAGTCTCGTTCCAGGACTCGGAAGCCAGCGATGCGGAGGAAGCCCCTAGACCTGCCAAATCGAAGAAGCGGGCCTCTGCACCTGGTCCTAGCAAGAAACCTACTAGCTCGACAAAGAAGCCCAAGGGGAAGCCTCGCACAACGACGACGGGTGACTCTCAGATCCAGCTCGGCACTCAGACAATTAAAGACGATTGCCCCTTGTTCAGTAAGATGTCTGTAAACTGTGTTGGAACAGCTGAGCTGATGTTTGTCAGACGCATTGACTTCCCCTAACATCGCTCTGCTGCCATTGATAGAAGAATGGGTCGAGAACTACCAACAGGCAGCCAACGATGAAGTTTCCGAAAGAGCTTGCGTCCACGAGCTGGTCCTCATGTTCGTTCGATGCTGCGGTCTGTCTTCCGATGTGACGGAAGACGAAGCCATGGACACCGATGGTGTGGTAGACGCCTTGGAGAGAATACAAGATGAGAGTGTAAAGGTGAGACGATGCGTTTCGGCGAGTCGAGTGGCTGTGCTGACTGGTAATCTAGACCATTGCTGCGATTTACCCCCTGATCGCTCGAACGAAAGACTCGAGAACACTGAAGACGAATCTCAACCTCTTCATACCACATCTGATTAAAACCCTGTCGCTTTCTCCGCTCCTCTATTTGACAGCCGACACGACCGAGTACTCGACAGTCCTCATCCCGCTGCTACTGGCTTGGCTTCACTCCATGTCATCATCCCCCCTGCGACCTATACGACACACTTCGACTTATCTAAGTTTGAAGATCAACACGGCTCTGTGTGACGTCGCCGCAGGAGTCAGCTCCGACCTCAGCTTGAAACAGCGACAAAAGGACGCAGAAGTCAAGAAGGGAGGACAGAGTGCCGCTGCGCAGAAAAAGCTCAAGGAGCTGGACGCGAAAGTCAAGGATGCTAGGCAGAAGAAGGAGCGACTAGAGGAGTACATGCAGGAGACTTTCGACGTGTAAGTCGGCCGAGCCATCTCGGAGACTCTGCTGACGTTCGCTGAAGGCTATTTGTGCATCGAGTACGAGACGCCGATCCTGCTATTAGGATGGATTGTCTCAGGGAGCTAGGAGTATGGGTGAAAAAGTATCCCGAGATGTACGCTGCCACGACATATCTTGCCTACTTTACCAGAGGCTGTAACGACCCTGTGAGTGTGCTGCACTTAGCCAGTCCTTCCAGCGTCACTGACATGAATTAGGACAACAAGGCTCGTTTGGAGACGGTCAAGGCACTGCCTAGCATCTTCAACAATGAAGCCGCAATCTCTCGAGCCAGAACGGTCATCTCGAGACTCGCTCCAAGGCTGATCGAAATGGCGATACGAGACGTCGACCTGAATGTCCGAGTTCACGCTCTATCCGTCGTCACGGAAATCGACAAGACTGGTATACTGGAAGACGACGACGAGGAACTGCGACAAAGACTGGTCAGATTGGTGTTTGATCACGAGGCCAAGGTCCGCAAAGCGGTCGGAGGCTTTGTCAGAGGATTATGGGAGCAACAGCGCGAAGGTTTGCAAGCAGAGGTCGGAAATGCGAAGGGCAACCAGAAGAAGAGAGCGGCCGGAATCAATGACGCCGATATGGAGAAATGGCTGGGATACAAGGCTATCGCTCGATTACTCCACGAAACGGCTAGCGAGTTGGACAGACCGAGTGATGACCCCCAATCGTCCTCGGTCACCAGAACGACGGCATCGTCACAAGCCATGACGAGGGCAACCGCTGGAGTGGAAGCCCTATGGGATTCTTTCGAAGAACTGCAGGACTGGGCAGAGCTCGTCGAATACCTCCTGCAGGACCACTCGGAGCACGATGACCTGTGGCTGCTGAGTGAGGCAGAGGAGAGCTTGATGCTGCAGATTTTGGTAGCGTGTATCAAGAGGGGCTCTTCGGTGAGTCTAGTTGTTCTCAGGTACAGCAGAGTCTGGCTAAAGTTTGCCATAGGATGACGAGGATGAGCGAGAGGAACAGACCAAGAACCTCATGGACGTACTGCCCCGGCTGTTCACCAAGCATCAGGCCGACTCTGATCGCATGTCGTGTCTTCTCTTGATTCCAGAACAGATGACCCTGTCGCTGTATCAAGACATGCGCAAGGGAGCGGTGAGTGCAGCTATCCAACCGGCACCCGTTTTTAGCTGATTCCGAATCGTCAAGGCGTACGAGGGTCTGTGGGAGAATGTCTCCAAGCAGTTCCTTCAGCACACCGATCCCAACCTCCTCACTGCGGCCATCAAGACCATCATCCACCTGTCTTCCAACACCGCAATGTCCGTGTCGAATGATACCAAATTGGCGGAACTAGATGAAACGGTGTTCAACTCCCTTCGAGATGCTATTGACGGAGACGACGTGTTCAGCATGTCGATGAGCGAGGATCGCTTGGCGACTCTGGAGGCTATTCTGCTCCGAGTCAGTCTTTTGGGTCGTAGTAGAGATATCACAGAGGTGATGGAGGACGAGGAGGGCGGACAGAGTTCGGGCTGGGACATCATTTGCGCGTTCGCCGAGAGGGGCGAGGTCGGGTACAAGGAGGAGGCCAAGGTGAGTTCTCGAGGTAGTGACTCGCAGTGTAAGACTGCTAACTCTGTTTAGCTGGTCGAATACGCACTGCAAATCCTCTTTGTGCACATTACTTGGTTGAGCAAGAAGTTTACCACGGAAGACGCCGCAAATCCCTCCAAACTCGGCGCCATGATCAACAAGAGGGACAAGGTCAAGGACGTCCTGTTCAAGCTGGCTCTTCGAGAGCGAGGCAATGCCACAGAACTGGTCCGCCGACAGGTGAGTGAACGGAAGCTACATCGTCAGTAATGCTGACCTCGCTTTCAGGCCTTTGTGTCGCTACTCAACCTACACATGCTCTTCTCGTCCAAGCCGCCGAATGCGCTTCCCGCCGCCAAGACATGCACGCTGATGATGCCGGACGAGTTGCAACATCGACTTGGTGGTGCTTTTGCCGCTGCGGCTGAACGCTATGCCTCCGAACTCGAGGATAACGCTGACGAGACCGAGGAGGAAGGTGAGTGAATTGTTGCATTAGTAGACACGTAATAGCAATTGACTTGACCTTAGGCGACCCACAATTAGACAAGATCCAGCAGGAGATTGCGTTCCTACAGCTCGTCTCGTCGTTTGTGGGTGCGATTCGCTGTGCGGTTCTCGAGGTCGACCATGCCAAAGAGCCCCTAGCGCACTATGGTCGATTTGGTCCGACGTACGATGCGATCGTCAAGAAACTGGTGGATGTCTTGAGGGACGAAGGGATTTACAACAAGGAGGCAGATACGGTTAGGCATGTTGCGGGCTCGGCTCTACAAGTGGTGAGTGAGATGTCGTGCGTCTGTTGAGTGCTCTGCTGATTCTTGTCAGTCCTTCAATGCGTTCCTCGATACCGATGCCGAGGAGCCCATCGCTACCATATCCCTCGCCAAGACCATCGCGTCGTCTTTCATCGTTCACGGCACTCACTTTACCGTTTTGAAGCAGATCCATCCTTCCGACGTATGTGACTTGCACATGTCGTCCATCGACTACGTCTCGCGAAAACTGGCCCAAGTCGCAAAGTCATCAAAGCCGGGCAAACAAGCGATAAAGGAGAGACTTAGACAGAAAACGGGTCAGATCGTGTCCTACTTTAAGGTCCTGGTGCAGCTCCTTGGTCCGATCACCGGCCGAGACGCTATCAAGATCCGAGATCACATGGAGGAGGAGATCAAATCGGCCGGTGCGAAAGTAAGCTCTTCGAAAGAATGGGAGGGGTACAGAGCCTATGAGAAGAGGTTGATTACGATAGCGAGCAAGGATCCTGCTGTCAAGTTGGTGCCGACGAAGAAGACGGTAGAGACTCGGGCTACCCAGGATGAGGGAGATGAGACGGAGAGCGACGAAGCGGACGAGGAACCAACGCCAACTCGAACCGTCCCGTCCAAAAGGCCCAGGTCGAATGCTTCTATCGATATCGAAGAGGAGGTCGAGCAGGACGACCTCGCCGGCGACAACATCGCAGATACCGTCGGCGGCGCAGATGGCGAGGTGGAAGATCAAGAAGATCAGGATCTAGGAGGTAGCGTGCAGCTCGAGTACGAAGATGATGAGGATGTTGCCAATGGGATGGAGATCGACGTGGATGATTCCGACATTACAGTCCCCACGTCACAGGAAGCGAGGGAGAGGAGTGTAAGCGCGGAGCCAGTTGCCAAAAAGAGGAAGACGGCCAAGAGGTATTAGAAGAGGTCACTCTGAACCAGTCAGGGGGAGGGATTGAACTATTGGGGTTTTCCGGTATCATCGAGATTCTGGTGTAATATGCTCTGCTCGAGCTCTACCATGCCATGCCTCATGCAGCGAGATGACCAGTCCCTTCTCTACCACAGTGTCCATGCAAGAGCTGCGGAATACTGAACAAGTTTGACATGGTAGGAGATGGGAGGAGTGGGATCAAGTAGAATCTAGTAGAATCAATCACGTTTCACCACGGGACTCCCTTACATGACAGCCGAGCACATGCACATGGCAGTCGGCTCCGGCTCAGATCGAGCGCCAGCGGACGAAGAGTATCAGCTAGTATCGGGGAGTATCGAGGAAGAGGAAGAGGACGGTGTAGGGACAGGCCTGGACCTGGCACACCTACAGCAGCCTACAGCTGACCCATGGGATGAGGTGTATCGCGTCGCTAATGGTGGACCCGGGGACGAACATTACCGTTTCAGTTTTACATTGGGAAAATTGCTACTTTGGGTGAAATCACTCGCGCCGCCCGATTTGACGGACACCCCCCTTCTTCGCTGTCCACAAACATCCATCCTCACGTCCTCAGACACTAATCTCGTCGTCGATACTCCTACATCTTCACTCACGCTCTGTATAATACTCTGTTGAATCTCTCATCACATCTACACCAACTGTCATTACTTGTTCACGCTCTCGTACCACCTCTAATCGCTGGAACAACACCGAAACCGCCAGCCAATAATCTCGAAAAAGTAGCACCACCTAGAACACAGCACATCAGGACTTACATTCAAGAGATCGGACCTGTGACCATCACTTCGCCCCGATCAGACGCTAGCAGAGTCGCCGCTGCTATGATACTGCTCTCGATTGCTGTGAGTCTTCATGGCGGCCAGAGGTTCCGTGTCCAAGCAACAGCCGGTGCAGAGCTAATCTCGAATGTTTCACGAATCTGCAGTCCGCATAAATCCCCGACTTGACTCGACCAACGACATGTCCGAACCTTCGACTATGACGAGTGATCTGAACAGACCTCAATCTACACCTACGCGTCTACCAAGGTCGAGCTTCCTGTCCTCTCCGCTGTCACCTGGAAGTAAGACAAGCCGGGCCACAAATCACCGACCGTCTCGGCCCCCGCTCGAATCGGCCAAAACGGTCCTCTCGGTCGAGGTGTTTCAGCGGCGCCATGCCGAGCAGTTTGCCCATTTACACTCGGACGCAGATGCAGAGCTGCTGGCAATGGAGAAGAAGAGATTAGAGGAGGAACGCAGGCTTGGGAGGGAAAAGAGGCAGAGTGTTTCCCTCGGACAACCACGCCTAAACTCGACCAGATCAGCTTCTGTCGATCAGACAGGACAATCGTGGAGGAGGCCTCTGAGCTTGGTCCAGAAGCATAATGCCGAGGCGGAGATAGCTAGGAACCGGACAACGATGTTGGGAGGAGCCAAGTCAGCTACTGCACTGTCCAGGCCGTCATCTCTACAAAGCGATTCAATTCGGTCGATTTCGCTATCGTCACCGGCATCCATCGCACGGCGTCAGCTCAGACCGGCCTCATACTCTGACACCCACCATGGCCAGGGGCTGGAGATTTTAATCGAAGGCGAACTATCCTCTCGCGGCTCGCTCAACTCCCAGAGGTCGCCCCTCCACTCCAGCTCGGAAGGAGATCGGTCGACATCCTCTGCCGTCAGGTCGACATATTCATGGGCCACGTCCTTCTCCGGCGAGACTATGGAGCTCCGAACAGCTGCCCAATACGTCCCTGCCGAGCCAGAGCCAGAGCCAGAGGTCGAAGCGGCGCTCGACTCCCCCGCAAAGCTGTTCCAGCGGAGAAAGCGGATCCAAGCGATAGCCCATACTGTCAGACAGCTCGAAGGGGTTGGCAGTCGCGAAGAGGAAGATCCCGGTTTCTATAATACTCTCGCCTCGGCATGGTACGCCCGATTCGACGACAAGTCCAAGGCTCCGCCGCCCATATTAGGCTCTCCAGCCAACATGCCTCCGACGCCCTACATGCCAGATGGTCCAGTACCGCCTTTCGTGCCAGGCTCAATCGAGGAAGCCGGTCACGCCGACTTGCGGGCCTACTATGCTAGACATAACCCCGCCATGTCGCCCGCGTACATGGCCTCGCCGCCAGATCCAGATTTCCGGACCCCTCGGGAAGGCTACGAACCGTCTTTCATCCACCACTCCCACCATTCGTACCCTCGGCCCATGTCTGCGGCTCAATCACTCGCCCTGGAGTCTGTGCGATACTCTTACGCTTCGTCACTGCATGACCTGGCGCTAGATGGGGGGTTGGAGCAAGGGTCACGATTGATGTCGGAAAAGGCATGGCTGAGACCAACGTCATACGTCGGTACACCCTGGGGAGGCGACTTTGGAGACTACACCACGCCTCCGCCCTTGCGAGCACCGACTCCACCAGAGGAAAGGCACAAGCCTACCAACCTACAGTCTCCGTTTGTCATGGCTCCTCCCCGTACACTCAGAAGGATCAACGGCAACGTGAGGGATTATGAGAGGTCAGCTCAGGCACCCTTCCACCAAGAGTACCCGCAGTTGCCGGCTCAGGGTGAGGCTGGACCTTCGAGCTACGGTCTAGGGTTCGCCAATGCCTGGTGGGATGGTACACCCGACGTCGGGGCGGCCTACAGCACTCCAGATGGATACCCTTATGCCACCGCACCTCAGCACAGTCACTATCACCATGTTCCGGATTTTCGCTCAGGGGAGGACGACACTATACCCCGTACGCCTCATCAAGTAGCTCGACAGGAGGTGGAGAAGACGACCTCCTCGAGCCGCTCTTCCGTCGTCCTCGAGCCCATAGCAAATACAGCCGACGTACTCCTCTCCAGCATTTTCAGACGTATATCCCGACGGCACTCTCACAACCACCCACATACCCCGACAGCGAAGAAAGACCAGAGCATAGACCCAGCCAGAGCGGAACAAGCCGGCAGACAAAGACTGCGGCGGACAAAAAGTCATCCTATAGGATCTCTGTCCTCGAACCCTTACCTACCGATCTTCAAACCGACCCTTTGGACTACGCCTTTGCCGCTGCGCGAGATTCCCGACCCAACTCCATCCATGTCGGCAAGGACTCAGCCCGTGGAAGTAAGCCAAAGTCGGGAGGATGGTTTGGCTGGATCGCAGATATCGTCGCGCCGATCGAGACCGATGCTTCATCTAGCACCAACTCGTCTACCCACTCCACGCCCCGAAACTCCGTCCACGACCTCGACGATGTTTCCTCTCGCACCGCTTCCATCGCCGATACCGTCCGACGAGTGGAGGACGAGGTGTTCGACCCCTCAAGAGGTTCATACCCCGGAGGAGGAGATCGGAGTCGCAGTCACGACTCTACAAACGGTAGCAATGCCTCTACCGTCGATACCGACTCGGTCGTCCTCTCGACCCCGCCACTCCGACAGCTCGTCTTACCGACCCGGGTCAGCGTCAGGCTCAGTACGTTGTCCGGTGCTTCTGGAACCTCCACCGCCTCTTCCGGTGTATCTGTCGCCGGCCCGACCACACGTGGAGTCGTTCGCCCCAGGGCTATCACATACGACCGTAGCAAACGATCCTCGGTGGTCTATAAGAAGGAACCTGAATCTGGAACCGCCCAGGCTTCCTCCGCCACTGCTGTATCCGCCATCATCGTATGACGGTCCGATTGACTTTACACACTCTCCTCCGCCTTCAGCACCGGTATCGCCAGCGGTATACGACCCGCACTCGTCTAGTACTGCGCCTCAATGGCCAATGCCCGAGTCGGCTATGATGGCAGTAGCTGAACCTGTTCAGAGGGCTGCACGCACCGCCCCCAAATGGCTCTTCTTCCTTGGGTTCTGCATGCCTCTCCTATGGCTGTTCGGTGGATGGGTCGGCAGTACGGTCCAGCCTCACGACGCGGAGATGCGGAATGGAACGGTGGAGAAGGCGGCGGTCCAATTCAAGGCCCAGTCGGCAGCGTCTCCATGGACCAGATGGGCATTGCATCCCGATCCGTATGTCAGAAGGTGTCGTCTGGGCGCAGCTATGGTGCTGCCGTTGTGCGTGATAGGAGGGATTGTAGCAGCGGTCCTCGTCACGGTGTGAGGATTCTGATTATCGGGACATTGGATCTGTATCAATATCTACATCAACTTTGGACAATCAAGTATATCTTTACGACTGTAATGCAGAGCATGATCTTTGGGCGGGTAGGATAGGTGGCGCAGGGTATCCAAGGCTACACACGGGTGAAAATGGTGTCGATTTGGGCTAGTACCGCGCAACAGGTGCTCCAGATTTGATCATGTGACCGTGATCCGAACCTCATCAGCAAGCCAGGGTACTGAACGATCGCGATCACCCGTCGGCGCGACTGTCACTCTCCCGGTCGGGACAAGTCGGTATCACCTGACACACCCGACCAAGCCCAACGTTTGTACCTCGGCGTTGTCAAGTTTCACCTGGTGGAGTTCATCAGTGACATCCTTTGCGCTTAGTCATGAGTGATTCTGTTGCCAAGATGAGTCAGTCGAATCCTCATGTGGCCGGCCTGGTCGGGTGACGCACGGGGTGTGGAGGTGCTGATACATATCCCCGAAGCTGCAGATGCGAAAGGTTATAAGCTGATCCTGTAAAACATCAAGACTCCTGTCACCCCTTATCCGAGAGTGTACTCGACTACACGGTCTCACAAATCGCCAGTCACAACCAAAGCAAGACGACCGTAGCCAGTCATACACAACTCAATACCATGTCTTCCACAGTCAAGACTCCTAAACACTTCAGGTTCGCCGTGACCGTGTTCCACAATGCTCAACCACTCGATTTCATCGGTCCTCTGGACGTTCTCAACTCGCTCAGCCCTGATCATCACACCGTCCCGTCCGGCTATGACTTTAGCTTCGAAACCGTCTTGTTGGCCGCTACGATGGAACCGGTCACGTTGAATGGTGGTATGGCGATCGTGCCGCACATGACTTATGAGCAGGCCAGGAAGGAACATTGGGATGGTGTCCTCGTGCCCGGAGGCAAGGGCGCTCGTCCGGGGGTGGAGACTAATCAGGCGACCATAGACTTTCTGGAGTTTGTGGTGCCAAAATGCCAGTACGTCCTCACGGGTGAGTCAGGAGTGTCTCCTTGCCTGACTCGGCAACGAACAAGCGAGGTTGAAAGCTTCTGCTAATACAATGCCATCAGTGTGTACCGGCAGCTGGCTGCTGTCAGCCACAGGAGCGCTTGAAGGTCAAAGGGCTACCACCAACAAGTGGAGTTACAATGCCGTTGTCGTTGGTCTGGTCTCCGTGTGATCAAGTCAGTACTGACAATCTGTCAAGGAGGACACCAAAGACACGGGTGTGATTTGGGTTCCCCAAGCAAGGTGAGTCGCCTCAGCTGTGGTGAAGGCATGTCAAGCTGAAACTGCTCTATCAGATGGGTTGTCTCGGACAAGTACTGGACGTCCTCTGGTGTGACCGCGGGGATCGACATGGCCGCCGCCTTCTTGAAGCATTTCATCGCGGCGCATGTCGAGCCGGAGCAAGTCAAAGAGGTTGCTGATAGGCTCTTGGGTGTACTTGAGGTGACGTGAGTAGAATACCGATGATGTCGTCCTTGTTGGACCTCAGTGTGCTTCAGCTGATCTCCTGATTAGTGGCGCTGAAGAGGGTGATGACCCATGGGCTGGATACTACGGCTTGGTCTGAGTAACACATTCTGCACGACGACCAGTAACGCCTGTCGGTTCCGCTGAATCCCGTCCGTATGCAGAAGTCTCATATGGGTTCTCCGGTGAGATACATGCATACAGAGGCTGAACCATGGTCGACATGTCCATAATCGCCGATGGATCAGTAGAGAGAGAGAGAGAGAGAGGGTACGAAAAGGTACGATCAGTGAGAGTAGTTGTATTCGTAAAGATGTGACCGAGTTCCGAAGAGATCTCGGAACGTTTCAGCCGGAAGAGCCGGTGCGCTCTGCTGTACGATCCGCTGTTGCGACTTGCGAGCTGAGAGGACGAGGGAGATTAGTGACTCACTGATTGTTGCAAGCGACGGGGACAGCTGATCTCACGGCTCTGCTTGCATCGTAAGGAGACTGAGCAACGCTTTCAGAATAAAGCAACAACCCTCGATACGCCGGTCGGTCCTTGTCGGTCCCACCTCACTCGCCATGTCACCCTCGGACAAGACCTCGAAGCACTTCAGGATCGGCGTCGCCATGTTCCCCAACGCCCAGCCACTGGATTTCATCGGTCCCCTGGACGTTCTCAACTCGATCAGCCCCGATCGAGCTACCACCTCCGGTCGTGATTTCAGCATTCAGAGCGTCTTATTGGCCGCAACAATGGATCCGGTGGTGTTGAATGGCGGTATGGCGGTGGTGCCTCAGATGACATACGATGAGGCTCGGAAGGAACACTGGGAGGCTGTCCTCGTGCCCGGAGGCAGAGGCGCCCGACCATGGGAAGACAGCAACAAGCCGACTAGAGACTTTTTAGTGGAGGTTGTGCCAAAGTGCCAGTATGTCCTGACAGGTGGGTCAAGGGCGATCCCTCGACTGAGTATGATAGAGCTGATCTTGATACGATTGCACAGTCTGTACTGGAAGCTGGCTGCTCTCGGCTACAGGAGCCCTCAAAGGCCAGAAAGCGACTACAAACAAGGCCGCTTACAAGAGCTGTGTGGTGAGTGTCTGCTGAACTCTCTGAGTACGAGACGCTGATATATTGAGACAGGAGCATAGCAAGGATTCAGGCGTGACCTGGGTGCCCAAGGCGAGGCAAGTCCCCAGTCGATAGTCTCATGGGTCAAGCTGATGCTATCTTCCAGATGGGTCGTATCCGACAAGTACTGGACGTCCTCTGGTGTCACTGCGGGGATTGACATGGCCGCGGCATTCTTGAAACACTTTATCGCGGCCCACGTCGAGCCAGAGAGGGTGAAAGATGTGGCTGATCAGCTACTGGGCGTGCTTGAAGTGACGTGAGTGCGGTACTGAGACTCTTCTATCAGTGGAATGCCATCTGACTGACTCTTCTCTCAGCGGTGCGGAGGAGGGCGACGACCCATGGGCTGCGTATTACGGCCTGGTCTAGATCGAGAGAGGTCCCGCGGACTCAGCTCAAGACAAGTATTGCCGTCGCAAGAGGTGTTGGATCCTAATTCCTTTGCTGTATCCCAACTCTGCATGCAAAATCCTGACAAACACACACCCGTTCGTCAATCCTAGTCGTGACGTCCAGAACCGGCATGACTGTCCGTGCCAGCCTAAGCCTTACTCTTGGAGGACTTCTTGCCACCTTCGAAACCAGGCCTGCCCTTGCCTTTACCTTTGCCCTTGTCTTTACTCTTGTCCTTGCCCGTCTTCTTGTTCTTCTTCGCGTCAATCCTCGAGGCGATATTGTCATTTCGCTTCTTGATGGAAGCAGCGCTCGATTTCTCAATCGTCTTCTTCCTCTCAGACCTGGGCCAAGGGTCAGCGTGGCTTTCGGCATGAAGAGGTGCAGTGAAGGGACTCGCCATTCTTTACCACTCTTCGCTTTGGTCTTCTCTGTCCTCCTCACCGCCTTCTTCAACGTACTTGCGCTGTCGACCACTTTACCACCGCTAGCCCTCTCTTCGGCCTTTGCCCATCGTTCCCGCTCTTCAATCTCCTTTCGCTTGTCCTCGGGCAGCGAGGCGAGCTTTGCGTTGTGTTTCTCCAGGTGGGCCAACGCTTGGGTAGGGTTGGAGATGTGCTTGATCGGCGCTTTGGAGCGGTGAGCAGATGAGCCTGGAAGCGAGACTGATGGGTATGATATCGAGTCGGACTCTCGGGGTAGTTGAGGCACGATAAGCTGGGTCTAGACAGGGGCTAGAATCAGCATCATATTCCTTGCCTTGATTCCGATACGAGCGCAAGCTGCACGTATTGATCGGACTCTATCTCACCTTTGCTGGCCTTGCTGTAGGCTCCTCTCTAGCTTTTCGCCTCTCCGCTTTACGCTCGTTTCTCCTCCTATCTCTCATCTCTCCCCTCTTTCGCCTTCGTTCCTCCTCTAGCGCATCCCGACTCTGAGGGTCCGCATCGGGATCGACCCCTCTGTCCTTCTTGAACGTGTCGAGCTTGGTCTGCAGCCTTGCCCTGAGGTCCGAGATTGTCGTCGCGGGGGGCAAAGGCTGCACGGACATGGCTGGTGGAAGGGACGACTGATTGGCTGCATTGTACGTGTTGTGCGGGCGTGATGGCCCGGCTTGGGATTCGAGCAAGTCCGCGGCTGTGGTCTGGTTTGCTGGGTCGAGCTGTCACAGTATCTGTCAGTTCGACTCCATGTAGCGCTATTGATATTGCTCACCTTTTCCTGCTTTGCTCGACGTTTGTGCTCTTTCAGCTCTTCACCAGTCTTCCTCTTCTTGTTCTTCATGAATTTGTTGTCGAGCTAATTAACGAAGAATCAGCCCCATGCGCGTTCGATCAATCGCTTTTCCCCTGTGTACCGCGCAGCAACAATAAAGACCTCTGCTACGAGCAACGCTCACTTACCTCGTCCTGATCCGGGGCGATGTAGAATTTTGATGGAATGAGCGAGAGGAGGGTGGTGAACGTCGCATTGTGCTTCTCGAGCGAGCTCAGAATTTCAACCTGATGAGCGTCCACTTCAGCCATGATCGCTAGCGTTACTTCGGTGGGTCCTTGAGCCGTTTGGGTAGGAGTACCAAGTCGTTGCTGTTGTCGCGATTGTGCTATTGGCTTTGCAAAAACAACCTACGATTGACCTGCAAGCAAATTCAACAAAGACCTCCACCCGGTCTCAACTTTTTGATTCCGTGGCCGTACAGTGACGCCAACGGCTGCAAGAGTGAGTGGGCGGAGTAGTGAGGGCCAGCACGGTTGCATACGGTCGTCAAATCATTGCATTCTACGGGGTATATGGTTGAACAGGTATACCTCTATGAAAGGGTATAATAATGCGGTTGACAACATTAAAGAAGAAGACTGGATCGTCCATAGTTAGCGCCCGCAGACACGGGCAATTCGTCGAGGTAAAGATCTCGGATGGCTGGCGGAGGCAATGTTGTGATTGCACCCTGCTCACAGCAGGACGTTGGTCACGGTGAACCAGAGCCACATGATGGCTCCGCTGAGTATAGGCAAAGTAAGATTATCGTCCAACCCGAGATCTACTCGAGATATCAGTATCACTCGGCATCAACCATGATTGTAGGACTCACCTAGCGCTTCAACGACGGCACCTCCGACACCGACAACGACCGATGTAAGGACAAGGCCTAGCCAGTGCCCTTCAAGGATGTGCCACCTTCCTTCGCTGCCATTTCGCCATGAACCCATGCAGATCAAGAACCCGGTGACGGTTGCCGCTAGGAATCCGGCGAGCGACTTCCTAGGTGCGAATGGGAGCAGCTTGATTCCAGGGACATGAGGCGGCAGAGGTCTTGTATATCTGCCCCACAATCTACCGATGGTCGATGCAGTGGTATCCGACCAGGAAAGCCTGAACATCTGAGTCAGAGGGCACCATTTGCGAGGAGGCGTATCACTCACGTCAGGATGGAGACCACGGCGACGTCTCTTGGATACGCTGCTAGGACGAAGATGACTCCGACCAGATAGTACACAACACCGTTGATTTGGTTTCGTTCACTCTCCCGCATGAGGAAACCCAGGTATGATTCCCAGACCTCGGCAAAGGCAGGTATGTTCAGCCGAAGGACGTCGACCGATAGGACGCTGACCAGACCGATTGTGAGGACCGTGATGAGGGGTCTCAAGCTCGGTGGGTCCATGTACCACAGGAAATAAGTGAGGAAGCCTAGTATATGATCAGTTGCCATTTACATCATCTGGGAATCTATACTTACCAATCGACGAATGGAGAGTTTTGCGAGGAATCTCCCAGTCAACGGCTTTTGTAGGCACTGCCCCTGGGCTCGGTTTTCTCACAATACTGCTGCTTCTCCTCTTCCTCGTGACCGGTTTGCCTTGTGCCGTCATGGTCGACGCAGCTGGCGGCGGAGGACGCGATGGGGTGCCAGTCAACCCGGGACTCTCCGGACTACCAGGACCTTCGCTCTCCTGATCATTGTCGAACACCGTGGGTAGCGTCGGTAGACCATTGTAAGGCGAGTGTACGGACGGTGTGGGCGACTTCGAAGTCCGAGCTTTCGAACTGCTCGGTCCTCCCGTACCCGCCTTCCTCGCTCGCAAGTCGGTCGCACTATCTTCCACGCTGCCGTCGCGCCAGACTCTCCCTCCACCATTTCCCATCTCCTTCCCCAGTGCGTCTCCGTTGACCGCGGCCTTTGACCGTGTCAATGGCTGCTCGTAAGCCAGATTCGACATGTCTCCGCTCCTTTTAGACAAAGGGATGTTCTCCTTGGAGTCTTTCGAAGATGACCTGGGTTTATTCCCTGTTCGATTTGTACCGGCTCTTGCGGACAGCGGTGACCTTGAGCTAGAGGCCGGGGATGGAGGTGGAGATGCTGAAACCGCAAGTGTGTCACGCGACGCTCGAGGCGATAGCGTCAGCCGGGACGAAATTGGTGATCTGGGCAGAGACAGTCCGGCGGCAGAAGCCATTTGGTGAGTCCGAGAGGTCTACGTGCTGTCTAGGGATCTCGGTCTCTCGGTAGAGGTGACTGACGATGTCCTAATGTGCGTATAGCCCGTTGGAAGTTTAGAGGGAGAAATGACAAAACACGCGTATGCTCTTACGCGGGTGCCCGGTACGATGATGTCGACTTGGTTCCGTCAGCTAAAGTGACGAAAGATCCGGGGCCTAAATCTGGTGGGCTCACGGGCCTATACTACGGAAGCCTATACAACTTGGGTGGAGGCGATCCATCATGTTTTCATCGTTAGCTGCAAGAGCACCGATCATGATGACCCTGCACTTCACCTTGACATTGCCTTGACACCGATCAATACACATCGATAATGGCAGTAGCAGTTGCCGAGCCTCCGGCCTCGGCTGGATACTCATCACATCCGACATCGACGGGCGAAGGCTCCACCTTGGAAGTTTACAAGCGACTGCATCCCGATTCGTACCTCTCGCGATTCCTCTCAGATGGTTACAGACCAGATGGACGGACGATTCAGGCATGGAGAGACGTCAGTATTAACTGCGGTGCGTGATATTGGCTTTGCATGACGTACAGTACCAAGCTGACCCATGCTCAGGCTCGATATCGACAGCCGATGGCTCGGCACTAGTTAGAATGGGCGAAACGACCATGGTCTGTGGGATCAAGGCGGAGATCGCAGAGCCTCACTTGACAGCTCCTAATGAGGGCTTCGTTGGTCAGATACCCTCTCCGAAACATAGTGTAGGCTAAGCTGATTTGTACTACAGTACCCAATATCGATCTACCGGCAATCTGCTCGCCGAAGTTTAAGCCTGGACCACCGGGAGACGAAGCCCAGACGCTGTCAAACTGGTTGTACGATATGATGGTATCGTAAGTCCATCCAATGCACCACATTAGAGACCATATGCTGAGAGCTTCAAGCTCAAAGACGCTAGAGCCTTCGTCGTTATGTATCTGCCCCGGAAAAGCCGTGTGGGCGATCTACATCGATGTCGTTTGCATCAACTACGATGGCAACGCTTTCGACGCAGCCGTGCTCGCCGTCATGGCCGCTCTGAGGAACAGTAAGTGTGATCGATTCACCTACAGAAATGAAGCGGTTCCGCTGATCCCGCCCAGCTCGCTTGTCTCGAGCCAACTTCAGCGAAGAGACGGGTAAAGTCACTTGCGTCAAGGACGAGGTGTATCCTCTGCCTTTAGGACGGCTGCCCCTCTCGTGTTCCTTCGGTGTCTTCCAGTCGTAAGTCTTTAGCTTGGCAAATATGATCTGTGTTCCGGATATACTGACATGATCCGTCCAGATTACACTTGCTTCCTGATCCCACCTCGTTCGAGGCTCCTTTATTGCCAACGACAATGACAGTCGCACTGGATGAACGCGGGCAGGGCTCTTTGGTGCGACATGAGGGTCTTGGAGGAATAGAGGGCAAGAGCGGTCAGCAGACAGTTGGCGAGGCTTGGAGAATGGCAGAGGACCGAGTAAAAGTCCTGCGGAAGCTACTCAATGAGAGCTAAGCGGAAGGCAAGCAAGACGCAAATGACGAATGTAACGAGCTTGACGACTTCCAGATGCCCTTTGTTCATCCTCTCCTTTTTCATCCTCTCCTTTTTCATCCTCTCCTTTTTCATCCTCTCCTTTGATGGCATTTCGCCTGTGCTCTCGTCGTTGGGGGAGACAGCACAAGAACCTTCACTTCTCCACGCCGTGTTCGAACTCTGACTTCAACCCTAAGCCCAGCAACTATTTTACAATGGACTCGCTGACGCTGATTGGCGACTCGCACTTTGACGGATGGACACAAGAAGATGGGCAAGGTAGTACTCTGACCTCGAGACTCGGTTATGCCTATCATGGCAAGTTGGAACTGATGAACCGATCATACTGGGGTAAAGTCGTGGCAGTGCTGACTCTACCTGCTATATCTCTAGGCCCTGACCTTGACGGTACATAGGGTACACCACTCGCAACCAGAAGCGGCGATTCGACGAGTATCTGCAAGAAGGGCGCAAGATCAGACTCGTCATCATCTGGCTCGGTAAGTCGGTTCACCCTCTCCGACCATACATCGTAGGGCTGACGTCGAGATACAGGGGCGAATGATGCCTGCCCGCCTGGATCATCGTTCCACGTGCCCATTCACGAATACCGAGACAGCATCACATCGATGATCGACCGACTTCTCAAGTCGGATGTCACCACCCGTATTGTGGTCATGACTCCATCTCCTATGGCGGATGCTAAGACTGTCGACATTTTCGGGAACGAGAGGACCAACGAGTTGATTGGGACGTATCGCCAAGCAGCGTTGACACTGAAGGAGGACATTGATTCCGCTCAAGTTGCTTTCCTGGACGTTTGGCCATTAGTCGACGACAGCGCTTTGGCCCGAGCAGATCTCATGCCGTGAGTCCTTATTGCCTGGGTGAGAGTTGGGTGCTGACGGGATATGGCAGAGATGGGATACACTTCAGTGTCGATGGCGGCAAGATCCTCTTCGATGCGGTAGTCGCGACCGTCAAGGCGTCGTGGCCGGGTTTTGAGCCGGCAGGCATGAAGGGATGGTATCCGCCGTAAGTACAGGTGAACTGTGGGAAATCTGATCCAGAGATTGATCCAACTTCATCCGTAGACCAGCAGAACTGAACAGCGACGATGAGGAGTCGCTCTTGACGAAGGTTAGAACGGAGTATCAAGGGCAATTTGCAGCAGGATCAGTGAATGAGGAGGACTGACAGCGGGACCTATCCCCAATTTGGCGATATCAGGCGTGCTCGGCAGTATACGTGTAGGTTGAAGAGTTGAATCACATGAATGCAGTCTAGTCCAACTTTGTCACGTCCTTCGCCAGTCCCACCCGACGGAGAGTCACGACGACAATTATGGAAGCTAAGTATTGGTCAGCAACGCCTTCTCGATGATCAAGCTGTGAACACTCACAAGACCAGGCGAACCCCGCCATCATCCAGCATACAGTAGTCAAAGCCTTGTGCAGATCGCCTGTATCGCGGTACACGATCTCCTGGATCAAGGAACAAAGGCATATGCCTATTGTCCCAGACAGCTGAAGAACAGTCTGGAACAAAGCCCCCAGTAACGATTGCTCGTGCCTAGCAATACATATCAGCGACTGACGACTGATGGTCCTCAAAGTCCAAAGACGTGAAGCCTCACTTCGCTGCTAGGTTCGAGATCAAGACTGAGCCAATGCCGACCGTGCTGTGGGGATCTCAGCTCATTCATCCTGGAAATACGATGCTGGCCGAGTCGCAACACACATGAAACGAAGGGACTCACAAATCCGCACCAAAAGGATTAGCGATATTGACGATAAACTCGCATGCCCAGTAGCTCGTACCGGGATATGGCTGGACCGCAAATAGCCAGCAAGCCGCCCTGCCTACTGTATCAGCTATCCCTGTTTGATTGACTCGATTCGTCTGTCACTCACGCGGTCATAAACCCGCCGAAGAACAAGAGATATGGCGCCTTGACCCGTTTCGCCAGAGGTGGAACGATGGCACAGGCGAATATACCCACGATCGGAGCCGGCAGGACATATAGGGCGTTCTGCATTGACGACAGACCTTTGAGATTTTGATACCATATAGTCGTAAAGTATACCCATCCCTTTGATACCGACATCAGCTGAGAGTCGCATCATCGCGGTATGTACGAGCTGATCACCCACGTTGATGGCAGTGTATGCTGTGAGCGCGGTGAGCAGCACATATGTCACTCGGTGTCCATGGCGTCGGAACAATCTGAGATGGACAAGAGGCGGTAATGTTGTCCGTTTCATGACATAGTATTCCCAAGCGACAAAGGTAGACATGATGACGAGGGAGATCACGAATACCACAGGTATATCTATCTGGGGTCAGCGTCTTCGTACCCGTGTCAAGACCGGTCAAAGCTTACAAGCCGCCTTCCATCCTTCTCTGACTAGGCCTCCTTGAGTGATGGAGAAGCTGAATGCGCCTAATGATGCCATGACCAGTATCGCTCCAACCCAGTCGACCCTTCTGTCATTCATCGCCGTCTTTTTCGGCTCGGACGGTATGATGATTACTCCAGCAACAACTGCGAGGAAGGCTATGCCCGACAGCAAGACAAAGATGTACTGCCATGCTCGGCTGTGCAGGAGATCAGTTTGAGGACAGTCGCCTTGAGGTGTTTCCGCTACTCACGTGCCAGCTACCGCGATTACGCCTCCGATGACCTGTCCAAGTGCACCCCCAACGGGGAAACCCATGCCCATGAGTGCAAAAGCGATGGTGCGCTCATGCTCGTCGATAAAGCTCACGCCCACGATGCCGAATGCCGCTGGCATCGCAATTGCCTGACCAGCCCCTGCAAAGGCTCGCAACACGCACAACGCGATTCGTTGCTGAAGCATGATATGAGCCGGGTCAAAAGTGATAAGCGGGGAGCAACTTACCCTTACGAAGGCGGCTGCCAAAGAGAATACCGCATTGATGGACATGCCCAGCAGGTAAAGGTGCTTGCGGCCATAGATGTCGGCGAATCGACCAGCAACGAGTAACGAGCTACAATCATGTCAGTGGTCAATTGAGGTGGTATGGGCTCGGATTGTCTGACCATCCATTGGCAAGGGTGAAAGCGGAGACAACCTGTGATTATGATCAATGGAGCTCTGCAAGAGTTATAGAGCCAGTACCTACCCATTGCGACGCTAGATCTGAAATCTGTAGATCCCGGGAGATTCGGGGAATCACAAGAACCACGGCGCTATTCGAAGCAGACTAAACGGAACTCGAATATCAGTCTTGATGAACTTATCCCTATGCAGTACTCACGGCGAGAAAGTAGGTCATCGCCATGACTACACCCAGGCAGATCTTCCTGGCCTTCCCCAGCTGTTTGGCCCCAACCGCATCGAGGGTGGTGGACTCGACAGCTAAATCGTTAGAGGCCGCACCATGTGTTGAGGCAGTCACATCGCTATCGTCTTTGCCTTGTGTCGTTTCTGAAGGCGGATGAGATGGCGCTTTCCCCTCCGCACCAAGCGACGTCTTCTCAATATCCATAGCCGGTCTGCCTGTTCAAGCGGAACAAGCTGATTGTTTTAGAAGCATCAGCCGCATCGATCGAATCGAGATTATGGTCAGCGGGCAATTCCTTTCATTGCAGGATGAGCGCAGAAGTCGTCGTGTTGATCGCCCCAAAGGAACGAGGTTGATGTATACCGTAGGGGACCTCCATCAAATGCGTAGAGCTCGGATGGGACTTTGTATTGGTTGTGTGGGCAGCTGTGTGGGCACCCCTTCGATCTCGGACGGGGACCGGATCTCGTAGCGGTGTGACCCGTTCTTGTCGGCGTTATCTGTTTCGGCGATAACGTCAACCGCTTGTGAGCGGCGAGAACCGACTCACCGCCACAAGTGATTTTGGCCGCTTTGGCAGGGCCGGAGTTATGATTTCCCTCTAGCGGCGTTTTGGCTCCTGGCGGAAGCTCTGCTCGCTGCCACTGGCCGCTCGCTCGCTCACTGACGGGTCCAGCGTACCGCAAACTTTTGCCGGTGATCACCAGCGACAAAGCTCTTCTTCATCCTTCAAGTCAAAACATCGACCAAAATGGCTCAACGAGTTACCCTCCGAAAGCGACAGCCATACAACACCACCTCCAACCGAAGAAGGGTGGTCAAGACCCCAGGTGGAAAGCTCGTCGTTCACCACTTGAAGAAGCTTGCTGTGAGTATATGATGTCAGAAGAATCAGGAGGACCAGGACGACGGAGGGGAGTGTGTGGGAACTAGGACAGGCTCGGAAGGCAAGCGACATCGCCTTATATGGCCGACACTTGGAGGCAGATGGCCGGAAAAGGATGAAGGAGGATCATGTGTTGTTCAGGCTGGATCAGCTGGACACAGGAGCCTCGCACGCACGTCTATGAACCAACAACTGACTGTATTGTGTCTCTAGTCTTCGCCCAAATGCGGTGACTGTGGTGTTGCCCTTGCTGGTGTAAGTGGACTTCACACAAGACATGCGAGAATCGAGTACTGACTCCCTCCTAGATCCCCGCTCTCCGACCAAGAGAATGTTAGTACCAATTCCGTCTGTGATCAGGAGAACTTTGGAGGTGCAAGGAGGCGTAGCGAGAGGGAACCTGAGGATAGGAAGATCAGGAGGACGAAGCGCATGCGACGGATGAGGACACCAACTGACGGAACTTTCAGACGCTACCCTCTCCAAGAGACAGAAGACCGTCAACCGAGCTTACGGTGGATCCGTCTGTGCCCCATGTGTCAAGCAGAGGTCAGTACCGCTGCTCCCATCAACTGTTGTCCTTGTGCTGATGATTCCGTCTCCTCAATCGCTCATCCCTTACACCAATTCCGTACTCTCGCTGCTTTCCGCTCCCCCACCAACGCTCATTCGATTGCGCCCTGTAGAGTCACCCGAGCTTTCTTGATCGAGGAGGCCACCATCGTCAAGCGAGTCCTCAAGGCCAAGGCCGCTGCTTCTAAGAAATAGACGGAAGTAGGGGTTTTTGGAGACATGTATACATAACGACGCAGTCAAGTCCAGTCGGATCCATATCGGTTCGCTCGATGTACTCATCTCGGCAAGTGGGATGATGGAGGCACAGGACATCAGGTGCTGAAGGGAAAGGGAGTGGTTGTGATTAGATAAGATGCTAACAGACAAGGCGGACTGACTTTAGGTACCGGCGTGCACTACGTCGTTTCAACTGGTTTCATCATCTGCTTGGAACGACCACAATTTCAGAGACGGAAACACGACCGGATTGGGATTGACGCCCACTCCTCAGTCGACAATGCCAATTCCTTGGCTCCTTCCGCTTTCACCCGCCACTACTCCTCGAATCGATGACTTTTACCGGCCACGTCAACTCGCATCAGCGCTAGCGTCGATCCCCGCTACTCCTCATCTGATTGTGGACCGTCTTCGAATGTTCTACACACCCATCTTCTGCCGATCATTGTCAACAAAGTTCGAGGGTGCCGGCGTGGAGCGACGTGTCATTGCGGTGGGGTAGCGCAGATTAATCTTGGTGCCTGGACGATTCCGCATTTCCCCTCCAATGATTGATCGGCGACACATCTCTCAACGCACCCGGAGCCAGATGTGACACCCAGGCTGATCCGACAACTCCGATTCCTCATGTCGACGCGACTGCGATGTGAAATAGACTTACAGGTTCATCGGAGGTATACCAAAGAGGAATTAAGACCGCTTCTAACCACCTTGCATCCTTTAGTGCCTATTCGAAGCTTCATGGAGCACCCGTCGCCTCGCCCCGATTGTGTGTGTGTGTACCCGAACGGGGCAAGAGGCAACCCGGTAATCACCGGATCCACTGGCGATCTGCTTGTCGGCAATGTTGAAAGCTTTCCGGGAAGAACGCTAAACCCAGCTTCCTCCCTCGTCGCACTTCATTCAAAACCATCGTACGAGATTGGGCAGCTCTCAACCCGGATTAGCTGATGGGATGTTCTAGAGATGGCGCGTCGGAATGAAGTTGATTTAGGCGCGGACATTGGCTGACCGGTACGATCGGCGACATGGCAGTGTTTCATCTTTAGAGAGGAAGCGATCACTCGAGGAAACGCTGATATAGGAAATCAAATCGCAAGGAAAGGGCGACGTTTCCTCACCTTCATTCTCTGTCGTTGTCTCTTCCTCTCGTTGATCGAGCATCACCTTCCTTCCCTCTGTTTGTGTGTTCGTGACGCCTGCCTCGTGGCCGAGTGGCGAAGTCGATCATCATCTTCCTTCCACACGCACAACACGAGGCCAGACACGAGTTTGATACTTGTAAACAGCACACACACCACTGTCACCATCAGCCACGATCAACAGCGAACACGAGGAGGGATGAGTGTGGCCATCATGGACCAGATGTCACCATTCGTCACCTCGAGCTGGAAACCAGATCGATCGGGTATCGTCTTTCCTTCCTCTTCCTCGTTACCTTCCTCGACCTCTACCTCAACTTCTCCTGCTCGACGGGCTCGACAGTACCAAAGTGACAGTACCAAGAGGAGGAGCCTCGGTAGTCAAGTGTTCGGACCCCGACGTGGTGATCTCACCAAAGAACACCATCATGAAACTAGTGAGTTTTGTGTACGGACTGGAAAGAAGCAGTCTGACCTTCCTTCCTCGCATCCAGCTGTCTCGATTACTCCCAAGACCGAGCCTCAGCTTGAAGCTCAACCACGTCTATCTCCTCAGGGAGCACATCGCTTCATACCATACGTGCCGGTAGACTTGGGTCATCTTTCTGGGTCGCCTGGATTTGGAGTCGGCGGCAGTAACCCTTGTTCACCACACCACTCACTCGAGGCGCGACCTGGTGTTACCTCGACTGGTCCGTTACTTGCACAGAAGTACGTCCCGATCACTCACTTGCCAGTCCTGGTGGACTCATGGCGACCCTCAGGCCACCTCTTTCCTGGAGTCCCATCAACCATCCTCCACGAGTCTCACAATTACCTTGAGTTGGACTCAACGACGGAGTTGTACCAGTATCAGGATGGCAATCTGTACGACGTATCGGTTGCACCTTCGCCGCTGGACTCTTGGCAGCCCTCGCCCCACCTCGCTCTCGACGCCTCGACGCCAACCTGCCTTGGAGTCGATGCCGACTTTGACCTCAGCAGCTCGCCATTCTTGGTCCCAGACCAGCATTACAAAATACCTACACCGGAAGCGTCGTTCAACATTGACGACTGGTTGACATTCACAGACGATCCCGAAGACACCAGTCTCGCTCTCATCGGAAAGGAGGAAGAGGTTGAACCGTCCCCTTTGGTGCTTTCGCCCATCTACTCAAAAAGGCGCCTGCTGTCGTCGTTCGGATCTACGCTCGAAGTTGAGGTGATGGACGTGGATGGAGACGGTATGGTGATGGTCTGGCCTGCGCAACCGAGATCGCCTGCTCGTAGTCGAAGGTCGATGTCAGCAATGTGCATGGTCACCAGTAAGGACACGCCCCAGAGCGAAGCGCCTCAGTTCGAAGCAAGCGACCCGTCGAGGCAGGATACCGCATCGGTGAGATGGGAAGCGGATCCAGGGTTGCTCGAGGATGCAATGTACCTCGTCTATGGCCAGTCGACAAAGCACTCCTCGACCAGCTCTCAAGTGGAAGACGAAGCGGGCCAGCAACCGTCTACGACCACACCATCTCTTTGCCCAGACGACCGCGACTCGGATGGAGGTTCGATCGTCGAGTCAGACCTTGAGGTCGGTCCGCATCCTGAAGACTCTGCAGACCAACAGATGGACTCTGGGGCGGTACCTAGGACTAGGGAACCAACCCCTCGTTCGCATTTCGTTCGGTTACCCTCCGAGCCGCTTGGAAGGCTCACCAGTAGCAGCCGCTCGCTACCTTGCCTCAGATCTGCCAAGCCCAGCTCGGTTCGCCAGCCCAGATGCCCATCACCTCCCGACCTCGAGGAAATCGAAGTAGAGGAGAAGGAGGACAAAGCCTGCTCGGTGGACAATGACCCCGAAGCTAGTGACTCCGACTATTCGCCCCCCTTGGCCAAAAAGTCAAGAAGGCCTCGCATGACCAAGCGTCTCGACACTCCAAAACAGGCTGTCCCGCACATATGGAAACTGCCCTACTTTGAGCGTCATGTCAAGTCGATGCCAGAGGACATCGCGAGGAAGCTCGCCCTGGTGAACGGACTGCACGCGGAGTTGGTCAGGAAGACATTGAGGCATGACGTGAAGATGTTTATGTGAGTGAATCATCCTCTATCGAAATACGATTACTGATGAGAGAGCGGTAGTATCTTCGGGTGTGGTCTGTACGAGCAGTACTTCTCCTGGAATCAAGCAGGCGACATGATCATCATTCATGACATCCAGGTGGTGAGCACCCCTCTCGAATCACAGTCTACTGAGATCAATTGCTAATCGGGGTATACAGTTCTGCGAAAACGGTGAGACCCCTCGATCCGGTATTTGTTGGCCGAGCTGACCGGTGCTATATCAGTGATGAGCCGATTCTACAATTCAAGGAGCGTCGCCCTATTCCAACGACAGAGTCGAACGTGAGTAGTTACTAGCCATACCTCGAACCGCTATTCTCATGAACACTCCAGTTACGGCTTCACCGCTCGAAGTATCGAAGGAGGGAAAGGGTGAGCAGGCTGCTGCGGGCAGAAGAACGTCCCACTGACGCCTCTTGGCAGGTTCACGGTCGAACACCCGCATCTGCTTCGAAGAGGTCGAGAGGAGATTTGGCGTCTGGTCTCCCTTATACCTCCCAAGGTCAGCACCATGATTCACCCGGTACACATCAACACCTCGGCAAGTGCTCGGAGCGCAGTGAGTCTCACAGCGCACCAAAGCATGAGTCGTACTGACTCGGTGATAGGCCGTTCAAAGGCCGTCCTCTATGCGAGCGCGGGCGCCAAAGATCCAGAAAACGACAGGTAAGCCGGGTTCCGTACCAAAACAATCCATCCGACGTCGACGATCGTCTAGATGGTGATGGCCCCATCCTCAATGTGTATACCAGCAAGGCGATCGATTCGTCTTCGGCTTTGTTCGAGATTGTCAACCGGTCTGGTCACCCCGATTCCACACACTGTTTGTGACATTACACTGGCATCACCTGTTCTCTTCTGTTAGGTTCGACTTTCACCTCATTGTTTTCCAATTCTGTCGCAAATGATCAGTTCAACCTGTCAACAGACCCGTCCACACTGTATTGGTACCGCCCGGGAGGTAGACCCATAGAGGAGCGAGAGAGGAGGGGATTAGACGCTCACCACCTCATCACTCCACCCAACCTGTATTCAGCATCGAGCATCTGTCTAGCATTGCATACTTCGCACCGTTACATCATAACGGAGTCAACAAATCATGCACCTCATGGCCTGTCGGCGATGTTTGCTGCATGCCTCTATGTCGTCTAATCGTGGCGTGGTCGCTTTCGAGTGTTGTGGTCGCTTCATGTGACATCAAGCCGGATGCTAGTCGAGCCGAGGTAGATTATGGAATTTCTTTGGTTATCGGGCGGTTTGACAAGGTGTTGCAACTCGACCAAGACTGAGTTAGGATATCTCCTCCGATGACGATGGCGCGTCTCAACGACTTCTCCATCCACCTCCACCAGTGACGAAGGCCTGCTATGTATGCTGATGACGCGCTGTTTGATATCTTGGCTCTCGCCTATCTCGCTACTTAGCAAGGCGGTGAGGTCTGTAGGGCTCTCCAGAGCGAAGAAGTGGGTCGATGGGCCGGAATCATTGAAGGGAGGTATGGACCGACTAGCCTGGAGAGCTAAAAGCAGAAATCTAGTGCAGTTGCCTGCAGTGAAGGTCACTCTTCAGCCCCAAGTGAAGGTGGTGTAGAGAATAATGACGACTCACTATCTATGCCTTGAGTGCCCTCGTAGATGCACTCCAACTGATCCGAGTATCCCTCTAAAACGGCTTTGGAGCATATGGCCGCGCCGTGAGCCACGTTGACACTGGGATCCGACTCATCCAGGAGCGACATCGCTGCACCGGCCGTCGAGGGCCATCTCTGGGTCGTTGCTTTGGGCAGATTATCGCGCAGGAAGATAGCCGATTGACCCAATGCCTGAGTTGGATGGTCAGTACGATCGCACATAGGCTGCATACGCTGCATACTCTTGAATGGACTGCCTTACCTGTTCGTGACTCCTGACCCATTTGATGTCCTCCATTCTAGTCCCTTTTCTGACAACAAGACAATGTCGTATAGGCAGATTCAGGTCTCCAATGATCCTGCACTTGTGTCCAAAAGATGCCTTGGACGGTCCGGGTAGTGATGATAACAGGCAGTCCAGTGTTTCCGTAACGGCGCCGTGTATAGCATTTTGGATCGGCATGACGAGGTAGTCTGCAACGGTGTGGTATATGGCTGTTGAAGAAGAATATGGCGAGAGGGGATATGAAATCTCGTCAACTTGGCTCGACAGGTCAGTTGACACTGTTCCTCACACGTGATATCAGGGCATGCGACGTATGATGCATCCTCTTCCATATGCTTCATGAAGGCAGTAGCCGCCTGTGCTCCATCAGCCATCGTTAAGTGGACAAACTAATGGGTTTGAAGCACTGACTTGGTGACCGTATGTGCCGGTTGGTCCGAGAAAGGCGACTGAGCTCCGAGTTTGAGACGTGTGCCCTGTCATCTTGGCTTGCTCCTCCATCGAGACTAGCTTGGATCGACCGAATGATGCTGAATCGCTGTAACTTGGGAAGAATGCAACGAGTCAACAACAAGCTTGACTCATTCAGCGTCGCAAGAACGACCGAGCACCGAGTGGACCGAGTCGGAGGACCTCCACCGGCCATGACCGGTACCTACCAATCGCCACACTCGGTCAAACTCCTTAAACTCTTCAAACGCCGAAATGCCGATTCCACGAAATCGAGGAGTTTCGCGCCGCCCAGCGCTGCCAAACCATCGAATCGAGTGGTGATAGCATCGAGCTCCCCTTCTTCTCATCCTTCAAGTCTTACCAACTCGTCAATCAGGTGAGGCATAGCGTGTCGTGCGGGATAAGGCGAAGTTGGAACGCAAGCTGACTGGATTGCTGCCATTTTTTCCCTACTTGATCCGCTTTCCTGCACCTATAATCGACTTGTCACCACAGCCAATATGGGTAAAGTCCACGGATCCCTCGCTCGAGCCGGTAAAGTCAGGTCGCAGGTGAGCCATGATCCGCCCTTGGAGCGTGCCGCTAGGAAAGAAGAAGCATAGGAGGGATTTGAGGACAATCTGTGGAGCCACCGAGAAAGGAGAAGTTATGCCGGAATTGGATGACAAGCTAGCGGACGCTTCGGCCAATATCGCTTTCATCAGGCGCTGGACTGATCCATCTGTCATAGGCACCTAAAGTCGAGAAGCAGGAGAAGAAGAAGCAGCCAAAGGGACGAGCCCGTGAGTGATCAGCTCGATGTCGAGATGGGAGCAGTACATCGGACGGGGAAGACTACGGGATGATGGAGGAGGAGCCGGAGCGGAATCGCGGAGAACGCTGTCGATCAAGCGGGTCGCCTATCTGGTTGTCGGCCATGGCATCAGAGGAACAGCAGCGAAGGGATTAACAAAACCGATCCGATTACTGACTTGATGCTCTTTTCTCTTCTAGACAAGCGAGCCCAATACGTGAGTGCACCGAGACTGGCCTCTTTGTGGGTGCTTTGCTGACCATCCGCCTTTAGAACCGAAGATTGTGAGGACAAGCCACAGCGTGGACAATACGGAGAGCTTTCAACTGACCCTTCCTTAGCGTTAACGTCCAGCTCACCCCAGGAGGAAAGCGAAAGGTGTGAGTACTGCGTTTCGCTTTCAGTCATATCTCGGCACAACCAAACCACACTATCCCCACTCCCCTCTTCATGATGATCCTCAAATCAAGCATAGTTCAATCAGATTACCCATGATCGACATCGCGACCATCTATATAGTCTTTCGCTCCTATCTGATCCCATTGTTTTCTATCCCGCTGCTCGTGACAACATGTGATGCGGATGGTGGCTGACATTGTGTTCCACCTTTAGCAACCCTCAACCAGCTGGAAAGTCTGGATAAACGCGCTATATGGTGTGTTTGGGAGATGGTGTAGATTAGGGCGGGTTGTCTTCATGCAGCCGATTCCGACATACGCTTGCGCCTGGGGTCGGCTTGTTCCGCGAATCTGTCCGATCTCCTATGGCATTGAAAGTGCGCGCGCATTCCAGCAGTGAATAGATTGTCACGCCTTTGGGAAGGTGATGGTGAGAATCTGTGAGAATGGAGAGGAACGAGGATTCTCGAATGGTCTGTCTGCTCTTTGCTTTGACTTTCTGCTCCGAATTCCAGTTCTCACGAACACTCCTCCTTGATATGACTGCTGCTAGTCACCTGTCTCAATCTGCCATTCATGCCTGGTGCACTTGGATTTGGGAGGCCAGTCCAGGGGTAGGGCCACAGGAGGACGCGACTTGCGAGGAGGGACGTGTTGATTTTATTTCGTCGAATTCCGAAAATCGTACGAGGCCGTTTCTGCTGTCGTACGAGTTGGTTCAATCCTCTTCTGCTCTTGTTGGTGTTGTTTGAGTCACCTCTGTATATATCACAGCTTCAGGCAGATAGCGATCCTTCGCCCCGCTCACAGCCGTCAAAATTCCTGCGTGACCGACTCCGACATCATGGCCACGAACAAATCGTCTCCTTCGGCTTCGTCTTCTTCCAAGTGGGGATTGCGAACGGCCGTCCTTGCTGTCATTGTCGCTATCTGTTTCGGCCTCAACAGTATCAACGTGAGCCCCCCGTCCACCGTGGCATACTCTCGTTTAGTCGACCGCTAAATCTTTCCAGGCCCGCTTCTACACGCTCACACCCAAAGGTTTGAATGCCTCTGTGCAGAAAGCGCTGGCGGTCGCAGCGGCCTCGAACACCGACGCCCCGACAAATACCACCATATTGTTCCAGACACTCATCGACCAACTAGTCGAGGATCACCCCGAGGCTCACTTTGCAACGGATTTCAAAAACCCCAGAGAATGGGTGTTTAACAATGCCGGCGGAGCCATGGGCAGCATGTTCATCATTCACGCCAGTATCACCGAGTGAGTCTCTGGCGTCAAGCGGCCTCTGCTGTTCCGCCGTGAGGCTCCTCAAGTCCATCGTTCTGACCGCTCTGCTCAGATACCTCATCTTGTTCGGAACTGCTGTCGGCACAGAGGGGCACACTGGAAGACACACCGCCGACGACTACTTCCACATCCTTACCGGACAGCAGACCGCCTACGCCGCTGGTGATCTCGTCAGGGAGATCTACAACCCAGGAGACGTTCATCACATGCGCAGGGGTGTTGTCAAGCAATACGCCATGGCCCCAGAGAGCTGGGCTCTCGAGTACGCTCAGGGTGGGTTCGGACTGTCTCCTGTAGGAATAGCGAAAAACTAACGGCCGAATGCCTAGGCTGGATCCCACTCATGTTGCCATTCGGTTTCGCCGACACCTTCTTCTCGACATTGGATCTCATCACTCTCTACCACACTGTCAGAATTACCGGCAGGGAGATGATCAGGAACTTGCTTTTGGGCAAGATATAGACTCGGATATGAAGTATAGATGCATCTGGAATCTGACGATGGCTCTTCTGGCAACGCCCGAGCCTTAGCCGGCATATCCAACAAGCAGGGACGTGGTACTCCCAGATCAGGAGTGGCTGGGGCCAATTGCTGGATCTGCCTTGCACTGTGAGGCTTCTGTCGAGCCGTACTGGATTCTGGCACCTGCCAGGCGGGAGCCAAGGATATTGAGGCAGTCGGCTGCTGCTCATGTCGGCGGTAACCCGTCGAGCTCCTCCTCGACGTCCTTGAGTCTACCCCTCACGCTCTTCTTGGTGTTTCCGCCGAGGGTCATCAGCCGGTCAAGCAGCCCCTTGACGCGCTTGCTGACTTTGTGCAACTTTGCCTCGTTGTCTGACATGGCTTCTCTGAGCATTTGCCAGGTGCGCAGGTCCCGAGCAAATGTGTGTGTCTGGTAGTGGAGAGCGTCAACGCCTTCGAAGCAGTGAAGCACGCCGTGCAGGGCGGAATAATGGATGTGGACGTACCGGTAATCTCTCCAGATCCACTTGACCCGCCGCCAAGCTCCACACGCTCATCATGATCAGATCCAGCGTAGCATTGGCAATATACTCCTCGACATCGCCAACTCCACCGGGCACTCCTCTGAGCTCTTTGGTGCAGAATGACCGGACCGTGTTGTCCGCCGCCTTGACCGGTTTTGAAGAGGGATCCCGCAGGAGAAGCGAGGTGTCTGATATAGCTCGATGCAGGAATGAGTCCCCTTCGGACATGATGAGCACTTGGAGATATGAGGACAGGAGTGTTGGAGAGGAGGATGCTGGGAGTAGGGCATTGTCTATGGCTAATTTTAACTGGAATGCCAGGTTAGTGTAATGTTGTTACTGAAGGGACAAAAGAGCCTGTAGCGTACATTTGACCCTAGAGCAAATGATCAGCGTGAGTTCGAGTAGCCAAATCATCATGTCACTACGACCACCACTCACGAAGCGCTTTGAGAATGTTCCGCGTTTCCTTCTTATCAAAATCTGATTCATCGAGATAGTTGACATATCTGTTGGTCAATGGCTCAGCAACCGAAGCAACAAGCTCTCCCCATTCACATACCTGGACATTGCCCCGATAAGCAGAATCACCACCTCTCGGTGCTTCTCTCCTTGTCTCGCAGCGTAGACTATAGGGAACTCCCCTGCATTCTTCTGCAAGAGGAGATTGAACGCATGATCCCTCACCCTCATGATAATGTCTATATCGTGTCTGTCTATCGCAGCATATAGCTCGTATGCTTGAGGTGGCCTGGTGAAAGCACCTGAAGTCGTACCACCATCTTTGGCTTTATTGTCGCTCTTGCTAGATGACGACTTGATCGTGCCGATTGACTCTTTGGCCTGCTGCCGCTGTATCTCCCATTCTTGCTCTTGAAGCGCTTCGGCCAAGGCCTTCTCTCTGATGATATCTCTCTGCTGCTTGTCGAGCTCCAGCTCTGACTGTGCTAGTGACTCCGAAGTGATACTAGAAGCTGGAGGCAGAGGCAACAGCAGCACCGGTGATGATGGCAGTCGAGGCGATAGCGCTGCCGTTGATGGACCTGCCTGACTGTTGGCCTTCATGGGCGATGGTTTCGACGGCGTGCTGCCTGACTGCTGCCCGATTGTCGACATTCCTGCTACACTGGTACTATCTCAAGATTGCGAAAGGTGCTTGCGCTTGGTAATGCTGGGAGTTCAGCCTGCTCAGTGCCTTGCAGCGTAGGTTGCAGACTGCAGTCAAGTTGCGGTCGTTGCAACTTGCAGTGCTGCCTGCAGAGCTAGTGCACGCTCTCGCCGCTCGGCTGTTCGGGCCGTTGAGGATATTAGCCACGTGGCAAATGTGGGGCACCAGATGTTTCCGGTGTTCTGGTGTTTCCAGATCGACGCAGGCGAAGATCCTTGCGTTTGCCTTGCATCCAGGTTGCGAATGATTCTTGAATCATCTAGACTCGACCTCGACAGCTTGTCGGTATTTCGATCAAACGGCCGCGCTCCATATCATGGTACAGACGTCCGATGACCCTATACGGTCGATATCTCCCTCGCCATCGTCTTCATCCGTCGATTCGAACGTCGCCCTGCCATCGTTATTGGGAATCGCTCCGACTCGTCCGCCGACGACTGTAGAAGCAGAAGAGACTGTTATAGACGTGCCCTATCTCTCTAGGCAGGTCCGGCTCAAGGTAGATGCTGGACCCGGATGTGGAGGAATAGCATGGCCTGCGGGCGAGGTGAGCACAAGACTGCCTAGACAACCAGTAATACTTCGCTGAGATTGACGCTCTGTGCGGTGCAGGTCTTGTCTCGATACATCGCCCATAGAAACAATCAAGATTCGAGCTTTCTGCATCATCGTAAAGTACTAGAGCTAGGATCGGGAACAGGTCTCGTTGGGATAGTAGCCGGTATACTGGATGCTTCGGCCGATGTCTGGGTCACGGATCAGGAGTGTGTACACCGAGAAGTCAGACAGTCGCAGATCAGCGCTGATCCTGTCTACCAGAGTCCTTCTCGACTTGATGATTCGTAATGTCCAACACAACGATGTCGAACAGGTGCATGTCGCAGAGTACAACTGGGGAGAAGAGGTTCCTTCGGATATACCAATAGACGAGATCGACATGGTCCTAGCCGCCGATTGCGTATACTTTGAGGTCAGTGCACTCACCTCCTTCCGCATCGAGTGCACAGGATGTTAACCGTTGCCTGCATTTGTAGCCTGCATTTCCGCTGCTGGTCAAAACGCTGTGCGATCTGGCTCCCATAGACAAGAACATCGAGATCCTCTTCTGCTGGAAGAAAAGAAGAAAGGTCAGTTTCGCACGGCTCCTCGTATCTACTTAGTATTGATAACTCATCTAGGCAGATAAACGGTTCTTCCAGCTGCTGAAGAGACACTTCGTAAGCGAGATAGTCGACGATGACAAGGAGGGCGAGCGGGAGAAATACAATAGGGAAGGAGTGTCCTTGATCAGGTTGAAGAGGCGCAAGTGATCCAAGTCCATAGAAAATCGTCAGTTGTCTGTCTTTTGATGTTGTACTAGTCGTGGTCAAATCGTGTACATATCATAGAAATGCAGGATAGGGGTATCGTCGATCTCTCTTTGCGTATCTCATTGGTTGCCGCTCTCCTCTTGCGTGGGATGGGGCATCACAGCCTTTTGCTTTTCATCCTTTCTCGTTTCTTGTACCCACTTTCTACAGCTCCTTCTTGGCATCACTGCTGACGACAACGTCCGCGACATCCTCAGTTTTCTGAGCAGCGCCATTCAGGATCTCCTGGGCGGGGTTGACCGACTTGTTGGACTCGAGGTTGGCGGCCCACAATGCAGCACCAACGGCAGTACTGACTACAAGGATTCTCAGCACCTCGCGCACGGTAAGATCATGAAATGGTCACTCACAGGTGAAGATGATAGACACGACGGGGACCAGGTTCAACAGCGTGGCGACAGTTCCGAAACTGCGTGGGAGTCAGGACTAACCGGAAAAATAAACACATATACTTACGCGGTGTAAGCGCCTCGCTGTCGGTGAACAGCGGCCTGTCGCTTCTCCTTGTCGTATCCCTTGAGCTGGAAATAACGGGCGTGGTGGCCGGGACCGGCTTTGTAGCCTGCGAAGAACGTTCAGCGAGAGTGCTGCAATACAGCGGTCTAGAACCCACCATTGTAGCCGAGGAAGAAGACAGTTCCAACGACTGGGATGAAGTTGAGCGGTAGACTGAGAACGTATCGCACTACGTTGTCCTGCAAGTCATATACCGTCAGCCACGGTGGAGCATTTCATCTCTTGCTCGACTTACCGTGCTGAATCGAGAGAGGGGCTTGCCGAGAAGGACGCCCAATTGCTTGGTCTTTCCACCCTGAGTAGTCACCTTACGGCCTTTCTCAACGAGCGCGGAGTGGCCTTTTTGAACCAGGACCTGAGGGTCATGGTCAGTAGAGCCACTCTTAACAGCGTCACAGAACGTACAGTGTCGAAGAGGTCGATACCGGCTTGACCGAAGATGAAGGACTTCATGACAAAGTTGATGAGAACGTATGCCTCTCCTAGTACCAAGGGGACAGCGGCAACGAAGGCTAGATTGGACATCCATCAGCTGAAAGCTCTGCTTCGACACCGCCGCCACCAGCGGACTCACCCAGGGGTCCGGAGACGAACGCGAGTATCGCTACCTGTGGCAGATATGCGATTGCGAAGAGACCTGCGACAATGGCCAACGAGATGATGATGCCTTTGAGCAGCGACGGGGCCAAGGGCTTGATCAGAGAGGGGTCTGCGGAGAGGATGAGTTAGCGTTGTTGCAACTTCGGAGGTGTCAATTAGGCTCACGAGACACGAGGTAAAGGATACCCTAGAGATATATATCAGTCCTGTCGAAATTGACCGTACAGTAGCTAGTGTTGACTCACCATGATGGGGTACGCCCACGCTCCAGAGGTAATGGCTCCTGTCGCAACATCTCGGACTTCTGAGACTTGTCGCTTGGCAGACTCTGTGACGGCCTCACGAGGCTCTGACAGTCGAGACTTTCGTTGACGGGTCTGAGGGGCGGACATGGTGTGGTGGATGTCTGGGTGCTGCTGGAGTGAAGATGAGGGAAGCAGGTTGGGAGATGAAATGAATTTGACAGGAAAGGCAACGGCTCTCTGTATAGGTTTTGGGTGCCCGCCGGATGACGTCAGAATCGTCAGGATCTGCCGAGCTGGAAACATGACACGTTAGTGACACGTCGCGTTGGAATCTGGGTCTTGCTTCCTACTTCCTATGTATGTCACCGAACGTGAACGTTTGAGCAGTCGTTCATCGAGAGCTCATAGACGGGAAGCATAAGCTCCTCCACATGTATGTCCACTGTGTCCTGGTGAACCAGGCAAGCTGGTCAACAGATCTTTCAGAATGCTCTGACGCGTTTCGCCGTCTCCTGAGTCCTGAGGCCTGACTAGTGACTTCCGAGGTCGTGAGATCTGGTTCTCTGGCAGAGTCAGATAGACACAGCCTGCTCGTGCATTGTTCGTCTTGGGAGATGCGGACGACTTTATGTATTAGGATGCCGCAACGGCCCATTTGATGATTCGGCCTACCTCGAGAAGTGCAGCTCGCGGCCGCCAATGGTCGAAGTCCTTGTTGGCGGGGTGGTGGTAATGGTGGGCGGTCCGGCGGTGGCATGGCGCGGCGGGCATGACATGGTTGGCCTCAAAACCGCGAAAACCATTTTGGCTCCCAACACGCACTTTCGAGAGGCCTATTCTCACTGAAGATCCTGAAACCGCTGGCCTAAACGTCGAAATGAACTCTAGGCTCTCCAATTCTACCTGTTGTGACCCGGACAATCAGTCCAAATCAGTCCAAATCCGTTCAAATCCGTTCAGACAGGATCAAATCCGTTCAAAACTCGTGGGCCATTCTCTCGCAGCTCGTTGACTGTATGACCAGTACGATATCGCTGTGCTTATGTGCTCAATCAATACTGATTGCGCGTGCACATTGCGACACGACGGTGCTCAGAGTCTTCTCATTGTACATCCAAGATCATTCATCCCGAATGGCTCGGCTCGGAATCACTACTTGTCCGAGCGGGGCGAGACTGAGTCACAAAAGTGAGGTTGGAGATGATAGGGCTGGAGAACATCGCGACTGCTTATCAGATATATCGCGCACCAGGCAGCTGGGTCTGGCGGCCATGAAGACAGGGAAGATGCAGTCAATCACCTGCTCTTGTTATACGGTACTCGTCGCTTGGGTCATGGAGGAGTTCCAGCGGCTACTCAGCCAACATTCACCAAGCAGTTTGATTCCGTCTCACCAAAAAGTCGGACTCGAATTCGATGCTCGAAGTCTCAAGACTCAAAGTCGACCAAAAGCAAGACCAAAAGTCGACTCGAGCTTGACTCGAGCTCTGTTTTGTGGACCATTGAATTAATCGTGCTGCACAATCCACAGACCTCCTGGTCTCCAGCTACGTATTCAATCGACACAGCAAAGCGCCACACTACCTCCCTGCTAGACGACACGTACTCGAATCATATTTCAACATGGCCGACAAGAATATCCTCCCAATTCCGGACATGGACCAGCCGGAGGGCCACAGCTCGACTTCCCGACCAAAGCTGTACATCCTGGATTATGGAGCTGGGAATGTTAGAAGGTGTGTGATTCGTTGTCACCTCTTGTGCACGCGCTGACGTCTTATAAGTCTGGCGAACTCGATCAAACGGCTAGGATACGAGTTTGAATGGGTCAAGAGCGTGGAGGATTTGGACAAGGCCGAGGTGAGCTTGTCGGTGATAAGGCCAAGACCGAGCTGATTGCCTTCAGAAACTTCTCTTCCCCGGTGTCGGCAACTTTGGTCAGGCTACCGAATCGCTCCGAACCTCGACATACTTTGAGCCCTTGCAAAAATACATTGCCTCCGGTCGACCATACTTTGGTATCTGCATCGGCATGCAGGTGCTATTCGAAGCATCTGCGGAGAGCCCCGGTGCCAGAGGCCTCAGCGTCATTCCCTACTCGATATCAAAGTTCAAGTCGGAGATGAAAGGTGGAGGCAAGAAGAGTGTCCCGCACATGGGCTGGAACTCGGCATGGAAGGCATGGGCAAAGTCGTCCGAGGCTTCCTCGTCCACCGTCACGGAGGATTGGACCGACGAGGACTACTACTTTGTCCACTCTTATGCCGCCATCCTGCCCACAGAATCCCCCGAGTCATCTTCCGTCGCCGACTTTGCCTACACGCTGTCTAGATATGGTGACGAGACGTACGTCTCGGCGGTGAAGAAAGGAAACGTCTACGCAACGCAATTCCACCCCGAGAAGTCTGGACCAGCAGGGTTGGCGCTCCTGAAACAATGGCTAGAGGCAGACGTGGCATCTTTGTCGGCCCCTCCAGCGACTTCAAGCACCGGTCTTCAATTCCAGACGACCGACCCTTTGGCTAGAGAGTCGCGCAAGTCGGGCACCGGCCTGACGAGTCGAATCGTGGCTTGTCTAGACGTCCGGTCAAACGACGCTGGGGATCTGGTCGTCACCAAGGGTGACCAATACGACGTCAGGGAAAAGTCGGACAACAGGGGAGTGAGGAATCTCGGCAAACCGGTGGAACTGGCACGGAGGTACTACCAGGATGGCGCAGATGAGATTTGTTTCCTCAACATCACCTCTTTCCGATCTTCCGCACTGCTGGATCAACCCATGTTGGAGGTCGTCCGGGCGAGTGCAGAGACAGTCTTTGTCCCGCTGACGATTGGCGGAGGGATCAAGGACACGGTCGACCCCGATGGCACCCCTCGAAGCGCGTTGGAGGTGGCTGGAGCATACTTCCGGGGCGGAGCGGACAAGGTTTCTATCGGTTCCGAAGCCGTCATTGCCGTCGAGGAGATGCTGCAGAGAAAGGCCAGTGGCCAGACACCCATCATGACGGGGAAAACCGGTATCGAGACGATATCAACGGCTTATGGCTCGCAAGCTGTGGTTGTGTCAATCGACCCAAAGAGGGTGTATGTCGACACGACAAAGCCAAATTGGCTGGAGACCGAGGTTTCAGACGCGCACCGACCATGTCTAGTGTACGGTGACAAGGCGACATCACAGACGAGGTCAGAGGAAGCCGGCAAAGTGTGGTGGTACCAATGCACCATTAGCGGTGGACGGGCGACTCGAGACATTGACGTTGTGCAATTGGCCCAAGGGGTGGAGATGTTGGGCGCCGGAGAGGTTCTGCTCAATTCGATAGATCGGGATGGTTCCGGCAAAGGATTCGACCTGGACCTCATCAAGCTTGTCAGAAGCAGCGTCAATATTCCCGTCGTCGCGAGTAGTGGAGCAGGAAAGGCCGACGACTTTGTCGAGGTATTTAGGGAGACCAACGTGGAAGCAGGCCTCGCAGCTGGGATCTTTCACCGAAACGAGGTCGGCATTGACGACGTCAAGGCCGCCGTGGAAGGCAGTCAGCAAGCTGTCCGAAGGTCCAAGCTGTCGGTGTAGATAGATTATGCATTATAACGGCTGTATTGAGGATGTTTAACACTATCGCTTCTCTGCACTTCATCAGCTCGTACCCCAACTTGGTCTTACTCACTACCAGCGACCTTTTGGATGGCCTGCTTGAGTCCCTGCGCCGCTTTCTCCACCTCCTTCTTGTTGAGCACACTGCTGATGTACACCTTCAAACTTGGCTCGGGTTCAAAGATCTCCTGACCCCTTAGACGCCTAGCTCTCGTGATGAGCACTGCTGACGACTGCAGTGTCTCGTCCACGATATCCTGTAGTAGAGCTTCCTCCTCTTCAAGCGTCGACGGAGGCTCCAGTAGGAAAATGTGGATCAGGGCTGATTTAGGATGCGAGGGGATCGAGATCAAAGCCTCCTTGTTTCCAGCAGAATTGGTGCTTTGGCTCGGTGACGAAGAGTAGAATGGGTCAAATTCAGGTGTCTCGAGAGGCAAGGCCTCGAGCTTGTTAAGGATTTGTCGGAAAAGGAGCGCGTTGGACTGGAGTGTGCTGATGAGGTTTGGCTGAGCGATGAGCGTGTGCATCGCTGCGGAAGAGGTGGTGGCGAGCATGGCTGGTAGAGACGCTGTGAAGACGGACGCAGAAGAGTTGATACGTTGGTGTTTGCAAACGACGGATGAGCCAGCGCAGAAACCTCCTCCAGCACCAAGACCGTTTGACATGGATCCGAATAGGATGTCAATCTCAGTGGCCTATTCGATCGATGTCAGTGGACCTCTTTCAAAGCGGCTGAGAAGCCGCAGCCTTTTGGCAACTCACAGGGATGTTGAAGTACTCCGTAATTCCTCGTCCATGGGTACCAATCATACCGAAGGAGTGACTCTCATCGATGATCAATCTGTATTTGAACTTCCTCTTCAACTCGACCTAACAAGTTTCAGTGGGAAACACGCAATAATCGTCACAACCGAGACTCACGAGCTTGGGAAGATCCAAAAGCATACCGTCGTTTTCAAAGATACCCTCAGAGATGATGAACCTCCTTGTCAACTTGCCCCCTTTTCGCTTCCTGTCCCTCTCCACGGTCTGCAGCACTCGCTCGAGATCTTTCATGTCACCATGGGCGTACCATCGGATCTGCGATCGAGAAATTTGTAGTCCCTTGTGAATGGCAAAGTTGACGCCTCGGTCCGCGACGATAATGTCGCCTCGTTTGGCGAAAGCCGGGATCGCCGAAGAGACGGCGGCAAAGGATTGGGGGTAGATGATAGCTGCTTCTGTGCCCAGGAAAGCAGCGACGTCTTCCTCAAACTTCATATGGACATCTAACGCGAGGAATCAGGTATCCTCTTTGATCGCTGGTTCCGGACCTACCGATTGTTCCATAAAAGCCACCGGGCCCACACGATCCAACACCGTATTCCTTCAATGTCTCGATGGCGATCTGCTTCATGCTTTCACTTTCCACCATCCCCGTCCAGTCTGGACTCGCAAGATTGAGGACGCTTTTGCCAGCAGCAAACTTGTTGTCTGCGAGTTTGACATGTACCCCGTTTTGACCTTGGATGACCGGGACGCTCGCGAGCGTTTCCTCGTCCACGCGGGCTGGCTCGTCGACGAGCGACAACGGTTGCCATTCGTCCACGAGCTCATCAATCTCCTTTTCTGTCAATTTGACCCAGTTCTTGCCCTCGCCTTCGCCCCTCGTCCGGCCTTTGAATATCGTTCGCACGGCAAACGCCACGAGCAAGACCTCTAGCAGCGATCGCCATGGATCATTCTGGTACGAAGATTGAATGTATCGGACCACGATTGGCGATCCTGGTACCCGATGAAATAGCTCGGTGACATTGAGCAGGAACGAAGACAGGATGTTCAGTATGGGGACCAATGGCGCAGGGATCTCCGTCGTTGGCGGTTTGGGCGCAAGAATGTTGATATTCTGGTGATCGGCCATTTTGCCAATCGTCGATATTGGCACGGCAGGTATATCCCTGTGGTCTGATGCAGTCTGCCAGGCGATGTACACTGTTCAGTTGAGACGCTCGAATGACAGATTGACGTGATGGCACAGGGAGACGCAAAAGTCAACAAACCGACGACGCGGTCATACTCATCGATGAAGCGGAATCAGAATTTCGATCATCCTGGCGTCCTCTTGTCCTTCAACCCTTCGAGAGACGTGCTCTCTACTCTTCAGTTGCTCACGCCTCACCACTAGCTGACCAACGGCTCGCCTGATCAAGAATCCCGTGGGGGTTGCGGATCTGAAGGTGCAATTGCCACACCATGGCCGACTCTCCGGAAGAGAAGGCTCACTGGAGGAGCGTGCTGAAGGCGTTCGACGGGTATATGCAATATCATGTGCGTCCAGGTGCCTGTCTTGTTGCTTGTGATCGCGATCCATCGCTCGCCGATTGGGCTGATCGGATATCTCCCTGATCAGCTCTCAGCCAACCATGCTCGCCGAATGGCATTTTTGTCACTGCCCAAAGAGCAGAGGATCGTGTACGAGAGCATCGGGTTTAGGGACAAGCTCGAAGCGGTGGATGAAGGCATCAGACGGTGCGGTCATGGAAGTTATACTTTGACACGAGGAGCTCACGTCGTGGCCAAATAGTAATGCTGAATTCATCGATGAGATGATAGCGGACCCAGTATTTGCCGACATGATGGCCGATGAGACCTCCCAGCACTCGCATGACCAGGAACCCTCGCACGATCACGGACACCATGCACACGGCCATGGTCATAGTCATGGTCATCAGAATCAGCACGAGGAGCACGATCATTCACATGGTTCACACGGAGGACATGGACCTCGCGGCTCTCATGGTTCTCATGGCGATGATGCAAAGAAGTCACGACAGGCGGAAAACGATCTGGCTCAGGACAAGGTTCGATCAACACTGCGATCCATTGTCAGAGATTGGGCTGCCGAAGGGGCGCAGGAAAGGGCCAACTGCTACCACCCTTGTCTGGAAGCTTTGGAGAGGTATTTTCCGCAGACCTCGCAGGGATCCTCTCTCGACGTAAGTCATATCGTGAGCATGGAGAGCTGAATCGGTCCAACAGCCACCTGCGGAAGAACACAGGAAAGATAGAAAAGACTTGAAGGTCCTGGTACCGGGTTGTGGTTTGGGCCGACTGGCCATGGAGATTGCCGCGAGAGGTAAGCCCATGAACGGTGCACAAGCTCATTCGCGTTCCAGGTTTCAGCTCTCAAGGGAACGAATTTTCAACATACATGCTCCTTGCATCCCACTTTATGCTCAACCAGACCACACGAGCAAACTCGCACCACATCTTCCCTTTCCTCCACTCATTTTCCAACCACCCATCGACGGAGAAGAGTGTTCTTCGCAGGGTGGACATTCCGGATGTGTGTCCGGCGGATGTGCTGGGAGACGGAAAGGGCGGCGAGTTTTCGTTGGTCGCCGGCGACTTTGAAGAGCTCTACAGTGATCCGGCCCACGCTGGGGCCTGGTCCGCCGTCGTCACCTGCTTCTTCATCGATTGTGTGCGTCAAAGTGGTCTAGAGATTGAGCTGATGGATATAGGCGAGAAACATCCTGACATTCCTCAAGATCATCTATGACCTGCTAGACGACGACGGGGTTTGGATAAACGTCGGCCCTCTACTCTGGCACTTTGAAAACTCGCCGACTACATCTGCAAAGGGCGAGGGGAGCATAGAGCTGAGTCTTGATGAAGTGAAAGAGTTGGCTCGGAATGTCGGCTTTGCCATTCATGTGAGATCGTCCCTGCTGTACGAGCTGACTTGGCAGGATGAGAGGGACATTCAGACCACGTATACCGGTATCCCCGGTAACATGCTCAAACACGAGTACAATGTGAGTCGAGCACTAGAGGATGGTGCTAACGCGACCAGGCTGCTTTCTGGACAGCGACAAAACGGAAGGCCATCCCAACATAAGACTACATCACTGCGCTATAGCGCCTGTCTATATGCCTTCAATGCAAGAGAATAGATAACATGCCTCCTCGACTACTCTTCTCCCTCACACGGTCAAAGTCTCCCCGCTCTAGCTTGGCGCTTTTCAATATGCGCCCTGTTCTTCAGATGTACTTCAAAGTTGCTCAACGTCTCGCCGGGGCCAAGGGTGTAGATCTTTCCCGGACAATCCGCGCACTTTACTCTCCACTCCACTTCACCTCCCACTTGATCCCCTGGCTTCTTCGCCTTTTTAATGACGGCAACATCGTCGTCGGGGTACCGCAAACTCAGGTCGGCTAGAGCTGATTTTGTCCATGCCGGAGGCTATCACGAATTAGCTGCCGGTAGGGGTATCCCCCACTCACAGAGATGGCCTTCTTCGGAGCGCCAGGTGAAGTTGCGGATGCAGCAGACACCACTCGCCCGCGCTTGGCAGGTGCCAGACTGGATGAATCGCTATCGCTCGAGTCGCTCGAGTCGTCGTCGTCATCCTGGTCCGTATTGCCGACCAGCGTAGTAGTTGAGACCTGAGATGCAACGTTCTGCTGAGATGGCACTTCAGTTGAGGAAGATCGGCTTCTGGCCCTCTTTGCGGTCTCTGGTGGGTCCAGAGAAGGATCCATGACGGGCTTGCCGGCTCTGCGTTTGCCCTCCCAAAAGCGTTGTTGATGGATCGCTTCGTCTTCGGTGTACTCGCATGGCCTCGCGGTGCCGTTTCGCGAAGTGTACCGGTCTGAGATCAGCTTAGGATGAAGGAATGAACTCACAGCAAGTCTCGCAGAGATTCCGCAGGCCAGTCTTCGGGTTGGTTCTGACTCGACTGGCAAACTGCTCTGACACGCCGCAATTGTAACACCTCCATTTGCCATCGTTGCTCCTGATGGGTTCCGGTTGGTCCAATTTGATCGGAACGGCCGACATGGGCGTCTGTGCACCTGCCGACTCGGAAGGGCTCTCGCCTCGTCCGTTATTCCTTCTCTTGTGCAGGGGACTCTCCACAGTCTCGGTGACAGAGTCTTCCCTCAGTGAGCGTTTTCCACCAAGCACGCTTGGGGTACCAACAGATGCCTCCCGTCCGACGGAGCTCTCGCGGAATGACGTAGCGGGGCTCGCACGCCAGGTACGGTTTCCGCGACCTGGTCCTCCTCTGTGCTTTTTGACGGCAGGCAGAGGGTGGTTGGTACTCGGAGAAGGTGGGGGTAGATCTTGAGACATGAGATTGATGTTTGCTTGGGCAGCGATCGCAGCAGCGCGTCTCGAGGTGGTACCCGCGGGCAAAGACACCTCTTCGGTAGGTTGCAGTGGGACGAGACCGTTTGGACCGACAGGATTGATGAGCGATCGATGGGTTTTGAGCGGTTCACGGTCGGGAAGCGTGATTCCCCGGCGAGCTCTACCAGCTCTCTTCTTGCGTTTGCTCTCCCGCTCCCTTTCTCGCTCGATCGCGAGGACGTCTTCCTCGGTATACTTGGCAAAGATTGGAGTGTAGGTCGACATGGCAATGTCTTCTTTCCGGAGTGTAGATCCGGCGGTCAGAGGAGGTAGGAAGGCGGATTTGACCTCGTCGTCGAGGATGAAGCCGGATCCCGGAGTATGGCCGACGAGGAACAAGGAGCGCTTGTGGACGAGGATCTGCTCGTGGATGTCGTGGGCCAGTGCAGTACTAGGCGTTAGCACAGAAAGGGCGATTGCAACTCACGCAAACTCTCCGCTCAGACCCAGTTCCTTCACGTGCAACGCTGCAAATTCCTCGGGCGTAACAGATGTATTGAGGTCCCACTCGAAGGTATCAGTGAGGCATTGCGTTCCGACCATGATATCGACCTGAGCGTCAGTCGCGGCAGATATTAGTCACTCACCTTGATCAAGATACGATAGTCCTCTTGAACATCGGGATGGAGCAGAGACATGGCTTCTTCCACCGTCATCGGCGTCTCGTCCAAGTCGATAGATGAGCGGTAGTCGATCGCGAGATCCTGTGGTTCGTCCTTCACATGAACGTCTCCATTGGCCCGGGGCGATGCCTCGCCAGATTCCGTCTCCTCGCTTCCCTCTCTCATTTGCGCAAAGACGCGGCACATGGCTCGACTCTCGTCGTCTCCTTGAGGATCCATCTTGCCCTTGATGACTTCCGGCGAGCGGGCCATAATTGGCAGCACCTGGTCTTTGTACTCTCTTACTCGCTCGTTGATAACAGTGACGATCTTGGAGACAAAATGAATAGGAGGAACACCAAAATCGTCGCAGAGATTTTGAGCAAAGAGTTCCGCAGTGACCACAGTATCTGACCGAGTCAGCTAGGTTGAGGGGCGATCACTCACCAGCACAGTTCCACATGAAAGTATCCTTGATCTTCCACTGCTCGTGCTCGACGTCGATACGAACAGGCACAACTTGATCCTGCACATTCGCCATCGCCTTGAGCTGGAACGGGGTGCTACAGGTCAGCCTTGGCCTAGATGGACACCCACAATTTGATCTGATTCCTGCCCTTGTGCGTCGTCCTCGCTCTCTGTTGGATCTTGTCATTCGGCCAAACGATCGAGAGTCGACCTCCTGGCGCTTTTGGCCTTTCTCCTTTACGAGCCATCCACCATGGTGTCTCCATGTCGTTGGCTCTAGCCCATTTCAGGATTCTTCCTCGCGTTTGCTTTTTCTGCGCCTCTAGACCTTTGACATATACCTCGTCCTGGTGCATAAAGTGGCGTAGCTCTCGCTTTTCCCTGCTGTCCAACGGCTTCAATCGGCCATCAAATGTCGGGTCGGCAGACGGCTTTGTCGGATCCTCGTCGGCAAGGGGAACGATGTTGGTCACCGGCAGGGACAAGTTGACATGTCTTTCCCAGTCCTTGACGGGTAGACCCGTTTGAGCGTTGATCCGCAGCGGGAGGCCGAAGGGAGGTGCAGCTGGTGCGTCCTCGACTGGGGTAGGCAACTCTGGGTTGGCAGCTGGCGTAGCTTGCTTCGGGGGATTCGCAGCTTTGTTCTTGGCGGCCGAGGGGGTTTTCGTAGGTGCCGCCGGGGCAGGCGACATTGCCGGTGCTCCCCAGCCCGCAGGTTGGCTCTGTTGACCCACCGGCGGCGGACGCGCAGTCTGAGGTGAGGGTCCCTGGGATTGCTGGGGCGGGAGTGACCGATTGGCTGCCTGCTGCAGTTGTGTCTGTTGCTGCTGTTGATTCTGCAGGGCTTGCTGCTGCTGCATGTGCTGCATCTGCATTTTGTGGAATGCGACCATTTGCTGCATCCGGTTTAGGATGTCCGTCCTGACGTTCCCACTTTGGACCATGGCGAGGGCGGACTGTACTTGAGCGAGATTGCCAGGGTTGCGCTGTAGCATGAGATTCCGCCAATTCTCGTCTTGCAAGTTTGGAAACTGCGTGAGCAGTCTCCAATCAAAGGGGAAATCTGACATGTCGATGTTTGGCATCGGCGGACGCATCCCGGGTGGACGCATTGGGGGTCTGCCCATCATCTGCTGAGCAGTCACCGGCGGTCGCACTGCTGGGCTGCCTTGGCCTTGAGCTTGAGCGGCATTGTTGAATATGCTCATCGCGGATCCGAGGGATTGTTGCTGGAGATGCGAGAGGTTTTGAAATTGCAACGATTGGACTGCTGGAGGTTGAGGAGTCCCCCCAGGGGTTCCTGCAAAAGCACCAGAACTCATCTCGCTGGGACCTGGAGTCGCAGCTTGCCGATGGGGCGTCTGAGCCGTCTGTTGTCCCTGACCCATCTGACCGTTTTGAGGTTGACCGGGGGTGTGCATGGGACCAGGTGAGGCGGTGGATCGTGCAGGTGGTGGAAGGTGCGTGGGTGCCTGCGGTGTGTGGTGGGAGTGATGAGAGTGGATTGAAGCCGCTGGGGACGGTGGGCCTTGCGAATTGGGGGTCGGCGGTGGATACGCGATGGGTGAAGCGGCATAATTGCGCACTGGCGATCCCGGGACCTGGGGGGAGCCAATACGCTGCGACGCCGCTGACCCGGGACGCTGAGGAGCCATGTGTTGGGGTAGACTCGACATGGTGTGCCCAGGTAATTGCTGCCTTTGAGAGGATGGACTCTGCTGTGGATGTCCCTGAGCTGAGTCCGGTCTCGGCGGTTCCTGTTGGCCTGTGGACGACTGGGATAGCTTCCGTGTGGGCTGCTGGCCTTGCGGACCGAATCCATTCTGTGTGGCAAACTGACGCATCAACTGCTGCTGCATTTGAGTCAGATGCTGGGCTTGCTGAGGCTGGGGCATGGCCTGGAAACGAGGATCCTGCAGCAAGTTGTTCCTGGCTTGTGTAAACTGTTGCTGCTGTGCCATGGTGAAGCTGAGCTGCTGCTGGGGAGGTCGATTTGGGGAGTTTGACATTTGCTGCTGCTGGTGGACAGGTAGCGGAGGTGGTGGCATCGGATTCTGCATCGGGGGTCTTTGCTGTTGGCTCGGGGTACCAGATCTGCCAGGTACGCCATTCTGAGTTGGCGGTCTGGGTTGGAATTGCTGCGCCTGACCGTTCTGATTCTGCTGCTGCTGTTGCTGCCGCATTGCAGCTTGGAAAGCAGCCTGTTGATTTCCCCCTCCTCCAGATTGCATGACCTGCATCGCGGCGTGTAGCTGTTGAGGTGTCCATTGGGGTGCGCCGGATGGGGCTCGGGCTTGAGCCATTTGTTGCAAAGCGGCGATTTGGGAGGGGTTCATCCCGCCAGGCATGCCTGCCATTTGGCCAAAATTGTTCACGGACGGTCTGAACATGCCCTGGCCCTGAGCCTGCATCGATGAAGGTCCAGGATCTCCTCCGCCTGATGGTGCTCCGGGTATGGACGATGCCTGGTTTGGGTAGTAGCCTCCTGGCATGTCTCCGTTTGGCTGCTGATGTTGCTGATTGTAGCTGTTCTGGTCGCCATTATAGGGGAATGAGAACTGGTTGTTCATATTTTGCGAAGGTGATGGATCGTGATGAGATGTTGACATGTGGTGCCACTTGGTCGGGCGAGACAAGATACCTTGTGGTCTGGGTCACATCAGCGCGGTCAAGAACAGCAGGATGAAGGTACATACCCTTCTTTTGGTGGCCTGCAGAGATCTTGCTCGTGCTATGATGCGCGACACGACACTGGGCAGAAACTGAGCAAGTCAGCGGGATGTTTGGATCATGACTCACTTGTGCTCTCTGCTATGAAGACATGGAGTTCGAGCTGGGGGAAAGCATCAGCATGTTCTGTCGTTGAGACCTGGGCACTCACTCAAGTGCTAATCTGACAGGGCGAAGATGTTGGCGGGGACCGTCGACCGAACGTGGTGGCGCAAGATACTCCTAGCCCTGGCCGTCCAATGTCCAGAGCACAAGGTCAAGCCTTGTTATCGATAACCTCTTAATCTAAGCCTAAATCCCGGGAAGAAGCTCGAGCTGAAACGCTGAAACCGACGTGACGGGTATCGCGGTTGTTTTGAAGATTACAGATTTAATCGATCTGGATTGAGATCCGGCGCGTCAAGAGCGGGCGGAAAGGGGGTATTGGGCTTGGCCGAGCAAGACACCCCGGGAGTGTCGGAAGACGTGGTTGCAGCGGGGGAAGTGCACAATGAGCAAAGGCCACGCGCGTATGACAGCTCTCGGTTCCCTCACTTGCTTGCCGGAAGCGGGGGCGAGGAAGGGCGAGGAAGGGAAGAAAGTGGTCGGCAGCCCTAAAGCGGTGGAGGTGACGGACAACGGAAGGATGTCCGTCAGAACCGTATGCCACATTCAAAAACGCCGCGGAGTTTCCGCGTCAAGCGCTACCAGCAGCGTTAGCCGCTTCCGCCGTCAGGTACCATCGATAAGGTACACGTGCAAAGATTGATGCATTGATGCACGATAACTTCGTTTCGGTCATCTATGAGACTCTGTGTAGACTCATTGCAGGCGAAGATGGGAGAGGTCGCGTGCCCGTCAATCGTAATCTGCATCACATCTTCGTAAAGCCGTGAGCTCGACTCGTTTGCCAAAGCCATTGGTCCGTCCATCCAAGTCATTTTCAAAGCTCGAAAGAGCCCGCTGGCCGCTTGTCTCCTTGCAACTCTCCTTGGCTCCTTGGTTCCGCCCGCTAGACTCTGATTAGGCGTCTATCTAGCTGTCTGACTACAGAAGACTATAGCAGTCTATCCCAGCAGCGAGAGGCTAGCTACTATAGAGCGCTCTCTAATTGACCGGGGAAAGACCCTTCCGGAGCTGGAATTATCCGGCCTCACTTCCGGACCGATAATTCTTACTTCCGGCATAACTTCCGTCACCATCTTTGCTGTTGTATTTCGCGCCGACCCATCGTAGCGTTGCCGGAGTGGAGCTACCTGGAGCTTCGTGACGAGATGTATATAAGATCAACAGGAGCCAAGAAGGCAGCGGTGTCTGTACTGATCCCCCGACTCATTCTCCAACACCAAGCCAAAAACACAACACAATGGCGCCAGTAGCTACCTCCGAAGCCGTCCATGAGCACGGCACCGAGCTCAAGCAGAAGCCTCAGGTCCCCGCTGAAGTCTCTTCGGTGAGTATAGTCCAAAGAGTATCAGACAAGTCTGACATCGAGTAGGCCGGTGATGAAATGCTCGTGCTCAACACTATCAGATGTCTCGCTGCCGACTTGTGCCAGCAGTTCAAGGGCGGCCATCCCGGTACCGTCATGGGCGCTGCCTCGATCGGTGTCGCTCTATGGCGTTATCACCTCAAGTACAATCCAGCCAATGCCGACTGGTTTGCGCGAGATCGTGAGTTGCTCGGCGCGATCAGCCGCTGACCTCCAGGATTCGTTCTCTCCGCTGGTCACGCATGTCTCCTCCAATACCTCATGCTCCACTTCTCCGGCTACAGCGCCTGGACCATGGACGAGATCAAGAAATACCACGCCCCAACGATGGACGGTATCGCTGCTGGACACCCCGAGATCGAGTATCCGGGTTGCGAAGTCACCACTGGTCCTCTTGGCCAGGGTATCTCCAACGCCGTCGGTATGGCCATGGCAGGAAAGAACCTTGCCGCTACGTACAACAAGGACGGATACGATGTAGTCAGCGGTAAAGTCTGGTGCTTTACCGGCGATGGATGTCTCCAGGAAGGTGTCGGACAGGAGGGTGAGTTGACGTCAATCCTGCTAGCACTCCAGCTCATTCTCTTTAGCCATCTCCATGGCCGGCCACTTTGGTCTCGACAACCTGATCCTCATCTACGACAATAACGCCATCACTGTCGACGGCAACATCGACTCGTGCTTCACCGACGACACCTCGGCCAAGCTCAAGGCTTGCAACTGGGAGGTTATCGAGGTGTACGACGGTTCCAACAACGTAAGTTTTGCAAAAAGCGAATGGCGCTAACTTCAGCTCACTGCCGTTGTCGACGCCCTCGAGAAAGCCAAGCAGGTCAAGGGCAAACCAGTCCTCGTCAACATCCGAACCATCATCGGTATCGGCTCGGCCAAAGCCCAGACCGGATCCGTCCACGGTGCCGCTCTCGGTGATGACGATGTCGTCCATGTCAAGAAGCAACTCGGCTTTAACCCCGACGAAAAGTTTGTCATCTCCGACAAGGTCTACGACTACTTTAAAGACTGCAAGCCCCGGGGTGCCAAGTACGAGTCGGATTGGAACGAGCTGTTCGCCAAGTACAAGACTGCCTACCCACAAGAGAGCGCCGAGCTCGAGCGACGAATCGCCGGAAAGCTCCGGGAGGGCTGGGAAAGGGACCTGCCAAAGAAGGAGGACTTGCCCAAGGAGGCCATCCCCACGCGAAAGGCCTCGGGAATCATGATCCAGGCTCTGGTCCCCAAGGACCCTTCGTTCATCGTCGGCAGTGCCGATCTCCTCGAGTCGACTTTTGTCAGCTGGAAGGGAATGACCGAGTTCCAAAAGGTGAGCCGCTTGTTCGTTCATCGCTGACAATCAGCCCGAGTCAGGTCTTGGTGATTATGCCGGTCGACAGGTCAGATACGGTATCCGAGAGTTTGCCATGGTCGGTGTCGGAAACGGTTTCTCCGCCTACCAAAAGGGCATGTTCATTCCGTGAGTACTCTCAAGCATAAACGAGCTGACCGCTAGTGTCATGTCCACCTTCTTCATGTTCTGGCTGTATGCCGCTCCCGCCGCCCGAATGGCCGCTCTGCAAAAGTTGAGGTTCATCGGTATCGCCACCCACGACTCGATCACCCTCGGTGAAGACGGACCTACCCACCAGCCGGTCGCCCTTCCTGCGTTCTACCGAGGTCTCCCCCAGATCAACCTGATCCGACCTGCCGATGTGGAAGAGGTCATTGGCGCTTACCAGCTCGCTCTCGGAGAGGGCGAATCCGACCACCCATCGATCCTCGCTCTCAGCCGACACGCCGTTCCCCACCTGAGCGGCACCAACCGAGACGGTGTTGCCAAGGGTGCCTACGTCGTCGTCGGTGACGACTCCACGCCAGACGTCACCATTCTCGCCACCGGTGCCGAGGTCTTCCCAGCCACCGAAGCCGCCAAGCTGATCGAAAAGACCAACAACGTCAAGGTCCGAGTCGTCTCGATGCCCTCGTTCAAGCACTTTGACGCCCAGTCTGCCGAGTACAGGCGAAAGATCATCCCATCCAGCAAGTCGTTGGTCGTCGCCGTCGAGGCTTGGGGTGCTTTCGGCTGGCCCAGGTACGCCCACGCCGGTTGCCACATGCACACCTTTGGTCACTCGGCACCACAAAAGACGCTGTACGAGCACTTTGGCTTCACCCCGGAGATACTGGCAAAGAAGATTGGTGATTGGGTCGAGACGAGGAGGGGCGGCGAGGGAAGCTGGGACATTCCAGGCGTTGGCGAGTTTGCCGAGCTCCTCAATGGCATTGCCAACCACTAGTTTGAGTCTTCATGTTGTACAAAAATGATCATGCAGCATCTTTGAGTTTGTCAATGGGGGTTTCAACGTCGTCGAGGAGGTGCAACCCTCACTCTCGAGGACTATCTTGATCAGAATGATCTCTGTAGAACATCCCACTGTTGGAAGCACTCCCCCCCAAGCATGAGATATGAATTTTGAAGACATCGAATACTGCATGGCAAACTGGTACTCGTCTCACTCTGTCTACAAGATCTTTGGCGAAGGATCGGATGGTCCGCCCATATTACCAACACTCATACTCTGCCTATTGCTAGACTGGCCTGGTGTACTTGCTAGCAGTCGCTCCAGGTCTGTACTATCCGCAGGGCCGAAACTCATGTTCTCGACGGTATACCCGCTCATCAAATCCGCCAACCAGTATGGACCTGAGACCTTAGCTCGATTCCCCTCCGGTTTACTCACTCGGGTCGTTTTCGCTCGCGGACATTTCTTCCGCCTCACGCATGGACGTTTCCGTGGGAGGTGCGATATGGTGCGGGTGTTTGCGATCTAGAGTCAGTCGAGGCCTTAGTGGTCACGCACCTGTTGTGAAACGACGGAGAAGCCCGTGATCAGGCAGCGAGATGAACGTCGGTCGGGGCATACTGCTCGAAGACCTCATCATGCCGGAGCCTAAGAGTTTAGCGCTGATCAACACCTGATACTCACGTTTCTCAATCATGGCCGTCACTGCGCCAACTCCAGCCCAGTAATGCTCCAAACGCTGCAACGCCTTGACGAGTGCGGAGACATTCTGCCTGGACATTGTCATGAAGAACACGCTTGTAGGATTGTCGAATGATCTTCCTTCGCCATCGGCTCCAGCAGTCTGCCCAGGGCGCATCTCGTGTATCAGAGCCATTCTAACAACGTCAACGCACATCCTGCAAGTTATGGACTCACGCTGCGACGTATAAAGGCTGGACCAGCCAAGGCGATGATGTCTGTGCGTGATCAGCTTGCGACGGCGGCGTATTTTGACTCGCACTCACGTAGGCAGACTGAGTGACCAGATCTGCAAACACCATACACTCGCTAATCTGCCTCGAAGACGCCAGGGCGAGCTTCATCGACCTGCTCATGCTCTGGTTCAAGGGCGTCTCGATACCAGAAGGGCTTTTGAGCAGCTCGGGGTGGTAGACCAAGGCCAAAACGCTATTTGCCCACAAATGTAGCGAGAGAAAGACGCCCTACGCGTCAGCCCACACTTGACTTTGGTACCCACCCCGTGGCCGCGATCCTGCTGCCGTTTGAAATTTTCTGGACTCCACTGAAGCGACATTGGCAGACCGCTAACAAACTGGATCAACCTCATCTGCAACTCTGCCAGCTGCTCCGCCAACGGTTCTTTCGAGCTGACCAGAGTCCTGACTCGTCCTCTCCGTCCGTTGAGCACATTCGATATCCTCCCGCAGATCACCATCAATTTGGTGAATTGGACAAAAGGGACCGGTTCTATTGACTCGTTCGGGTGCATAGGCGTATTCCTCGCCGGGTCGGGGAAAAAGTCTTGGTCCTCTGGCAAAGCAATCTCGATAATGTCCTCTGGGATACTGGCAGGTCGACCGGTACCAAAGGCGACTATCCTATCGGCGATGAAGAGGTTCCACAGGAGCAGCTTGCTTCGTGTCTTGTGCTGAGGCGACTCGTACGTTTGGATGTTCTCGTGGAAGCCCAGGTCGATGGCCATGCGGATCGACATGCCCAAATACTGCCAAAGACCCGATTCTGAATTCTGCCCATAACACGCCCAAGCCAAAAACAGCAAGCCCGAGCATACATCCGACGTTGGTAGGTGCAAGAGCGGGATGATCAATTCTTGCGCTTTGGCGATGAATGGAGCGCATGCCTTCATGGGGTTGGCCTGGGCTCCTTCGGAGAATCTAGCACCCAGAGCGCAGAGACAGTTTGCGAGAAAGGCACTCATTGTGCCCGAGGCGAATCTTTCGTTCATCCGTTGGCGCGAGACTGATGGAAAGTGTTGGCTGCAGTATTGGTAAAACATCTCCATGAGCGGTTCGTAGACGTGCGGATGCGGCAGGCCGCTATCGTCCCACAGGTTGATCGGGTGCGTTGTCAGTTCGATGCTGTGAGAGCTGCCTCCGGATTCCGGTTGAGGCGCAGAGTTGTAAGGCGACTCGGCGGTGGACCGCCGCTGTAGTTTCAGACTGATTCGATTCACACCAGGCGTCAAAGCTGTGGGTCCAGACTACCATTCAGAAACTAGCCCTGAGAGTGTACTCACCATTCTGTAATAGAACAGCTCGAGATCATCGCCTCCAAGGTCGCCCTCGATTACCGCCGTCTGCCGTTCCAGAGCAGAAATCAACCTCAAGTCGGGAAAGTTTCCCGAGGGATCCATCGATATCATATTGGGATCCACATGAGAGTCTAGAGGAGGTAGTAGCGGCATGGTAGGCTGGTTCTCAGGGGTGAAGCCTGTTGGCCAGACGAATCCGCTAAACCCAGCGGCACTGAACGGGTCCGAGTGAAAGTCGAATGTGCCTTGGAATGGGTCACTTGCAGGCTAGCGCGTCAGCCGAGATTATATCAAGGATACGTACCTCTTCGACTGCCGCTGGAAGTTCGACTTTGGCCTGTTCGGCTTCTTGCCTCCTCGCCTCCTCCATCTCCTTCCGAGTCCTTTTCCGTCTCCTCCCACTCGGCCATTCACAAACTTCTTTCGCCTTTATGCATGCCTTGATTGTCAGTCGCCATTGAGCCTACCAACCCACCTCGCAGATTGGCCGAGTCCCGCTACACCTGATCCTCTTTGATCGACAATACAGACAAGCAAGCTGTACCCTAGTCGTGCCTTCCGTTTCGGAATTGCGTCTCGGCCTCCTGCAAGCAGTTAGAACGCATACGTCGAGGTTGTACTCACTTGTCATCTCCTCGTTCATCTTCGTCCGACTCGTCGTGCTCGTTTATTGATGTGGAGCGCTCAGCGGGTCGCTTGGATGGTCCCGCAGCTGCATTGTCGGAACTGCCGTTCATGATTGCGGAATCGAGCTCGTGTAGGTCTTTGAGGAGGGCGCTCCGATGCAATAATGCCAGGTCACTCTTTGCTGACGATGTGACAGTGTCACAAGATCTCCCAGTTCGTGGCGAGCTCAACGCCACTGTTCTCCTGTGGGATTCGCTTTGCCAATGGGTTTACAGTGGTGTGCTAGCCAGAGCGGGTACGATGTCGACGTCCAATGTCACGTGAATGAGGTTGCTCGCTTTAGGTCTCGCTCAAGGTGCGCTCAGGAACTCTGGGGCCAGGGACGAATTACGTACAAATTGGCAAATGCGTTCGCTATTTGATCCCGCTGTTCCCTGCTGTTCTCCGGCCGTTACCGGTCCGACTTTGCTCCAGGGCGGTTAAACGGGTTGTTGTATCGTTCCGGAACTATCTAATCTATTGTACCGGATGGGTCCGAAAGCTCCAGCATCGGTCCATTCCTGATGAAGTCTCAAGTCGCAAGGTCAGCTGTGCAGGCGTCTTCACTTGGGATATATATCAGGCGAGTATTGGATCCTCCTGGTCAACTTCTCTCTCATCACCATCTACTCAACTCTCTCTCACAGATCAATTCAACAGAACAAGACTCATCTCAAAATGACTACCAACGGACACGCCAACGGCCACGCTCAGAAGAATGTCGTGCTGATCACCGGTGCCGGTGGATGGCTAGGTGGAGTCGTGAGTAATTAGCTCTGCGACTCTCACTGACTCTTACAGCTCGCCGGCGAGCTCCTCAAAGACGAAAAGACCCCAGATGTCCACCTCATCCTTGCCGACATTGTCGAGCCAAAAGTCCCCAAGGGTGCCAGCAAATGCGTTACCAAAAAGGCCGACCTCTGCGACGCTGCCGAAGTCGAGTCCCTCTTCAAGACCGAGTTCGGTGTCCCAGACACCGTCTACTGCTTCCACGGTATCATGAGCCGAGGCTCCGAGGACAATTTTGACCTTGGTCTAAAGGTGAGCAAACCCCCTGTGGACATTGCTGACAGCCAGGTCAACATCGACTCGATCAGGCTCATGTTGGACGCCGCCCGAAAAGTCCGAACGGCCTCGGGCGACCTCGTCAAGTTCATCTTCACCTCTTCCCTCGCTGTCTACGGTGGACCACTGCCAGAACTGGTCGAGCACTCTACCATCGCCACGCCAGAGGGTGCCTACGGTACCGGAAAGCTCGTTTCCGAGCTTCTAGTCAACGAGTACTCTAGACGAGGTCTTGTCGATGGTCGAATCCTCCGACTCCCTACCATCGTCGTTCGACCAGGTGTCCCATCCGCCGCTACCTCTGCTTTCATCTCCGGCATCATCAGGGAGCCACTGCACGGCGAGCAGGCCATCTGCCCAGTCGGCAACGGCTTTGACTCTCCAGAACTCAGCTTGGCCGCCTGGGTCGCTTCCCCCGAGACGACCATCAAGAACTTTGTCATCGCCAAGCACGTCCCAGCGGAGAAGTTTGCCAAACACACCAGGAGTTTGACTCTGCCGGGTTTCACCACTACTGGTAAGTTCTTGGGTCAAAGAGCTCTCTCCTCGCTAACCCTCTTTTAGTCAAACAGGAGCTCGAGGCTCTCGCCGAGGTCGCCGGTAAAGACGCATTGAAACTCATCACCTTCAAAGACGACCCCATCAACAGGCGTATCGTGTCCTCGTGGCCACCAGCTTTCAACAACTCGTACCCACTCAGTCTCGGATTCGTCGCCGACGAGGGAGGCATGGTTCCGATTGTCAGGAGGTTCAAGGAGCAGGTCGAGGCTGGCCTTGCTTAGAAGGTTGCGCGGTATCTTGGAGATCACTTTGTATTCATTCACCACATTTCGCATATGCCATGTAAAACAATAGCTGCTGCTTGAGATGCGACACATCTACAATCTGCGAGTTCGGTCTCCCGTTGGGCAATCAGGTGCATCAAAAAGGCCTACAAATGTCCGGTCCTCGTCCCAAGAGCGAGCGGCGCGAAGGACCGTAGGACCTAAGCCAATTGATGCTACACTCCAGCTGCCGATGGGCAAAGGCCCCTATGGCACGAGACCTTTTGAACAAAGTTGGAAACGTCCTCCTCCCTGAGGCTGATAGGGCTGTAAGACTGAGAAGCCGCCACTCACCACGATGACGACAACCTTGGTCGTAATGTCATGCATACAAGGTTCAATCATTGAGCTCAAGACAGTCGTGTGAGTCTGTGACCCAAGGTTCTCCTCCTGTGCAGTTGCCATGTCGATGAACCAGGTCATCGGACATGTAGCTTGATGCCATAGCTTACCCCGCTAGCCCCGCTACAGTGCGCTCAGAAAGCGAGGAGGCAAAGCTCTGCTGCGGGGTCAGCTGCCATTCGCTGTCGGCCTGCTGTTCATTGTGTTCCACTCCAGGTTACTCCGAGTCGCTCCCCGTCTGGAGAGACCGGGGCAGTATGGGGTTTGCGCTACACACCTGTACACACAGGTACACACAGGTACACACTGACCATTTACTACTACTGAGGCTCAGAGCTGGTCAGTGGCCCACGACTGCAACGCTTTTACAACCACTCGGCCCCGGACGCCTCTGATAGCCCCGTAATCACCCCGTGCTGCAAAGACATCGGTCGGAGCTTGGCGTATTGGCCCCGTCGGAGAGGTCTTCGGCAATGGCTTCCAAAACTTCCCAGACTGGTAATCTTGTTTAGCGTGAATCGTTCCGAAGATGATTCCGGTCAGCCCGCCGGTTACCGGAATTAAGTCTGTCCCACGACTCCTTTCGTTAATTGCGCTGACGTTCTCCTGCTCTACTGACGTCGCTCACATCTCTCTGCAGCCTTCTGCAGCTTGACCCAGCTTGACCCAGCTTGACCCAGCTTGACCCCGGGTCAGACACCCACGGGGCTATCGGAAACTCCTCAACCCCGCCCCATACCCCTGGTTATCGCTCCGCAATCGCTTCCAGACAGGGAAAAATCACCGGTCCTGTTCTGCCGATTTAGCAGCCGCCCGCTCAATCAAGGCCCGACAGGTGAGACCTGGCCCTGGCGCGATTACTTATATAAGAGACTGATCCCTGCCGACAAGCTCCATATTGACCATCCTCCATCTTCTGAACGATACACCACTCTACCGCTGCCATCTCCACTCGATCTATCAAGAAACTTTCTCGACACAGCACAGCACAACTCCCCGATATGTCCGGTATGGACCACATGCACCCAAAGCAGGAGGCGCTCGACCTCACCGAGCACAAGGCCTCGCAAGAGTGGCACGAGCACGACCAGGAGCAGGATATCGTCGCCCTTGCCGCTACCTATGTGCCTGGCTCAGCAGAGGAAAAGGCGTTCTTGAAAAAGATCGATCGAAGGATCATCGTGAGTTTGAACTGGTAGGCTTTGGCCAAGCGCTGACATGCCGAAAGCCATGTATCTGGGTCCTCTACGTGTTCAGTTACCTAGACAGAGCCAACATCGGTAACGCGCGAACCGGTGGTCTGGAACGAGATCTCGGGGTGAGTGTCGTCTTGTAGCCTATCGTGCAAATCCTGATTAAGACCCTCAGTTCACCTCGACCCAATACTCGATCATCCTCCTGGTGTTTTTCGTCTCCTACGTGCTGTTTGAAATCCCATCAAACTTGATCATCACTCGATGCCGCCCCTCGCTCTACCTCAGTGGTCTTTGTGTCCTCTTTGGTGCCGTCGCCGCTTGCATGGCCGCCGTTCAAAACTGGCAACAGCTCGCCGCTGTCCGATTCTGCCTTGGTGTTGCCGAAGCTGGTTTCGCTCCCGGTGTCGCCTTTTACCTCTCCAGTTGGTACAAGCGATACGAGCTTGCCAGTCGATTCGCCCTCTACTACACCGCCACCGCCGTTTCAGGTGCCTTCTCCGGTCTGCTCGCTGGTGTCATCACTCAGAACCTCGAGGGTGCTCGAGGCCTCGCTGGGTGGCAATGGCTCTTCCTTATCGAGGGTGTTGCTTCGTCCTTTGTCGGCTGTTTCACCTGGATGATTCTGCCAGACTGGCCCGCCACGACCAAATGGCTCACCGAGGAGGAGAAGATTCTCGCCGCTCAGCGACTCGCTTACGACGGTCTCGCCTCGACCCAAGGCTCAGGCAAAAAGGTCGGACACTGGGAGGCCGTCATGCTCACCGTCCGAGACTGGAGGACTTGGGTGTTTGTCGTCATGTACATGCTGTGCACCGGTGCTCAGACGATCCAGTACTTCGTGCCGACTCTGATCGGTGCTCTCGGTTGGACCGGGTACATCGGCCAGTACCACACCATCCCCCTCTACGGAGCCGCCTTTGTCTGCATCCTCGGCTTCTGCTTCACTGCCGACAGGTTTGAGAACAAGGGTCACTTCATCTCGATTGCGGCGTTTACCGGCACGGTGTTGTTCATCATCGTCACGACGGTCACCAACCATATGGTTCAGTGTGAGTGACTCCCCTACGAGCGAATTGAGAGTCGTTGCCACCGCCTCAACAATTTGCCACTCTACCATTTTGCTGACCGCCTGCTTAGACGTCTTCATCATCTTCGCCTTTGGTATGATCTACGCTCTCCCGCCCATGACCCGTGAGTCCTCTGCCTGCCTTCGATCCCAAGACGTGTGCTGACTGTCCCAGTGATGTGGGTGCCAAACGTCCTCGTCGCTCCCGCCGAGAAGCGAGCCGTCGCCATCGCCTTGGTCAACGCTCTCGGTAATTCTGCCTCGATCTACGGTGTCTTCCTATGGCCCAAGACCGACGCTCCACGATACATCCCCGGGTTCTCCGCCACTACAATCTTCATGGCCCTCATCGGCATCGCCGCTCAGGTCATGATGTTTTTGTTGAAGAAGTACCCAGTGGAGAAGCTCGACGCGGACGCCGTGGTGGCAGCCGAGATTGAAAAGGCTCGAGCGGGAAGGAACACCCAGGCCTAAGGGGTTGGTTACGGGGGTTGTGTACGAGGGAGAAGCTGTACAAATTATCACAAAACTAGGTCATCTATCGTTGGGTTCCATAGCTCTTAGCGGCATGCAATGTAAATCATACTCAACTGCGCCGTTTCGTTAATTATCATTGTAGCTGCCGAAAGCTTGTGACATCCAGACTATCATTGGGGTCACTCACTCGGCTTATGCTGCTGCCCTGGGCCCCTCTCACGTCCTTTGCCAAGCTATACCTCTGGATGTGCAGCGCCAAATCGCCAAGTTCATCTGCACACGATACATGTTCGTTGTTCGTACACCATACTCGTCGTGATGTACAATCGTAAACAAGCATCCTCGACCGAATTCTATCGTAAAAGCATCATCGCATCATCCCCGGATTACCATACCCGCCCGTCATCATCATCGTGTTCCAGCTAGACTGTTGCTGCTGCTGTTGCGGTTGAAACTGTTGGTACTGTTGCTGTGGATATTGTTGTGGCATGCCCGCACCTGTGCCCATCCCCTGTGACCCGTTCATGTTGCCATTCTGGAACGGATTACTCTGTTGAAATTGCGAGTACTGCTGCGCTGGATATCCATTGCTCTGACCCGTTGAGAACTGCTGTTGAGGCTGCTGGAAGCCATTGGCCTGTGCTGGGGCGAACTGACCCTGGACTGGCTGAGAGAGCGGGTCGAAAGAGGACAACGCAGCGCGTGTAGAGTGATACGATGATGGTCCACTCTGCGACTGGTACGACGAACCGAATGGTGTAGACGGGGCCGAGATTGACATTGCGTTTCCGCCATAGACGTTCATCGGGGAGGATCCATTGAAGTTTGAGAATGGCGTGCCCATCCCATTCATAACGCCGCCGTAAGGTTGCGAAGGGCCTGGAATAGCCAGGCTCGAGCTCGGATACTGCTGCTGCTGACCACCGTAGCCTGTCATTTGAAGTGGTAGAGTACTGGATACCGCACCGTCCGTGTTGAACAAAGCTCCACCCGCAGTGGTAGATGGTACGCTCTGCGCCGGTTTCACCGGCGTTTGTATAGTGTGAAAAGTCTTGTCGGAAAAGCTGGGTGCGCCAGTCGAGCTGCCGGTCTTGGTTGGTCTCGGTCGTGGAGCGGCACCGCTTGTCGTGATGGGCAGCGCAGGCAGTTCACGATCCATGTTCGATTGTTTCGGGACCAGTACGTCGTTCAACTCGGGGTTCCTCCTGTTCCCATTCAGGCTCCCGCCTGTCCTCTCACTCGTCAATCCACCTGGCATCCTCCCAGCTGCCTCCCTGGCCCGGTTCAGACTCGTCGGCGCTGGCATCCTTTGACCCCCAGCTCCAGCTTTGAATGCTCCCTGCTCATATTTCCGCCTGATAAACTTTTCAATCTCTGAATCACGATCCTCGGCCCCAGAGTTCGGAGGTGCAGGATGTAACGATTCGTTGGGGTTGTATATCGCGTTGGAGGCTTTGTTGCCAATCTGTCGCATCTGGGTGATCTGCTTCCGGGTCCAAGAGTCCAGTGTGACTGATTTGCTATTTGCAGTGGGTCAGGACCAATGAGCAAAGATGGACTCACACTCTCGACTTGTGAGTGCCCAGCTTTCGGTGCACCGACGCACAGCCAACGCAAAGGAAGATACCAAGGTTGACCGATGCCCATCTTGGGGACATGGAGCGACAGTCGGCACAGACCTCTATAGATATTTCAACATCTCGCCTATAGTCCTTGGACAGCAATTCATCTGCTCACCATTCCCGGGCAGAGTAAGGACCTCCTCCAGCATACGTTGATGCCTTTTGTCCATGATGACTAACGGTGTTCGGTGGGTGGTGAAGCGAGTTCAATGCCAGGATGAAGCTGGCGGACGTGACGGTCAGGGCCAGATGATCAGAATTGTCGGCAACAAGAAGGCCGCGATACAGATGGTAGTGTCTCGATCCCGTCGCGACCACAAGTGGATGCTGATGGTCAAAGCTTTGAGCAAGTAGATCCTTGAAGCAATCGGTCGAGCGCGACGCGAACGGCTCGCGGTTGCCGCCGAAACCAGACCCTAATGAAGATTGTAACAAGCGTATGTCCGATCCTAATCATTGGGCTTTGTATGATTAGGAAGACCGTCACACGAAATCCTAATGGCAGCGGTGTCGTCATGACGATCTGTTGTTGTCTTTTTTCGGGCCTGTTTCAGCGCAACTGGAAATAGAGCCAGCATCCTCGCAGGCTCGACCTTAGACTTTGACATAGACGACCCAAACTACAGACACCCGGAGGTCCCGCAACTGTGTATTCTCAACAACCTGGAACGGATACTCGCAACACAATGCCTTCATAGACTTGGAGAGGCACCAGAGGAGATCTGCGGAACCCATATCGACATTGCCGCGGCGACTGCGGGTGCCTTGTCAGCTCACCTTGCTGCGATCTGCGAAACCCGTCTCAATCAATGGTCGCTGTGTATAGCCATTCACCACCTTTGCAATACGCCTGAACCGGACACAGCACATATGACATTTGGACCAGAAGTAGGGGATACTCTCCTGCCTGCCCCCGGCACCCATACCCCTGGTATCAGATTCGGTCCTCGGCGGAGAAAGCTATTAGTCCAGGTGGTAGCTCTAGCGGGAGCGGTGTTTCTTGGACTGTCATGGTATGGTGTGATAGATGCTCCAGTTTGGGCAGATCGACTAGAGGGTGAGAGAATGTTGACAAACGTGTATCGGCTCTGCTGACGTTTGTCCAGTCACTCAGGAGACGGCAGCGGACTCGGTCAGCAGTCAAACCAAAGAAGAGCTCGTACATTCGGGGGAAGAGTCACCGTCCCCAACGCATACCTCACCATCGTTCACACAAATTGACCTTTCGCCAACGGCGCCAATACAGACCTGGGGATTGGACCTTTCCTCGGACAAGCTTCTGGCTGGATTAGCGCCATGGCCAGAAAATCCGCCATATGATGCGGAGAACACTGCGCCTCTATCCTCTCTCGGTCATTTTGCCGACAACATATACAAAATTGGACCTATCACCTTGGCAGAGTATCACGCTCGGCTGACGGAATTCGCCTCGGTCGCCTTTCCCGACAAGATCAAGCAAAAGCTGTTACAGAGCCTCTCAGCGGCACTCTCGACAACCTCGGAGGATTCGAAAACTCGGTCTTTTTTAGCAAGTTGGCGTTCCGTGAAGAAGATATGGCAGACGGACAAGGATTCCAGCTTGAAAGATTCAGCCGAGGTGCAAAGCTGGAGAAGAGGCAAGGCTTTTGACGAAGGCTGGGACTGGAGTCTGATGACAGACAAGTGAGCCACTAAAGTTGAATGTTGCCTACGACTAACGCTTGGGACAGCGATGCAGAGGCGTATGTGCAGAAACATCTCAGAGGGAGTCGCATGGAGATCATGTGGAATGCTCTCCCAACGGGGATTTTGGTGAGGTGTTCTGTCAGCTATACACAATGCTTTGCTAATCTCCGCGCAGAAATCTGATGTTCTGCGCTATCTGTTGCTCTTGTTGGAGGGCGGGATATACACCGACACCGATACGAACCTCCTCAAGCCGCCATCTGTCTGGGGCGCCGGAGCAAAACTATGGCGAAATGGCGCTGGGTGGCTGTCCTCTGACTCTCTTGATCGGATAGACAAGGGAGAGACTCAGATCTCTGTGTTGGGCGAGCCGAGCGTCGTCGTCGGCATCGAAGCCGATGTTGGAGATAGATCCGACTGGTTCGACTGGTGGCCGAGACCAGTGAGCCATCATAGTAGGATTCGGCAGGAGCTGACCCTTGTTGCAGATGCAAATAGTCCAATGGACCATGGCGTCGAGACCTCACCATCCCATCGCGCTTTCGGCACTTCTGCGAGTCCTACATTCGACGGCGCAATCGGTAGACTGGGCGCACGAACATGCTTTCAACATAAAGTCTCTCAAGGAGCTCAACCGGTATAAAGACGCCAAAGCGCTCTTGGATACCACTGTCCTGATGGAGCCGACGCAGGGCGGCAGCGTGGGTGTTATGGCGTGGACCGGCCCTGGCGTCTGGACTGATGCTGTCCTGAGGTAAGCATTATGCGCGGAGTGGCGTGATGTGCCTGACCCGAGCTTAGCTATTTGAGGGTGCAATATGGATTGCTGTGGATAGACCTCAGAGGGTTAAAGGAGCCTCTGCGAGTGGGAGATGTTGTCATCCTGCCAGGTGAGTTGTTTCTCACCGATTTGATAGGATCGAGCTGACCGTTTCGATAGTCACTGGCTTCTCACCCGGAGTGAAGAATTTCGGAGCGCAGGAGTCTTGGGGTAAGTCAATCTCGAAGGAACAATCTCTGGATACTGACTCAAACCCGTCAGATCACCAAGCCATGGTCGAGCACAATTTCCGGGGATCATGGAAGCACAAGCCGGGAGATAAAGGGAACTGATCCATGTTGTAGGACTATAACCACAAGCCAAAATAGATGTCATAGACTGTACATGTACAACGTACGAACGGCGTCCTGCATCCCTCTTGAATCACTCCGCCATTGCCTTTTCGTATTCACTCGGGGTGAGCTCGTAGCCCCATTGCCAAAGGCACTGCCTGACCACTCGACCGATATCCTCGTCGTCTAGCGCCCCGGGGCCTCCGGACTGATGGACTTTCTTCATCAGAGCTCTTTTGAACCGACCAGTCGGACCAGCGACTTTCAGCCCTACACCCAAGTGAGCAACACTTCACCGCCTGGCGGCTAGACTCACACCTCCTGACCTGTCTGTCGTCGTCGGGACAGCGTCTGCCGTAGTAGAAGCGCAAATACCACTGGGCCCAACCTCTTGGATCCCCATCCCAGATCCAGCCCGCCTTTTCCCATTCCTGCAATGACTGTCCCGCCCTCACCCCGAATCGATTATGAGAGCCATCCGGCTCGGGGTTTGTATACAGTCTCACGGGGTCTTTCGGCTTGAAAGGTAGTGAAGCGAGATCATCTGCGGCATCTAGAGTCTGGCGCGTGATCTTGGAATATGTGTCGCTGTCTTCAGGTCAGCTCTATGCCGTTACGAGGGATGAGTGACTTGCCAGAAGAAACCGCCGGCGAAAGCACCACCATTGAACATTTCTTCTGGGGTCAGATTTGGCGTAAACACATCCCGGTAGTTGTCCTCGAAGAGTAGCACCCCGTCCTCCGCTCGCGAAGGTATTGGAGCAATTCTGCTCGGTCCCGCTTCCGACTCGTCGTATGTCGGCCCGTCTAGTAGTACCGGTGCAGTCTTGCGCGGGAGTGGGTCGTATTTGACGGCAGGAGGGGATGGAGGGGGTTTGGCCCCGTCACTGGTCTCATGAGCGAGCGTCTCATGATAGCCTCAAATGCTCACGTCGTGTAACCGACCTTGGCCTCTTTGCCTGCAACTCTTGAGCTCCTCCGTGTAGGCTCTACAGCTCGTCGCAGAGCCGCTTCTTTAGCGCGCGCAGCCCGACGCGTCCGTTCCTCTGCTGAGGGTGCCAGTGCCGTCGTCTTCTTGACATGTGCAGTATGAGGTCGTACTGCTGGCGTGGCGTTCAGTCCGAGTGATGCCATGAGCGCAGCGTTGTTTCTGTCAACAGAGGAGATACGTGGGGTAGAAGAGAAGAGACGCGTTGTCAGCTGGAGTCTCCTCAGTGGACAAAGGCGAAGATAGCTCACTTGATGTTGGCCTGACGCTCATCCTCGTAGCTCATATCCAGCTCGTCCATCTCCCCGTCGATCGAGTCACTCTTGTTTCCAGAGCTTGCTCCAACTCGGTCGACCATAACGATTATTCGCCTGCGGCTCTGGCTTAATGGCGGGGCTCGGCTTGCAAAGCCTTGTTGATTTCGCTGTGGTATCGAGTAGAGTAACTACCTTGAGTCCGCAACTTCGTCGCCTCGAGTGTATCAGCTTTGGTCCTGCCATTTGCCTGCCACAGCTAGAGGTCCAGAGGATGTCATGACGTACCCCGTAGCAACTTTGCTTTCCGACGGAAGCGGACGGAGCGATCGAGACATCAGGAACGCGGTCAAATTAAAAGTGCCACACTCGAGCATTATTGCCTCTAGTTTATTCGACCCACCCATGTTAGCGTGCTCACCATCGCGAACCGCTTTTCCACCGCTGAGCTGGCCTTGTTTGATCACTATACCTCGTTCCCTGTCACCACAATCGTCTTCTACGACACCCAATCCTTCGCGTAAGTTCGGCCCGCTCGACCCAAGGTCTACACGACTATCGGTACAACACAGCCACTCGATGCTAACGACGATGTCTCCCTGGTTGTTCGCGTCTTCTTGGAACCTTCCATCTCCCCTCGTTCACATCTATCCCACCACACTCCTTTCATTGGCCCCCTTGGACAATGCTCTTGACCCGGATGGTGCCTCCTGCAGTCCACTAAACAAAGTATAAACAAAACAAAATGTCTCGACCAGGAGAAGATGAGGAACTCGTCGATTACGATGACACAGAGACCTTTGCCCCAACTACCACTACCGCCGACGCTGGCAAAGCCGAGGGCGAGAAGAAGGGCTCTTATGTCGGTATCCACTCGACCGGCTTCAGGTGAGTGCTGGCGCTGAGATCGTACACAGATTGCTGACGTACCGTTGTAGAGACTTCCTCCTCAAGCCAGAGCTGCTGAGAGCCATTTCTGACCTCGGTTTCGAGCATCCATCCGAGGGTACGTCTCTGCCATCCCCGCACCAGACGCGCCGCTGACGACCTCCAAGTGCAACAGGAGTGTATCCCTCAGGCTATTCTAGGTACCGACGTTCTCTGCCAGGCCAAGTCCGGTATGGGTAAGACTGCCGTCTTTGTCCTCGCCGCTCTTCAGCAGATGTGAGTGCAAGTCATACTCTACGTCTGTCATCGCTTACACCCGCTTAGCGAGCCGGTCGACGGAGAGGTCTCCATTGTGATCTTGTGTCACACTCGAGAGCTGGCGTACCAGATTAGAAACGAGTTTGCTCGATTCTCCAAGTTCATGACCAGCGTCAGGACTTCGGTCTTTTACGGTGGAACACCCATCTCCGCCGACCAGGAGATCTTGGCTTCCAAGGAAAAGTGCCCTCACATTGTCGTCGGAACTCCAGGACGAACCATGGCTTTGGTCAGGGACAAGAAATTGAACGGATCCAAGGTCAAGCACTTTGTCTTGGACGAGTGCGACAAGATGCTAGAACAACTCGGTTAGTCCTGTCGACTGCTCTTCTTCCCCTCACCCTGCCCTCAAATGGGACTCGACATAGCCTCAGCAGTGGGGCGTTTCGGTCGCTTCATTGCTGTTGGCTCGGCAATCGACGATCGGCATCCATATTGTGGCGTACATGCGCGGGGACAGGTCATGGTCCAACTCAGGGCTGGAGTGACAGTCACCGCAGCTCCGAGGATTATTGCTTCAAGCCACGCCCGATTCATGCTGCGAAATGTACAGGAATAGAAATGCTTACAATGGGTTCTCTTCACCTTTCTCCCCCACTTCCCTCCGATGTCCATCACCCTGGCTTTCTATCAAACAGACATGCGACGAGATGTCCAGGAGATCTTCCGGGCCACTCCCCACCACAAGCAGGTCATGATGTTCTCGGCTACGCTGTCCAAGGAAATCAGGGCGACGTGCAAGAAGTTCATGCAGAGTGTGAGTACCGCGTTGGTCCCAAGGAATATGCTGATCATTTCCAGCCCCTCGAGATCTACGTCGACGACGAGACCAAATTGACCCTCCACGGTCTGCAGCAGTACTACCTCAAGCTCGAGGAGAAGGAGAAGAACAGGAAACTGAACGACCTCCTCGACAACCTCGAGTTCAACCAGGTAAGCTCAATCTGCATATTCAAGCCTGTTGCTCATCGCTCTCAGGTCTGCATCTTCGTCAAGTCGGTCGCCCGAGCTACCCAGCTCGATGCTCTGCTGCAAGAGTGCAACTTCCCCTCGATCTGCATCCACTCTGCGCTCCCCCAGCCCGAGCGGTGAGTGATACGAGACACCTAGTTTGGCGGAGCTGATAAGGCAAACCAGAATCTCTCGATTCCAGCAGTTCAAGGCTTTCGAGAAGCGAATCCTCGTTGCCACTGACATCTTCGGTCGAGGTATCGATGTTGAGCGAGTCAACGTCGTCATCAACTACGTGAGTCGACGCAGCAAAGGTTGCAAGGATGTTTAGCTCATGATGCCTCGTAGGACGCCCCATCCGACGCCGACTCGTACCTCCACAGAGTCGGTCGAGCCGGTCGATTCGGTACCAAGGGTCTAGCCATCAGCTTCGTCTCCAGCGAGGCCGACACCGAGGTCCTGCAGAAGATTCAGGAACGATTCACGGTCGCCATCCCCACTCTGCCCGAGACTGTCGACCCATCGACCTACATGACCTCGTAAAGGGTGTGAATAGGTTGTAGCCGCCGTTTATAGTTTGGGAACATGAAAAGGCCTCGTCGTATCTAAAATCAATGTATGCGTGTGTTCAGCGTGCGAGGTGGCTTCCTATCGAACCACAGTAGCTTATGGCACTCGAAGCTTTGAGCCTGACGGGCATTCATGTCAAGCCATTAGCGCCATTGGTGACCTGACGTGTCGGAATCGGTCGGAATCAAAAATAACAACTGATCTTACCCCGCATCCCAATGTTGAAAAGTCAAAAGTCGAGGCGGTCAAACGTTTGACAACATCACTCAAACAGACAGACATTGATTACCATGGCTGGAGACGCACCCATTGGTGAGCTAGACGCTGGAGTTAGGATGAATCTTGTCTGATCTGTGTCACTAGCCCTATTGTCCGTTTACGACAAGGATGGCCTGTTGCCATTCGCCAAATCGCTCAAGGAGCTCGGGTTCAGGTTGCTGGGCAGTGGTGGAACAGCCAAGCTGATCCGAGAAGCGGGCCTCGAGATTGAGTCAGTGTTCCGAAAGCTTTGGCTGAGGTCACAACTGATGAGACGCTAGGGACGTCTCGTCAATCACCAAAGCCCCAGAAATGCTAGGTGGTCGAGTCAAGACCCTTCACCCAGCGGTCCACGGAGGTGAGGAAGAAGTAGCTGTAGCGTTATTGACCTTCAGGTATCCTCTCCCGAGACATCCCCTCCGACTTGGAAGACCTGGCCAACAATTCTATCGCCCCAATCACCCTCGTCGTCTGCAACCTGTACCCTTTCGTCCTGCAGACCGCCAAACCCGACTGCACCCTGGCCTCTGCTATCGAGGAGATTGACATCGGAGGTGTCACCCTTCTCCGAGCTGCGGCCAAGAACCACGCCCGAACATCAATCATCTCCTCGCCTTCCGACTACGACGCCGTGATCAGCGAGTGGAAGGAGAAGGGCAAAGTGTCCGAGGAGACCAGACGGGGACTAGCCCTCAAGGCGTTCGAGCAGACCAAAGCCTACGACGAGGCTATCAGCGACTACTTCAGGAAACAGTACTCGAGTCTTGACACCAAGCCCGAGGACAAGGCTGCCGCTGGTGTCTCCTACCAGAGACTGCCATTGAGATACGGAGCCAACCCCCACCAAAAGCCAGCCCAGGCTTTCGTCGAGGAGGGCCAGATGCCAATCACCGGTGAGTCTAGAGTCACTGAATGAATACTGACCATGGGCTAGTCGTCTCTGGCTCCCCGGGATACATCAACTTGCTGGACGCTCTCAACTCTTGGGCTCTCGTCAAGGAGCTCGCCGCTGCTCTCGACCTTCCTGCCGCCGCCTCGTTCAAGCACGTCTCGCCTGCTGGTGCTGCCGTCGGTCTACCCCTCGACGAGAGAGAGGCCAAGGTCTTTGGCGTCGAGGACCTCAAGGACCTCTCGCCACTGGCCTCGGCTTATGCCCGAGCTCGAGGTGAGTACTCAGGTCACTGCAGGATGCTGATGCCTTCTAGGTGCCGACAGAATGTCGTCGTTCGGTGACTTTATCGCTCTGTCTCACACCGTGGACGTGCAGACCGCCAAGATCATCTCCAGAGAGGTCTCGGACGGTGTCATCGCTCCAGGATTCGACGAAGCGGCTCTCGAGATCCTCAAGAAGAAGAAGGGTGGAAAGTACTGTGTGCTGCAGGTGAGTCAGCTGTGGACACCGTCTCGCCCCCAGCTAGCTAACCACCAGTAGATGGACCCAAGCTACGAGCCACCCCAGATCGAGACCAGACAGGTCTACGGTATCTCGCTGCAACAGAAGCGAAACGACTGCAAGATTGACGCCGAGGTGTTCAAGAACGTCGTGACGAAGAACAAGGAGGTGAGTCAGGTGAACTAGAGTTGAATACTGACTCTTGGGTAGCTTCCCAAATCCGCTGTCACAGACTTGATCGTCGCCACTCTCGCGCTCAAGTACACCCAGTCCAATTCCGTGTGCTACGCCCTGAATGGCACTGTCATTGGTCTGGGTGCCGGTCAACAGTCGCGAATCCACTGCACCCGTCTAGCCGGTGATAAGGCCGACAACTGGTGGTTGCGACACCACCCCCGAGTACTCGAGCTCCCGTTCAAGAAGGGTACCAAGCGAGCGGACAAGGCTAACGCCATCGACCTGTTTGTCACCGGACAAGCCTTCACCGCGGAGGGCGGCGAGCGGGCGCAATGGGAGTCTCTGTTCGAGCAGGTTCCCGAGGCGCTCACTGCCGAGGAAAAGGACAAGCATATGAAGGAGCTAGACGGCGTCGTTTGCTCTTCAGACGCCTTCTTCCCCTTCCCAGACAATGTCCACCGAGCCCGACGATCCGGTGCGAAATACATTGCCGCCGCCAGCGGCAGTATCATGGACGCCGAGTGTATCAAGGCTGCCGACGAGTCCAACATGGTCTTTGTCCACACCAACCTTAGACTGGTGAGTAGCTCTGATGCTGGAATGGAACTGATGAGCCGCAGTTCCACCACTAAAAATTGTATAAACGGGATTCTGTCTCTCTGTCCTATATTCAACATGATACACATACATTCAACATGCTATGCATTGCTCCACGCCGATGTACGCTCAGTATCATGGTCCTCTGACAATCTCACAATGAGCTCCGGGAAGAGCCATGTCCAGTCGAGAGATCAAGACTCTGTCAGCCTTGGACGTCAATGCGCACGGGTCAGTCGTGATCTGTCCACTCGATGAGCTGGCGCAGCAAACAGCCTGACGCAATGACGGGTCTGCCAAACACTGCATGCTCATGTCTGCCGCTCAGTTCATACATCTTCGACCGAACTTTACACCGATCCAGTCTTGGCAGCCTCGACGGCCTTGGCCGCGGCCTCGTCAAGTCCATCGAATGGGAAGATCTTCAATCCCGACTCTTTGATCATGCTGATGCCAGGTCAGCTCGACCTCAGATCCAGGGATAACACTTACGCCTTGGCCTCGGCCTCTTTCGTTCCTTGCAGTCGGACGATCAGAGGGATAGTCAACTCGAGCTCCTTGGTCGCCTTGATGATACCCTCGGCAATGACGTCGCATCGCATGATACCACCGACTGCAAAGAGTCAGCCTCTATCGCCAGACTGGTACGCACAAATGTTGACAAAGATCGATTTCACGTTCTTGGCCGTCAGCAGGAGCTCAAAGGCTTTCTTGACAGCGTCGGCGGTAGCACCTCCACCAACGTCCAACTGGCGGTCAAAATCAGTACAGCTCGCGTGACAGTGATGTAGCTCACAAAGTTGGCTGGCTGACCGCCGTGTAGGTTGAGAACATCCATGGTAGCCATGGCAAGACCGGCACCGTTGACAAGACAACCAATGTCTCCGTCAAGCTTGATGAAGTTGAGGCCGTACTGAAGAGGGTCAGATTTTGCAGCGGTGAACTCGTAGGCCGCTCACCTCGGCAGCCTCGACTTCCTGAGCATCCTCTTGAGTCTTGTCCCGGAGCTCGAAGACCTCCTTTTGTCTAAAGTCGGCATTGTCGTCGAAACCGAATTTGGCGTCCATGCTGAGGGAGCAATCAGCTTACGCCGCCAGCAGCGGCGACTCACCACAAGACCTGACCGTCAGAGAGCTCGGCAAGAGGGTTGATCTCGATCTGCGTGGCGTCCTTCTCCTTGAAGATCTTGTACAATTTGCCAAAGACATCGGCAGCGTTCTTCTGCGAGTGCTCGTCAAAGCCTAATTTCTTGGCGAGAGCGATGGCGTCGGAAGAGGAGATGCCGTTCTCAAAGTCGAGCTTTGTGGTGATGATGGCCTCGGGCGTGTCGTGGGCAACATCCTCAATGTTCATACCACCCTGCGACGAAGTCACCAGGACGGGGGCGCCGGAGGCTCGGTCGTTCAGGACGGCAGCGTAGTACTCTTTCTGGGGGGGCATTCGCTCGGCGAGCATGATCGCGTTACAGATCCGTCCACCGGCACCAGTCTGCTTGGTGATGAGTTTAGCTCCTAGCATCTTCTCGGCGTACTCCTTGGCCTGGGCGGGGCTAAAGGCGGGTTAGCACGTTCCAACGAGAGGCTTCGGGATACTCACCTGTCGACCATGTGCACTCCGCCTTTGAAGCCAGAATCAAAGTGTCCCTTTCCTCGTCCACCAGCAAGGACCTGAGCCTTGATCACCAGCTCGTTGGTTCCTACAAGGAACGTAAGCTCAGTCCGTATGGCCATTTCGGAGAGACTGACCAAAGTCTTTGGCGACCTTTTCAGCTTCGCTAGCGGAGAAGGCGGGTAGGGATTTGGGCGTTGGGATGCCATACTGACATCCAGCTATCAGACAGGTTCCTTCGTCATGTATCTGCTTTACCCACTGAGTTGAGCAGCTGGACAGACTGGTATTCGTGAATAGAGAGGTTTCGCTTCTGAGCGCCAACGGCGGCCTGTAAAATGTCAGTCCCGGTCCAGTCTCTTTCCACCCCTCGACTAACCTTCCTCAGAGCTCTGGTTGCGGTGATACTTCTGAACATGGTGTAGATGTGTCTAGGCTGACTTGAGAGCTATGGAGTATCTCACTTGCATGTGCTCAATTCAGTGCAGCAAACGAGGACGAATGAAGGTCACGATCCACGATTTGATTCCGTTCGAAAGCGGGTACGCGCATCATATCGGCTTTCCAAGCGACCATCTCCGACGTAGCGAATCCACCAGAACTGCTTACCGTAGTTACTCTATAGACCTCGAGCCTTGGGTCTGCTGCTATAGTACTAGTCTGCTCATACACGTCGATGGGAGGCTGCAAGCTGCATGAGCCAGTGGACGTGGATATCTGGCGAAAGGTGCAAGAAAGTAAGATTGCTTGAAGCTGAGCAAAGCTTACAGCAAAGTCGTCAAACGAAGCTCGACGAGGCTCCTAAGCGCTACCGTGACCGTAATCATCAGAGGTCTAGGTCTCTATGTATGCACATACCAACCAAGATATTTCTGCACTCGTAACCTGCCACAAGTCACGCCCGCTCACGTGTGGGGTCAGCTATACAGGATTACGAGTCCCGGCAGACCCTTCTGGGCCCCACTGATGGCTGTTTCGAAAGGCTGGAGAGGTCAGTGTCTCATCATGACCTGTCAGAGTCGAATCCAGGAAGCCATGAGCAGTAGATGATGGTCACGACGTGCGGGACCACTCCATGATCCTCCCTAGACCTTGGACACAAGAAGTCATTGGTGCAGGGTGCTTTGTTGAACAGTGGCGAACGAGCTTGATGTCGAGTTGATTGCCTGCCCAATGCTGGTTTGACGACTGGTTCAGCTTCGTTGACATAGTATGAGATGTAGAACGCATGACTGAAAGTGCTCCAGTGGTTCTTTGACCGTTGACTGATTCAATTTCTTCTTCCACGCCGTATCGCAAGATCAGTCTCCAAAACCCTGCTCACGCTGTTCGTGAGCGTGAGGTCACGTCTGTCCAAGTGAAGCTGATACGTGGATTGGAGAGCTGTGGTGATTATAGGTTGAGTGTACCATAGACGATAGAGAAGTCTTGAATAGTCGCCGAGGTGACGGGAGATATGGCCATCTATAAGTTGTAGTGATCAACGAGTATCAACGTATGAACGGATGTACGCGACAGGCTGCGACTGCAGTGCAGGCTACATCACTGCAGTCAGAAGTAAGCTCTGCAGGTTTCCCAGTACGGTGAGGCGGGGACGGACAGGATTGAGGGATGTAACGCAATAGGAAGTGCGAGTGCGTCGTCCGTTGTCCTGCGTCGTCCGTCTGTCTGAGAATAGACATGGCAGCGCCGGGACCTGGAGGCTGGATGATGTATGCAGTCTGGGAAGACGGCGAAGTACGGCCGAAAGGTATGATGCGGGAGTTACATCGCAGAGTGGCAGTGCGAGGCTGACCGGTGACCACTGGCATTCTGATGCATCTGCACGCCGACGGTCTTGCTTGCCCGAGGATCCGAAGAGGAAGACTGACTCAGAGGGCATGAGTTTGTGAGCGACCACGTGCGAGAGAAGTCCGAACGATCCCAAGAGAGCGCGGTCACGACCTACGTCGATGCCAAGGTAACTCATGTCTTGGTGGGATCAGAGGATGGCAGCAAGGAGCAGCAAGGTATCCGACCGGGATTACGGGCCGAACATGTTGGGTGGGGAAGGAGATGAACTGGCCGAGCTGTTGCCGATCTGCCGCCTGCAGTTGGTACGCCGCCTTTTATGGGGAAACGAGCGGGGCAACTCTTTGGTGACAGCGTGAGGCAAGAGGCAACAGGAGGCAAGGGAAGATATGGATTAAGCGAGGAGCCACTGTGCGGCCATGCGCGGTGAGGCGGAGAGGGAGGGGGAGAGGCCGAGAGAGAAACCGAGAGGGAATCACGTCACTGCGGTTGACACAAGAAAAAAGGTCATTCACTCACTCTCCCGCGGTGAACATGGGCCAGCGACGGTATCGCCCAGAGGACGCCCAATGACAATACATGCATCAGGCAACAGTGACAGCAGCGATAGAGGTAGCACGCTCGGCACAAGCGATCACGTCCATCTGTCCATTCTTGTCAATAGCCTCGAGAATCGTCAAACACATAGCTCTTTTGAACAAATCCCACCGCTTGTCTTTGTAATCCTCCTATCTTTCGGTGACCGCGGGCCCCTTTGTGTCGCACTTTCACTTGTTGGAGCTATCATCAGTGCCCCGCTCGACCTGCTCAATCTTGTCTTCAACCCTCCCATCAAGCTGTCCTGCGACTCGTTCACCTGTGAATAGTACTCGCCGTGTCCGGTGGCCGATGGCTCAGTAATTCCACCCACGTCGCCAAGTCCCATCACCCATACCGCAATCACAAATATGCTATCGTCCAGTCCCGCCGTGCCCATTCAGAGTTTCGATTGGTCAGACCCACATCGGAGACGGCTCTCCCTCCGTACCGAACAAGGCAGGGAGATGCATACCGCTCACGATGGTCTACCCTCGCCAGAACACCTCACCCCGATCTCCGGGCACTCCCCGCCCGAGGGCGTGACGCCGACCTCTGTTCGCAGCCCAATGGCCACACCCCCAGCCAGCACCCCGATCAGCAGGAATGGTAGCCAGCTCGTGTTGGACGGAGACGAGGGAACCAACTTGAGAAAGTTTCCCAGTAGAGGAGGCATGTGGCATGACCACGAGGTGAGTAACCAAATTCTCCCATCCCGGCGTCACACGTTGTGCTTTGGACCGTTTCTTCTGGCTATGTTTCCCGCCTCGTATCTTGGCACTGTCATACATCGGCCTCGAGTCAAGCTCTACAAACACGTCCTCTACAGTGACAACAGAGTTGTGATCCCCCTTTCCTCATCGATCATCCTTCAACGCACCGCTTCGTTGCTATCTCTTCATCGCCTCCCTTAGCGGAGTTTCCCCGACCTAGCGTTGCTAGGTAGCTCTTTGTTATTTGGCCTCTACAGGCACTTGATCCTTCCCTCTTCTTCACATCTATTACTCTGCACATCCTCATTCTCACCGACCACCCCAATCCACCATGAGCGTACTCCTTCCCCCGCCGCACGAACGCGGTATTCGCAAAATGCCAAGTTCCGACTGGCTGCTCTCGCTTCGAAAGTCGCGTTCGAGATCGAGATTCAAGGCAAACCCCCCTCCCAACGCCTTTGACGCCTTCTGGCTAGTCAGCCAATCTGCCATCGACGTCCTGCCTGGAATACCAAATGACTCGCGCGTATACGCACCACCCGTACCGCGGATCCCTGACGAATATCTACAGTCTGCTCGTTCGTCGACCGCAAACTCTCGCTCCGTCTCGCCAAACAGCAAAGGAAACGGACACGATGAACCAGGTCACTTTCCGGGACTGTATCACCCTCAGCCTACTACACACCGACCCAACATCCCTTCTGGCCTGTCTTTCACTCCGGCCATCCCCACCTCGCCCGCCAAACCAAGCGCGACTGGGACCACCACTCCTGGAATCGCTACCCGCCCCTCTAGCCCGCACGACTCGCCTACCGCGACCAGACACCCGAAGAACCACACTGGGCGACTGCACGAGCTGAGGCGATTCCTCAACCACCACATCGGCCATCATGACCCAAAGGAAAAGGACAAGTCGCACTCTGCCTCGCAGCAGCCGCAGCCGCAGACACAGGCCCACGCTGCCGCTTCTCAGGCCATGAACAATCATATGAGCGAGACTCCCACGGCCTCCACGCCAAACTCGCCAAAACACGGTTCTGCCACTCCGGCAATGCAACGACGAGGCAGCAGTTTCGGAGGTCTGGGCCACCATGGCCCCACCAGCGGCGCTCAGACGGGAACGGCGACACCAGCCGACTCTATCAAGGACAAGGAGCACCATGGAAACCACTCGTCGCATCTGATTGGCTTTATGCGACATCATCACCGGGACAGTGAGGGAGAAAAGTCGCACAGCTCGTTGGCCAGCTTCTTTGGTCACAATGACAAGAAGAAAAAGACGCTCAAGACGCCTACAGAGTCGAGAGCTACATCTGCGGCACCAAGCAGAACTTCGACCATGTTGATGTCCGATGCCGTCCCAACAGAGAGTCCGATGAACGTACTACCGACGCCTTCTCACACGGCGCCAACAACCCCCGGAGCGGCCACGCCCAAGAACGCTTCAGAGTATCCAGGAGTGCCCCACCCCGTCATTGCGCTCACTCACCCATCGCTCCACGAAGCCACCCAGGCGCATCTGTCGAAAAAGTATGGTAAATGGGGCAAAGTGCTTGGAAGCGGAGCCGGCGGTACGGTCCGTCTGATCAAGGGCGGCTCAAAGCAAGGTGGCGCGACGTACGCCGTCAAAGAGTTTAGGCCGCGGAGGCAGGGCGAGAGTGAAAAGGAGTACCAGCGAAAGGTCACTGCCGAGTTTTGCGTCGGAGTTACTCTGAGACACATCAACGTCGTGGAAACTGTCGACATTGTCAATGATCACGGGCACTTTTACGAGGTGCGTTACTTCCCTGAGGCCAAGCTGACCCTACAGATCATGGAGTATGCCCCGTACGATCTCTTCTCCGTTGTCATGTCTGGAAAGATGACTCGGCCGGAAATCTACTGCGTCTTTAGGCAGATTGTCGACGGAGTCAACTACTTGCACGAGATGGGTTTGGCCCATCGGGATCTGAAATTGGACAACTGTGTCATGACGAGCAACAACATTGTCAAATTGATCGACTTTGGTACGGCCACAGTGTTCCACTACCCCGGCAAGCACCAAATCCCCGCCTCTGGCGTCGTCGGATCGGATCCATACCTGGCTCCAGAGGTCTTGCAAAAGGACCAGTATGATCCCCGATTGACCGACGTGTGGTCTGTCGCCATCATCTTCATGTGCATGATCCTCCGCCGATTCCCATGGAAGATCCCGGACTTCAAGACGGACATGTCGTACAGGCTCTATGTCAACACGCACCCCGATCTGTGTCGAAAACAGCCAACAAAGACGCCCGCGCCGTCAATGATCAACGGGGGTGAAGGAGCCAATCACCACAAGTTGGGCGGCAGTCATGGTCTCGCCACCGATGGATCAAGCTCGATCCCATTCAGATCGCCATCGGCTGCTTCTCACGCGACGGCTTCCACTGCTGTGGACACCAAGGCAGAGCCATCGCCAGAAGGAGGCTCGCCGAAGAACGGGGACTTGAGGCAAGGATCCGTCGACGAAATGTCGTCTTGCTCGTCGGAAGAGCACGAAGGAATGGCCAATCTCAACCTGAGAGAATCGCCAACGGATATGAAGGATCGATCGGATCAGTACTTTCCCCGAAGATCCGACACGACGATTTCCGTGCCCAATGCTCGGATCACCTCAAACATTGCGCCGACGCCAAAGGCCAAGCAGGACACGCTCCCCGTTCCCGCCGCGACCGGAACCCGACCCGAGAGACTGTCTCCTGCGCCTGTTGGACGGAATCGATCTGCGACCTCGCCTCAGGCGTTCTCCCCCGTGTTTGAGGAATCGGCAGTCGATCACAAATCGACCCTCAGCCCATCCGCGCGACATGAACAGCAGGCCAAGCGGGAGCGAGCGGCTTCAATCTCTTCCACCAAGACGTTCACCTCTGGTGGTGCGGAGTCAATCTTCAGACTCCTGCCCCGAGAGTCGAGGTCGGCAATGATGAGAATGCTCGCGGTGGAGCCTAGCATCCGTTGCACCTTTTCCGACCTGTTGAAGGGACAGGGCAAAGACGACATGATGTGTCCTTGTGGATCACCCGACTGCGGTGGCGCCACATCGTGCCCTCCAGCCGAACTCACCGGAGTCAGTATCGACGAAGAAGACGACGGTGACGAATGGGTCAAAAACATCGAGTGTTGCTCTCACACCCCGGGCCAACCCTCCAAGCACTCGCATATCAAGGTCATCCCCGAGGAAAAGCCAAAGAAGAAGTTGTTCCACTAGCTGAGAGGAGTAGAGGGGATCTCTTACGTCCGGAGCATCTCGAACTCGTTTGTAATTTTGTAGATCGCCATTTCTCGTAGTCTGCAATGTATCAACGATCAGGATTGGGCCAGTGGTGCATTCAAGCTACACTAAGCCTTGACGCCGAGACCTGCACCCGACGATTCCTTCCTGGGTGCTTTGAAACACAGCGTCTCCAATCCAGTTGCTTTTCTGCTATCGCCGAGAAGCTTGCGCAAAGACTCTAGCTCGCGGTGGAAATCATCAGTGCTCTTCTGACGGCGGTACGCGGCCGAGATTGTGTCGTAGATCTTGGACAAGGTGTCGTTCGACTTGGGCGTAATGTACTGGCTAACGCTTTGGTGGAAGAATTCAATCTCGAGCGTGGCCTATGTACTTCAGCCCGGTGCTCGAGCTGTATTTGCAGACTCACCGTCAACATTCCTCCGGTACCGTACTTTGGTATCCGTTGGAAGCACTTGAGTGCCTCCTCCGTCACCCCTTCGATCAGACCCTGCAAGACGCGCGAGACCAGCGCTGGGGATACGTCCCCGACCTTTGAATGCGATTCGACCAGGATCAACACCAGCCGGTGCATATACGGTCGTACCTCTAAGGCATTGATCAGACGGTTCCTTTTAGAGGGTTGGGCTCTTACTCACCGGTGGGCTTGGGCGTATTGAGCCAGTCGACACCGCTGTTGAGGATTCCACCTTGGATCACCTCGACGAGCAGAACCAAGCGTCGTTTGACATAATCCGAGAATATCATCTCGTCCATATTGTCGAGCACCTCGATCAACAGGGCCTCATCTTTCGACATGTCCAGATCTAGCAGTCTGGCCGTTTTGCTCAACAGTATCGGCAAGCTCTTGCTCCTCAACAGGTTGAACTTGGCCATAGTGATCAACAGCCTTGTGTCCTGTAACTGGATTAGGGATTTCGCGGGATTCTGACTCACTATATCCTTGATGAACTGGAATTGATTTGTGCTGATTCTCGTTGGTCGTCTGCCTCCTCCGAGCTCTGGCTCCACCGTTGCCGAACTGAGAATACCGTCAAAGACAAAGCATAGCGTGTCGACGAATGTATCCTTGATCCGGCGTTTAAAGTTCAATGGCAACGCATCCTTTTCTCCCGATCTCGTGGCGACCTTCTTTGCAGATGCGACAATGCGAAGTTGGAACGCCTCCATCGTTGCAAGGTACTGCTCCGACGACTTTGACAGTTTGCCTGGGATCAATTGCCAATCTTCGAGCTGATTGAGGGTTTTGGCATCTAAGCCGAGTCAGTTTAGTGCAATCTTGTCAGTCTGTTTGCACCTACCCCTTGCCCAAGTCGCCGCAATGACCTCTTCCAACCTCCACCTGAGCGAGTCCATCATGTTCCTAAGGTTGACCCCAGCTTCGCTTCCGATGTCTACGGCATTCAGGTCGGAGATGCAGTCGGCGACTTCTTCAACGAGCTTCTCTGCAAAGTTACAGGATGCCACGACCGTCGATGACGGAGGCACGAAGGGAGGGATGGGCAAATCATCCCCTTCCTTGCGAATCGCAGCTTCCGCAATTGCCACGTCGGAAAGGGTGAAGAACTGGCTGAGGGATGATGTGTAGAGCTTGATGATCTCCATGGCCATTGCCCTCGGAGCGCTTTGCGGCCGCTTGGCTCCGCTGACAGTGCCCGCGGAGTCGCGCTAAACTGTGGTTAGATTTGGACATACATAAGCCAGCGTGATTGCTCACCTTGCGATACTTTCCATCCATACAGGCTTTGGCGATACGCCAGAAGCCGGGCAACACCCGCGACACCTCCTCGGACAGCTGACGGACCAGTGCCAGAATGGACATCCACGCGGACTCGACGGGTGTTGCTAGAAGGGATGAGCGAGAGCGGGGATTGGATTTCGACTCACGCTTCAAAGCGTCAACTTGGTACTGCTGGCTCTGGATCTGACGCTTCAACGTCGTAACGTCAGAAGTCGACGACGATGGCGACTCATTACATATCGTCATCGCAGCTGGAAAGGGTCAGGATCTGGCATTGAGACCGGACAAGCTGACTGACCCTTGAATTTATCGTTCGCTTTGGCGTATGTCGTCCGGATGAGGTCCATGATGTGTGCATGCTGATAATCGAGATACGTCCAAGCTGGTTCATCCGATCCCGCCAGCTCTATCAAAATTCTGAAATAGTCAGTCAGCGTTCAATCTGAATCATATCACAACTCACTCGATCGTTTTTTCTTGGTCCTCTGCGGATCGAGTATGATCCATCAACTGCTTGTCCAGCTTGACTCTCATATCGCCCATGATCTTCTCAACCGAGCTCCACACTCTGTTGAAGAGCTGCTTCTGGCGTTCCTTCTGCTGTGGCGTCTGAGCGGGTAGGCCAGGGATGAGGACCCCGGATTTGGACGAGTTCAGGAAGGTACCCTTCTTGTAGTCCCGCATCGCCTGTTCATACTTGCCCTAAGGCGATTCAGCACACCGCACATATCAAGAAGACTTGACCTACCGCATTGATGTTCTCCATCAACTGACCAGGAAGGTTGAAGAGGAATTTCGATTTTTCGAACACTCCAAGCGTGGACCTCAACTTGGCGGCCTTTACGGCGTTTTCGAGCACGGGCAGGAAAACTTGATCGGATCTGTGGGCAGCCACTGCAGAGGTCTTGGTGTCAGCTTTGCCATGCCACACACTTCTGCATTCGCAACACACCCTTGAAGATCTCTCTGAGCTCGCGTGTGCCGTGGTCCGTGTCCTCGGCGAGGAAGCCCATCTTCATGTCCTTGTACACCACTTCAAATGGATATCAGCGGGGTGTACGCGCCGGACCACCACTCACCATCGCTTGAAGCTTTGACGGCTACAAACCTATCAAAGTTCTCCTCGACCAAGATCCGAACGGCTTCTGATCGATCCTCTATAGCTCGTTCGAGATGCTTGATACCCTGTCTAAAGTCCTGGTACGAGGCGTCCGGATGGTGCGCAGACAGAAACGTCTTTGGATCAAAGGCCTTGGAAGAGAGGGAAGTAGCGGTTCCTACACCCATTGTCAGCTTCATCCCGCGCGTAAAATGACCATGACATACTCGTTCTCAGATCCAATGACGATGATCTGAAGAGTAACGCTCAGCTTGCGATATCAGGTAAGAGTACCCACCCGCTCAACCTTCCACGAAGTCCCAAAGGATCCAGCTCATCGACAATTTTGCCATCCTCTCCCGTCATGGTCCCAGCCAGCGGGCCCTCCTTGTCGTGATCCACGCTCTCCCATTCTTGCGGATCAAGCGATGAGATTCCATAGAGCTTGAGCACTGAACGACGTCAGTCAACGATGTGCATGTGCGCCGGGTCATCCTCAACGCAGCTAAGAGGAGCTTCACCATCGAAGGCTCCCGTTTCTCTCACTCACAAGCGGCTTCGTCTACGTCCCGCCTGCTCATCGCGTGTGCGCCCAGTAGTGTTGTTGATACTCTCTCTGCCCAGCTCGAGTTTGAAACTGACGGCCGTGATTCGTGAAACGGATCTTATCGGTGAATGAGGTCAGCTGCCCAAAGCGGTAGGATTTGGTATAATGATCGTAATTGGTCCCGCACCTCCACATCCTGACCCTGAGTTCCCCCCCCGGGTAGACTGTTTACCGGTGAATCCCCCCAGGTCATACCCCTCCGGTCTCTCGTCACGGGATCACTCCGGCCGGGCTGATCCCGCCGACAACGCCGACGGTGCTAAATTCAATCACCTATATAGCCATTGGTTCACCGCCTGACCACGACTCTCAGCAACTCATCCCATTCACCAACTACCACATCCTCATCACCACCACCACACACAATGTCCGAAGAGAGACCACACGTACACGGCCTGCCAGACTCGGTCCCAGAGTCAGAGGACGTCTTCCCTCCCCCAGCCAGATTACAGGGAAAGGAAGGTAGACCAAAGCCACACATTGGCCCGGACTACAATGCCTACCTATCCGAATACACAAAGACCGTCGGAGGCGACAGTGACGCCTGGTGGAAGGAGCAGGCGGAGAAGGAGCTAGATTGGTTCACGCCATTCAAGACCGTCAGAGCTGGCGGTTTCGAGCATGGAGACGTTCAGTGGTTGTGAGTGGAGCAGATGCTTGGCACTCTTGAGTGAAAGGGTTTAACAGTCACTTAGCCCAGAGGGTACCATCAACGCCGCCTACAACTGTCTCGACAGGCACTTTTACAAGAACCCAGACAAGACGGCCATCATCTACGAAGCTGATGAGACGTCGGAAGCCCGTGAAGTCAGCTATGCCGAGCTCATGCGGGAGACATGCCGAGTCGCCAACGTCCTCAAAGGCTGGGGTGTCAAGAAGGGTGACGCCGTGTCAATCTAGTGAGTTAAGTTGAGCTAATACCTGCAACATGGCTGACGTGGATCTAAAGCCTCCCCATGACTTGGCAAGCTGCCGCCGCCTTCCTCGCTTGTGCCAGGATTGGGGCTGTTCACTCTGCCGTCTTTGCCGGTTTCAGTGCAGAGTCTCTCCGAGACCGAGTCAATGATTGCGAGTGCAAAGTTGTCATCACCACAGAGTGAGTGATGTCGACTGTCTCATGCGTAGAGCTGACCCACGCAGTGAGGGTCGTCGAGGTGGTAAATCGATCGCCACCAAGCAGAGTGAGTTGTTCTGATAACTGTTGTGGACGAGGCTCAACCGCTCTCAGTCGTCGATGCAGCTCTCAAGGAGTGCCCGTTGGTCGACCACGTCCTGGTCCTCCGACGAACAGGCAAGGATGTCCCCATGACCGAGGGCAGGGACAAGTGGTGGGACGAAGAGTGCGCCAAGGTGCCAACCTTCTGTCCATGCGAGCCAATGAACTCTGAGGACCCTTTGTTCATCCTTTACGTGAGTCTATCGGGCACGAGGAGTATCTGAGTGTTCCTGATGACCCATTAGACGTCTGGATCCACCGGCAAGCCAAAGGGTGTCGTCCACTCTACAGGTGGATACCTGCTGGGCGCCCTTTTGACGGTCAAGTACGTCTTTGACGTTCACTCCGAGGACAAATTCGCCTGTATGGCCGATGTCGGATGGATCACCGGTCACACTTACATCGTCTACGGTCCACTCGCGAATGGTGTCACCACAACGGTTTTCGAGTCGACGCCAGTCTACCCAACCGCCTCGAGATACTGGGACTTTGTCGACAAGTGGAAGGCCACGCACCTGTACACTGCGCCCACGGCCATCCGACTGCTCAGGCGAATGGGTGAGGAGCACGTCAAGAACCACGACCTTTCGAGTCTGCGAGTCCTAGGTTCGGTCGGAGAGCCAATCAACCCCGAAGCTTGGCACTGGTACAATGACTTTGCCGGCAAGAACCAGTGTGCCATTGTCGACACGTACTGGATGACAGAGACGGGTTCGATCGCCGTTACGCCTCTACCCGGAGCCATTTCCACCAAGCCCGGATCCGCCACGTTCCCCTTCTTCGGATTTGACCTCGCCATTATCGACCCACAATCTGGTAAAGTGCTCGAGGGCAATGACGTCGAGGGAGTTCTGGTCGCCAAGAAGCCATGGCCCAGTCTTGCCAGGACGGTCTACAAGGACCACAAGAGGTACTTGGAGACGTATATGCAGCCATACCCCGGATACTTCTTCTTTGGTGATGGAGCTGCTAGAGATCAGGACGGCTACATCTGGATCAAGGGACGAGTCGATGGTGAGTATTCTTTGATTCGCAGAGGTCTCAGCTGACTCTTTCAAGATGTCATCAAGTGAGAGCTACGGAATGGTTGCGTACCTATTAGCTGACAATCTCTTAGCGTCTCTGGACACCGACTGTCGACTGCCGAGGTGGAATCCGCCTTGATCCTGCACAAGGGTGTCGCCGAGACTGCCGTTGTCGGATGCGCGGACGATATCACCGGACAAGCCGTCTACGCCTTTGTCACCATGAAGCCCGAGTTTGATATCAAGAACGTCAAAGAGGACGAGTTGACGAAGGAGCTCGCGATTCAGGTCCGAAAGGTCATTGGGCCATTCGCCGCGCCCAAGAAGATCGTGAGTAATACCTAGTCGCTATAAGTGAGAGTGAGCTCACGACAAATAGTTCCTTGTCAACGACTTGCCCAAGACCCGATCGGGTAAGATCGTGAGTAGATAAGCTTCGCGACCTTCGAATGAACGCTAGCTGACCAGACTTCTAGATGCGACGAATCTTGAGAAAGATCATTGCCGGAGAGGGTGATCAGCTGTGAGTAGCCTTACTAATGTCAAGCGGATCTGTACTGATGATTCTGCAGCGGCGACCTGTCGTCGGTCGCAGAGCCAAGTGTCGTTGACGAGAGTGAGTCATCGCGTCGAACTTTATGGACACAAGCTGACAATTGTATCAGTCAAAGCCAAGGTTGGAGGAAAGAAGTAAGGATACGATCGTACGAGTAATGCTGGGTATATGCGTCAGAAGTCGTTGTGCCATGTAAACTATCGTTTGCGAAGTTTGCAATCAGATTGTGGCCCACAGCTCTGGGGAGTGTGACTGACGATGGCCTTGTGAATACACAGATGTTTGCATTAAAGGCATCTATAAGCTATTGACATGGACCCCTTGAAACCGTCAAGAAATGTATACAAGCACAACCGCTGTTGTGTGACCAGATAACCATCCTAACATCCTGGTATACTATACGAAAGCCTACTGCCTACTCAGGTTCTGCATCTGGACCAACTCGTACTACGACGTCGTCAGTGAAGTCCTCACAATCTAGAGGCCATGTCGACTCACGTAAGCGCCCTTTTTGGCCAGCAGCTCCTGGTGGGTACCCTTCTCCGCGACCTTGCCCTCTGCGAAGCAGTAGATGATATCCGCTTTCTGGATCGTGCTGAGTCGATGGGCAATGGCACTGGGTAGAGCCGTAAGCAATTGAAGCAATCGAACCATGGTGGAAAGGTGGGAGGGTCACTCACATGGTAGTTCGGCCTCGGGCAGCTTTGTCCAATGCCTCTTGAACCACTTTCTCCGATTGTGAATCCAGCGCAGAGGTCGCTTCGTCCAGTAGCAACACTTTTGGGTTTCGGATCAACGCTCTGGCGATAGCGATACGTTGTTTCTAAGAGGGAACTCAGCTCGGCCACGGATATGTTGTAGCTGCGACGGATACTCACCTGTCCACCGGAAAGCTGGGATCCCTTGCCTCCGACCTCGGTGTCAAAGCCATCAGGAAGCGACATGATAAAGTCGTACTAGAAGAGGTAAGCCAAGAGTCTCCCACGGCTCAAGGAGTACCCACAATGTTGGCGTTCTTGCAGGCCATGATGATCTCATCTTCAGTAACCTCCTCGGCAGGCTTGTTGGCTCCGAGCAAGATGTTGAAGCGGACCGTTCCGGCATATAGGGTCTACGAACGCAGTTGTCAGTACATTATCTCAGGCGACCGAGCCGTACTCACAGGCTCTTGCGACACGAGGGCGAGTTGGTTTCGGTAGCTCGACACGTTGAGATCCTTGATATCAACGCCGTCAAGGGTGACTTTACCGACCAAGGGGTCGTAGAATCGTTCGAGCATTTGCACAGTGGTACTCTTACCACATCCAGAGGGACCGACAAGAGCGACATATGTTCCGGGTGGAACATCGATAGACAGGTCTCGGAGCACTCTAACGCCAGGTCTTGATGGGTATCGGAAGTGGACGTTTTCGATCTTGACGTGTCCCTCCACCTTCTCTGGGTTGATGTGAATGCCTTCAGTGCTCAAGGCGTCGACCTCGGGTCGGTTGTCGAGTAGGCGGAAAATGGCAGCCGCTGCGCCGTTTGCCTTTGAGGCGTCGGGAACAAAGGTGAACACGTTTCCAGCTTGGATGGCAGCGAAGATCTAGCAATGTTAGCTACTACGGCGCACTACTCGCAACTAAACTTACGACGGCGGTCAGGACGGTAAAGAATGTCGCAGTGTCGTACCTCTCGTCGATGATCCACAAAGCTCCGATGTAGAACACCAGGGCGATGACCAGGAAGGCGATACCCTGACTTGCTCCGTACAAAGCTTGAGACTTGACAGCGCCTCGCCTAAGCCAACGTCAGACCAGCCAGACAACCGAAATTCTGATCGCACTCACACAGACATGTTCAGGGGCTCCTCCAGACTTTTCGAGTAGATCCTATCGACGTCGTCTTCTCGTGTCAACGAAGCCACGGTCCTCACAGCACCAGCGGCCTCTGAGGCCAGATGCGCCGACTTGGAGTGGATCTTCTTCATCTTTTGATCCTTGTTCACGACGACCTTGAGGCGGATGAATCCACTGCAGATGGTGAGGGGGACGCAAGCGATGCCAATCAAAGCGAGGACTACGGATAATCAGCCCGAGTCATTCACTCCGCGGTGTCTTACTCACGAGGGCCATAAGCGAGACCGATGATGCATCCTCCGACCAAAGTCGCAACGGATTGGATGATCGTTCCCATTGTGGTACCGAATAGACCTTGGACTCGTTGTGGGTGATCGGCCAAGTTTGATGTCACAGCGCCGGTCGAGTTCTTCTCGTCGTCAAACCACTCGATGTCATGTCGGAGCACGGCGCTAAACTGCTGAGATCGGAGTTTGGCAGTGAGATCCCAACCAGTTCGCGAGAAACCCATGATCTGGACCACGATGGCAATGGCGGCGAGGATGGCAGTGATAAAGTACCATTTACTACAAGCGACGTAAGTAAACCCTCCTGCGGTCCAGCCTGGACCACTTACGCCTTGTCCGTGAGAGCGGCCCTGAGTTCGGCAGGCGGCAGCTGAAAGTCCGAAATAGCCTTTCCAAACAGGATAGCCAACGCGGGATACACCATACCGGAACAGATGGCGCCAACGGTGCCAATGATGTAGAGCGTTTTCTGATCTCGGTTGATATAGAACAGTCTCTTGTACATGCCGAATGCCGATGGCATCTTGTCGTCTTCAGCGGCCTCTTCCTCCCTCCTGGCAGTGACGTCTTCCATGGCAGCACTGGCGAGCGATCGTCCGCCGGCGGTGGTTGCTCGGGCCAGACCGGGGAAACCATAACCGCCCTTCTCGTTGACGGGTGAGCCGGGCGTGACGGGTCCTTTTGGTCGATAGATCTCATCCTCTTTGGCTTCAAGGACAATCTCCTTGGCTTCCGCCGCGAGTTTCTGGTTCGAGACTAGCTGAGCGTACGGACCATCCTCGTTGAGCAGCAGGTCGTTGTGAGTTCCTTGCTCCAGAATCTCACCACCACCCATGACCAGGATCAAGTCGGCGTCCTTGATGGTTGATAGTCGATGAGCGATGGTGATAGTGGTACGGCCTTTGGACGCCTTGTCCAGAGCATCCTGTACGATGCCTTCGGACTGGGTGTCGAGAGCGGAAGTCGCTTCGTCGAGGAGGAGGATTCGCGGGTCGGAGACGATAGCTCGGGCGATAGCCACACGCTGCTTTTGGCCACCGGACAGGAGCATACCGCGTTCACCGACATGCGTATCGTAGCCATTGGGCAGTTTGAGGATAAAGTCGTGGGCGTTGGCGTCGATACAGGCTTTCTTGACGAGCTCAAACTTTTCCTCGTCGCTGGCGTTCTCCCATTTAGACCCGATCAGACCGTGCTCGACGTTGCCTCGGACAGTGGTGCCGAATAGAGTGGGCTCCTGGGATACAAGGCCGATTTGTCGTCGGAGCCACTTGATATTGAGCGTTTTGATATCTCTGCCATCCAGCTTGACGATACCTTCTATGGGGTCGTAGAATCGCTCGACCAGACTGACCACGGTGGATTTACCAGAGCCGGAGGCGCCGACCAGGGCAACAGTGTTGCCAGCGGCAAATGACGTGGTGAGGCCTTTGAGGATGGGGACGTTTGGTCGGGATGGATAGTGGAACTTGACGTTTTCGAAAGTGATTCGGCCTTCGACGACACTTGGCTGTTCTCCACTCGGGTCGGCAGAGTCGATCAGAGGGACTCTTTCGATGGTGGAGTACAACTTTGCGGCGGCGGCTCGAGCTTTGGTCACGGCTGACAGTTCTGGTGCGAGCATGGCGAGTGAGAAGGAGCCGATCAACACTGACATGAAGACGTTGATGACCATTCCGGAGTCTGCCCGACCCTGGGTGACGAGGATGCCGCCGTAGAAGAATGCCAGGGCGTAGGCGGCGTAAATGGCAAAGACTGCTCATGTCAGCGAGCGAATTCTTGCAGACTGGGTGTACTCACACATTACTGCAAGTCCAATGCCCTCTCCAATACTCGTCTTCTTTCCAGCTGTCTTCATTGTTCGCATAAAGATGTCAAACTTGACTTTGAGGGTCTGAGCCGTGCCGAAAGCGTGAACTGTTCGAATGCTGCCGACGACTTCCTCGGCGAGCGTTCCGGCTTTAGCAGTGGCGTCCAGACTGGCTTGGTTAAAGCGCGACATTGTGGACATCATAATTCCGCCGGCTGGGAGATTGTATTAGCCAGAATCATCATCTTTCAACGAGAAAAACACTCACCAATCATGATAACCGGCATGATCGATGATAGCGCCAAAGCGAGTCGCCAATTTCGAGCAAATGCCAAAGCGAAACCGGTGATGAACGTGGCGATGTACATGACGATCAGAGAGATCTTCTCGGAGGTTCCTTCTTGCACCAGGTGACAGTCTGTCTGGATCCGGGTGGCGACTTCACCGGCACCCAGGTCGTCAAAGTAGGCAATCTGCAAGATGTCAGCCGCATCAAGCTAAGGAAGGCCAGCTGACTCACCTCTTGTCGTAGCACGGCTCGAAGGTAGCGTTCTCTGACCCGTTTGGACATGATCTCTCCGGTATAGTTCCAAATGAACATGTACGCCCATGTGCAGACAAAGATGCCGAGTCCAATGGCCATAAGGTACAGCGCGTTCTTTCCAGAATCCGTCTTGAGCACCGCTTTGGCTTCTTCGAGCAACCTGGCATTCTCGGCTGGAGAACCTCTACCGCTGGCAATGTCGAGTTGGAGAGTACCGAAATTGGTGAAACTTGTGGTCAATCGACCAAAGATCAATGTCATGAGGGGTTGAGCGGCACCTGAAGCGGCGGACAGGAGCAGGCCTATCAAGTCGAGTACGATCTCGAACGGTGTGGCGAAACGGAAAAGCGCAAAGAAGCCAATCGGCGGGATGGCATTGGCCTCGTCTTCCTTGTCCTTGTTCTTCTTGTCCGCTTCATCCTTTTCCTTCTTCTTCTTGCCGAATGAGAACAGCCCACCCTTCTTGGTGGGTTTCTCGACGACTGCACCACCGCTGCGAGTTGTTTGGACCTTGGTTCCCAGGGAGGAAGCGTTATTGTCAGAAGTCGAAGAGGCGGTGGAGTGAGAGTGACTGCGGAGTGGTTTCTCCATAGCTTCCAGCGCAGTCCCTCGGATCTGTTCACCGGAGAGGATAGGCTGAGCGTCGGACGTGGTAGGTTTGTCAGACAGGATGGCAGGTGTGGTATGAAATACTCCAGCGGCAGTTGGGAAAGGCATACCTCCCGATGGCACTGCAGATTCGTGCATCACTGTGTCCTTGCTGACCGCAGTCTCCTTTTCGAGGCGGCGAGACTCATCTGCAGCGGTGTCGATATCGCCCATCGTGCCGTGGGTGGGTGAAGGATGGAATTCATCGTGGACATTTGGGTTGAGGGGGATCGGATCGACTTGTTGTGGCGACATCCTCGCGAACGTCGAGTTGGGTGTAGCACTGCCGTGAATAGACTCTGAGAGACACTTGGATCAAGACGCGAGCCTCTTTACTTTATGGCCGTAGTCGACGTTCGATCTCCAGTTCACAGATGTTCGGCAGACGAGCGGTTTCAGGATGAGAAACAAGATTGAGGACTCGGTGTCGTCTCGGCAGACGGCAGGGCGATTCCTTAGCTGCAAGCCGACGCAATACGAGTCCAGTCGGCAGTCTTGGGTTGATTTGCAAGTTTGATGAAACGCATGGGACGATGGATAGCCCGAATGTATGCAGCCACAGGGTTGCAGCCGGTCGCAGCTGGTGGTGACTATGACTTGCACAGCAGCAGCACGCCCGTCTCTCTACCCGCTCGTATGGTGAGAACGGAGAAACCAAACTCAGGTGGACGCCGCGAAATCGAAATCCGCCCCGAAGCGGCGCCCGGCACGGACATGTTAGCCCGTAGAACAGCTACACGCGTCGCGCTGGCATGACACCACCGACAAGCTCGGATCCTCCCCGAAGGTGAGAGCGGACACTGGCTATCGACTGGCTATAGTCACCACCAGCTAGAGATGTCCTACTCGTAGTACAGACTGAGCTCAGTGCATACAACCTTGACTACAACCCCACTATACCATCATACAACTCATTCAGGCTTTATAGCATAGTCCCTCCTGCCGCTCGGTATCTGTCCACTCCCGCCTTGAGCTGCTCCAGGCAAAGGAAGCTATTTCGACGCATCAGCAAGCTGTCGTCTATGGAGGATCGTCCTCAGCAGTAGGCAGACTTACATGAGGATTGTGGTCGGCTGTAATCTCGTCCAGGCGGGTACCCATCCCTTAAACATGAACATTGGACCTTCGTTCGCAAGTCTGATCTATTTTCAGCAACTGTAACCAGACTATCTAGTATTCTAGGCAACTCACGATGTCCTGATCACACTCAATGTACTGGTGCTTCCGGGTCCATGAGCGTTCATTATACGAGACTTGAGCACGTCGGCGGGTGAGCAGACCGCTGCGAGCTCGTTAGCGAGCGCCTCAAGTTCCTGACATTGGGATTGGTACTAAGACTGAACTTACTCGTAGCAACGGTACCCTATTGGTATCCAGTCAGCGAGCTGCCTCGCGAATGGAAATTTGACCACTCACAGCACCGAGAGAAGCTATGAAATGACATGCTGGGCCATCCGCCACCCATTGGTGACTGATGAGCTCCTGCTTGAACCAGTCATAGCTGAGATTGTGAGTCAGCGGCAGATACTGGAAGTCCCTTTAGCTTACCTGGCCAGCTGGGACATGTTCATGAGGATTGACCTCATGCCATTCGGCACGACCCCTCGTCCCCAGGATCTGAAGCCCTCCTCCTTGGTCATTCGGTAGAGACCTTGTATCGAGTTTCGGTAATTGTAGCGTTCTGGGACTCAGTTCAGCAACGGCAAGGCTCGGCGAGTGACTGGCTCACTCTCGATGGGCTTGGCCTTGTCTGCTTGCATCCTGACCATCATGAGTTCTGCCGGATTGCCCAGTACGCCAGCTACTCCGCCGGCTATCGATCCCGCTAGAGCCATCTTCCATGCCGGTGGTGGGCCGGGACCTAGAGTGTGTTGGTGCGTATTCCCGAGGTTTAGCATGTCACGATCTGACTCACCTGGGTGGACAAACTTCTTTGCTTCATCATAAACAGCGAATCGCATCATGGAGTATGTCATTTGTCGGAGAAGCGTGCCGGTCAGACCGTCATACAGCCCTCGTACACCTAATTCCGATATTAGCCTGACCCCACATGGGCTGATGGGAGGAGTACTTACCATTCGCGGCGACGGTCTTCTTGATCGAGTTCAACATGCCCTTGTCTCCCGAGGTCTGCAGTCGGACTTTGGTTAGATCCAGCGGGTGGGTGCATGATCCAGCAATCGCCGCGGCTAAACCTATAGGACTTGTATATCAGTGTCATAGTGTGGGAACGCAGAGTAAAGAACGTGGGATGCTAGGAATACGATACTCACCACCCAGCCAGAACGGGTACGGCTTCTTTGCTGTCGAGACGCTGTTGACGTCCGCCTTCAGGTCCTTGGATAGAGGTGACTTTGGTAGAGGGGCAGACATGATGGGTGAGGGGGACTTGATGGTGCTGTCCTCGGGGTCCGAATAGACTGAGACGGGACGCTCGAGTCCTCGGACTCTTCGTTCTTGCGAGACTGGGCCCACAGCCAACGAGCGACAGTCAATGAGTGTCGATAAGAAGGTTGGACCGGCAGCATATGCATCAATATAGAGCAGCTACGCACTAACAACCCGTGCCCCATTGGTCACGAGGACAGAGGACAGCCTACCGCACACCCCACGCAACAGGTGGAGGTTGGATTGCCCGGCCCGTCTAATTACCGGGGGCGTATCGGGGTCCCCTACAAAGCCGTATCCTCGACCTCAGTGCACTTCAAGTGCACTTGTAGCATCAGGTCACAGTACATCCCTGCATATCGACATCTCATTATAGTGGATCGACACTTCGACCCTTTTTGCCCTTGTATCTAAAGTACCCTACACCAAGCAGGGCACTGGTCTATTATATCCCCAAATTCATTCCAGTCATGACTTCTCACGTTCTATTCTCCTAAACACAGTGCTCAACACCATCAGCGTGGGTGTGGCACTCTTTGGGGGCGGATCCAGCGGTGGTGGCTGGAGGAGCAGCGGCGGCAGCAGAGGTCGCAGTGGCGGCAGTCGAAGCTGGAGCGGCGGCGGATGAGGCAGCTGGAGCGGCAGCGGACGAAGCGGCTGGGGCGGCGGCGCCGTGACCAGCGTCGTGGCTGACCTCCTGAGCCTCGGTGCCGTGTGGGTTGGTGGGTCCGACACAAGCTTCACCGCCCTGAGCGACTTCCTGGCCGTAGACGTCTAAGACATGTCAGCTATAATCCTCACCAGGGTGGACGTGACTCACGGGCAGCAAAGTATTGAAGAGCGTCAGAGTCGATGGCGGCGTAGGAAGAGTTGTGGTGGGCGAGCTCGAGAGCGGTCTCGTAGTCGTCAGAGCTGGTACGCGGGTCAGCCGAGTCATCCTGAAGGCAAAAACGAGTGTACTCACAAGTGGCCAACAGCGCCGCCGCTGATCTGTGGGACGTGGAGCAGTCGGTGGCTATAGGTAGAGTTAGAGCTGTCACATTCGAATCGTTGTCCTCACTCACATCAAGTCGATGGACCAGTACTGCGCTCGAGTGCCGGTGGGCAGGTAGAAGCCCTCCATGCAGAACTCGGGGTTGAACTTTCGGTCCGTGTAGGAGAGAGGGCAGATGACCTATACGAGGGGCTTAGTCCTGCATTTGTAATGAAGAACTGAACACTCACGGTCTCGCTGGTACCGTTCTCACCTCTCCAGTGACCTCTCCATCCAGCGTTGGCACAGTTCTATCGTACACCGCATTTAGCTGAGTCACGATTACGTTTGATGAGTACTTACGCCGTCAATGTTGTCACATCGGAACAGAACACCGTCCTTGTTGCCGGTGAGGATCGACTCCCAGACACCGAGAACCTTGACATAGGCGTCGTGCGCGTTTCCAAAGTACTGGAGGAAAACGGGATCCGCTGGACCGTTGTTGACGGTGTACTCCTTGGCGATGGTTGCGACTTCGTAGGTGTCGCTGATAAGGGTCAGCAACTGCACCAACCTGTCAACAATGTCACTCACGCCAAAGCTTGCTGGAGCATTCGTCTCTCGGTCGAGTTGCAAGACTCGTGGATCGTCACGTCGTGGACTGGCGCGGCGATCTCCCTCTTGAAGAAAGAGACTGGGGAAGCGATGGCGGAGCCGGCGAGCAGCGCAATGAGGGTAGCGGAGGAGAGCATTTTGAGTAGCTTGTAGGGTTTGATTTGGCTGGACCTGAAGCTGAGCTGGAAGCCGTAGCGTGAAGACTTGTCAAGAGGATAGTGATCTTCAAGCAGCTCTCGGAGGTCAGCCTATATATCCATTTCATCTACGACTCCACTTGATTCGGGTCAGCGAAATCTTCATCTAGAGACCGCATGCCAAGAAGTCCTCTGTGTGAGCACCCGATACCAGATCAGTGGACGAAGCACAGAACAGGATGAGCTGCAAGCCGTCAAGCGACCCGGGAATATCCCGTCGTCCCCCATCGGAGCGGGCAAAATGGCGCAAGACGCCGACCTGGAATTGTAATGTTCGACCAGCGCGCATGGTCGAAAGTCAGTCAGTCACTCAGCGCCTCCAACACTAGATCTTTGACCGCAAGGTACTCACAATACCTCGATTCTGGTTGGGAGACGGAAACGAAGTGGATCAGGAGGACCGATCTATCAGTGTGCCGAAATGCCAAGAGCTTCGGATGACTTTTGGGTACTCGGACTCGGGTGGGATTTTCGATCAATTCCTTCTCCATCTCCTCCAGTCCACTTCAGCCAACTGAAGGTGCATGGTTCGACATGTGGTCTACTCGCAACTGGTGCGAGCTTGACGCTGCACGATCATGCCAAGCCAATGGTGACAGGGACGCAGAAGGAACCTCTACGGACTATCCCAAGATTCGAGTACCTCACAAGTCCGAAAGCTGATCTGCTCGTAAAGATTTTTCATGAACTCACTCAAGTCTGAGACGAATAAGAACAGTTTGAGGAGGCTGATAGCGATCAACTTATCAGAACGTCAGACCAATCGACACTCAAACCATAGGCGGTTACGATGAAGAACGCCCAACTGCTCGCTTTCGCGCTCGGAGCGATCCCCGCCCTCGCCCAATTCGGTCCAGCTGCCAGCTCGGCCTCGTCTCTCGGTCCGGCACCCACAGAGTCGATAGGATGTAGAGTTGGTGAGTAGCACGAACTCTCCTTGTCTAGCCTAGGCTCACTCTTTCAGTGAACGGCGCGTGGACATGTGCTGGCCCTAGAGCAACAGCAGCCAGTTCGGCCGCTGTGTCTACATCTGCCCTCCCAGCGACATCGGAAACTCCATCGCCAACTGTGGCCGGAGCATCAGCATCTTCCGACTCGATTCCACCTCCTCCGACTGAGAGCGTCGGTTGCGTCCTTCACATCGACCACTACCACTGCGAAGGCGCAGCCGACGGTCACGACCACGAGAGCACCGGAACCCCAACATCGGACGAGCCAACGGTCCCTTCACCTACAGAGAGCGCCAACTGCATGTGGCGTGAGTCAAGGCTTTCGAGACTCGTTTGAGTATGACTGACGTCGACCAGATGAGACTCACTGGGACTGCTTTGACACTGCTGCTCAGCTGCAAGAGGCTCAGGGCGCAGATGACACTGGGGAATGTATCATCCACGGTGAGTGACGCTGTTAAGAATGCCTTTGGCGGCTTGCTGACCAGTTGCTCAGTTGGCCATACGTAGGTCGAGAGTTCCATCAACCACGATTGTACTGACAATGAACAGCCACGGTGACTGCTCAGCCGAACAGCTAGCTTGTGGCGCCATCCTGGTCGAAGACTACAACATGCCTCTCCACATTGGAGCAGTCTTCATCATCCTCGTCACCTCTGGTCTCGGAGTCATGCTGCCCCTGATCTCGGGCTGGTTCCGAAAGCCAGTCTCAGCATCGACCACCAACCTCAACGCCTCCGACAGTGACAGTGATCTCGCCCGGGACACTCATGCTGGATTTGCCTCCAGCGCTGCGTTTGGCAAGGGTGCCGGTGTCTGGGGTAACGTATTCTTCGTTGCTAGACATTTCGGAACGGTGAGCTGGTCTGCAGGGTGTAAGCGCTGATCTGTCATAGGGTATCATCTTGTCTACGGCCTTCATTGTGAGTCGAATCCTGCTAGGCTGGGTTCCTTCTGACCCCTATGTAGCACCTTCTCTTCCACGGCTTCGTCATGTTCCAAAACGAGTGCATCGGTGAACTCGCCTTCGAATCGACAGCAGCAGCTATCGCCCTCGCAGCCGCCTTTGTCACTTTCCTCTTCGACTTGATCGGCTCTCGAGTAGCTCACAGGCACATGCTCCCAAGTGACCATCACACCACTGCGAGCGATAGCCCGAGCGTCAACCAGGAGAAGAACGCCAGACTTGCTGCCATCCCCCATGATGACGACGCTCATGCTCATAACGTCGACGCTGCATTCATGGCCGAGCAGAATTGGCAGGTTCTCTTGCTCGAAGCGGGAATCATCTTCCACTCGTGAGTCAGCCGTAGTCCTATATCAATGTCGAGCTGACGCATCGTTCCTTAGCATCATGATTGGTGTGACACTCGGTGCTGGGTCTGGTGACGGCTGGACAACACTCCTCATCGTCATCATCTTCCATCAGATCTTCGAGGGCATGGCGTGAGTATACAAATGCCTCTGTTTGATAAGATAAGCTGATGACGACGCAGACTCGGTGCGAGAATCGCTCTTCTCGGATGGTTGTCAAAGACCAGGGCATTCGTCATGGGTCTCGCTTTCATGGTGAGTGACGAGTCATACCAACAGGATCCGTGCTGACACGTACGCCATCTAGCTTATCACGCCCATGTGAGCTCGGCTGACAATTACTGCTTGGGGTGATGCTGATGTCATGTTTCCAGTGGCGTCGGAATCGGTATCGGAGTCAGGCAATCTTTCTCGCAGAACGGTAAAGCCTCCTTGCTCTCCGTCGGCATCCTGAACTCTATATCTGCTGGAATCCTGGTGAGTGATCCACGTTCCGGTCGAGTTCGGCTCCCCCCACTGACGTAGTGCAGCTTTACACCGCGTTCAAGCTGCTCAGTGCGGACTTTACCGAGGGACCACTCCGAGACGCCAAACCGTTGAAAGTCATCGTCGCCCTTGTGGCGCTCACGATCGGCATGATCGCTATGAGTGTGTTGGGCAAGTGGGCCTAAGGGATTGGGACCGGGATATGATTAGACGGAGATAGAATGGACTAGCAGCGTGTCTTAGATCGTATAATGGAGAAGCCGGGAATGATCGATCGACTATGCAGCTCTAACGGCCGCGAAGATGCCGATGGCCACAAACACCTACCGCAGAACGATCGACACGAGCTGCAATCACTGGAATCCTCTCGCTCTGCGCAAGTGCGGTGATAGTCGCGCTACTGCAAGCAGACGCTAAGCGGTCTCACGTTGTCATTAGTCTCGAGCCAGAAGACAGCTGCCGATTACCGGTCATCTGACACCGACTAATTGCTCACTGGAATCAACTTTCGAGCCACGAGCCACCACTAGGCTCTTGCTAGCTGAATGACGCTCAGATTGTGAGTAAAGCAGCCGGGTCAAGTGGTCAGCAGTGAGCTCAGAGCCTAAACGTTATTCAGCGCATCGCAGCACAACAATACAGATCTGACATCACTTTAAGCTCGGGACCAGGAACCCTGTAGTCCTCGATGCACCCACCCCGGGCCCTTGAGAGTGGGGGCTGCTGATGGACAACCAAAGGGCGCTTTGGAGCCACCAGCGAGCACCGGTATACCCAGGAGCAACCTTGTTCAACAGGATGTCTCGAACTGCTGTCTTGAACAATAACAAAAGATTTTGACCAAGGTATTGTTGTCGCTCGGGAGCTATTCCCGATGGTGATGATTCATCTCTCGGAGTCTCTCCTAGTCTCTCGGTACGCCCTGGTACGCCCAATTTCCGCCCATGGACCGCCTCCACTAATGAGTTACTGAGTGACGATCGCTCGGGATGGTACGAGTGGCTTCCGCCACCGGCTCAAGCCATCGCAAGCCTCTTCCGGAGATCCTACATCGAAAGACGCTTCGTCTAGGCTTCTAGCTCTGCCCGGTCTCTGCTCGCTGCCCCCAATAGCTGACATGGCGGTATATCGGGCCATCGAGTCGCGGAATAGCTATCGACGATCGCGGCGCCGTATCGGCACAGCCACCAATACGAGACGATACGAGCAAATCCATCGACCCAGAGCTACGCCGAGAGATCCAGAGACGAGAAGCTCACGACCAGTCTCAGATGCTTAATGGAAGACGTCACTCGGCATGCAGCCACGGCTCGCAGTCCTGAGCATAAAACGCCCGGATGCGGCTGATTTTGGCGAAACCATGTCCTGCTGATCTGCTGAGCCAGCTGCTCTGCTCAGCTGAGGGGACGAGAGTACGACGCGTAACACGCGAGGCATGTGAGAAACACCACCTGAGCTGCCCGGCCTTCCATCTGATCTGTGCGCAGGGGAGAAGCGCCACCTGGAAGGATTCGCCACCGAGAACATTGGCAGGCCCGGGCCGTTCGCGTAACGCCGAAAGCCACCGGATGCGGCAAGTCGCGCCCAAACAAGCCAAAACTTTGCCGTGGTTGAAATCTTCCATCAGTAGGTTTGTTTGGTTCTGCTCAACATTGTCTGCGCCTGACCCTGCTTGACCCTGTCCACCTCTGCTGCCAGCAGCGAGCATATGACTGGACAGCTCAGGGCAATCAGCTGCTTAAGTTCGTAATGTGCCTTGAACTAACGCCTCCAACTCAGGTCCATTCCAGAAGCTAATCTTGATCTTTCAACGACCCCGATCGTTTTCCAGGCCATCATCGTCTTGGACACTCGCCGACGCCACTCACGTTGGAGGCGAGCGGCATGTACATATACCAGCACTGTCTGGAGAATTCTAGAGCTGACAAGTCTTTCTACTGACACTGTATCACCAAAAGAACTTGACGCTCGCTCGACCGTCCACACTACACTCCTTGTTTGTCGGCCAGACAAGACTCTCTGAGAGAGCTCTAGGCCAAGTCACGACCATCCCTTCCACATAGATCTGTCCCTACTGTAGCCATTAGTATTGTGAGTACCAAAGCTCCCGATCCATTCGCTGACCCCTGCCCAGGTTTCATCATGTTCAGTCTCGTCCTTCTCAACCTCTTCGCTTCGTTGTTTGCCCTCCACGCCTCCGCCGGCGGATACGTCGGATGGCACATGGACAAGACCTACACTCTTGTCAACGAGCGTATCGACCCGATCGTCAACCCAAACGCCATCAGTCAGCATCAGCACAAGGTGATTGGCAGTTCGCGGTTCGGCGCTTCGTACAGCTACGACGACTACAATGGCGCTTCCTGTACCTCGGTCGAGGTGCAGGCGGACAAGTCGGCGTACTGGATGCCTAGTGAGTACGAGCTTGAACCTTTGAATAACGCTGACCTCTTCAGATCTCTACTGGGTGGAGAACGGCAAATTCATCCCATTACCCTCCGGTATCCGATTCTACTACTTTTTGACAAAGAGTGGTCCCACCGATATCATCCACCCCTTCCCCAAAGGTCTTCGAATGCTGGTCGGTGACCCAATGCGAAAGACGCCCAATCCTCTCCTCATGGAGTTTGCCTGTGCCACCGACCCTACGACTGCCAACCCTGTCGGCAGGGAAGACTTCAACTTTGACATTGCCTGCCCGTACGGCTTGAAGACCCACGTCAAGTTTCCTCCCTGTTGGGACGGTGTCAACACTTGGAAACCAGACATGTCTCACATGGCATACCCACCCAACGGCAACGTTAGATTCGGCTCGTGCCCCCTGTCTCACCGAGTTCGAATTCCTCAGATGATGTTCGAGTTCTCCTACTACCCCGAGCGATACGCCCCCGGTGTTCCCCTCGCCGGTCACCTTGCTTGGGCCAACGGAGACATGACCGGTCATGGTATCCATGGTGATTTCGTCAATGGTTGGGACACGGATGTTCTTGCTGCCGCCTTGAACTCTACCGACTGTGTTGGTGATGGTCCATCATCCTCATTCACCAACTGCCCCATCTTCGCCGCCGTCACCGACAGAGAGAAGGCTTCCAACTGTAGACCCGAAAAGGGTTCGCTCAACGAGGGTGCCGACATCGATCTCGTTCCCGTCGACGCTCTTCCCGGTTGCAACTTGCCATGGACCACTGGTCCCAAGCCGACTTGCCCTTCGACCTCGAACCCCCCTGTCGGCGGCCTCGCTGGTACTATGGGATCCACCCTCGCTGTTGCTTCCGAGGCCAAGCCGTTCAAGCTTCCTACCAAGCTCGGCTGGAACAATGTCGCCTGTCTCGGTACTCAGCAAGCCGTAACCGGTGGTATCGCCTACGCCGACTCTGCTCTTACGGTTGACAGTTGCCAAGCTTCGTGCTTCAAGCAAGGCTACAAGTTTTCCGCCGTCGGTCAATCCGGTTCCGTCTGGAACTGTGTCTGTGGTGATGCCCTCGACATGTCCAAGGCCACCATGCCAGGTGCTTGTACATACAAGTGTCCCGGTAACGCCACTCAGACCTGCGGTGCCAACTACATGTACGACGTCTACTATGCCCCAGAAGGTACCACTATGGACCTCAAAGCGGTCGTCTCCCAAGCTGGTGGTGAAAAGATTGGGTGTTACTCTAGCAACACCAACGACGGCCTCAGCTCTGTACAGACCTACAGCTACCAGTCCGCTTCGATGACCAATGGTGATTGCATCAACACCTGCACCCAGCGAAACGCCTCTTGGGCCATGACCACCAGCGGCAGAGGTTGCTCGTGTGGTAACGACTTCAAGTACGGATCTGGTGCCATCATGCCCGACTCGTACTGCACAGTCCCATGCGCCGGTAACTCCACCCAGATGTGCGGTGATCTGTACAGGTCGACTCTGTGGAACGTCACCTCTGCTCGAGCCAAGGTAGACGCCAACTGGCACGAGACCGGATGGCAGGGTTGTTACCAAGCGCCAGGTGCCGGTCAATACGCGCTCTCCGACAACTACTGGATCGTCAACACCATGACGCCAAAGCAGTGTATCGACGGTTGTGCCGAGATGGGTTACTCCCTCGCTGGCAACAAGCTCGGTAATGGTTGTTACTGTGGTAACCAGTTCAACGGTGTTCAACAACTCCCCGAGAAAGAGTGCTACTCGCCCTGCGCCGGTAACAAGACGACACACTGTGGTGGAGGTACCGTCGCGATCGACCTGTATGCTACTCAGGACTCTGATCGACTACCAGCCAATCTCGCGTCCAAAGGCGGTGCCCCTTACGTCGGTTGTTTCGCCGAGACCAGCAGCGCCTCGCCTCTCACCGAGTACACCTACAACTCGAACTCGATGACGACAGACACCTGTGTCCAGGCTTGTGGTTCCCTCGGTTACAAGTACGGTGGTCTCAACTATCGAGCGACTTGCAACTGCGGCAACACCTTGACCCGAACTCTGCAGCAGCCACAACCTCTCAAGTGTGTCACGCCATGTGCTGGTAACTCGAGCGAGACTTGTGGTGGTGCCGGTTGGACCGCGGTTTACGACGCTTCCGGCTACCAAGAGGACGAGGACGAGCATGCCAATGGCTATGTCGGTTGTTACAACGACGCCACCAAGGGCATGACCGACTACTCTTTCAGCACCAACAGTATGACCATCGACATTTGCCGAACTGGTTGTATGGAGCTCGACTACTCTTTGGCCGGTATCGTCGCTGGATCGACCTGTTACTGCGGCAACTCGTATCCCCGAACCGGTCGACTCCTCCCCGACAACTCGTGCTCGTCGACGTGTCAAGGTGACAAGACACAGTCTTGCGGTGCCAACAACATCATCTCGCTCTTCAATACGACTGGTGCTGCAGCTGTGCCTCAGAAGCCAGAGGGTTGGGTCGCTTGTTGGAGCGATAGCACCACTCGAGCTCTCGCCTCTTACCAGTACACTGCAACGCCAATGTCTTCCTCCATCTGTCGACGAGCTTGCGCTCAGCAGGGATACTCGATAGCTGGTACCGAAGGTGGTAACCAGTGCTACTGCGGCGACTCGCTCGCTAGCGGCGGCCAGGTCCCTGCTTCGTTCTGCGCCATGCCCTGCTCTGGCACTACTACTGGCGAGACTTGCGGTTACTCTTGGAGGCTCGACGTCTACAACACAACTGGCGCCGTTACCATGGCACCCAACGGTTACCTCGGTTGTTACAATGACTACCAGGTGCTTGCGACGTACAGCTACTACTCGACCATGATGACCCCCGAGATCTGCACCAAGAGTTGTCAGGCTCGAGGCTACGCTCTATCCGGTGTCAAGGGCGGTAATCAGTGCTTCTGTGGTGATACCGCTCCGACCAAGTTGTCCGCCAAGACCTCTTGCGACAGCCCCTGTACCGGCAACTCGACCCTCTCCAACGTCTGTGGAGGCGGCAACTTTGTCTCTGTCACCAATGTCAAGTCGGCCGGTATCACCAACGTCGACTTCCCGATGAACCCCGACACCACCGGATTCGTCGGCTGTTTCTCGGACAACAATGCCGCCCGAGCTCTCACCTACGCTGCCTACACTGCCACGACCAACACCAACGCTCAGTGTGCTACTCAGTGCAAGACGCTCGGCTACAAGTACTCTGGTACCGAGCAAGGCACTCAGTGCTACTGTGGCAACAAGATCGACCCGACGGCCAACGCCATCTTCCCCGTCGCCGCGGCCGATTGTGGTACGCCTTGTGCCGGTGGTGGAGCAGGCACCTGTGGTGCTTCGAACAGGATCTCGGTCTACGACACTTCTATCGCCGCCGAGAAGTCTTCTGGTGGTTCCGGCGACTACAAGGGTTGCTTTGCTCCTGGCACGTTCATCAGCTCTCCCGAGTGGAGCTACGGTAGCTCGGCCACGACCATTGATCTTTGTCGACGAACCTGCAACATCCGAGGCTTCAGCACTGCCGGACTCACCACTGGTAACAACTGCATGTGCTCGAACAAGGTCCTCTACGGTGCTCAGGTCGCCGAGCCCAACTGCGCCATGGCTTGTAACGGCAACTCGACCCAAGTCTGCGGTGGTCGAGCCAACACCTTTGTATCGGTCTACGACACTCGAACTGCTACTCCACCGGCCGACAAGCCTGCCAACTACCAGGGTTGTATGGTCGACACGGCGGCTGCTCCCCTTATGAAGGAGTACAACTACCAGAGTGCCGGTATGACCTCGGATCTCTGTAGGCGAGTCTGCGCCGGTCTCGGATATGCCAACTACGGTACTGAGTACGGCAAGACGTGCTACTGTTCGGCCACGCTGCCAACAGCCGGTCTTGTCCCCGATGTCCAGTGTAACACTGCCTGTGCTGGTGAGTAAAGCTTTGTCTCGTCGAGAAGTATCTTGCTGACAGCGACTAGGTATTAAATCCGAGATGTGCGGTGGTCCATACCGAATGTCGGTCTACAACGCCAAATACGCAGTTCCAGTGGCCAGTGTCGCTCCAAGCTCCAGCGCCGCTGCCAGCTCGATCAAGCCCGTCTCGAGTTCGGCCAAGCCCGTCGCTTCGAGCATCACCGTCGCCTCGTCTATCAAGGCCTCGGCTTCGAGCATCAAGCCGCTCTCTAGCGCTGCTGCCACGACCTCCAAGGCTGCCGTCTCTAGCGCGGCCGTCACGACTTCGAGAGCTTCGAGCGTCGCTGCAGTGTCGTCTGTCAAGCCACCAGTCTCGAGTGCCGCTGCGACCACGTCAAAGGCCGCCGTGTCGACCGCTCCAGTGTCCTCGATCAGACCACCAGCTTCGAGCGCCGCCGCGACTACCTCCAAGGCCGCCGTGTCCAGCGCTCCAGCATCGAGTGCCGCCGCCACAACGTCGAGAGCCGCATCGAGCGCAGCGCCATCGGTCTCTCGAGCCACCTCGTCGCTTCCATCGCAGGTCTTGGTGGTTACTACGGGAGTCACTTCACCAGTGACGTCTCCTAAGCCCGCTTCCACCACGCCCGTGTCATCGGTACGACCAAGCTCGGCAGCTGCATCTTCGGCTCGACCAAGCTCTGTCGCACCGCCCGCTTCGTCTGCCAAGCCCAGCACCACCACGGCCAAGCCGTCTTCGGCTGCGCCAGCGACTTCCTCGGCTGCATCTCTACCACCCGCCTCGACAGACTCTGCCTATGTCGGTTGTTACGCCGACAACGCCAACGTGATCGTCGCCAACAACATGTCCTGCACGTCGCTCACCCCGATGATGTGCAAGGTCTGGTGTCAAGCCAACAACATGGGTTACGCCGCTTTGACCAAGGGTACCGACTGCGCCTGTTCGAACGACTCGAGCAGACTCACCAAGGTCCCCGAGAGCAACTGCGCCAAGCCATGTATCGGTGACGACAAGCAAAAGTGCGGTGGTGACGCCAAGACGTACATGATCTTCAAGTCGACTGGTGCTGTCAAGCGAGACGTAGAGGAGGTTCCCGTCGAGGAGTCTCAGAGATCGTACAAGAAGAGGGATACGAAGACGGTCATCTTTGATGGAAAGAGGCAGAAGAGAAGGAGTGGCAAGCTGGCCACGGAGTGATCGATATAGAAGTTGTTCAATTCGGGGATCCCGGTTTATAATGAGCACAAAGGCGAAGAGGTGATCTGGCAGGCTGGTCCGTAGATCATATCTCGTCTTCTAGTAGTGTTTGCATAGTAGTGCTATGAAATGCTTTACCCAAACCACCTTGAGCATCCCTTTATCCCAGCGATCCGAATCCCAATGATGAAGCCTCTAAGACATGACAAACGACCAGTCCTCTCGGTCCTCCTTGCCCAATCTAATGTATCTGCACGGTGTCAGATCGAGTAGCTCGTCGCACACTCACTCTAATAACAACCTGAACATGTAGCTCTGCATGTCCTCCCATCGCCAGTGGTCGAGTGCGAATTGTCGACCTCGCTCGCCGATCTGCTGAGCCAAAGCGTCGTTGCCCGTTGACGGCGAGTTTGGCGCTCCGATGAAGAATGACAGCGTGGTGTACATCTCGGCATACGATGCGGACATTGGCTAAATGACAGGTCAGCCTATGTTGTCAACTTTACTATCCAGTACCCACCACATAGTGGTACCAAGGTACGATCCAGTCCTGATGTGGTCAGCGAATCCGCTACATAAGGGCACCGAGTTGACTCACCTCATACCACTCTGGGAAGATTGTACTCTTCAGCACGACCGAGCCGGAGAGCAAAAGTCGGTGGAATCGCGACGACCACCCGTTGCCATCGACTGAACAATTAGTCCAGCTTCACTCTGCTCTCTCACCATCTATGGCATCTACGGGTCGGTCAGCATCAACAGCTTGAGATCCACGACCAGACTCACATTTGTACGTCGCTGCTGTGCCAGGACCGACTCGAGCAGACCAGTCTATCGTCTCTTGTAGCTCGTCACAGGTTCCATCCTCTTTTTTGCACTAATCGTCAGCTCCGATATAACACCTCTAACCCACCTGCATGGGCCCATCGACCAGCCCGACATCCATGTACGCCTCGTTCAGGATCTTGGTGCTCCACGACTGCCACTCCCAGGCGCCCGTTCTCCTGCTCTTGACGTAGATCTGCCTCTGACCCTCCTTGTCGTGAGTGGTGGTATGCAGTCGTACTCGGTGCGAGTTGCGCCAGTTGTAGTCGTCTCGTCCACTGTAAAAGTCTCCAGTCATCTTCCCCCTCCAATGTAGCTTTGCCTCCTCCTTGTCCGACCACGGAAGGTATTGATTCTGGCTGCCCTTCTCCGTGGCGTTGTAGTAGTAGTCGAGGGGAGTGAGTGCGATTTCGGGATTTCTTGCGAATTTGGACTGGACAAACAGCGGTCGAAGCTTGGCTTGACGGGCAAAGTCCCACGAGAGCTCTCCGTGGAATTTGAGCTCATCGGGATGGTAGCAGTAGTCGAAGGTGGCAGAGTGATCGTGGATGAAAGTGGATCCTAGACATCAGCACGAGCAGCATGAGTCTACTCACGATCTTCCTCGGTCGGCTCGTATACAGGCCGAGGACCCTTCTTCTTGCCCTGATCAAGCGCAAACTGCTCGAGCTGCTGTATCCAGGCGGGACTGTCCTCCGGGCATGCGCTCTAATCGAGTCAGAAAGGTAACAAAGCACTATACTCACGGCGAAACCAGGCAGTCCCTTGGCTTTATGTCTGTTGGCATTCTCAAACGGCTTGAGCTCCTCGGCTGTGGCGTACTCTCTATTCGCAATCTTGTTCTCCAGGAAGATCCGCTGATCGTCGCCGATGATCCAGGACCCCAAGTCATGAGTGGAGACGACCATGTCAACGATTTCCGGCAGATTGGAAGCTATAGGAACTAGCAAATCCAGCATCGCATCCGCTCTCGCATTGGGGTTGGTCCCATCCGCAAAGCAGGCATCTTGGTCCGTCGGGTCAAGGTGCATCCGGCTGGAGTCAGCGGGGGTATAAAAGTTGACACTCACAACGACGATGGCTCCTTGAAGATGGCTTCGACCTTTTCTCTGAACACAGAAGGAGGAATAGCCCAGTACAGATTAGTGTCTTTGAAGATTCGGTCATACTGTCAAATGTCAGCTCGCTTCTTTGCTTGCTTGACCTACATCGTCTTTGATGGTGACATTGTGCTCTACGGCCCACTCCCACCATTTATCGAACCCCTTGGGTGGGTTCCTGCCATATCTCTCCTTGTAGGCATGGACCGCTTGGGCCAAAGTCTTACTTTGACTGTAGAGCCATCAGTCGATGTCGGTCATACCGAACTCACCGTCGTAATAGCCTCTCATACTTCTTCCTCCCCTTCTCCATTAGTGCTTCTATTGGATGCGACTTGTCATCCTCCTTCCAACCTGTGGCCAGGCCGTTCCGTTGGTATATCAAGCTAGTCCTGCTATCATCTTCACTCTCGCCCGAGCGGAAGAGCGAGTATCCCGATATCGCTCCCTCTCTCGACCCGTAGAACGCGAATCCAACGACGACGGCCGTAACGAGTAGGAGGACTCTGGGCGTCCTCCGACGCAGCAGGCGGGTGATTGGCAGACTCATGCCGAGGCCGTGGGTTGATGTCAAGTCAAGATCAAGTCTTGACCTGTGAACATCATCAGACTGTTTTGACTTCTCGCGCGTCGGGTTGAAATTCAGGGATGCCGTACTCTGACTTTTCACGTGGCGTGGCTGCAAAAGGCAACTCTTGGGATTCCAGCAAAGAGGCGCATCCAGTGCATGGCCGGGTACGGTAGACCTAGCAGAGGACGACTAGAGAAGTGCAGACTAAAACCATGTGCATGCCCATCTATCGAGCGTATGCGGCAACCCAATCGTCCTTGACTCGTTCCGTAAACTTGAAGAATTTGGCCACTCCCACTGCGGCTTCGACATGGCCTTCGGGATCCTCGACCTCTTCGGGGAAAGCGATCCCACAGCCGTGTAAACCCGGGATGAGCTCGCCGTTTCTCTTGAAGCCAGAGGTGTGCATGTCGAAATGAATCTCCCCGTCTATGCTCTCTGAGCCCAGGTATAGCTTCGGCAGAGGTGACCGGGTGTATCCAATGGCGTAGACGAGGTGCGAGCACGTTGGCAGGTATTTCCTATACACCTCGTCTTCGTCGCCCAATTCGATTTGCTCCAGTATGTCCGAATTGGCATCTCTCTCCATAACGTCCTTGGCCCAGTCGGCAGTAGCACCTTTCAAACCGGTATTGTCAAAGACGATCCCGTCGTCTCGATAGTCGGCGTATCGGATCCCTCGGCGGTGAAAGTTGAGAATCTTCAAATCCCGTTTACCCTCTTGCACCGTCTCATACAGGTTGCGACAGCAGAGAATACCAGAGTGGGAGTTTCCAATAACACCCACGACGGACTTGTTGTCGGAGGGGAAGAGGTCGGCTAGTGTGGATTTGACCATACACCGGTCCAGGTCGAGCACGGTCAAGTCCGAGTTGTATCTCTCGTGGAATGTCGCTGGTGTGGGGTACGATCCTGTGCAGAGGAACAGCCTCGGTGTGGAGATCACCCTGCCAGCGACGCTGACTCCCCATCGATTTGCTCCTGCATCGTAGCTTGCTTCCCCGACCTCTCCAATGGTTTTGGTGACTTCCTCCCTCTCGAGAATCCCTGTGATCAGGAGTCGGATCATATCTCCAGCTAGAGCCAGCTGACATGTCTCCTCGCGATCGAGTTCTTCCAATTTGGTGATTGCATTTGGCTTCGGCGTGGAATCGGCTATAGATGTGCAGGTAGGTGAGGAATGAATGGCATCGAGGTATATTCCAGTTTTGGTATTACTACACCGATTAGCTACAACCTTATTAGGCGGACTCACCTCGAGATCTCCCTGTATAGCTCGTTCAAGCGACCGCCTTTGAAAGTCCTGTCCACCCAGCAGATCGACGAGAGGCCTCCATCCAATAAACCAGCTGCGGCCGCCAGACCTCCTGGACCGGCGCCTATGATGACTGCGTCAAATTGGTGTTCGTTGGCCATCATTGTCAGCCGAGCCAAAGTGGTGAATGGCTACACAATTGCATGCGGTCTGGGGCGACATCAAGCGCATTGCCAGGGTTGGATGAATGCAAGATCGATGACTTCATCCTCGAGCGGGAGATCGCAGGAAAGTGGAACGGTGGTGAGACGGAGATGCGCCTAAGTCCGTCATCACTTGCCGCTCAAACCGTCGACAAATTTGGCCGGCTGCTTCTCTCTCAGCGTTTCCATCATTGTCTTTCGTTCCCTTCTTGTCTCATACGAACACCAACAGCGGCGCACGAAGATGCAGATGGTGAGTGTCTCAGTATCCATCCGCCCATCGGTCGCTGTGTGAGGGCGATTTGGAGCCGTGTCTCCCTACCCACCCCTCCTTCCCTGATGAATTGCATCCTAAAAATATCAACTAGAAGGCTGTTGCTGAGCGCTGCTTTGATCGATACTGCTTTTTCTGAACCTCTACCGCCTCCCCCGTTGTTGTCTATCACTGTGTTGAACAGTTTGCTGACCAAACATTCAGCTTCTCGTGTGTACCTTTTATAGTAGTTTGTCATTCTATGCAAGTTTAACCAGGACCACTGTATACGCACCGACCAGCTTCTTCGGCTCACGAATACGACAAGCCTGCACGTATCTCCCTGCCCTATCCCCCGCAGTTGAGATCACGCGAAAACGCACTGACATCAAGATGTGCATACATGAGATCAGATAGGATCGGAAACTACCGTTCACGATCCTCATCCCACTTCCACATCTGTCTTTTTGGCTGAGACATTCCCTGTCTCGCTCCCAGAATCACTCTTCCCGGCCCCTTCTGCCCCCGTCACCGTACTCAGCCTACTCGCCGCCGGACTAGGCGATCTATCCCTTCCCTTGACGCCTGGAGGAGGCGTATCCCTTCTAGACACGGGCGGGGTGGGTGTCGTTGCACGCGCACTTGGAACTCCCTTTGCCCACCACTTGCGCCCGCTCCGTATGATCTCCTCTCGGGCCTTTTCCTCCCGTCTCTTCTCGAAAGCAGTTCTGTACCGCTCGTACCCCTCCCTGAATGACCTGTCGACGCGAGAGGAGAAAATGAGCTCTCCGCGTGGATTGGCAGACGGCGGTATTTGTGCCATGACAGTGGCCGGCCCGCTGACTTTGCGATTGGAGTTTAGTGCCGCCACGGGCGGTTTATTTGGTGGTAGTGGTGCTGGTTTGGCATTTGCAGCCGGTGACGGGGCACGAAGAAACGGTAGGGGTAGTAGCGATCTCAATGATGGTCGAGCCCGCTTGAGGTTGAGATGCATATTGAGTGGTCGAAGTGCTTTGTTCGAGTGATTGATATAACTAGATCATGAGCGCAAGCTCAGAGTTCTCTGACGTACCTGTGGGCGTAACGTATCTTCTCTTCGTACATCCCGCTTGCGAAGAACAGGACTAGTGTGATGAGGACCACCGCGAGAGTGGCTTGTAGAAGACGCAGCTTGACCATGGTCTAGATGTCAGCTTGTGTACGGCCATTGTAACACACCTTTGGGGGTAGGAAGAGGACTCTGTAGCCCAGCCATATTAGGGCAGACACAAAGGACCATAAGAAAGCTGCGGGGTCAGCTCCACGCAGCATGTCGTTCACGCACCGCTATATCGCCTCCGCCGCCTTCTGAGCATCTCCGCGTTCATCTTCAGCCGTTCCTCGAACAGCAGCAGATCCCTAAACGTTGCCGTGTCCGAACCCGGGTGATAGGGCGTGTTGATGCTCGGGCGGACCGGAGCCTCGCTGACTCCCGGCTGTCCTCCCATCATCCTGCTCGCCGTCGATGGCGAGACATTCTGCGGCCGCAGAGGAGATGGCTTGGACATGCGAGGCTGACTGTTGAACGATGACTACGAGGACTAACGGTTAAAGGAGTTGGCGTGGGCCGAGGATGATGATGGTCAACCTCCACAGTCCCCAACAAGAGTTTAGGCGCGGAGGAGAGCCCCCGCGCCTATGTCCGCCCACTCTCCACGTCTCGTCATCCGCTGGCACCTCCTCCTCGCAACACCGTCGTAGTGCATAGCACTATACGTCGCGTGCTTCTGCTCCCAATCAGTCCAGGATCCACAAGATGAAGCTCAAAGACATTTCCCGTACGGCGACCTTTGCCTGGGATCAATCATCCTCCTCATCACCCCTCCTCGCGACCGGTGCGGTCGCAGGAGCACTCGACGAGAGCTTTAGCAATGAGAGTCAGTTGGAGATATGGTCTCCGGACTTTGGAGAAGGTCAAGGGATGCACCTCGGTGGTCAGGGAAAGGGCGCCGCTGGGAGCATCACCGTGAACAGTCGGTACGTTCTTAAGCCTATCAGCACTAACCTCCAGGTTCAATCGCCTGGCGTGGTCCGCTCCAACTGCTACCAACGCTCGTGGAGTGCTAGCAGCGGGAATGGAGACGGGTGAGATTAGCGTCTACACCCCAGACAAGATCCTCGCCGGGGCCAGGTGAGTCGTCGGTAGTGTACAGAGCTGATCCATTAGTGCCGACGAGGCGAGAATCTTCACCAACAACAAACATACCGGTCCGGTCAGAGGTCTCGACTTTAACCCTATACAGAAAAACTTGATGCTTTCCGGAGCCATCAACGCAGAGGTGAGTGAAATCTTGCTGCTCGAGCTAACCTTGAGCTCTACATCTTCGATCTCAACAACCCGACCAGTCCCATCGCCCCAGGTGCCCTCTCGACCAAGCTCAACGAGATCACCTCGTTGCAATGGAACCCTACAGTGTCCCGAGTATTCGCAGCGTCTTCTTCGTCTGGCTACACCTCTGTCTGGGACTTGAAGGCGCAAAAGGAGATTGTCAGTCTGCAGTATGGTGGAGGAGCCGCAAAGGGCATGGACACGGTCGGTGCCGTGGCCGGGTTGCAGATGGGTAAACGAAGGGGAATGAGTGATGTCTGCTGGCATCCTGAACAGGTGAGAGGCTATCTTGTATCGCAGCTGACACCCAGGCAACTCGACTCATCACTGCGTCTGAAGATGACGAATCGCCAATCATCATGCTCTGGGATCTGAGAAACACCCGAGCGCCAGAACGAGTAAGTGTAGAGTAGCTAGCCCCGCTGACAATGTAGATCCTCAGTGGCCATCAGAAGGGAGTCCTATCCGTGTCTTGGTGCAAGCAGGATGCCGATCTGCTCCTGTCTTGCGGAAAAGACAACCGAACACTGTGTTGGAACCCGCAAACCGGCGAGATTATTGGAGAGGTGAGCCAGCATCTTTAGCGTTGCTAACATGTCAGCTCCCTGCCAGCTCGGATTGGTCCTTCCAGACCACCTGGTGCCCACGGAACCCAGACCTCCTCGCCACGGCTTCATTCGACGGTCACATTGGTATCCACTCGCTACAAACCACCCATGTTCCCGAGCCATCGCAGCCAAAGCACGCGGCCAACGCTACCGCAGATGACATCTTTGGCGCTCTTGGCGAACAAGCTCCTGCCGAACAGGAAGCCAGTGTTCTCTCGCTCAAGCAGCCTCCAAAATGGCTGCGAAGACCCGTGTCTGCGACTTTTGGATACGGGGGACTACTGGCCAGCACGTCCAACCTACCCGGAGCGTCTGGAAAGCATCAGAGTGGTGTTGTGCACCTTCACAAGGTCGTAACCGAATCTAGCATCGTGGAGAGAGGCGAGAAGCTGCATGCCGCTGCTGGCGAGAAAGAAGCGCTGGAGGAGTTTTGCAACTCGACCGTGTCTGCTCGTGGTGACGCGGCGTGGAAGACTCTACAAACGCTTTTCAAGGCAAACTCGAAGGAGGAACTCGTGCAGCTATTGGGCTTCTCCAAAGCCGATGTGGCGAGACAGGTCGAGGAGGCTGTGAAAAAGTTTCCTTCAAAGGAGGAGACTGTCCCGGCCTCGACCCCTGCTTCAGCCAAACTCGACGATACGCCAACTACCGAGGAGCCCACCGAGAAGAGCTTGTTCGACGACGAGGTTCCAGGAACACCTACTGCCAGCGGTGCCGACTTTTTCTCCTCGATGAGCGCTGGACAACTCAGAAACCCGCTCTTGGAAAACATCATCCCTCACAAGGCCCAAGTCGCAGAGTCCTCTGTCGCCGCAACGGTCGGTAGTGCCGCCTCGTCTGTCCGATCCGAATCCCTCAAACAGGACACGTTCCACATTTACCCAAGCGGTGAGAGCGAGGTGGATCGATTGGTCACCCAGGCTTTGGTCGTTGGCGATTTCCAATCCGCGGTCGAGTTGTGTCTCGCCTCGGAGCGATTCGCCGATGCGCTTCTGCTCGCAGTGAGAGGCGGACCCGACCTCTTGCAGTCGACTCAAAAGGCCTACTTTGCCAAACGAACGACCTCGCTGCCATTTCTCAGAGTCTTCCAGTCCATCGTCACGGAAGACCTCGCCGACATCGTCCAGAATGCCGATTTGGGAGAATGGAAAGTCGCATTCGTCGTCCTGTGTACCTTTGCCAAGGAAGGCGAATTCAACAATCTCGCCGATCAGCTCGGTCAGCGATTGCAATTCCTATGGCAAACGCTATCTGTTTCCGACGGTCCAGACTCCAAGAGCGCCGCCAAGACGGCCAGAGAGGACGCCACGCTGTGCTACCTCGCCGCTAGGCGATTGGAAAAGGTCGTTCCGATCTGGATCGACGAGATGCGTGAAGAAGAGGAAGCAAGCGATCAGCCGCGATACACTGCCCATGGTCAAGCATTGCAGTCGTTTATCGAGAAAGTAGCAGTGTTCACCGCTGCAACTGGCTACGTCGACAGCGATCTCGCTTCGCCAACTCAATCCGCCGCCGCCGCCGAGCAAGGGGCCAGGACGTACAGACTCGCTGGGCTGTACGACCGATTCTACGAGTACGCCGATCTCCTAGCAACGCAAGGTCTGGTCGATATCGCGGCCAAGTATGTCCAAATGACCCCGGCAGACTACAAGGGTACCGGCGCCGGTGGAGGAGAGCTGGACAAGGCTAGGGATAGGCTTCTGCAAGCGGCCTCTGTCTCTCAGGCACCTACACCCAACGCATTCGCCTCTTCCAGTCGACAAAGAGCAGCGCCAGTACCAGCGGCCTATGCCCCGGTCGCGGCGCCCGTCCAACCAGCGCCAGCAGCATACGCTCCGTCGATCCCGGCCTACCAAGAGCCAGCTCCAGCCTCAAACCCTGCGCCACAGACGTTCGGAGGGTACAGCTCGGATCCCTACGCCCCGACCCAGTCGTATCAGAGTCAGCCTCAGACGCAGAACCAATATGGCACAAGCAACAACTATATGGATCCTCAACCCCACGGCTACGGTGCTCCGCCCACTCAGACATATGGTCAATCGCAAAACTACGGCCAACCCCCATCCGCAGCTCCACCACTTGCCCCACCCCCACGAGCCAACGCTAATGGCAACTCGACTCCTCCTATTCCCGCGGCCTTGCGACGAGATATTCCCGGTTGGAACGACGCGCCGGCGATCAACGCGCCCAAGCGACCTCAGAGTACCAACAAGGATGCCAGCAAGCCAGCGCCGATCATGTCTCCGTTCCCAAATAGCGACGCTCTCATGAATGCGCCTCACCCAGGCCCGCCTTCCATGACGCCTCCTCCGGTCCGAGCTGGTCAGCCTGGAATGTTGCCCCCTCCCCCCAAAGGCGGACCGAGACCACCATCCGCCCAAGCCGTTGCGAGACAGGCAATGCCTCCCCCTGGACCGCCTCGCGGTAGCATGAGAGGTGGACCACCTCCGGGCTCTTCTCCAGGCTTGGCCGGACCTCCTCCTGGTGCAATGGGCGGACCTCCCCCACCAAGGGCGTTGTCCCCCTTGGGCCCCGGTAGAGACCTGCCGCCAATGACTTCCCAGTTCCAGCAGCAACCGCCTCGGGAACGAGCATTGTCTCCTCCAGGTCCAGGTGGTCCACCCCCAGGTGTTAGAGCGGGACCGCCACCTCCAGGTCGAGTGAGCTCGGTGCCACCAGCTGCCCCTCCCGCACAAGTCAAGCCAAAGCATCGTGAGTGATCATACGTTTGATGAGCTGACGGATCAGCCGCCGGTGACCGATCGCACATCTCGCCGCAGAACAAGCCAATCTTTGACACGCTGAGCGCGGAACTGTCTCGAGTCAAGCAATTGGACCTCCCGGTGAGTCAAGCTTGCAGTGATGAGACAACCGACTGATCGTTCACAGGTCCATGTGAAGAAGATTGTGGATGACACGGAGCGACGATTGAACATCCTCTTTGACGGGCTGAACAATGACACGGTGCCAAAAGTCGCCGCGGATCAAATGCAAAACATCTCAAAGGGTAAGTCGGCAAGTGTGATCGAAGCTGACGTGCAGCGATCGCCGCGAGAGATGCCAATGCCGCTCTGGCGATGCACGTCGAGTTGTTGACAAACTCGACAGGAGACATGTCGTCCTGGGCTGTGAGTGCAGAGTACAAGTTCAAGTGCTGATAGGTAGCCCGGAATCAAGCAGTTGATACGACTTGGCTTATAACGACCGGATAGAAACATGCCTTGAATGCATATGAAGTGACAAACATTACAACAGAATTGTCCTTGTGCTCTACAATGCTAATACTCGTAAGGGACGGAACTGACGGCTTCGGCGTACGACGGGGGAGCCAGGATCCAGCCATCTTCACAGGAAAGCGCTTCGCCCGTGATGACTCTGCCGACTTCTTGACCCGAGCTCTGATCGAGGTGTAGGTCCGACCAGGTGTACAGCTGCATAGCGTTGCGAGGCTCCGAGACCGAGCCAATGATGATGGGTAAGGGCAAAGTGCGTACTGTGCCCGGAAGCCTCTGTTTCATTGCCGCAAGATCGATAGTGGGGCCAGCGACGGCCGGAGTGAAGATTCCTCGAGGGGGTAGCGAAATCTCGACAAACGACTGGATTGACGTGGGTTGGTCGATGGGCAGGAAGCCAAGTGTCACAGCGACGTGGAATGATGATGAAACGGAGATGGTGTCGTCGGTCCCAGCGGTTTGTGGGCCCACATTGAGCAAGGTCGAGAAACCATGTTGCCAAGGTGTGTCCCCGGTGATGAGCGGTAGGACAGTCTCGACGGATAGTGGCCCGGAAGTCGGGTCGACGTCGTACCACGTGAGTCTGGATGTGACCTCGGTCTCGCTGACCAACCCGCCCTGAGAGCTGGCGTCGGTGCCGGTATTGGGAAACAAGGAAGAGTACTCTCGTCTGACGACCGCAACTCGGACCAGAATCTGATAGGCGATTTGTAACTCCGAAGGAGGAGTGAGGATCAGTCGTAGAGGTATAACCGATGTGGGCGAGTATGCCGTGGTAGGCAGGAAAGGCTCTATGCTCCACCGCAAACTGGATTTCGGAGGGTCCGAAGGGTTGAGCAATCTCTGTACCGCCGGCGGTAGAGGCAGCTTGACGCTGAATGTTGTCGAGGAATATCGCGGCATGCGGGTAGGTGACGTCTCGGGCATCATCTCGAACGGTTTGGCACACTCTGCGAGGTTGATCCGCGAGCCTGATCGAAGAGGATCGTCGCAGCACAGCGTTACGGATAGCGCATAAGTCACTGCGAAAGACGAGTGTGCCGTGAGGTTGAACGTAGGAGGGAGTCGAGGGGTAGTGGGCACTTGGACCGTGAGTGGCAGCGAGTAGGTACCCCCAGGTAGAGCGTGAAAGACATTGACGTTGGACGTTGGGGTGTGTTGGTAGGCCTGCTGGGCGTCGCGTGACCACAATTCCAGACCCTCTGCAAGGGAGACGGAGACACAGATGATCGTCCGGGGTGGTCGTCCTCCAGGCAAATGTAGCGTGCCAACGAGCGACATTGTCAAGCTAGGGTTAAGCGAATGTGGCAGCGAGGAGAACCGGTTCAGATTGAACGTAAGAACGGTGGGTATCGATTGTCCGGGGTAGAATGCGGGTGGGATGGGTAGATTCGTTTCCGAGCATCTGAACGAGGCATCGAGGCTGCAGGTGGGCAGTGAGGGTGCGTGTGTGAGGGATATAGGGGCTGATTGTCAGCTTGAATCACCGAGTATTACCCACGTTGCGTCTGCTGCACATCGAGTGTGGCCTGTGGTAAATCCGCCGAAAGACCTTTACTTCCGACTAATCCTCGGAACGAGGTGAACATGTCTCGTGACCTCCTGCTCCGTAGACTCGACTCTGCGTCGTGGGTACGCTCGAACATGGGTATCGACGGCGAGTCGGGCGACGTCGAGCGAGGCGTGGACATTGGCGAGGAGGTGCTAGAGGACGGCGAGTCGGATTGGTAAATGTTGCTCTGATGGAACGATGACCAGCTGTTGAGTATGGTGTCCATGATGGATGGATTTGATTGTTCGTAGTGGGTCAATGCTGGGTGGTATATTATATACGATGGATGCTAGATGCTATGCTAGAGACAAGATACTTAGACGCCGTTATGCTGAGAGCCCGGTGCACGGGGAGGTGTTGGATTGATATAGTCGTACGGAATGCTGATTGTCTTTGGTTTCGTTACGAACGTAGGACGGTAGCCTTTAGCTTGCATGACAGATGGCGTGTGGACGAGGTACCAGGGCGGAGGCCAGGGCACGGGATTGGGATGAGGATGGCTCAGATGGGTCCAAACGGTTGACGGGGAGACGAGCGGGAGGCACGTCTCGGTGGTAGATCACCCGACGTTACAGACATTGCCGAAAGTGTCACTCTGGTCGCACTCTCCCGACAGCACTTGCAGAAGAGGGTCCGCGAACCCGTTATTGATGACGGATTGACTCACCCCCTTACATCCCGGCGAGACAATCAGCGGAAACCTCCCACATGCGACTGATCGACTGGAACCAACCCCCTCCCGGAGTAGTGCGGAGCAAGCAAGGAGGAAAGCTTCAGGTGGTCTCGGTGCGCTGAGATCTCGGCGGCTGCGGCTGCGACAGGTGGATGACAGGGGTGGCATGGGTCCAGCTTAGTTAGACAACAGAGACCGTGCGGGAATCAAGGGGGAGGTTGCACCAAGGGCTACCAAGGGGCCAAAGCGTTTCGACTCTGAAGACAAAAAAAGTGTAATGTCTCGGATACGAATTGCCAGCGTCGTTAGAGCTTTGGGCCAGGGACGGTTTGAAGATTGAATTGATTAGGATCGGGATGGCCTGTGCTTATGCTTATTTCTCCTGGGGGGCCGAGGCAGGCCGAGGCCGACAAGGCAGGATGGGAGAGATTGGGAGCATGGGACCTGGAATCGACATGGGCAGAGAGGGGCAGAGTGCTGATCGTGCTGAGCAGCGGGCTCAAAAGGGGTCTATGCGGCTGGCCGAGCTGAAACTCTCGGACGTAATCTTTACCCCTTTCTCGGAATTACTCTTTCCGTGCTAATCCACGCGATGAAACCGGGGTGGGCTCCACCTTTACCGGCACCACCTGGCACCACCCTCGATCACTGTCGTCGTCAATTGGATCCACTTAATTGCAATAGAGCATGGCGAGCTATTGTCACGTCCGAAGCACTTCGGCCAGTTGGCTAGGGCGATCTGCTCTTCGGCACGCTGAGCTTATAGCTCGATCTATCACATGCACATGGCACTATAATCTGGTGGCTTGTCCTACCGCCTTCCAACGTCCCCCGCTGTTCTTCCGACACGCCGCTGACCCTTGTCCCGGCGATCTTGCTCTAATTCTTTGGCCTTTGCTCTGGGGTCAATCACCTGGGCAGCAGTTGGTCAGTGGCGTGCCTCGTGCACACGGGGGCATTACTCACCGCATATTCATCCTCTGCTCGTCTCGTCAACTCCTTCTCGTCCACCACAAACTTTAGACTGTGCTTCATCCATCCAACATCGTCGTCCACCTCAAGGTTATCAGGATCCAATTGCCCATCAGGTCTATCTGGCTCCTCATCTGCGTCCCCGTCGTCGACTGTCGCGGCGACCTTTTGACTAAACTTGCTCATCTCTTTCAGCAGATCCTCCTCCTCTCCCCGTCGACCTCGTTTGTTGCCCTGCTTTGCCGCTCTGCCCTTGTTTTTCGAGTATTTTGCCAGTTCTTGCTCTAGGACCGACGGACCCGCTCGACGTTTCCGCCGGGAGTCAGAATCAGAGTCGGAATCCGAGTCGCGGCGCTTCTTCAGCTTGCGTAGGTCGTCCTCCATCTTTTTGATCTCAGCCTTTCGAGCTTCGCTGGCTCCGAGCTTGTCCTGTTCGTGCTTTGCCCGGATGTCCTTGAGGTCGGGGGCCTGGCGTCAGCGCTGTCCTCTGGTTCACGCTCACCTTCTTTGGCTTCGACCCCTCCGCAATGTTCTTAAACGACGGTGGTAGCTCGACGTACTGAGGAACGGGAGCGGGTGCTGGCGCATCGTCCACCACTACGTGTCAACTCGGCTCCTCCCAGATACTCACAATCAGTCCGACTGATCCCTTTCTTCTTGACACTGACGTCTGCAGGTATCTCCTCAGAGTCGCCAAACGAGAGAAGACCGGTATTCCTGACGTTAGCTGGGCTACAGAATACACACTCACTTCTTGGCCTTTGCTCGTCGCTCCTTTTGCTCGAGATCCTTCTTCGCCTCGATCTTTGCCTGCTGCTGCGCCTTCCGCTCCGCTGCGGTGATACGGGGCACAATGTCGTCAAAGGGGTTCTCGATGATACGAATCCTTCGGATCTTTGGTGGGACCAGCGGTCTCTCTTCCGCGTCAATATCGAGATTGGCAATGTTGAGGACGTCTAGTCTGTCAGCGGCGTCGACTGTGATGCCACTCACTGAATATCGTCGTTCCTGTGATCTTGCCAAAGAGTGTGTGCTTCCCGGTCAACTCGTCGGTCCTGTCGAGCGTGATGAACCATTGCGAGCCGTTTGTATTCCGCTTGCTATTGTTCGCCATGCCAATAAGACCTCGTCTGTTGAACTTGAGCCGCTGGTGAACTTCATCCTGGAACGGTTCGCCGTAGAAACTCTCTCCTCCGTGCCCGGTACCGGTAGGATCACCCGTCTGGATGATGAATCCAGGTACTATTCGGTGAAAAATCACTCCGTCGTAGTAGCCTTCAATGATTAGCTACGATGTTAATACTGTGACCCACCTTCCATAGACAATGCGAGAAAGTTTCGCACTGCCTTGGGCGCTTCTCTACCCCATAGCTCAATCTGACGATCAGCAACCGCGTTTGAGCTATAGACCCACCTCTATCTCTCCTTGTGATGTCTCGACAATGACCTTTCCATTGGTAGCGGGCTAGGTGTGAGCGGGGTTATCGGTAGCTAGACATACCTCTGTGACATATCTTGATGCGTTGATCAGCCTCTATCTCGCCCTTTCGACTCACAGATTAGACATTGCGCTATCACCTCATACGCATCAAGCTAGGGACGTATGCTGCATGCTGCTCGAGCTATAGCACGCTTCGCGACCAGGCCATGGACGACCACCACCTACGCCCGTGCCTGATAGACATTTTGATTCCGTCGAGTGCCACAGTCGGCGTTTCCAAGCCTCCCCCTGTTGCTCTGACGTTGGGTCACTAGAGACGCGGTAGTGGTCCTTCACCGTGAGCACATGTCGAGGTGTATCTTCGCCTCAAGCACACGTTGACAGTACTCCCAGTACCGAACCATCTACACGACATGTCGGGAGAAGGATTGACAAGACGTCGAGGGGGACCTTCCCCGGCCATTGGACCATCGTCGGGTCAGTTCGACTCGGCTCCTTCGGCCCCTTCCTCATCAACTCTGGGATCCAAACGACCTGGTTCGGGTGTGCCTACCAGTGGTGCTGGTGGTGGAGGTGGCTCAGGAGCGATGGAGGGCAGGGGTAAAGTGGCCTATGACCCTAGGGACTTTGAGGATACGGGCGAAGCCAACCAGATGCCCAGGTTGACAATCATGGAGGAGGTTCTATTATTGGGTTTGAAAGACAAAGCAGTGAGTCAAGTCGTAAACGATACGGACGCTGACAAGAACAGGGCTACTTATCCTTCTGGAATGACAACATATCATACGCGCTTCGAGGGTGTATCCTCATCGAACTCGCACTACGCCGACGTATAGCCATGGTCAGGGATCCCTCGAGACGTCGACTCGCCCTTGCGGATAGGTTGATTGAAGTCATCGATGATCGACAAACGGGCGAGACGATCCTGGACGAGGCTCTGAAGATGATGAAGAGCAGCGAGAAGTATGGCACTGGCGCGTGGGTGGATTTGATGTCGGGTGAGTCAAGACACACATGAACAATCTAACCTGTTTAGGCGAGACGTGGAACGTGATGAAGATTGGGTACCAGTTGAAGCAGGTCCGAGAACGTCTAGCCAAGGGCTTGGTTGACAAGGGTATTCTGAGGACGGAGAAGCGCAATTTCCTTTTGTTCGACATGGCCACGCACCCTATCGCAGACATGAACGCGAAGGAGGATGTGATGAGGAGGACATTGTCACTTTTGACGGCGAGAACGACGGCTGTGCCTCCGCAGGCGCTGCAAAAGGAGAATGTCAAGTATAGGCATATGCGAGCTGTCGTCTTGGTCTGTGCCGGTGAGTGAAGAGCGCTTCGAATTGAGCTGATATACAGCCTACGCATCAAGCGTATTGGAGAATGCGCTTCAACGGCTGTCTTACGACGCGAGGGAAGCTGCTTTTGCCAGATGCGACGACATTCTAGCAGAGTTTTGCTCCTGGCCATTCGGTCAAACGACGTCCGCATCCGCCGGTCCAGTATCGATTGGCGGCGGTGCCACGAGGAGAAGGGAGGGCGGCAGTGGAGGTGCAGGAAGAGACAGCGTGCAAGAGCTCGTCAGGGAAGTCAGGAAGGAGATGGCTGCGAGCTCGAGCGGCGGTGCGGGCGCAGGAGGCGGTCAGGAAGACCAAGAAGAGCTGTGCTTTGAAGTTGTGGCTACCGTCTTGGAGATCTTTGGCAGGATGGACAGTCTGGTGAGTACATCGGCGAAGACTAGGAATCATGCTGACAGATGTACAGCTCTAAGGCGGGCATAGAAAAGGATAGGGCGCCACGCCACGGCTTCTTTCTCACGTTGTTTACGATATCTATATGCAATATTCACATGCGTGTGCGCTGCTCAAAGTCTATGCGCTTGGACCACCGGCAATGTTTCTCTGACCAATGTGCGGTCCTGGGGACACTTGACATGCATGTCTATTACAACTCTATAAGGCTAAGTATATTGTCCTGGTCCGGTACAAGTCTATCAAACGAAGTGAGGAGCCATCAGGTACTCCTCTGGAGTGTACATAGGGGTCAACATCTCGCTGGGCATCTGTTCGATGTGGGCGTTCGAGTCGTAGCCGATACCCAGGCCGACGAGCGACTTTGTAGGCAGCTGAAGGGGTGGTGCGAGGGTGGGTGACGTGTTGGTGTAAACGTGTTGCGGCACCTGGGTGTATGGCTGGGTGTATACGGGATAGCTGATGGTAGCTGGGATGTTATAGGTTGGTGGTGTAGGGTGAGGAGAGTAGTAGACTGGCGTCGCGGGAGATTCGTACTTGATCTGAGGGACCGAGAGTTGAGGGACCGAAAGATTGTACCTTGGAGTCGACCATGACGAATCGACCTCGGACGAGCCACAGCTAGAGGTCGGAGGTGTCGTGGGGTTCGAGTATGGCTGCATGACAGATGGGAGCTCGGGAGTTATAGCGGGTTCGCCTGACCAACCGGTGTACATCCACTGGCCGTTCTCGAACATTGCTGGCGAGTGCATGACTGGTGCGGCGGGTGAGACCCATGGCATCGATTCAAAGTTGGGGACCGAGACTGATCGTCGATGGCTAGGCATCACTCTGATCGGTGTCTGAGGGTACTCAGCGGTGAAGAAGGGGACATGCTGATACACGGGGGCGACTGGGTAGGTTTCCTGAGCTGGCGGGAAGGACTCTGGTACGTGAGGTACGTGTACCGAGGGTTGGGCTGCGGGGGAAGCGCTGGAAGGAGCTCGAGCTTTGGACTGAGCCTTCTTCTCCCTCGTCGCCCGGTTGACCTCCTCGGGGACTGGCGCATAGTCGCATTCACGTTGAGCGCGCTGACAGTTGCGGCAAGGTGCACCACCGCAACAACGGATTTTCCTATCAGACATGTCAGCAAAGATTCAGCTCAAGCGTTTGCTTGCTCACCTGTGTCGACAGTACTGGCAAGCCATCGAGATTCGCTGTCGTTTGCTAGGCGAGTCGCTTCTCTCTGGGTGGTTGGACGAGCCAAAGGCTTCCATGGCGGGAATAGGTTGGAATGGTTTCGCAGGCGGAGCGAGGACCGAAGGCGTTGAAGATGAAGCGCGCATTATATGTCGTTGGTAAGGGCGTGTGTGAAAACGTTGATCGATTGATGACAAGTTGGAATGATTGAGTTGGGGGGGGGGGGGCAGAATTACGCCCAGACCTCCCCTTCCTTTATAAATCGAGCGTGGGGATGATCGAACTCCGAAGTGCCGAGCAATGTCAGGTGGACCCCTGTGGTTTGAGGAAGCGTTCAATCCGACGGATCCGCTGCACCGGTTCGATCAATCTGTCCCAAAACGACAAGTGTTCCGGTCAAAGACCTGATGGAATGTCTCAGCGATTGCCGAAAAGGAGCGAGTGCGAGTGTGAATGAAACCGGAGGATGTACGAATCACTCGACAGACTGACGATTCTAGTTATGGGGGTCGGTCCGTGTGGTGTATCAGTTCTATAGGTTGCATTGCGTCGTGGTCTATCGTGGTCGTGACAGCCAACTTTTTGCAGCTAAGGACAAGGACGCCCAAATGAGCTGTTCAACCGAGACAAGATGACAAAACGATTACCAAATGCCGTAGGGCACCGGTGAGACCGGGGGGGAGCACATTCGAGTCCGAAAGGGGGCGAGCTGGAAGGGAGGGATATCGGTAACGTTACTAACCCGGACGATCATTAAGGGTTCGATCAACGAGCCCTCTGCTCGCGCCCTCTGATATCTCTGATCGTCTTTCACCGGTCAGGGTGTCGGATTATGTTCGCTTCCGGAATAGTGTGACCGGTTGAGTGATGGATCTACGTGCTTCGCTCCGGGCGAGCTGCATAAGCTACTCCGACTCCGAGACAAATGGGCAGTCTCAGTAGTCTGATCTCACGGCGGATCCGACTGGATCAGAGCCGACCCCAATAGATGGTGTGAAATGAATACACTTCCAGCTACGTAAGGAGAGTACGATGACCAACAGCTGAGTGGCAGCTGTTGGCCAGCTGGTGCAGACAGCCGTACGTGACCGGATCCCAAGCGCCTTTCGTCAGCCTTAGGCTGCCTTAGGTCAGCCTTCGTCTCGCGGCATGCCGCCCTGGACGGATAAGCCGTGCCGGTCAATCGAGAAGAGGCACCGAGTAGCGTACTAATATGCCAAGTTACAAGTAGCTGTGAAAGCGTGGGTCTAGTGACCGGGAAGTCACCTAACGTAGCGTCAACGGTAGCTTACTGCTGCTTACTGTAAGTAGCGTCCCACGTTCAGTGTCCCACGAGATCCCACGTTCACACGTTATCACTCGCACCACGTTTTACGGCGTAACAGTGCCGTGGACGGCGTACTCCCTCGTACCCGTGTTCCCAGGCAGTCTTGTCACGGTGGACATCACGCTCCGTTCGTACATAGACCATGTATCGCTTGAGAGTCTCGGCCAGCCTCGTAGAGCCTTGTGTGAGAATGTCCCCACTTAGCGTCGAGCAACTCATTCCAACGGATCTCCTCTGCGCCGAGGAGATCTGAGGATGGGGCGGAACTGTTTCTTGATTACGTCCAATTTGCATCCGACACCGCAAGGTACCGGAGTGGTACCGGTGGACTTGCCATCAAAAGGCAGGAGCAGGCAGGAGCTAACTGGAGCTCATTGAGTGGACTAAGACTCAAACCCGACCTGATAGGACCTAATAGGACCTAATCCGACTCGTTGCTGAGGCCTGAGGCCTACGGGTAAGGGTCCCTCAAAGGCGCAACGCCTTGCAACGCCCGGTCCTGGTCGTCACTCGTTACCGATCATCCGGGTTCCTGCCATTGTGAGCTCAATTAGGCTCAGTTAGCCTTAGGTCTTCTCAGTTACAGCCTGATGCAGCAGTGTTGCAGGGGCTATTGCAGCCTATGCAGGTCAAGCTTTCAAGGCTGGGGACGAGGTTCCTGCTGGTGACTGCTGGCGACTGTTGCCCTGCTACGTCCTGAACGGCGAACGCCAGCAAACGCCGCACAATCCAGCCTCAGACAGACATACGTTCGTTAACCATGTCGGAGATAGTCCTCTAGTTAGTTATCGTCTCCGACCGCCTCGTTGCTACACCTTGCGGTCGATAAGCATATGACTGCATGAACGGACATGTCTCGCGAGTGTGCAGGTCCGAGGCATACAAATTTGCCCTGTGTCAGGTTAGATCAAGTGAATAGCATGTGAGGGGTTCAAGTCCATGGACTCGATACGCCCTCATTCATGACCATCGCCTCCACGGATGCCTGCAGCTGCCCATGCGACGCACTCGTTGCTCAATCGCATCAACTGCTACTCGAGCCTCAATAGAGCGAGCGCAGCATGCGCTATGACGTCGAAATTATTCCAGATGAGACATTCACACAAAAATCGTCGGTTTGTCACCAGTGGTCACCTGAAACTCGTCTATGCCAGGGGACTTGACAATATAGACCGTACCTCATTCTGAGACGACGCTACGGGCACAGGGTGGTCTCGGGTATACAAACCGGGGTGTACAATAGTCTACAACAGTGCACGATGAAGGTGAACGTCATGTGGAAGCTTCGGATCATTCTTCCGATTGAGCTCATTCAGGCTCGTGCAGGCTTCTGGAAGCTTGGTTAATTGATTTGCCACGCGAGCGTCATCGAGTATATGGCCTATGACCTCCTATGACCTCCTAGCTTATGACATACTTCGCGCTAGGTCGCCAGAGGCCGCCGCCGTAAAGAGGCTTGCCCAGGCCGGCTTCGAGCTAGACACTAGTGCCATGTAATTAGCGGTTACGACGTCACCCCTGGGTCTCCGACTCTCCAGTAACCCTATACATGAGGATGGGCCAGGCCAACCGATGGGGTACCCTAACTGGTACCCTCTCGGTGAAGGATGTCCAAAACCCGACATCCGCCCTGTCCAAGATGGCCGAGACGACCTTTGGATCGCGAACTAGCGAGAGCATCAATCGCTCGGACCCTTGCTCACTTGATTCTGGGGTATGTACAAGGACTCCATGTACGCGATCGTGATCACACTTGATCTCGTTACATCGACACTAGCCTACGAGTATAGACGCACCGAAAAGAACCAGTCTCGCTACCCCTCGCTACGAATTTACCTGATCCCAGGGGACGGGTCTGACGATTGCTTGCACAGGATGCGACGTAATCTTCTCCTTTCGCAACTGCAAGTTCTGATCGTCCTCGACCGGTGCAAAGAAGAAAGAGAGACTGAGCGCGCAGATGATCAAGCGGAGTTCGAGTAGCTAGCCGAGTCAGCGATTGCCTTGCCGAATGACTCACCGCCAGATTTTTGCCAAAGCATCCTCGTTGGCCAAGGGAGAAGGGCAGACTGGGACCGGAATTGATATCGAATCGACCCTCGCTGTCCAACCATCGCTCTGGGTCGAATTGACGTCCAGTTCCAGCCTTCCAATATCCGACCTTTCGGCTCGCGCCCTCTGGTCGAACATCGTTCAATTGAGCAGCAGCAGATCCGCTGGCATGGGTCTTTTCGGCAGTAGACATAGGGACGAAGGTCTCTGGGACGGTGTAGATTGGCGAGGACTCATCCTCGTAACCTGTGACAGTGGGAAAGATGATATCGGTACCCTTGGGGATGAGCTTGCCGAGGATGACAGTGTCTTCGAACACCTGTCGATTGTATGCACCAGCGGTTCGAGACAGTCGCAGGGTTTCGTGAACCACGGCCTCGAGGTATGGCGTGTTGATCGAGCTGAGGTCTTCAAAGGTCGGCACTCTGTCACTCAGCTCGGGGACCTTTTCGAGGAGATGTGCTCGGAGCTTGTACTGGACGCTGGGGTTGTTGCTGACGTATTTCGCCCACTACGTGTAAGCCACGGCCGTCATATGTTACTCACCCAGGACAAGGTGGTACTGGATGTCTCGGTTCCGGCGATGAGATCTGGTATCAGCGTTACTCGTCTGATTTACTCACATAGATACAGCTCGTCTCGCATCTCGTCGTCCGACATCCAATCCTCACCCTTGAGCTCCCTGGCAACCATCATGTCGAGTGTATTGTTGGCCATCTCCGCGGCGACCTCTGGACCCATTTCTCTGGCCCGAGCACGAGCTTCGGCGAGCTTGTCCTTGAGATAGAGTGCCATTCGCTTCGAGTGCTTCCTGTAATCCGGTTTGATGCTCTTGAAGAAGTGGTCGACACCTGGGAATGCAGAAAAGTTGTTGACGTTCTGGGTTAATCAGCAAGGTCCACAGACTTCAACTCACGTCAAAGAGGTACATTGCTGATTCCTGCAAGTCGAGGGGGTTGAATTTGAATACGGCTTGGCCAACGGGTCCGACTTGGACTTTGCCCATTGCTTTCACCTGATTCTCGTAGTTTTCGACGATCCCCCATTCTTGTCCAAAGGCAATAGAGCAGATGACGTCCTGAAACGTAAGCATGAGAGCGTTTGGTAGCAGGCGGTATACACCTGTCCGCTTCTAGGCTCACCATTGTAACCGCTCGAAAGTCCTCTTCGACCTCAAACGGTCGCCCTTGGGTGAACTGCGCTTTTGTTGCGATATACTTGACAAACTTTTCGGTACACCTGGTTGCAAGGGGTGTCGATAGGGAAAGATACTTTGATGTCATGGCCGGACCGACAATCCTTCGGTGATGCTTCCACATGTCATTGGTAGGCAGGGCGATCTGACCAGTCGGAGTCATCCACTTGAAGACGTTGATGGTGATATTGGCTCTGTCAATGTTCTTGGTCTGCTTGAGCAGAATATGCTCGATGGTGGGTAAATCGGACAGCACCAACAGGCTACAAGGTCAGCTTCCTCGCAAATAAGAGTTACTCACTTCTGAAAGAACCCGATTCGCAATTGAGCGATCGGTCCTAGCTCCTTGGCCACCTGATCGAGCAAGGGAGTGATCCCTCCATGCTCCTTCATCGTGCTCGCGACCCTGTGCACATCGCCCCAGATTGGTCTGGGATCGGAAAACGTGGGTACATCCTTGATGCCCTTTGGCGTGATCAGCTTGAGGAATGGCTTTCGGAGGAGATATCCAAGTGCGATGGCCACGATCCCGACGTAGAGCGACATCATTGTGGTGGTCATGTTAAGCAGTGACAGGCGAATGGTGTGAGCTGTACTGAAGACGTGTCCGTCTCGATGCCTTCACCAACGCTTCAGCCCACCTTCGACCTCCTTCAGCTGACCATCATCGAACAGCGTTGCACGGATTGGAATGACCCCGAGGCACGGACCGTCGTCATCCGTGGCGAAGTCCGATAACGTAAGCTTCGCCGCGACTCGGGAGATCCTGGGATCTCCGAAGCTCCGGCCACGAGGCGTTTTTCGTAATGAACTCATCGTACGCGTCTACGCGTTCACGCGACTTTCATTTCGTCCTTGGTTCGTCCGATTCATGTCCCTTTCATACCGTACATCCCGGCGACACAGCCACGACCCCAACCGGTGATGCCTGACCTTCGCCCCGTGGACCAGAGCAAGTTGGACAAGCTTGTCATCTCAGCCGGTGCCAAGGGTCGGAAAAACACTCTGCGAGAGCTCCAAACGCTCACAAAATCGCAGGGCAAGCGATTGGTCGCTCGATCAAACGACAAGACCTCTTTCAAAACAAGGACCGCGATCGACATTCCCCGGACGACCTCGGAAGGCTTCGAGCACCTCACCTATACCTTTCTGCAGATCCACTCTGGCATACCTCGGTTCCCCCTCGACGCCTATTACAATCATGTCCGCGATCCCAACCTGCCTGCCCCCCACCGCGGCATCTTCTCACCCACACCTCCTGAAGACGTCCACTGTGGCAAAGTCGCGCACGCCGCCCTCTGGGACTCTGTGAGGAAGCACATCCCTCGAGTCGCTGGATGCCTCCCCGAAGGCTGCTGGCTGCCTCCTAAACTTAGCCAAACCCCAATTGAGGAACCGGACGTCGTCTCGTATCAGCCCCTGCATACGAAGAGTTGTTGGCCACCCGACTGGGAAGATACGGCCCCAGGTCATTTCGGAAAGGTTCGTGAAAATATGCCCAAGCAGGAAGGAAAAGAGCAGGAGGAGTGGGCGCAGGAGCTAGTTGTTTTGTTTGGGGATAGGGGCAATGCGAGACCTGTAGAGAGGCTGCGCGAGGATCGCTGGCCGTCTCAGCCCGGGATATTCGAGTCTCGACAATATTCTCGTCATTCCTGGTGGGAATCACATGATTTCGACGATGCTGGCGGGCGTGCTCAAGCACTACGCCGGACCAACGGATGATCTTTCGCCTGGAGACGTCCCTGGAATGTTGCAGTTCAACAAGATTCTGAAGGGACCAGATCTTGAGCTGGGACAAGTGAAGAATCTCGACGCGATGCTCCGCCTAGCTATCGCAATGGCTGAAGTCAGCATGCTGGACATCTTGTTGTGAGTACTAGGTCATTAGAGCATTGCTAACCGAGCAGGAAAATCACTGGCCGGGAGACAATCGACGACATCACCGAGGCAGACATTTCTGGCGACAACTTCGCCAGGGTCGAAAAGGTGTTCCACAAAGACTACGCCTGTGCCGCCGCCATCGACCGAGCCCGAGATGGCGATCCAAAGGCCAATATCCTGCCCGATCCCGACTTTCACACTTCCCTCGCCCGTCTCCGTGATTTGATCATGATCAGAGAGAGCCATCTGGCGTCGTCCCGGGGAGACATCGAGGCTCTGATCATACAGTACAAAAACTATGTCCCCTTTTCGCAGGGAGTCGCCGGTATGAAGAAGCACAAGAGGATCATCGCCAATCTCCTCTTGAAGCTCAATGGGCCGGATCTGCCACCCGACCTTCAGCACGCGATCAAAATGTCGTTCTTGATCAATCCGAGTGGAAAGCCAGGGCATTTCGTGCCGCAGGACTACCTCGCCCGGGATATAGACACGGTGAGTCAATACTGAGTCGAAAATATGCTGCCTGTGTTGATCGGATCTTTAGTACCGCGAGACCGAACGACTTGCTAGCAGAGGCGAGCCCATGGGAGAATACACCGTCGGCGACAAGCCCCTGAGAGAGCTGCTCCTGGCCCTCAAGGTATCTCAAGCGCATGTCAGCGTGCCGAATCGGACCAATGGCTGCAAGGACGTGATCAAGGATCCTGTGGAGGATGGAGACAACGCGATTGACGAGGCGTATGTCTCGGAAGAGTTTAAGCAGTTCAGGAAGATGGCCGAGGGCAATGAGTTCGATGACGGTGATGACGATATAGATCTGGACGAGTTATAGAAGTATAGATGCATCCACGTCGTTCTGCCAGCGACCGTAGCTGACCACAGAGCGATCTGAGGAGAGCGGACCTTTGCCTTGGGAGTTGCGAGACGTCACTGCTGGTTGGCATGGGAGCCACGTGTTTGAGATTGCTTACGTATGAAGCTATTCAGGGCTTTCAAGATGTGACGACTCACCCTGGCGCCGGTGAAAATAGCCCAAAGGGGAAAAATCAAGGGGGGCGTGTGCGCGACTTATCTTGCGCACGCGCCGCTCACTTCTCTTTTCGGCCTGTTTTTCAAACTCGTTCCCTCAGGTTCCCTCCTGGAGATGGCGGTCCGAGTCAACCCAAGAGTTGCTTGAATCGTCGTTCCATCCAGCGAGAGCTGCCAATACGTGCCAAGTTCGGCTGTCCGTAACGTCTTGTCGGCCTTGAGGTAGATGAATCTAATGACGGGTCAGAGCGTCGAGCCATATGCATGTACCGCATTGTGAATAGAACAGATGAAACACGCTAGGAGAGGGAATAATGCAGGGCCTATTGAAGCACAAGCCGCCAAGTGGATAAAGGACCCGGGAGCCAGGGTGGACAGCCAACAAGTTTAATCAAACGGTGGCTTCAGCTTCCTTGTTTGCATTGTACATCATCCTCACTCTCTCTCTGCCTTGGTGTTCTACATTGACTCTTTGCTCATCGTCACCATCGCCATATCACAACTCACCACGTTTCAACACTCCTTCCACTCCATTGTCTCCCCAGAGGTGCCAAAGGTAGTCCGTAAGCTAACACTACTCGTGAGTCACAAGTGTCACAAGTCTTCCCATCATCACCTCTTCAACGTTCAATCGCTCAACGCACCTGGCTATCATCCACCCACACTCATTTCAACCCTCGATAAACACCCAGAGCTGACCCTGCCCCAGGTCACCATTGATTGCTGACTTGTCAACGCGACCACACTCTTTCCACAACCACAACACGATCAAAAACGAAAACCAAACCCACCTCTACCCACCACCGCCTACCTACACAATCAATCCACCATGCTAGTCAACACTCTGCTCGTCCTTTCCGCCCTTCTCCCCGCTCTGGCCTCTTCCCACGGCCAGCCAGCTCACAGACACCGCCGACATGCCAACCTCTCCAAAGTCGAGCAGCGAGATGGCAAGGCTCATGCCGCTAGGGCCGACGCTGGCCACTCGGAGGCGCACCGACTCATCAGGCGAAAAGTGAACAAGAGGGGTCAGACTTGTCGACCAAGAAATTCGTCTCCTCAAGCCGCTGTCTCGGTCGCTTCCGCTGCTGCTTCCCCTGCCGCCTCTGTCGCCGTGCCATCGGCTGCTGTCCAGGCCGCCGTGTCTCCTTCTCCCGCCGCAAGCTCCGCCGCTTGGGTCGAGCCAGTGAGTTTTATCACTTGTGACGGAAGCTGATTGCTAGTCCGCTGCCCCATCTCCCGAAGCCGCACCATCGCCATCTCCCTCTCCAGCCTGGTCCGAGCCCGCTCCACCCGCCCCATCTCCCTCGCAGGATAACGGCAACAACGGTGGCGGTCTCGGTGGCCTCATCGGCGGTATCCTTTCCGTCACCGACAGTCGATGCGGTTGGTGTGGCGCCGATGCCGGTCAGCCAAACGGTTCGCAAGACTGGCTCAACTGTGGCTTGAACAATGGCGGATGGAACCCACCCTTCCTCGGCCTGGACCAGCTCGTCGCTGCCGACTTTGACGGCTCGGGCATTTTCTCTCCTTGTTCCGCCTATGTCGACAAGTTCCACCAATACGGAGCTGCCAACGGAAGTGAGTCAATATGGAATGACCTTCGCTGACCTTTCCAGTCCCACCCATCATGCTGGCTTCCTTTGCCATGCAGGAATCCACCTGCAACCCCGGTGTGACCGGTGGTGGTGGCGAGGCCGGTCTGATGCAAATCGCCCCACCCAACTGCGAGGCCGGCCACAACTGCTGGGACGTCGACTACAACATCAACCGAGGTGCCCAATTGTTCCGACAGATGATCGACGCCAACGGCGGAAACGTCCTCGCCGCTATCGGCGCTTACAACGGATGGCAAAAGGGCATGACCTATGACAGCGCCACCGCTGCCCGATGGTCTGGACACTGCCGAAACCAGAACAACTTGGACTACCTGTACCAGTTCACGAACGGATGGATGCAGAACAAGAACGCCTACAGCATGGGCACATACTGTGAGTGATACCGTTTGCGACAACGCTGATCATCTAGTCAACTTGAAGGACTGTTAAAAACCCCGCTTCCCCGCCGTCCGCTTGATGCGGCGGCCTTATGACACTTTGCAACCACCCTTATGATCCATGTTTCCCGTAGATACCACTGCGCAATGCGCATTTCGAGGTAAAAGTAACGAGACGTAGTTATGCAGCTGTGCATTGATGTGTTGCTACAAGATGTGTAATGATATGCTGATTGTCCGTGAAAGATCCTAGCTCTCGTATTGATTCGTCTCACGTTGGTCTGCTTCACGTCGCCTCTCACTCGTCCTCATTCCTAATATCACTCTCCTCCCATCCCCTCTCCCATACCGCCTTGTTGGGCCACCTCTTCTCGAACCACTCCAGCATGACCTCCTTGGCCTGATCGTAATCGTCGTCTATATCGTCGTTCAGCCCTAATATCGAGACGTCTGGGCTATTGTCCAGTTGGCGAAACACGTCTCTCGCATGAGCCGCCGTTCGGAGCATGTGGAAATGGGAGGGCGATTGGGCTATTCCACCCTGAATCAGTCTACAGTCCTCCAACTGGGTGAACCCACTCACCTGACAGGTAGAGATAGCGCGAGAGGAGCTTCATCGAGTATACCCTCATATCAACCGATTCTTCCGGTAGAGCCGTGGTCTGCATGATGGCCTCGAGGGAGAAATCGGCTTCGTGCCAAGTCGGCGTGAGGGGTAAATGCGGCGGGGGCAGAAACTTGGGGTATGCCTTTCCCTCCTCCAATGGCGCATTGAGGAATGTCGTCCCGTGTGGTGGTAGGAACGCCGAAAGGCCCAATGGCCCCGATGCCGTGACGAGCGCTTTGATCACTTTGTCGCAGTAAGCAAGGAGCGCGGAACTGGAAGAGAGGGGAGGGATGGACTCACGGCAATCGCCACAATCGGGGTATTGGAATGCCAGCCTGGTGAACATCTCAGACGAGGGCACGCTCTCTGATCTCGTCCAGAAAGAGCCAAAACATCTCTCGAGGTCGAGCAGACATCTAACGATCAGCTCCAATATGTGCATCGTGACTCACTTGTCGTGTACTGCTGGATCCTCTTCGGGTTTCAACAAAGGGGGGATATGCCCGTCCATCGATGCTAAGAGCAATCAGCAATTAGTCGCCGACGGGTAGATACTGCCAGATGTCGACTTACAGAACAAAAACTCGCTGGCTTTTGGCGCTTCCCACCCGGCCTGCTCCAGCACCCTCTCCATCCGCTCAGGCTCCAATGTCCATCGGTCGCCCTTGTGCACCTCGATCTTCATCACGTCTTCGTATTCGTACTCGTCCATCAAGCCGAACATCTCTCTGAGCTCCATCCGCGCAGTGTCCCCCCAGTGGCCCTCCTCCCCAAGAGCCTTTCGCCCCAGGTTGGCCACCGCATAAGTCCACAACAGAGCTTCCCTCCATCTCTCCACCTGTCCAGGATCAGCAGTCATATTCGCGATTAAAAATTGTCGACTCACTCGCAGGGAAGTTAGAAGCCATTGTATTTGGATATCCCCAGACCCTTCCATGACCTCTCTAAACTTCCGCTGGCTGCTGATAGTCAATGCCTCGCGAAACATGAGCGACGCTTCGTGATGCAGACCCCTGGTGATGACTTTCGGTACGTGGGCAAAGTATGGTCGAAGCCGCCGAGGGAACCGCCTCGACAATAACCAATTCGCATGATACAGCCCTCCCGATTCGCCAGCGTCGTTGAACAGGGCTTTATGGAGCATGGGCCTGACTTGCTGCATATACTAAGAAGCAATTAGCCACTGCCCTAGCTCCCTTCCACTCACGTTATGGTCGAAGCGGATGACTGAGCCGTAGAACGGCGTGTGAAAATCGGACACTCCGTGTGGGCGCAGTAGGAAAAAGTCGTCGTTGAGCGCCAGGGCCACATCGGCCTATATCCGTTGTAATCAGCAACATCCCTGTGTGAGTGACCGAAATCCGCCTACCAGACCGTGCAGCCAGCCTATTCGACTTTCAATTGCCATTGAATTAAAGCTCGGCAGTGCTTTCCCCCTCCATTGAGCCTCTTTCCACTCTCGCTCACCCAGCGCTTCCATGTTCCCGTTCCTATCGTTTGTCGGGAGGTGAAAGACTTCGCTATGCCCCGCATACCGGAACACGGGGTATGAGCTGGACAGACCAAGTTTGAGCTTGTGATATGGGTGATCTGGATCTTGAGGATCGCGTTGAGAGTAGTTTAGCCACGTTGGGGATTGAAGTATCCTCCATTCCTTCCGCAATGCCAGAGATAGCTCCTCCCCTTGCGCCCCGTACGTCGTGTTCAGTATGGGCAAGAGTTGCCCCGGTATCAACCCCATATCCTCCTCCTCGAAGGCAAAATCGGCAGTGATCAGGTGTACCGTCCTGATCCTCCCTGGTAACGAGTCCAGAACGGAACGCATGGAGTGAACCAACTCGTTTTGTTCTCTAGCAACAGCTAGTCAGCCAAATCACTCGCTGACATCTTGCATCTACCACACACCTGAAGTGATGGATTGGCGAGTATATCCCCGCCTCCCTCCTCGCTGCTATCATCTCCCTTTCCCACCTCGGATCGCTGCCATTGACCCAAAGCCAAATGACGTCCAACTTTTCCTCCTCCCCGAGCTCCTTTTGCCCGCAATTCGTCTCCCCGTTCGCAAACCATTGCTCGAGACATCTCGGCGGCAGGAACCTCGTCGGTCTCAACCTCGGGAACGGGCTTTCCGGGGGTGGTAATGGCTTAAAAGGTCTATATAGCGGGTCGAGCGAGTCTAGCGTGTCGTCCCCCAGGCGTATGGGCGGTTGTGGAAATGCCGTGGCGAGAAAGTACTTTTCCGCCTTGTCCCTGTGCCCCTGCCGGGCGTCGGAGATTGGTCGGAGGGAGGATAGAGTGGGGACGGGTAATGGCAGGAGAAAGCTGTGGACTAGGTATATCAACACCGACCACAGGATCACCGGAGACAAGATCCTCGGTGAGAGTAGGTATCGAATAGAATGGGGGATCAATGGACCAGGTTGTGCCGTCGCCGAAGGCGTCCTCCCAGTAAAGCTGTGATGGAGAACTCTATTGACGACTCCGACTCCGCCTGCAGGCGCTCTGGCATGATTGGACCCGTTCCCCGTTATACTTCTCCGCCGACTGGGCGTGGTAGAGCCAGAGCCCTGTAGTGCCGGTGACAAGAGACCCTCCTCGGCAGGTCGATGGAACGACGAGGTCGGCGAGTTGGTCCGATAGGAAGACGTGTATGCCGATCCTACAGAGCTCGAGCTGGACCCCAGGCCGAGTCCAAGGCCGAATCCCCTAGATGAAGACGACGACGGGGGCGATGTCTCGAGCGTCGGAATCTCCAGCCGAGGCGAGCGGGGTATAGGTGTCGAAGTCGACATGGCGAGTCTCCGTCAAGCTAGGCTAGTAGAGTCCAGCTTATCCTCTTGTGACGGAGTTACGAGTACAGCGACATTGTATCTGACACGAGACTCGAATATCGGACAGAGGCGTAGGCGTGATCTTGAGTGGTGTTCTATTGATAGTAGTCCAGACACAGGAGTGGGACTCTACGCATCGACTTTGTTGACAATTACTCGTACAAGTCTCGGAAGAGTTTCGAGTTCGGTCGCTAATTGAATCCCACGGCCAAGCTTACGACCTGGTATATTTGGCTCTCAGCATCGATGCCCAGTCCAAGTGGCCATTGTCATCGACGCTCCGACGCTCGCCGACGCTGTCTGGGTCTTGTTGCTCTCTTTGTTCGCAGTTGTTCGGACGTTATGCTTAACGGCCGTTACGCCTCTCGAAAGCTTATTCCAACTGCGCCGGTTGTAGTCTTCTCGTGGATGGTCGTTGCTGACTCGCTGGTCGAGGTGATGTCGACGCTGAGACCAAAGTGTGTACTGCCACTACGTACATACGTTACAACATTATACTCATCGAGATCAGATCGATCATCCTCCTCATGACATACTCCACAATCCCTCTGTCATTCAGGCTAAAGCCTCAAGGTCTGCTCAAGCACCCGCGTACTCTGCTCTTGCCGCCCAAACAGGTCGTCTCCAGATCCCGAGCCTGACTCCTCACCGCGAGAGCTCCGCGCTACGACACAACACATCCACATCCCGCCATCTTCTCCTCTATCCGGCCTCTAGCGCCAGATCCACTTCCACTCGATCCACCCCCTCCGCCGCCTTTGGCCCTGCTTCCTAGGGCAACCTTTGCCGCTTCATGAATAGCCTCCTGCACCCCTCTGTTATGTTTCGCAGAGCATTCTGCGGGCGTCAGTCTAGGTACAATGCCAAGTACCAATGTGATGGTACGGCACTCACCGAGATACCGACTAGCTCGGATAGAGCGAGCTACTGCCAACCCCTCTTCGTATGTAACCGGGTGTAAACTCCGCCTAGCCAGTTTCTCCTTCACCCCAGAATCCTCGCGCAAATCGCATTTGAGCGCTGAGACCAGTATGAGTAGGTAAACGATCGAGAGCGAGTTGGACACACCTATCAAGATCACCTTGACCCCGCTGCAGTTGTCATTGACCTCTTGTATCCACTAAGCTGGGTCAGCGGGTCACTTCCTATGTCCGTGGATTAGTTGGCACACCTTTGTCGACGCATTCTCCAGCGATACAGGAGAGTCGACCTAACGATAAAGATCAGTCGAGCTCTATAAAATCTTGTCGGGTACTTACGGAGAAGCAGATCATCACTACGTGCGTATCGGCGTACGACAACGAGCGCAGTCTATCAAACTCCTCTTGCCCTGCACATGATCAGCCCAAGCCTCCTAAGTCCGGACTTTGAAGTGATCGAGCGAGCCTGCTCACCCGCCGTATCCCATAGACTCAGTTCGACCTGCTGATCATCGACTTGCACCATCTCGACATAGTTCTCGAACACTCAAGGCTCAGGATGAGTATGGGTTGACTTGCTCGCTTTCGTTCCACATACCTGTAGGCTCGCTATGAAACGTCAGTTGTGATCATGGTGATAACATGAATGTATCAACTTACTACGTCGTTGGAAAGTACCCTGAACACAAAGCCTCAAGTCAGAGTTGCTCCGTGGTCCGGCCGGGTCTCGCTCACCTTTGATGAACACGGTTAATAGCGATGTCTAATAAAGTCAGCACGAGTCCTTCATGAGCTATTCCTCTTATTCACCTTGCCGCATGCTCCATCGCCAAGGACTACGAGCTTCTTGCCTACCTACAGCAGGTCAGCGGGTCTGTCCCTCTCAGCGGAATGGGCAGTTCAGTATCAGAGACTCACAGGCTTGCCGCCCATGATATGCGTGGTCTCACTATATTTCCGGCAGCTCTAGGTTCTTCTGGAGTTCCGATGCCGTGGAGATACACAACCGAGCCGGATGACCTCTAGCTACTGTAGGCCTGCTGTCCAAATCTACGTTGAAGAGTTGACCGAGTCCGCCTTGATGTGACTGTGCGAAGATCGGTCTATGGGCGATTGATAAGCCCTACTGGTAACAAGCTCTGAGTGTGAGGCGAATGTAGCGTAGGATGGTCGATGAAAGCCCACAGCGAGGTGTTGTCGAGTTTGTGTTGAGGCCTGTTGGATGTGACCTTGCGTAAACAAACAACCTCGAACGACCTCGAGCCGAAATCTCAAATGACCACGGACCACGTGGCGCTCCTTTGGCTGGGTGGCGACCGGAGCAAGCTGACTAGCGCTGACTGATGTGCTAGCGCTGGCGAGCTCATCACTGCTGCCCAACTGCTGCCTTCTTACTCGACTAAGTACAGTACTCAACTACGGTCACCCGCAACAAAGCCCCTCAAGCATCGTCGCATCACCCCCTTGACGAATCGTTCAAGCCACAGACTTGATCGTTGATTGAAGGACTGACGCCATGTCCCGACCTGCGCCGTCCTACATCTCCAGCTCGGGGGCGCTCACTGCCCGACCATTACACGTCCGCATCAAGGACTTTGGAGCGGGATACCTGACCCTTCTGTATCTCTTCTTCGAGACTCTTTTCCTGGTGAGTGCGGGTCGTCCCATCATACCACGCGGAATGTCCCTTGTGCCGGAGTATCACGAGGCGGAGAGGCGGAAGACATTGAGGACAGTGGTCGTTGCGGACCATGCGGACAGGTCAAGGCATCAATCTACGAGTCGGAGCTGTCATCGACATGGCACTTACTCCACCATCGCGGTGGAATGCCCTAGACGATAGCTGACGCCTTTCTCTTCTTCACAACAGCCCCTGGTCAACCCCGCCGCTTTCACCGACCCATCCATTCGAGGTAAGAAGTTCGGCCAGGCGCCTTCAGGTGGTAGCTGGGGCAAAGGCGGCGGCGGTGGTGGTGGTGGAGGAGGTGGTGGTGGTGGAGGAGGCAGAGGTGGCGGCGGCGGCGGCGGAGGTGGTGGTGGGGGATGGAGAGGAAACTCTGGAGGAGGTTTCAAGAGCATGTCCGATATAACGGGTTCCGAGAGTGAGTACACTTCTAAACTCTCGTAGCGGGCCGCTGTCTTCACGTTGCTGATCCCTTTGTAGCTGTCAGTGGACTCAGAGCGACGTGTGGATGAGCGATACGAGCTCTTGTCAAGATCTCAGCGGAGTCCTCAGCACACCGAGGGAGCGACCTAAATATCGACGGCAACTGTGTGCTCCTCGCAGCTGAGTCTCAGATTCATCCCATGCAACTTGTATTGTATCACACTTGCAGTTGGAGGATCAATCGGACAGTGTCTGCGTTCCGCTCGTTGACATTGGGCAGCGGACCTTGAAAGTATGTTAGACGGTCAACCTCAACACAAGTTAGACGGAGACACCCCTCGCTTAGATCGCACAGACATACTGCCTGCTCATCTGAATGATACTTCTTCTTCTTCAGACTCAATGCATCGAGCAAGAGTCTACTAGCAAATACAGACCTACTAGGCCTTCCTCCTCCCACTGTCCTCTCTCCTCCGCTTTGCTACTCAAACGCGCTGGGCGTATAGACAGGAAAAATGTAAAACCAGAAGAGCGAAAAGATGATGGGTATATCGGGTTCGTAACAGACATGGTGGTTCGTTGGGATTGGTCGTCGAGGAGGTTCATATCACAGATACGTCAAGTAGAATGGTCGTGGGTTTTGGTGTTTGTGGTGATTTGTTGGTGTGAGCAATGGAAGGGCGTTTAGACACCCTTTACATTCCCCAAAGCCTGGATCGTCGTTGGACCTGTCGCTTCTCCGGGGTCGGCGCCGCGTTCTCAGCGGTGACGGTGACTCCGGCGGCGTCTGCAGCTGAAGAAGCAGCCGAGGCCTCGGCCTGAGATGTCGATGCCGAAGGCGAAGGGGCAGCGCTAGACTCGACAGCGGCGCTGGACGACTCGACGGACGAGGTGGCCGAGGCGGAAGCAGAGGACACTGGGGTGCTCGAAGCCGACTCGGACGCAGAGGCCGAAGATGCCGATGAGGCGGCAAGGAGAGCCTCGGCGGCTAGCGAAGTGGTCGAACTGGCAGAGACAGAGGCAGAGGCAGAGGCGTTGACGGCCTCAGGCACAGCGGAAACAGTGGCGTTAGCGGCAGAAGCGGATGCGGAGATCGAGACGGATTGAGAAGCCTGGGGAACCACTTGGGTTCTGCTCATCATCAGCACAGATCTCACCCCACTTCGCTTCCTACTTACGTCATGGTGCCGTCGACATCCTCCTCATCCTCATCATCATCGTACTCGTCATCGTCGCATTCTTCGTCGTCCTCGTCCTCATCCTCGTTGTCGTCGGCAGATCCACCCTGAGTGGGGGTCGAAGCGGATTTTGATGGAGCGGGTGCCGGGGCCGAAGCGGGGCTGGTCTCGTCGACCTCCTCGTATTCGCCTTCAACTTCGTCGCAGTATGGCTAGAAGAACTCAGCTCGAGTTCCCAACCAGCTTGAGTACACTCACAAGGTTGTCGTAGTCCTCGTCGTCATCACCGGATGGAGCGGGAGTCGAGCCAGACGAGCCGGTTGAACCGCTGGTTGGTCGAGACAGAGCAGCAGAGGTTGCGCCAGAGCCGCCGTCACCGCCTTGACCGTACCAGTTCTGACCAGTCGAGGTTGAAGCGGCAGCAGGGGCTGCGTTGCCGGTAGCGCCGCCGCCGGAAGCGGGGACAGTCTGGGTCACGGTGACAGTAGCGTAGACAGTAGTGGCCTGGAGGAGAGATCAGCTTGGACCACACACATCGTACAGCCGACTTACACCTCCGCAAGACTCGTCGTCATCGCTAGCGCCGCTGGCTGGTTGCGATGAGCCCTGGCCAGCGTTGGCCGAGGCAGCTGGGGCGGAGGAAGAGACAGCACCGGTAGCACCGTTTTGACCAGCGAGGACGTTTCCGCCAGCGGGCTTGGGCGAAGGAGATGGCTGTGCGACTGGAGCGGCACTGGAGGTTCCGTCGGTGTCCTCGGTGTCCTCGGCGTCATCGTCCTCGTCATCTTCTTCGCAATCAATCTCCTCGTCGTGGTCATCAGCAGGCTCAGCGATGGCGGCAGTTCCGGATGGTTTGGCGATACCAGCTGACGCGGAGACAGAGGGAGAAGCAGAGTCTCCCTCTTCCTCATCCTCGCAGTCCTCGTCCTCGCCATCGACAGCACCGTCATCGCTGGGCACAGGTGATGTGGCGTTGTTGGCCGGGTTGATTGGCTCAGTGACATTACCGGCAATTGGCGAGGTGACATTGGTGACTGGCACGGTGGCATCGGTTGGCGATGGCAGAGGAACTGGTGTCGCAGAGACGGTTGCATTGGCAGCTAGGTTCTGGCCTGGGGTGTCCTCTTCGTCTTGACACTCTGGGTCGCTGTACTCGATCTCGGTAGCATTGTTCGCGGCGTCCTCCTGTCTTTTGGCGAGGTAGTGGAAGTCCTCAGCGGGTGGTTGGTATCCTCCACCTGTGCGTTGGATCATCTCCTGGCTGTGCCTTCGGTACAGGTTGTAGTCTTCCTCCCTGACATCGCGTCCGACAGGGTGTTGCCAGGCAGACGCTGACGAGAGTGTGAGGAGGATGGCGATGGTGGTGGTGATCGTGAACTTCATTGTGAGTGATGAACTTGCAGCTCTACTGCAAAGTGGTGTATGATCGGGCGTAGACTTTTGGTTCTAATGTTGGGGTCTAAGGATGCTTTCGGTCGTCAATGTGCGCGTGGTCGATGGTGGTGATCAGAGCGGGAAATCTTGAAGCGGACTTAACGAATGTGTGTGAAAGAGTGTCGGTCGTCGAGAGCGATGTGTGAGATGACGAGGAGAGCCCAGTTCGCGGAACTTGGGGGGTTGATGTCGAGCGAGTCGTGTGTTGTTGAACGTTGAGATTGGGGGTTGAGTGAAAGAGAGGAAGGACAATGGGATGAGGGAAGGGGGAGAACGAGCTAGGGTACCTTTGCAGGGGGGGATGAGTTAAAGGTGGGTAAGAGAGAGTGCCAAGGGGGGAAGAGTGAACAGTGCATCCAGGCCAGACCCCGTGCGTCACAGAGGGTCCCGTTCGCGCGTTTCAGAAAAATCAATCAATCGACAGCTCCCGAATTGGACCACTAAATCTGCACTGCTTCATCCTACACACGGACCATAACCCTCGATGACATTGACCGCTGGACAGACAACATGTCGTACGAGCTTGTCATAGCTATGTAAAGCTCATTATAGCGTGTACAGCATCCTCAGCGCTGAGAATGCTGACCAGAAGCTATTCCTTCACGCGTTGTTTGCGTGTGACACTTTCTCCTCCGAAAGGGAAATCACACGGGCGCACAATCGACCCTGACTCTGTCGTCGTGTTTCAGGTTGAACGAGGTTTTTACGAGAACAACCACGTGAAGCAGTAGGTCTCTCACGGTGTACTCGCCAGTACATAACTTCTCTCGGCCACGTGGCTCACGATGTCCTCCACTTGCTGCTCTTCATGTCAACCTCCTCAGAGTCAGCTGCTCAGCGGGGTCCGTCGTATACCCACTACCTCCTCGCAATCCCGGCTCGCTAATTCCAGCTCCCCGACTCATGAGCATTGCCTGCCGGAAGGCATTGGGGGCAATCTCCCAGCGAGCGACACAAGCCTCTACATCCCAGCTGAAGCCGGTGAGGTTTCCGGGACCAGTCCCCGCTTCAAACTGTCGACTTTGTAGTCCACGGCGGTTCATCACCACTGGGAAAAGTCGAACGAACGCCAGCTCTTCGACCAATGGCAGCAAGGAGGATGACACCCCCTTGATAGCGCTCGGTGCGCCAGAGCCAGCTCCGGATGCTGCCACAAAGCCAAACTCGGCCGATGAGCCCACATCGTCGCATAGCCGGAGTATAGAAGCCGACGTCACTGCAAGCGGTGCAGGTCCCTCCGAGCCTCAAGAGCGGTATACGAGTAGTGCGGGTCAAGGAGCTTCTTCGTCGACAGCGGATCCGCTACACACGGCATCACCAGAAGCCTCGATAAACCCCACCTCAAACCGCACCAAAGATCCGGCGCATCCCTTACTAGACCCGACCACACGGGCAAAATGGCAAGCGGATCTCAAAAAGCAGGTGGCTCACATGACCACCTCGTTCGAAGGGAGGCTGGCGAATCTTGGCGTCAAGTTGAATGAAGTCACGGGGTACAAGGAGGTCGAGAGGTTGAAGGACCTGGTGACGACGCAGGGTGAGTGGTGATGCCGATCTGCGTGTCGAGGGAATGGGTGTTGTGGTGGGAGGAGCATCCTAACCTAAGGAGTATCGCAACGGGACCTCCTCATGAGAGCTTGAACGATGCTGACAACCCCCTTCGTAGAGTTACGATTGGAGGAAGCCAGGCGGGCATCTCGAAAAGCCAAATCAGCCTACGAAGAGGCGATATCGAATCGCTCAAACGCACAGCGCGATGTCAATTCCTTGCTCGAGCGCAAACACTCTTGGACCGACGCCGATGTCATGACATTCACCCGACTCGTTCGCCAAGACCACCAGTCGTCCTCTCTGGTCTCCACTACTTCTATCGATCTGAAGGAGAAGGAAGTGGAAGTCGACAAGTCATTCTCCGACCTGACGAAGGCCATTCTGCAACGATACCATGAGGAGCAAGTATGGAGCGACAAAATCCGGAACGTGTCCACCTGGGCGAACATGGTGGGATTGCTTGTTAACTTTTTGATATTCCTGGGAGCTATTGCGATAGTAGAGCCTTGGAAGCGGAGGAGGCTGGTGGAGCGATTCGAGGAGAGGATGACGGGAGTCATGGACAGACTGGAGGCAGAGATCAAAGCGGTGGATGGGAAGTTGGTCCAGCTGGGAGCCACCAAGTCGAGTGTGATTGCAGAGGATGGATCGTCGACCGCTGAATCACCTATAAGCGGGCAGCCCACGGCCCCAGATCCATCTACGACCGGTCCATCTTCGGTCTCAGGTATCGATACATCTGTAATACCCAGCGCCAACCCATTCGGCGACAGTCCTCTCGACGACGAGAGCCGATTCGCCAAATTACATTGGCCGGTCAAAGCAGATTTCATCGAGATTTACAACACGCCACTGGATCAGAAGCAGGTATTGACTGGTGCCGGTGGGGCCATCTTGGGATTGGCAGCTTGGGCTCTGGCGGCTGCTCTGAGCCGTTGATCCGCATAGACCGCGAGGGGGAGAGGGGAAGTGGAGTACGTGCCGGCTCCTGGAGGCGGTCTCAGCCCGAACATTACACCCAAAATGTAGCTGCGAAACATATGCATTGCATGAATAGTCTGGGCCGGGCTCTCAGCTCCGTGAACTTCGAGGTGTAGATGTCAGCTCTGCACAGCTTGCGGTAATCGTACAGACCTGCACCGCTGCAAACGATGTTCGCCACCGAGGTATCGCTTAGCGGATAGCGCTTAAAATTGTTTACATGGTGGGACGATCGACCGTTCGTCGTACGATGTCATGACCGACTGCTACATCGTTGCGATTGAACAACTACATGTGCTTGACAACGGATGATTGACTGTTGACGCACTTGACTACCACTCATCGACGGCGCAGACATATGAGATGGCGACAGCATCGATGTTCCTGCCCCAAATGTCACAAGACGACGAGCGCAGTGGATACGCCGGCAGTTCAGACAACAATGGCAATATGGTCTCACCCACCACGGCCTTGTTCCCCGACATCTCCAACAACCCTTCAGCGTCCAGCTTGTACCAAGCACTAGCCCAACAGCAGCAGCAGGGCTTGACCGTACCAGAAGGATATACCTCTGGATCACTTCATCCATATCTATCCCGCCCACCATCGTTATCCCCCTCTTCGCAGTCTGCACAGCTGTACAACTCGACATCCAACTACTCGACCAGTAACCAAGGTCTATCCCCACATTCCCTATCCTCGCCAAACAGCACGTTCTCGTACTCCGACCCCGGGGCCAACTTTGACGAGATGATGCTCAACAACTCGTACAGCTCCACCGACCTCGATGCGCTCTTGTTCCAAGCGGACATTTTGCCGCCCACGTCCAAAGACGGTCAGTCGCAACAACAGGCTTTCTTCTTGCCCCAGGGCAACAACTTTGGACAAGGACAGGATCTATCGCAATTGGGTTTATCCTTTGATCAGAGCAACGAACTGCTCAAGTTGGTCAATGGGCAGAGTGCGGCGAATTACCAGAGAAGAGTGTCAGACGCATCCGATGTCTTCTCCCTGGCGAGTCAACCGAATTCAATGACGATACAAACGCCCTCGCTGCCTCCGCATGCGATGCACATCAACAACTCGATGTCCGATGGCGAGAGCAATGCCTCGTGGAGGAGTGCAGGGGCGTTTAGCCCGAATGCCATGAAGTTTGGCTTGAACAGTGAGTACAAGTGCACACTCGCAATGTACACGCTGACATTATGTAGCCGAGCAATCGTTCAACCCGGCCATTCAGATCCAAGAGGCTCCACTCAAAGCTGTCAAGGGCAAAGCCGAGAAGCCAGCTACAAAGGCATCGAAAAAGGCCAAAGCCAAGGACGAGCCCAGCCCAGACGGCACCGCACCTACCGTTGGCAAGCACAACAAGACTGAAAGGCGATATCGGCAAAAAGTACAGGCAGCCCAAGCCGACCTACGAGATTGCGTGCCTGCCTTACGAGTTCTATACGGCACTTCGACCGAGGAGCAGAAACAGACTACCGATATACTCGCAGAGGATGGCACCGTCGACGGACTAGGCAAGATCACCCGCCCGAACGCCAGTGCCAAGACGACAATCTTTCTCGGAGCGAGAATGTACATTGAACTCTTGCAGGATCGGGTGGCGATGTTGAATCGCAAAGTCGACGAGCTCGAGTCTTTCCGAACTCTGGTCGCCGGAGAAGAGAATGTTCGAGCGTGGAGAGCCGAGTTTGACGCCAAGGAGGCTGCGATCAAGGCGGAAAAAGAAGTCAAGATCGACGAGGATTCTTTGGACGACGAATCAGAGGCAGAGTCGGAGGAGGAGGAACCCAAGAGGAAAAAGGCAAGAGTCACAAAGCCAAAACCCGCAACGACTTCAGGTGCCAAGAAGAGCGCAGTGGCCATAAGAGGTTTCGCCGCTTTCGCGGTTTCGTTCTCTTTCCTCCCATCAGCATCGACCGTGCTCAAGGCCACAGAGAACACCACCTTTGCTCGGGAATATGTCCCGGCGACCACGACACAGATCATCAAGCGTCTCCCGCTCATCACGGCAGAACACGCGACCAGGCTATTGGAGCGCAATCTGCCCTCGGCAATCGTGCCTCATCCCCAGTCACTGGTCAATCTGGTCTGGCACGGGCTCATCGCAGTGGTGCTTGTCGCTCTGGTATGGCCCATGTTCAAGAGATGGACCCATGGTGCGCGAGGAAAGATTGGAAAGACGCATCTTGGCGACATTGCCAGGGACGCCGTAGGGGTGATCCTGCGTCGTGGATCCAGCATCGACAGGTCGGAGGTAGCCATCTGGACCGGACTTGCTGCTGAGATCATTGGACGGGGTGAGTCGAATCTTCTTACTACACGTTTGTCCCTTTGCTGACACTTTCTCAGCACGAACTGCTTCAACGTTTGACCGACTACACATTGCGCTCAAGCTACAACGTGCACCTAGGACCCCTCACACTCTTGCGTTGCTTGCCCTTCTGCAATCTCGTCTACCGTTCGCCCCGAGCGCTTACACCACATGGGCTGCTGCGGCATCTGCTTTGTCAAATTCATCTCCTGCACCATTACGCCACGTCCTCTCGCTCTCGCTCGACGAGGCCAGATACGCCTTGTCCCTCCTCCCACCGACGTCGTCACCCATCACTGCGATCGCCGAGCAAGTCACCTTGGTCCACCTGAACGATCTCTACTCGCGCTTCTTTGTCCGGCTCATCAATTCGTCCGTCTCTGGCGGTCAACACGTCCCAAACTCTCTCAAGTCGCTTCTAAGCAATCTCGAGGCTAAGAACATGGGCAAGGATCTTCGGGCGAGTCTATTTGAGAAAGAGATCAAAGAGGTCATTAGCGCCGCAGCACCTGGTACATCTGCCCTCGCCCTCGGCCTGGTGTTGATCGGCCTGTGGGGTACAATGTCAGGACCGACGGCCTCTGCGCAGGCGGCGCTGGCTAGTGCTCTGGCTGCAGAAGAGGTCAAGGGTGTCGGAGCGGCTCTATCCTCGGTATCGGCTCTTAGGGAGTTGCTCTACCCCGGCTCATCTACACAAATGACCAAACCCACTCTTCAGCTGCAAACCCTCATCCCGGATAATGTCAAGGCCATCGACCAGCTGGCCATGGTGTGTATCCAGTACATCAACCTTCTAGTCTCTACGGCAACTCTGCGTCGAGACGAAGAAATGTCTAGGGCGGATCGATTGGCGAGGAGCAAATGGGTTCAGCGGAGCGTTGCCGATATCCGCCTGACCATCACCAAGACGACTTTTATCGGCATGGCCCACGAGCCAATCTCGCCAAGAGAAGATGAAGACATGGACTTTGGTCTCGAGCAGGAAGGAGAAGAGGACAGAGAGCTGGAGTTGGAGGATAAAGCGGATATGGATCTGCAACTGGCGAAAGAGAGGTTGGTCTCGGTCCTCAGCGTCATTGGACGCCGAGCGACGGGTAGGATCGCTGGAAGGGACGAGGATTCGGGTTTCGAGGGCGACTCGGAGGATCTTTAGAATCCTGAAGTGGAAGTAAGGCTTGTACTATTATAGTGCAAGGAGTCATCAGAGTATCTAGTTGTGAGACCATGTATGCTTAGCCTCGTACGATTGATTGTATTCGAGTACTGTATATTGTCCTGCAGCCCTTGCAAAGCTCTGAAAGGGTTATGGCGCGTACGCGCATTATAGGATGTACTAGGACCTGTGCGTTCGGAGCCATCTACTGTGTTGGCTCGACCCCTCTCATGGCTTCCCATCTATACTGCCGTATTTCCCTTCTGCGTATACCCTGTTCATATGCCTCAGGACGACCTCTAGTCCTGTGAGCCATGCGTCGAGCTCTACCATGACCTCCTCCACGGGTGTCCCCAGGACTAGGTAGAAGTTTTGTCGATATGGCACGGCTTTCATTGCGAGCTGCACCCGTCAGCGAGAGTACGGCTCAAGTGCAGGTGTAGTACCAAGAAAGGAGTACGAGGAAGCAGAATCTGAGCAGCGGGACTCACTAGGAACAAGGGCCTAACTGCCCATCCGTGGTATGGCTTGAGAGCCTGTCCATATGCCCAAGTCATACTTGTCGAAACCTCTTCCGTCTCATTCGACATGTTCCGCCGTAACCCCATCGATGTGAACCGCAGACTCCTGGACGATATATCAGCTCCACGATCAGGTCGAATGGTACCCACCTCAGTAGCCAGGTCAGAGCTCCTGTCATTGCACCGGGCAACTTGGTCGCATTGGCCTTCTTCTCATCTGACAACATGGCCTCCAAAGTGTCATTCTCCTTCTGCCGCTGCTGCCGCGACGCCCGCAGTATCGCAATCTTGGACGCCAGATCAGCTCGGACAATGGCGAATGGCGCATTGGAAAAGAGATCTTCCAGGGCAGTCAGTATAGTCAAAGACTCGTGTCAAATTGGCCTTACCGAAGAACGCGATCACCGCATCGCATGACGAACAGAACAGGTCGACGTCGACTCCGTTGCTGACATCGAGGTCTTGGAACCTCTGCCACAAAGTCAGAATGATACAGCGGTGGTGAGCTAGTTGTCGGCTACTTACTGTCTTGACGGTCTTGTAGAAGGGGACAGGCTCCGCTTGTGCTTCCGACATCCGGGCGAGAGGATGGACTGGGCTGGGCGATCTACCGCTCTAGTGCTCTGTTCACCGTTCTGACCGAAGTTTCGGCACCTCTGTCCAGGAGTACGTCTTCTTCTTGCTCTTAGTGAGTGCAGGTAAGTACTGTGAGATCACAAAGGAGCAGCTGCAGCAGCTATTGCATGTAGCCGTGTACAGTCTGCAGCTGGTCAAGGCTCTGGCTGGTGACGCATTCCACTTGCAGAATGCCGTAACCGCTCGATCGCAACGATGTTGCTCTTGCCTCTTCGCACTGCTATCAGTCGTGCGCTGATGAGTTCAATAGCACTCGAGGCCACACGGAGGCACACAAGGAACCTCGTTCACCTGTGTTTTGCATACAAAAGCAATGTTGCGCCCAAAACCCTGGATCCTGTCTATCTGTATTCCAAAACTTCCTGAGCCCTCCGCCGGCCTCAATGCGATGGAGGCCTTCTCCCGAAGACCATTTCCCAGCCCTTGGTCCTCCCACACCCTCTCGCCAAGGGTGTGCGCCTCCTGCGATACTATCACCGAGGTACCATCTGGCCATCCTCCACCGTGCTGCTGATTGGAACCCAGGGGACCAAAGGGTTACACCGCTTCAACTCGACGCAACGGGCCATCATGAATGGCTCAAGAGCTGGCACCCGACCTCCATTCTCCCTCAGTTTGATCTGGAACATGGCGTATAGATCGCGGTCGAGGTATGCCGAGAGCGCTTTGCGGACATTGGCGACTTGCATATCGTCGGGGATACTGCAGAGTGTGATTAGCACTTCTTCAACAAGAGTAGTGGAAGGTCTCTGGAGAGATTGGGCACAGGGCCTACTTACTATCTGCCAATAGGGTTGGCCAGCGCCTGTTCGATCTTCTCCTCCATCTGTGTGGCATTGCTCCTCCAATAGGAGTACACGTACGGCGGGCCCAGCATCGACGCTGGGCCATGCTGCCATCCGCCAGTGTAGAGATCCCAGCCTTCCGTCTTTGGATTCTTGAAGAAGTAAGGAAGGACCAATGGCGTTCCTTGACATCTACCGAAAGTGTCAACTCTGCAGTGGACGTATGCTCAAGTTGGGACGACTCACAAGGCGACATAGACGGATGGGCTGATGGTTGGCATTCCGATACCCAGCATGACCTTGACACTGCCCACGAGATCGTTGTACTTGTCCTTGTTCATGATGCCCGTAGTGGTGAGATTGTCGGGCAGCGGGTACCCCGAGTCTTCCTTGGCCGCGCTGAGGAGTTGAAACTTGTCATTGGCTAGTAGTCTGGGCCACGTGGCCGCTGGGGGCGAGTATGCGTGATAGAAGTATTCTACGTACGGGGATCAGCGCGTTTCGGCGAATCATTTGGTTTGCTCACCCGTCTTCTTGGCCAGAATCAAGACAGTGTCGTTCCGCTCATCCCAGGACTTGACGGGCAGTTGTGCGCAGGAAGACTCGATGGAGTATGGGAGATATGTGTGGTTCACCGGCAATGGCCATGGTCTGCGCGGAAGCATGTCAGCGAGGTTGTGTTAAGGTACCTTAGTCGGAGACACTCGTACTCACGTTGCGATCCATTCGTTGCCCAAGGGGTGCATGTGCCACTCGTCATCTCCGGTAGATGACCACCAGTAGTCATTGTGGGCGTGATTCTTCGGTCGAGTTCCCCACTATGAAGCAGCTTTAGTCTATAGACTCCAGCTGGGCAATATAGCCGACTCACATAGTCTACTACGTTGAGCTTCCATATTGGTATAGTTCCCTTTTCACTCTCTGACACTGTCAAGCTGAGATCCTCCGCTTCTGGCGATGGGACGTAGTGCTCCGGGGCTATACACTTGGCGTCGGAGACACAAGTGACAGCGTCTTGGATCCACGTCCAGGCGATTCGACTGTGCGTATTGTCAACTCTAACCCCCGCAAAGAGGCGATACTCGACTCACTAGACATCTGGCATCATATTGGCAACCTGGACAAAGTTGTTGTATGGTCCAACAGCTATCCACTTGACGCCGAGCTCTTCCATCTCATTCAGCTACAACTTGTCAGTGGATTCGTCCCATCGCAAGCCGGGGAGCAGCAGGTAGTCATGACTCACAATGGACGCCTGCCAGATACCTTCTCCGGACAACTCTCCGTTGATCGTAGTCGCAGTGTACCAATAGCTGCTGACCACCAGAGGCTGTTTCGGACAAGACCTATAATTGGGATCCGAGACTGGCGAAAAGCACTGAAGGAGGTATTCCAGAGTCGGGACATTGTGTTTCTTGGTAAAGTACCATTTCTCATGTCTACAGAGAAGTCGGCAATCAGCATGATCCAACTCGCTGTGGTACACGTCTATGAGGATAGACGTCTCACTCACGTCCCCTCGATCTCCCTTTTCAAGACGACTTGAACCTGTCTATACTGCCTGGCTTTCAAACAGCCCACAGGATCGTCTTTGGGATCTGCTGCTGGATCCCATCCTATACACTCCGGCACCTCTGATCCATCTGGCATTTCACTCTCCGACTCCCATGAAGCTGGGGAGAGCTCTGCTATCGTCTCCGGAAGACCTTCCACCGCTACCAAGCAAGTCTCAGCCTTGATCGTCACTCTGGGACCTTGCATCACTCACCGAAGACCTCCTGTGAGCTGCTGGACCATCGGGTGAGATTGGGCTTGTACTCCCCAAGCGAGCCAGTAGGGCTGAAAGCGAACCCGCAGACCACAACCAGAGCCACGCCAAGCAACACTGGCCTCCGGCTGAATCGTGTGAACCGCCGCGCTATGGCTGACATGGCGGGCAGCCGAGATGAGCGATAAGGCGGAATGTTGATCGGACACTCGGATCTGACAGTCGTCAACAAGTGAGGTCTTTGCCGCACCTCCGAGGTACGAGTCCCTTGCAGCCGGTGATAGTGTACGAACGGAGGGCTATGAGTGTCGTTGAAGCAAGGAATAGCCAGCGACGAAGTGTAAGGTTACCCCCTCGAGACTACTGGAGTGAACTTTGGCCCGAAAAATCAAATGAGGCGCGTCCGCGAAAGGCAACTTCACATTCCGATCTAACCACTGCCGCCTTCTGACGGCTGCACAATATAGCGAGACTGACAAGGGGTACGAGTACATGGCATGAGCTCGGACTATGAAGGTATAGATCCCACTCAGGGAGCCAACGCTGGATTGTACATGGGGCTAAAGACAACTTGTCAGATACGAAAGGATGTCCGACCCTTTGCCGACCCAGAGAAGCGCGTACGAAGCCGTCCTAAACCTCTGCTTCGTCGCGAGATCACGACCTTCCGCCTTCCCTGACCTTCATCGTCGCCCGTAACTCATGACCGCTGCTCTTTCAAGAGTTCTACGCTCGAGTGCGAGCCCACTGGCGATGTTGGAGATATTGCGTCGGTCCTCCGGTACTTGCTATTACCACTTGGCAGAAGCGGGGCTAGGAAGATTGGTCGATGACTTTGCTTGCTGGGCCTATCCACGTCCCGTTTGTGGTTCCGACAAGAGGTCCAATGTCGATCATCGCTTGTTCCCCGCTGCAACGACCGAGTTCCGGGTACTACCAGACGCGGTCAGCATCATGTTGAGGATGCTGGAAACATCCGCTGTTCCCGCTCCACTCACAGATTGTCGATATACAGACTGAGCATCTCATTATCCTTTGCCAATTTCTCATTCTCCCCTTCAACTTCTGTCACACGGACCATAAGCCCTCGAAGGCCATCGCGTAGTTGGATGATATCTTTGATTATCTTTTCCTTTTCGAGAGCGGATTCAACGGTAGGCTCGATGGAAGTGGTGGTGGCTGCTGCAGGTGCGCCCCAGGGCGAGTTGCCTTCGTCGAATGACATGTCTCGGGGGTGTCAGCTGTGGTCGTGTCGTCGGATGGTATAGCAGACAGCACTCGTTGAGCAGAGAACAACGCTGAACAACACCTCGAGCCAGCGTCCGTGCCTCCTTGCAAGCTGAAACGGCGGGATCTAATTGTTGACTTGGAACGATCGATGAGCGCGGCGCGTGAGCCAGCCTGGAGGTGATAACAGATGCCCATCTCCTTATTGTTGTCAACATCAACATAGAATCGGGGGACTGACAGAGTGTAGAGACTGTGAAAGAGGTCAGACCGACTGCTCAGATCGAGTTCACACCCTGGATCCACCCACTGCATCCAGCATCAGTCGCGTGGTAGATACCATCACCAAGCCTGCAACTCTTTACGTTCCAACCCGCCTTGTATCAACCGCGACGACGGGCTCGACTCATCTCAATGCGATCATAAACAGACTTGTCACGACCAAGAGCTGAGCTCTGAGAAGACTCCGCCCCCAAGCATGGATACCATCTTCCGAAAGAAGAACTCACGGACATCCGCTCAATCAGCCACTCAACATGCCACCTCGCCAACCAATTTGACCGGTTCGGTACCATACTCCCAGATTCCATCCGCCCACCCTCCACCTGTCGCTGGTCCATCGACTTCCTCATCGACCCTCCGGCGCGATGGTACCATCAACGTTCAGAGCATCGGTGCGCCAAATACCAACCCGAGCTTGGGCGCAGACGGCGTCATGTTCAACTACCAAAGGAGGGACGAGCGTTCGATACCGCCGAGCCCTCCGAGGCGGTTGTCCACTCGGACCAGCAGCAGAAACTCGGACGCATTGGATGCGTCTCAGCGACAGCAGAGGTCGAGCTTTGAAGACGGGACTCGGAGACCGAATGTCGAATCTGGCGGATCACGCAAGCCAGTCCCCACCACCGCCACCTCTGTGCACGAGTTTGGGGGTTCGAGACATCCCTACGCCGCTTCAGCTCGAGATCCCGATACAATGTCGATACGAACAATCTCGTCCATCGCCTCTGGACCCCGCGATAACGCGTATCATAGGCCGAACAACGAAGACCGGTATCCCAGCTTTAGCGGTAGCACGCATTCGAGCAAAACAACTCATACCGTCGTCACGCCGAGATCCGGTCATTCAAACTACGCCCCATCCATCAGCTCTGCATCTGGCATCGCGGGCAGTAGGCTCTCAGAGGAGTTTAGCTTTCCTCGACCTAGCGACGCCGAGATCGAACATCGCTTTCAGCAGCTGCTCGAGAATCGAGACCTAGATGCGGATCGTGGAGCTACACCTACGCTATCATCCAGATCGTCTGTTGGCTCATCAGCTAGTATAGCCCGATCCGCAGCGTCACTCCCCGTGGAGACCAAGTGGCAGATGGTGGAGTCGGATGCAAGGGCGAGATGGGACGCAAATCGGGCAGCTAGGCGGAAGGAAGAGGAGCTTTTGCGGAGCGGAAAGGCAAAGAGAGGGACAGGAGTGATTGTGAAGAACAGTCCGGAATGGTTCTTGCGGAAGATTCTCGATGGCGCTCTGACACTGCAGCATCTATCCACACTGCAGGTCAGCCTGCGGACATCGCCTCTAGAGTGAGTTTTCCGATTTGTGACATTGTGCTGACCCGTCGTAGTTGGATACGAGAATTCATGGCTTGCCAAGGACAGGTCGTCCTCGCCAACTATCTGTCCAATCTGACGAATAAGAGGAATCGCGCTGGCTACGACGCGGATATGGAGCTCGAAGTGCTCAAATGCTTCAAGTTGTCGCTCAACGTCAAGGTAAGTCGCCATTTCATCGCCAATTGCTGACTGAATAGCCCGGAGCGGACGACGCCTTGGCCAAACCCCAAATCATCCACGCTATAGCTACCTCGCTCATCTCGCCACGTCTCACTTCCCGGCAATTGTCAGCAGAGATGCTGGTCTTCTTCTGCCATTTGACGGACCAGACCCACAGGACCGGACTGAGCATGGTGCAGACGGCCTTCGACCAGCTGGAGCAAAGGCTCAACGCGGCCATCACGGATATTAGCCAGAAAGTCGGTCGATTCGAGGTCTGGCTGAAGCAGCTCGAACAGACCATAGATGGAAGAGGGCGGATGGGGAGTTTGGTTGGCGTCAGCAACGACTTGAAGGGTCAGGACGATCACTCGCTTGTCGAGTACTGTGTGAGTCTTGTCAGAGCGAGGGTGTTTGGGCGTAAGCTGAACTAGATCAGAACATGAACCTCATGCTCGTACAATCGCTAGCATCGTCCACCGATATCCGCTCGCGGTGCTCGACCAGAGCGCAGCTGGAAACGTGCGGTCTTTTGCCGGTCCTCAAAAAGGCCAAACGGTGGAACGAGCCCAGTATCATGCGCACAATTCGGCAGTATGAAGAAGAGGCAGAGTACGACCGGCGCGATCTGGCAGAAGAGCGAGACCAGCTACTGCTCAAATCGATGCGAAGCCCAGAAGACGTATTCCGAGCTCTGCTTCAAACGACCAAAGGCTCCAAAGCCAGCTCGTACCTGCTCAACTCGCTCCGACATTTGCTGCTCATCAAAGAGGATGGAGATCAGAAAGTGCGATACTTCCAGCTCATCGATCAGCTCATTGGCAGTATCGTCATGGGCGACACGCCCGACCTCGGCCACGACTTTTCCCGAGCCTTTGGTGTCTCCGTCTCCCACCTCATGGGCAAGTTTGTCGAGCAGGAGAAGTTGGACTATGCGATTGGAGAGGTCAAAGAGTTAAAATTGGCCTTGGCCAAGGAGACGAGGGAAAAGGTCGATCTGATGGAAGAGATCAACAGCAACGACCTGGTGTCCTCGCTCAAGAGCCACATTGTGGAGTTGGAGGAGCGCCTTCGGAAATCCAGAGCGGCGACTGAAGCGGTCACAGATCAGATGGAGGGCATGCGGAGGGATTACGAAACGCGGATACAGGATCTGGAGATGATCATCCAGGAATTGTTCAACATGCTCAGAGAGTCGAACCACCTCGACCAAGTCAAGGGACTCGACGACGGACCGATCAACCGAGCCAAATTGATCTACGACCTTCGCGAACAGTGGGAACGAAAGAAGACTATTAGCAAACTCGAAGGCCGGGCTCTAGGTGAGGGGAAACGGAAGCCAAAGTCCAATGCGGCGACTCAGCAAGGTCACGACGAGACAGACGGCGAGGAGGAAGAGGAGGAGGGTCAGCTATTGGAGGCGGAGAAGGTCGCCCTAGGGGGTCCTCGGCGTGGTCAAAATCTCTCGACGACGAAGGCCGAGAAGACAATGTCAGGCAGTCAATTCATGGACGCTCCGGAAGAGAGGGTACGAGCGCACATCGAAGGAGCATTGTCCAAAGAGGCAGATCATATCGTGAGTCAGAGAGGTCATGACTATGCTGACCTCCCAGTCACCGATAAGAGCGGGAGCTACGACTCGGAGTACTCGACATCGAGATGTCGAGACGAGTCGACGAGGAATGCCAAACGCGCCTCCAATCGGCAAGAAATCGATTCATCGTTTCTCCAAAAAGCCTGGACTTCCACCTCGATTCTTGGAGGAGCTGCGGTATGCGCAACTTTCGAGGAGCGTGTCCGAGTCGGCTTTGGGATACATGGACAACGAGGACTATTACGATGTTGCCGACATGCGGCAATCTGGCGCTACGGATCTGACCCGGGATCCCTCGATCGATCTGCGCACGCCGGTTCAGTCTCATCGACGCGACAGTACACTGAGACTAGAGCTCATGAGCAGGACAAAGTCGATGCGGCTGTTGCAATCGGACACRTCGGACGATGAAGGGATGAACCCGTCATTGGAGGCGCTCGAGGAAGGTGATGTGGAAAGCAAAGCGGAAGATGAACCAGCGGACGAGGCATCAGAGGGTGTCACGGCTCCCCCTCCCCCGCCACCACCACCGCCACCACCTCCCCCTCCTCCACCTCCGCCGCCTCCACCACCTCCTGGCCCGGGAATGTCCGTCACATCGAGTGGCATACTGCCTGCTCGAGCTGCCAACCCCATGGCCGGCGTGTTTGCCGGCATCATGGGCGGAGTCAAGCTCAAGTCGACCGGTCAGTCAGATGGCGCAAACTCTGACCCGGCACCTCGCCCTCCGCCTCCACCCATGGCACCGAGCGCGCCTCGTGCACCTCTTGCCCCGCTGTCATCGCTGTTGCACGGTGTCAACGACTCTAGGAAAGATGTCTCGCTTGTCGCGTCGAAAAAGATGAAACAGCTTCAATGGGAGAAAGTCTCCAAAGCCCAATTGGACAAGACGGTCTGGTCCGCGCCGGATGTCGCCGAGGAGAATTTGGTCCAAAAGCTCAAGGCGGTCAACCTCTGGTCAGACATGGAGGAAGAGTTCAAGGCCAAGGAAATCATCTACGACGCTGTCAAGAAGCGGAAAGAGACCGAGCTCCTCTCGGTGCTCACCCCGGACCACCGAAAGCGAATCGAGATCCTCATGGCTGGTTCCGTGGCGAAGAGCTTCAAGGCCCCGGAAAAGCTGTCGGAGGCTATTGCCAATTTCAACGCCGACCTGTGTACAGAGACCTTTTTGCGAGAATTGCAGGGTGTCCTTCCCTCGGATGAAGACGTGAGTCCTCGTCTGTTTAGAAGGAGGATGTGCTGATTCGGTGTATAGCGAGGCAAACTCTTGACGCACAGCGCGGACACGGAAGCTGAGCTGGATCGCCTTCACCCGGCTGATCGACTCATGGTCAAGTTGATCCAACTACCTCATATCGCCGATCGAGTCAAGGGTATGCTGTATCAAGTTGGATTTTCGCAAAACCTGGACCTGCTCCAAAAGGTCAGTACATGTCACGCGAGATGCTGGATGATGCTGACGAGCCACGGACAGAGCTTGGAACTCTTGCTGTCTGCCTGTACCGACCTGCGGAATGCCGGACAATTCAAGGAGTTGCTCAATATCATACTCATGATGGGCAACTACCTGAACGGCACGAATTATGCCGGAGGCGCGTTTGGCTTCAAGATTGCCAGTATCAATCGAGTGAGTGCGATAAGACATCGATGAAAGCGGTGATTGATGTCTATGTAGCTCGTCGATACCAAGTCATCCAACGGTCAGAACCTGCTGCACTTTGTGCAAAAGGTCGTTTCGCAGCATTTCCCCGACGTCGAGGGCTTCCTCGAGGAGCTGAACAAGCCATCGGAAGCGAACAGAGGTGCGTGCGATCAGATCATAAACGAAAGTAGGCTCACAGACCTGTAGTCAACTTCAGCGACATGACATCGACCTCGAAGAAGATGCTCGAGGATATCCGCGAGATTCGACGATCACTCCAGGTCAACTTCCAGGCGGCCAACGATGACTACACCAAGAAGATGTTCCGATTCAGTGCTGTCGCAGAGGAAGAGCTGCAGGAAGTCCGAGATGGAATTCTGCAAGCGGAAAAGCAGCTGCGGGATGTTCAGACCTACTTTGGAGAGGGCGAGGAGATGGGCAGGCCTTTGCAGAGCCAAGACTTCTTCGGAATCTTCAGGACGTTCACCTCGTCTTGGAAGGTGAGTGCCGCTACGATCGTGGAATGATGAAATGCTGACGAGCTTGTCCAGTTCTGTCGACAGCAGAACCGAGCAAAGAGTGAAGAAGCAGCATTGAAGGAACGTCGAGCTCAAGCCAGAGCTGCGCTCACGCCCCAACCTACTGGGGCTTCCACCGATAGCAACATGATGGACGCAAGACTCCAGCGACTCAAGCTGGAAGGTACGCCCCGTGTCAAGCGAGAGAGGCGACAGCCAGCGCCGCTCATGTCGCCATTACCCGACACTACGGACTTTACCGACTTTATGATCCCTTCTCTGACGGGACAGAGCAATACGAGCGATATCGACTTTGGCAGTGTCGCTGCCAAGATGATGGACACGCTGTTCGCCGCCAATGGGATGACGGGCTCTGGAAGTGGTGGATTCTCTGTCGACTCGCCGGATCGTGTCGCACTAAAAATGGAACGAAATGATAGTGATGGAGGGACGATGAGCCCAACATCGCCGTCACCTCAATATGGCAACATGGCCCCTCTGACCGATCACGTCGTCAGGGAAGGTCGACTATCGCCAACAAAGCGCTCGGGGTCGGATTGGAATTTGCCCAGTCTACCGGAAGAAGAGACCGAAGAGTCGCCAAAGAACGGCCACCGGGAGATGGAAGATGATGATGAAGTTGGAGCTGATGAGGATCGGTATGACGACGAGGAAGAGTTGATGTCGGAGGGTGAGATCGACGATGGTGATAGGACGGTCAGCATGAGTGACACTCCTCGGCTGGAGTGAGTGAGAAGAGGAAAGGGGATTCAGACTGTTGGAGGCCAGAGGGCTATTGTATCTACACCATACTTGCATTGAGACATGTTGCATCTATCACGATCTAATACCATGACCATGACATGTATAATGAGCATTGTCCTCGAGCTGGGACTGGCTGGGAGTTGCGGTTGTGGGAGTAGTCAATCGGCAAGACGCACGACCAACTCCCGACGCGTTGACTTGAAACCGATTCGACGTTTCAATCTTCGGTGTCTTTGGCACTCTTGACTTCCTACATTGCTCTTTAATCCCTTGTCATCTCTTGATCTACACTACCAGCTCGGTGTCATGTCTTTCTATCTTGCCATAGTGTCACCCCTGGACTCGCCGCTGTTCGAACTGCCATTCCTATCCGCTCGGTCGGCCGCACCCCCTTCTGCCAACTCGACCTCTTCGTCATTCCCCTCTTGGTCCACATTCACCGGCGCCAATGGATCCGACTTGGGCCCTCTACCTTCGCCATCAACGCCGCACCAGTCTAATGACCCGTCCGCGGGAAGAGCTGGTCTAGGCAATGGTCAGCCTGGAGCTGCTGGCGCCGGAGGAAGGGGATCGGTAGGAGCAGGCGGAGGGGGGATGTTGAGTGAGAAGTCGTTATGCCAGATGATTATACATAAGAGTTTGGATAGCGTAGAGGAGATCATGGACACGACGGGCACGCTGTGAGTTACTCATCGAGGATATCGTATGGTCATGCGAAGCTCTTCTGACGTGGAATTGGGATGGATAGGTATTTGAAGAACATAGATAAACATAATGAATGGTCGGTATCGACATTTATAGCAGGCAGTGGTGAGTCGCGCGTCTCTCACCTGTGTGAGCATGTTGGTAGTGAGCTGATGACTCGATAGTCAAGTTCATGCTGCTACATGACACCAAGAATGATGATGGAATACGGCTGTTCTTCCTGGATGTCTGGGAGGCGTTTGTCAAGGTGACTTCAAAGGCCTGCAGTCATGGTTATCCTGTACCGGATTGCTGACAGCTCGATAGGTCACGCTAAACCCCTTTCACACTGTCAACACGCCTATACGGAACCCCTCTTTCGAAGCTAGGGTACGGGCGAGTGCAAAGAGGAACCTATGAGAGAAATCCGCAATCTCAGAACAGACTTCGAGCCTTCATTCCTATAATGGCGACTTCGGGTCAAGAGCTCCCAGCTCAGCGCAGGACAGGCAAGCCACCAAGAAGACCATCAATAGAGTATAATCAGGTGGAGGATCTAATGAAGTGTACCATAATGTTGTATCCTGGACCTCTAGCAGCTTCACGAGTGCGAGACCGGCGACACATCCTCGTGCTCTATACGTTCTGGAAATTATGCATCTTGACTGCTGTTCTAGTTGGGTGTTGGGGTGGTGATACGTGATCATGCAAACTCTTCGGCTTTTCCAGACTGCGGCGAGGCAAAGGTCAGCTTCCTGGGCGTTTCCAGTAGATTTGGACGGAGCTAGGCCTGTACTCACGACAAGCAGACCGACTAATAAGTAGAAGCTTGATTAGCTATGTTTCGACCAATGTCACAGCTATTTCGCTTACCAATGAGACCGAACAGACCGAGTACAGAGCCGAAGATCTATGGATGAGGGCGTCAGCTCATACCATACCAGGTGTGGGGAAAGGAGCTGACCTCTACGATGAGAATTTTGACGAAGAGCTGGGGGTCGGCCGCATCGGCGAGAGCAGCAGTGGAGCCGGTGATACCGACAGAAACACCACAGAGCAAGTTGCACACACCGACCGTCAAACCGCCCCAGAAGATGGAAAAGCCTACCCTAGGGTCAACACATAGTACAGGATAATACGGTGGGACTCACCAGTGTAGTAGTTGTTGGGGTTTGACATGTCCATTGGCTCTCCGTTGATCTTCGCTGAGAAGACAATAGCCATGATGACACCTAGACTGTTATTAGCACAGTCTAGTGGGGCCGTGGACGCGAGACATACCGTAGATGGCTACGACTTCGCAGAAGATGATTCTTCGTTCCATCAGCTGGATTCGCGGGAGGCCACAGGCTCTACTCACGAGATCAAGTTCTTCGTCCTGATTCTAGGTGCCCGCACACCACCACCTAGGATAGAAGCACCCGTGATGAAGATTCCCCTGTAGTAGGTAAGTGTCAGTCGATGAACCAGAGACCACTGCGCGGCAGCGGATCGAGCGCGTCTTGAGGGTAACCGTCTGATCACACAGCTGGCGAAGGGTAATGCTGCGCTACCTCGCTGTCTCTTGCAAGACTCCGTGCGCCTTCGCCTCTATATCCCACTGTGCACTAGCCACCACGCTGACCGCTGCCTGGGCCCAACTCACCATCCGGCGCCGGCAACACTTAGTCCAATACAGAGTCCGATTCCGAGCAGAGCCCACATATAGGGACTCGACTGTCCCAGGAATTTGCCAATGTTGAACGCCTCTCCTTGACCTAAGCAGTGTCAGTGGTGATCACAACCGAGCTGACGCGAAGTCCAGCTTTGGACAGGAGATGAATTCTGACGTACCCGTCAAGACTAGGTACAATCCGACGACTGTGGCGATCGAGACGCCCGAGACGCCCAGGTATGGTATCAAGTATGCCATGATGCTTGTGTTATGCGGTCCGTCCAGTGGTATCGAGACCGATGGGCCGTATGTATTGCAAGAGGTGAGGATGAATGGAAAGGGAGGAGATGAAGGATGGAATAGGAGGATGAACGAGCGAGGTTGGATCGGTCGGGCGCGGATAAAACCAAAGCTACAGGCGGGCGGGTTTATTATCGCTCTCCAATCAACCCATTCATCACTCTACATCACTCGAACAAGGTGCAACTCGTCACTCCAGGCTATAACGCAGCTCGGTTACCCTGTCTAGACGGTCCTGCATACCTCTCAATCCAGATTCAGCAAACAAATCGAGCCGCTATACCCCTCTTGCATCACAATCCACTCGCGACAAACGGCCACATCACGCAATGAGCTTGAGCAGGAAGAGCCCGACAAACACACCTCAAGAGAGCGGCATAGCCTCTCAGAATAAGATAGCCGATGACATAGCCAAGTGTGAGTGTATTTATCACTCTGCATGACCCCAAGCTGATCCTATCTGCACAGCTAAGAGCGATGCAGCGTCGTTGAAGAGGGGAAGGGCGGAGTCCGTTGTGAGTGTACCAACTCAAAGGAGGAAGCTATCACGCGGACCGTTTCCATATCGGTCACTGAGGCCTCCTAAGAGCATGGAGAGGCTCTCCCGTCTGCTTTAACATTGCCCGTGGATTCATCGCTGACCCGACTCGTAGGAGCCATCCCAACCGCTAGATGCTGTTTCATCGACCATCCCCAAAAAGAACCGTCTAGCACCGACGACCGGTCAACAGCCTGCCAAACCCCTAGACCCGGAACAATCCCCCAACATCGACTACGATGAGTCACCAACGGAGATCGCCCCAGATACTGCAGACGAGGCAAAGGCCGCTCAGTCAGTCGATGTCGCCAGCGAGGACAAGGCAAATCCCAGGATGGTGTCCATCACCGAGGAAAAGGGGGAGACACCGGTCGGTGAATCCAACAATGTTGGCGAGGTCAGACGGAAAGTCGCCAAGATGTCCTATGATGAGTTGCGAAAGGGCGCCAAGAACAGCGAGGCCGGTTCAGCTGCTGGACAGGATATAGAGGAAGGTGACGCAGCCGACTCTGTCATGTCGGCCTCTACGGAGCTGGATGCTCCTCAGGCGGGCAGTGTGGCCATGTCCAATGGTGCAGATGGCTCAGCCGATCATTCCACGTCCGAGGGACTGAAGAGGAAAGCGCTGGACAGGAGCGAGAGCAGCTTCATCAAGGAGGAAGAGGTTGCCCAGGCAAAGAGGCTGAAGGACGTTCCACTGGTTCGTCACCCAAAATGCAATGAACGACCTCTTGCTGACAATGTATCTATAGCCTGCCGGCGACGCGAAACCTGCAACTGAATCCACAGAAGCTACTGTACCACCTGCTAAGAAGCCCCAGGCGTCTTTCTCGGCATTCTCCTCTGCGGCTTCACCGTTTGCTACTGCTCGATCCTCCTCGCCATTTGCCTCTGCCTCTGGCTCGGCTTCTGCTACGAACGCCTTTGGTGCTTCTGCCGGATCGAGTTCTGCCTCCAAACCATCACCATTCGCTACGAGCGGTTTCGGCAATTACTCCAAGACGTCCAGTCCGTTCGCCAAGAAACCGGCAGACACTCCTTCAACAGCTGCCACGGACGAGAAAGAGGCTGTGGCATCCGAGGACAAATCGGCGAAAGCGGGTCCATCGACATTTGGTGATATTCTCAAGACGGAAAGCAAGGATGTCGAGTCGGAAGACGCAAAACTGCAAATGACCGAGCAGGACGGTGAGTGAAAGTACCGATTGGCCCACGCAAAGGAACTGACCGGCTGCTCTCAGTACACACCGGGGAGGAAGACGAAGCGACGGCGTATCAGACTCGAGCCAAGCTATATGTCATGCAGGCAGATGGAGGCTGGAGAGAACGAGGCGTGGGAACGTTGAAGCTCAACGTCAGAAGATCAGATGGCAAGGGTCCGAGATTAGGTGGGTAGCACCGCTCTCTCCCATGAAGGTCATTGCTAACGATACTGAACTCATAGTCATGAGGGCAGAGGGAGTCTTGCGACTCATCTTGAATGTGTCGCTCTATGTCGGGATGAGCTGCTTGGAAGATGGCAAACATGTCAGGTTGACAGTGTTCGAAGATGGCGAGAGGAGGTTTGTCACCCTAAGAGTGAGTACTCAACGGGCTTCAACATCTGAACAACTCTGACACCGCGTTATCGTAGATTGGATCGACCAAGGCCGCATCCGAACTGTCAGGGCATATCCACGAGCATATCCCGCTTGAATCGTCGGTTCCACCGAAATCCCCCTCGCCCAAAGCCAGCGTCTCGCGGAACGGCCCCAAGGAAGAGGTCTAGCTGTTCGAGGATTGAGCGGAGCGTGCATCGCGGTATCACTTGCATCGTGACGGTGAGGCTTGACAACATCGGCATGGCATTGTTCATTGGTCATTGATCTATGTATACATGTCCGAGGCGACTCCCTCCTGTCCGAAGTCTGACCTGTGTAGCTCTGACATGACTTCACAACTCGTGTATTCCGACATCTGACTGGCACTATCTTGACTGACCCTTGTCTAGGCTCATACCATGTGCGATCGAGTAGGAGACGACGGCGCTGACTGCACAGGGAGGAGTCGGAATGCAGCTATCGCAGCTGGTGAGGCGTACAGCGAAGTAGGACGGGAATACGCAGTAGAGCTACACACGTAAGTCGTCAGCGAAACTCTCATAATCTCGACCTAGCTCTCTGGTACTCACCGGCCATCCCGCCCTCGCTCTAGTAACGGAGCCGACTTCTGTTCCTCCACGAAACTCTGCTTCTCCCACGTTCGGCTCAGTGTCGGCTTGTTGCGGAGCGCATAGATCAACTTGTGCGAAAGGGGTTTCCGCCCTCCTCCCCCACTCTCCTCGGTTTGCACTGCCCCATGGGCGTGTCCGTGAGCTCCTTGAGCCTCTGTGGCTGGGGGATGATGTGGATGTGCCGTTGCTGGAGCAGATGAAGAGGCGTGGGCGTGGCGAGGTGGGGATTTGTGAAGAAGGAGTGGAAGTCGAGCGGCCCGAGTTGGCGAAGTTGGGTTTCGGGGGTATTGCTCCTCTGGTGGGTGACCGAGTTGATTGTGGAAATTAACGGACGAGCCATGGCTATGGCCATGTTTGTGGCCGTGATCATGGTCACTGTGAGTGTGTTCATGGCTAGGGTGGCTGTGATGATGAGAGTTGGGCGACTCGTGGCCGTGAGGGGAGACATGTCCCAACACTCCTGCTGCCGCCGGTAGGGATGCGTCTGCTGATAGGGGATGGGAAGCGGTATGATGGGTAGCCAGTCGAGCCGACTGGGGCGTCTTGGGAGGTGGAGTCGGCGCAGAGGGGTCGATTGATTGGCCCATGGTCGTCAAGAAGTCAAGGTTATTCGCCACTCCTTCTCTAGGGGAATAGGGAGCCGGGAGGTCCTCTGGTCGGAGTTCAGAGCGAGGTTGCTGGAGCTATAGACAACGATGAGGCCTTTCGTCGACTGTATCGCAGCGCGAGAGACAGTATCGAGTAGCAGATTGCAAGAGCAGTCCAAGATTGCCCACCGTGGTTCCACTGATCTTGTTGATCGCGTTGGATGAGGCGGTCTACTATCGCAGGGTCACTACACACTCGACATCCCGTCACTTCCCGACGTCACGCCCACACAACCCATGTCATCCTTTGCATCACATACTCGTACATCCCACCGTTCAACACCTACTTCACCGATACACACACGGGAGGAATCCTCCCGGGAACCTATCGATCAATTAGAGGAACAAAAAAAAAAGCCCACCCCCGACCTCCCGAAGGAGGCCAGAGGTGGGCAAAAGGGGTTTGGTTCGACAGAACCTGGTCTCGGAAAGACCGGAGAGCTGTAGAATCAATGGAGAGAGGGGGTGGGATAAAGTATAAAAGGTAGGAGAGAGGCGAGTAGGATAGAATAGAGGGATGTGGATGTGGATGTGATGAGGATAGTAAAAGGTAAAGAAATAGTAGATGGCACCGAGTGTCAACGAGATGATCCTTGGCTTGACAACAACGCAGGTAGCGGTCAACTAACCCTTGATATGATAGGCCCATGTCGAGTTGTTCCCCTCTGATACCATGCCCGCGGTCCAGCTCGATCACCCCTTTCCCTTCCCTGCACGTATAACGTGTATCAACGTATCGAAATCATCATAGCATGTTGATCAGGGGATCTGCCTCTCGGCGTGCGATGTGCGTGAAAAGCGAAGACTCGAACCCGCGATAGACATGACGAGGCAAAACCATGAGATGGAAAGAAGGAGTGTTGTACAGTGTGAGTGGCGTAATGCTTGAGTTGAGTTTGGCGATCAGACCGACGGAATGAGTATCGTCATTGAGTTAACCGACGAGTTGTTGATAGACCAGGTAAGACCGTTGTTGATGCCCCTAATCCCGATGCTACTGGTGCTCTGTTTTCTCTGTCCGAAGACGATATCCCGCAAACGAACAAAGACAGAGGTACTCGCCATGAGAGACCAACCCTTCCAACGACTCGAGACAAGATTTGAACCCCAACGCCACTTGAAACCCCACTGCGTTCCTCGTTCACGCACGCCATTGACCTCTGTGTGTTGCTCTGCACCTCAGATCGGACAAAATGACGGGTTACTTATCTTTTGTGGGTTTCCAGTGTTCTTGCGCATTGCTCCTCAGATTAAAGCCCAGCGATCCTTCCAAGACATCCTTCGCAATCGATTTCCATGATGAACGCGTTCGAGTGATTCGACCGGCGCCGGAAGTGATTCGAGATCAAAATTGGGACCGGAAACTAGACTTAATCGAGGTCAATGGCGTTGTGTTCACGATGCGTGTGGGGCGGGGGAAGGCGGTTCAAATCTTGTCTGTCCAGAACCATGCAAATGCTGTTCAAACGATTCCAAGCGGGCCTCGGGCGATCCAGAAGATCTCGGTACGATGGGAGGACGAGTGAACAGGGTGCGAGGGTGAGATGCGGACGGGCGTTGTGAGTGGAGAGGCCATGATCCAAGACGACAGACACTAGCAGGTGAGAGGCTCCACGGACGACGAAACGCAGCCGGCCCAGCAAAGGGACTCAACTAGTGAAACGAATCCTGGACCAATATGCCGCTGAGGTGAGTCGCCCTTTCCAAGATCCCAGTCCGAATCAAAACAAGAGACGACACAGTACAGTCAGAGGTAAAGTGCTCCCTGGTTTCGATCGGTCCCTCTTCTTGAACGCTTCGCTTGGAGCTTGACGTAAGGGGTGGGTTGCGTGTTTGCCGGGTTGAGGTGAGAGCTGTGTGGTTTTTCGTACCTCTAGAGGTGACTTCAACGCCAGGATGTGCTCTTGTTCGAGGGCTAGCAATGAACACCTCTCACCTTGGTGGGAAGGAACGCATACGCAATGTTTAGCCCCGGAAGACGACGAAGGCGGAACCGACGAACGACTCACGAGGGTAACACTGCGCTGCGTTCCCCTAAATGCCGACCGCATATTGTCGGATGCGGTGTTCTTGATGGGAGGGCCATCCTCTGCGCAGGACGCCGTTGTTGACCTAGTTGAACATCTTGAGGGTTGATGGTGAACAACAACAGGACGTCGACAAGGGGGGATAGATAACAGCAGGGTCGGGTGGCAACTGCTCAGGCGGGGAGGCCAAATCCTTTCGGGTGAATTACCCAAAGCGGTAATCCCGTCAGCTGGGTGTTTACGCCCTCGCCCTTTGTTAACGTCATAACGCCGAAAGTAGAATAGTATGTGGCACTCTTTTGCAAATGCATGTGGCAGTGTGGCAACGTGGCATTCGGTCGTCAGGTCGTTCACTGCCGCTATGGTCGCATCGGTTTCAACCACTTGTCTGCCTTCTCAAATGCCTCGATCACATCCGGGTTGGTCACCGAGCTTGCCAATGGAGGGTCCGGACCCTGCTCCTTGGACAAAGTTCGAATGGCTACCATGACCTGGACATAGTTCAGCGCAAATCGCCTCGAGGCGGTGGTGATATGCACTTACCGCGTCCCAGAACCTGAAGCCTCGGTCCAGTTCCTGTACGGGCATCTTGACGCTAGTAAAGTTGTCCTCGACAAACGCCATGGCCTTTTTCTTGGCCAGCTGCACTTCTGGACTGTTGGCATTGTCCACGGTGATGGTGTCGCCAAAGTAGAGAGTAGCAGCGTCGAGATATGTCTTTGCGAGAATACCAAACCCGGTGTTCACTTCGCTCTGGAATGGCAGGCCTATCGCAACGTTAGCATGCCAATGTATCGTCATACTCACTGAGCATCAGATCCATGTAGTCATCCCTGTGGCGTCTGGCGTCGCCGGAAAGCAAGATGTGGATCGTTGCCGCTTCCAGCAACTGCCTCAGAGACTTGCTCAATGCTCGGACAAACGAGTTGAAGACTAGCAGCTCTCGCGACAAGGGTCCGACCCATTGTTGAGGCTAGTGACGTGGTCAGTATTGTGGCTGACTTCTGCGCTGCACTCACTCTGAATATCAACGGAAGAATGGACATTACTCGCATGATCAGCAAGGTACTGCTTTGGTCCTCGTCAGATCCGAAGCTGGGTCCACCAGATAGCACCTCGGCATCTGGACCGCCCCACTTCTGGCCATGGACGACCCCTGCCCTCAATAGCTCGAGAACGAGGTACAGGGGTTCCTGGAACCGATCGTTCACTCGAGACGAGGCCGACGCCGAGTGTAGCGCCTTGCCCATCATTGTCTGCGTGTGCGACGGCGTGATGAAACTGACGGAAGTGTCAGGATAGAGCATGTATATTGGGAAGCGAAAAACTCACCCTCTCACGTCGAGGAAACGCCAAACGACGTTTGCGACAATCTCGTCCTTCTTGTCCATAGGTCTGCCAGGTCTCTCTTTCTTCGTCTGCGCCGCAATTTCATCCACTGCCAGTGCACCGATACACAACTTGATGTCGATCGTCGAGGACTGTAAAGCATTATCAGCAGGACCCTCGAAGGCACCCGCAAAACCCACGTTCTGACGCCTGAGCTCCTGTTCCAGCATTGACATGGGCACATGCCACGACGAGCACTTGTCGACCAGCGACTGGGTCATCAGATCGGCGAACGGTACCGGCACTCCCTGTGGGGGTCCGAAAGGTGGCTCGTAGTAGTAATGCGCGGACTAATCGTTAGCTGGTGATCGAGGATCCCTCACTCACCACTCTACGCTGTTTCCATTGTGGGTGCAGTGCGTCCGTCAGCAAGGCCAACGTCGTGCACCTAGGCGCCGTATGTCCCTCGGTGATCACGTCCTTGATGAACCTTCGGTAGTCGGGCGAATCGGCCAACGGCTGGTTCTCAATGATGAGACCGCTCGTCAGCCAGCCGACGACCTGAGAGCTGATCAAACCCTTGCAGAGGTGATAATACAGCTCATCGGGAAGACGGAGGGAGAATACTTCCTCAAAGTCGGCGGGGACATCTGCAGCGGTGATGGGAGGCGTTGGCTGAACGACCAATGGCAACGGAACGCAATTACCCTCTGTGGTGAGGATGAGGGAGTATTTGACCGACAGCCTGGCTTTCATGAACACGTCGCCGTACGAGTTGGCCTTGATCTGAGAGTCAGAGCGGAACGTGTGGCAGACGGCAATACCAGATTTGTACTGCTTGATCAAGTCGATAATGGCTTTCAGGGAAAAGTCGGTGGACAGCGGTGGGAAGGTGCGAGAGAGTGCTGAACCCGCGAGGATGGCCATGTCAAGGAATTGATCCGCCGAAAGTCCGAGATCAGACAAGAGTCGCTGCTTGTCAACAAAGGTGAATTGCGGGTTGCTTTGCGGTGTCGGCGAGGAAGATAGACTTGTCCAGTCGATATGGGTGATGAGGCGGTCGATAGGCCACAACAAGTTCTCCGTGGCTCCGTAGATAGCGTGGATGTAGCCTTTCGGATGAGTCAAGAGATATGCGAGCTATTCCAAGGGTCAGCCTTCATACATGGAAGTTGCTACTCACCTGTGCAGTCTCGTTGTAAGGGGCGATGATGTATTCCACGAAACGATGCCTAAAGATCCTCAATATGCTCCTCACCACATCCCTCCAATCCGTCCAGGCGCCTCCTCTGATTTGCGCCAGTGTCATGACGGCCCTGTCCACTTGACCATTCTCATAATGGCTCCAGGCTTCATTCTTCACTTGCAGTTCCCTCTCCGCCATCTGATCCATGCCTTTCGGCGGGGGTCGGGAGCTGGTCGGCAGACCGGCAAAGACAAAGACTGGTCGGATCCTCAAAACTTCAAGATTACGCAGATCCGCCTCAATTCTAGATACCAGAGCCAGCGGTAGCCCTCCTGTAGACGCTACCAGTGGTTCGCGCGAGTCGGGCTCTGATAGCAACGTTCGGATGTAATGTGCCGCATCAATACCAAGCCTGGTGCCAGACAACGCCTTGAGCGGGCATGTCTGTGACAGCTTCCGCTCTTTGATGTAGGCTGATCCCACAAGTTCAGCTTCGATAGTGAGTGCACATGGTTCTACTCACGCTCAATCCCTCGAAGGACCATCTTTGCCTCGTTCCACCGAAATGCGAGGTCCGAGGGTCGACCGTCGACCCCGTGCAAGCCAAGCTGACACCGCTTGACGAGTGGTCTTCTCCGCGCTTGACCAGATGGTCAAGATACAGGTCAGATCCGGCAGCAGAGTCTGTTTTGACGCGTTGAGCGATTCTACACTGACACTTTGCTGAGTGCGACTTGAGACTGGTCACTGGACTCACTGGACAGGTCACAGGAGGTGATATTGGGATTCAGGGTCCAAAAGGCGTGAAACGCCTCCACGTGGTTGAAACGCTTCGGCCTCACTGTTGGCCGGATGCAAGCCGGATGCTTTGAAGCCAGAAGCTCATAGCATTCATCGTGATCTGGCTTATATATACATACATCCGACGTATCGTACGTTCGGTCCTCTCTAGTGGTATATACCTCATAGGGCACCTTGAACGGCCAACTTCGCAGCTTGGGGATCCAACGTGCCGGTCAACGGGGTGTTGAACAATCTGTCTTTGAGGATCTGCGTGACCATACCGTTCTGCGCTTCGGTGGAGATACGAGCGCTGTACATCTTAGCTCTGTGTTCATCCCTAAGAGAGTTGTCAAGACTCACCTGTCCCTGGCAGCCTGGCTCAACGCGGTCTCTTCGTCCTCGACACCAACAAAGTCATCCGTTGAAGTGGCCTTCTTCTTGCCCTTCTTGCCCTCTTTGCCTTCTGACCCAGCAGTTTGGTTGCTCTTGACCTTCAGGCCAGCCGAGGACGAGACTAGCGAGCGAGAAGCAGAATTCAGCTTTGTGGCCAGATCGTAGATTTGGGATGTGGCATAGGGTCGGTTCTGTCACGGCGGTCAGCGCGGTACCGCCAAAGTCACCAACTGATAGCTCACCGATACGATCAGACTTTGACTCAGAGTAGCCACCCAGTACTTGTTCCACAGTAGGTCGAGCAGCTGTTCATCCAGCTTGGTCTTGTACACCTCTACTTTCAGTGGGTAGTAGGCATTGGCATGTACTCCAAAGTCCTCAATCTTGTCCATCGGTATCGACTGGTAGGAGGAAGCGCCGGCCGACGGAGGCGTGTATCCCTATAGAGTGTATCAGCTAGGGTAGTCTCCCAAGGCAATATAGCTGACCTCGGGGTAGGTACGGAAGGCTCCAATCTCGACTTTGCCTGCTGAAACAGTTCTGTTGGGATCAATCTAGGATGGTCAGCAAGTGCGCAAAGGTGAAATCGAAAACACCTACGACAACAGCGAGATAAGGGTCGTTGTGCTTCTGATTATTTTGTTGCGTATTGACATCGATACCAGAGAGCCAACAACCATAACCAGGATGACTGTTATTATCAGCCACGAGTTCACGCTTGAACGGGATGGACTTACGAATGATACCATCCTCGCAGCATCTCTCCCTTTCCTGCCTCCTGATTCGCCGTCTGGAAAGTCACCATGTACTCCATCGCCTGCATTTCATCAGCAGAGTATAGATGACACATACGCAATCCGAGAGTGAACCTACCTCGTTACCTGCATTGACTCTCGTTTCGGTTCCTTGAACCGGGAGAGCGGCGGCGTCCATGATCCAGAATGTGCCGTCTCGGATTTTCCCATACATGACACCCATGATCTCGTAGATACCGCCAGATCGAGCGTGAGTCACCTAGACGTCATTATCAGCGAAGCTGTACAAGAGTATGGGTAGGTTTCCGGCCCACCATCTTGATCAGAGCAACCGCTGATATCTTCACAGTGTGGAAGTAGTGAGGGCTGGGCAAAGAGGTAAGCTGCGAGTCACGCGAACGTTACGAGAGGGAACGACAGCTCACTCCGTCTTCCATGGTGCTGCGTCCTCCAAGACTCGCTCCTCCTCCCGCGAATACTGGAACAGAGCGTCCATCGGATCAATGGTCTGTCAAGTGAGCTTGTGTCTTCGAGATATAGAAGGCGACGCCTAGCTTACCTGGACATCATTGTTCAGTTCGAATGTCTTCTGTGCGATGTCGGCCATGAGGGTGATTGAGCTACAGCTGGATCTATCGTCGCTACGTCAGAGCCAGTGGATGAGGGAGAGTTGACAGACGGAGTGACCGCTGGGTGTCGAGGAAGGTGCTCCGGTGGAGGTGATCGCGGCGGGATCAATTCCACGTGGGTGGAACAACACGATCGTCTGAATTTTCGGAAGTCCAGTCAGGTCCAGTCTCTGTGCAGCGTCAATGAGTTCCTCCTCAGCCCACCTCAACAAAGTCGACAGCACCCTACACTAAGAGCAGCTGATTTGAGTGTATCGCATAGCCCGACATGCCCGACTCGTTCTTCGTTTCCGACAAAAAAAGAAAGAGACCCGCTCGAGCTGGTCCATCAACCGGACGACCATCCCGAGGTACCGGCTCAAACACCAGATCAGGGTCGACCTCGAGGCCGAAGCAGAACAGCAGATCGCAACGGGACGAGGACGTCTCGTCCGAGTCTGAAGCAGGAGGTGGAGATGTCGACGATATGGACTTTCGAGCAGGTAGAGGGGAGGTAGCTCAATCGGACGATGAGCTCATCGATCAGAATGAGACAGCGGCGGAGAAACGAGTGAGGCTGGCAAAGGGGTACTTGAACAAAGTCAGGGAAGAGATGGAAGCGGGTGAGCGTCCATGTTCAACATGTTGTACATGAGCCGAAGCTGACTTGACATTTCAGCTCGAGATGAGGAGGACTATGATGCTGCGGACATTGACAGGGAGTTGATTGCTTCAAGGCTTCAGAAAGATGTGGTGAGCAGAGTCGTGACGGGCGAGGTAGTTTGCGGTACTGATGACGACAGGCGGAGACTCAAGGACGTATACACACGTTCCTGGCATCACAGGATGGCTCGAGCAAATCTCGCTTCATTTCGACCCCATCGCATCTCCCGACATCGATTGCACTCACGCCTTTTGCCCTTTTCGTAGCTACCAAGCGCGGAACGATATTCAGATACGCCCTGCCATCGTTCAAGAAGATAGGTGTTCCTTTCGGCCAAGCCCATATCAAGGGCCCGAAAACCGCTGGCAATCAGGCTGGACATCGAGGAGAGATCCTGTGCCTGGCCGCGAGCGAGGATGGCAAGTGGTTGGTGTCGGGCGGACGAGACAAGGTCGTCGGAGTGTGGGATGTTCAAGGAGACGAGGCGAAGTGGATCACTGGGATGCGAGGGCATAAAGACGCCATTAGCGTGAGTTGTCGACGACTTGAACTCCTGGACTCAGCTGATGAGCCGTACTCAGTCCATATCCCTTCCCCCGCTTGACAACCCGTCACATCACATTCTGACCGCCTCGCTGTCGAGACATCTGGCTCTAGCGTCGTTGTCGACCTTGTCGGTGATTGACACCTTCTTTGGACATCAAGACGCCATCACGGCCGTCGATGCCATGAAGCCCACCTCTGCCGTGACTGCTGGATCAAGGGACCGGACTTGCCGATGGTGGAAGGTGGAGGAGGAGGTCCAGCTAGTGTTCCGAGGTGGAGGCAGGACATTTGAGGGGTTCAAGGGAATCGCTCCTGATCCACGGAAGGAGAGACTGGGAGGCGGCTTAGAGGAGGAGAAGGCCGAGGACGCTGAGAAGAGGAGGGAGGTGGAGAGGATAAAGCAAAAGGGCAAAGGAAGAGAGTTTGTCGAAGGCAGTATCGACTGCGTGTGCATGTTGGACGATCAGTACTTCGTCTCTGGCGGTGACTCGGGGTAAGTGATGCCGCATTAAGACTAGCCTCGCATCAAGACTAGCCTCAAGGCACTGCTGACACGTTCGCAGGTCGATCAGCCTATGGCACACTGGCAAGAAGAAGCCTATATTTACTCAACCCCTGGCACACGGTGTCGACGACTTGACCGTAGAGTCAGAAACAAAGGGTGCTAGGTGGATCACGAGCTTGGCTACCCTCCGAGGGACAGATTTGTTTGCTTCGGGTGAGTTGTCGACACCCTCTCTCACATCTGGCATCAGATGCTAACTTTTGCACAGGCTCATGGGATGGCGAGATCCGACTTTGGGCAGTTGACCGCAATATGCGTTCATTCAAGCCTGCTGGACTTCACACCGTGTCTATACCTGGATTCATCAACTCGCTGCAAATGCTGTCGCTACCGTCTCAGAGCGTAGACGAAGCCGGCTTCAGTGCACCTAACGACGCTACGGACATACTTGGCGATATCAACCTCAATTCGACAACAAGCTCTCAAGATCGTGTTGACGCCGAAGTCGAGGCCGAGGAGTCGACGAAGAAGAAGACGAGTAAGCAGTCTATACTGCTCGTGGCAGCGGTGGGCCAGGAACCCAGATTGGGGCGTTGGATGAGGATCAAGGACGACGTCAAGAACGGAGCCTTGGCTGTGGTCTTGAATCTCGAGGCGTAGTTGGATCTTGTAGCACCTTCAATGCATAGTACCAGTATGTCACATCTGCCACACGTAATCTCTTCCACACCACGCGACATTGCTGTGGCTGTTCATGTGCAGGATGCAGATACATGTCATATGCCGAAGATGTCAAGCGCTACGGCAGCTTCGTTCCCCGACCTATCGTGGATCTCGAAAACGGGTATCAACGTCACGCACGGCGTCTGGCCATGCGACTTGAGCAATTCCAATGTCCGCTTGTCGACCGTGACTGTCGTAAATGAGCATCCCAGTCTCCCCAGCTACCAGCGCCTTGACTCACCATCGACTCGATGGTATATCCTCACTCCCACTGCCCGGTCGATTACGAGCTGCAGGTCAGAGCCTACACTCTCTCTCCTCAACGAAGCGACATCTAATAGGGGTCAGTGAGCCTTTCTCTCAGCGAGGGGATACGTACCGGTTGCGAAGCACATTCCCCTTGATCCCCTCTGATACTTCCCGCTGGTAACGCACGTCTCCCATCTCAACCCAGACTGCTCACCCGAGCTGAATACAGGCTCCAGATCCTCATCATCATCTTCATCGTCTTCTGTCTCGGCATTCCCGCTCTCTCCGACCTTTTCGTTAGTGGTCGTGAGATCGCGCCGGCCCGTATGTAGGTTGACCTGATATTCCACCAAAGCTCCCTTTGGCAACTCCCTTGCCTTGACGAACATGACTGGAGTCTTTGTCCAGGCGTCGGAGCGACATGATGAAGATGAACTTCCCGCCTCGACCGCCCAAGCCTTCCAAGCCGCTCGTGCAACCTGACCGCCATTCGCTCCAGGGTAATCGCCATGCGCCCACCAGGCAACGCAGCTCTCGCCCCAGCCGGTCCATCCACCGCCCGTGCTGTTCTTGCTGCTCATCACCTCTACGATCCGCGAAACGTGCTGAAGGGCAAGGACCGCTTGATGAGGGTACGGCGAAGTCGGGGCAGGAGGGGCCAGTGGTAGCGTGAGGAAAGCAGGTATCAAGGGTATCTGGCCAGCCATATGAAGTCGAGAGTTGGTCTAGATCGAAGTGAGAGTCAGCTGAAGAGACGAAAGCACAGCTACTGGCTCACCAAGACGGCTTGAGAATAAGGACCGATATTCGCCGGAGCCCAATAACTCAGTCCCTGCACATGGAGCGCTTGCCTACCGCCCACCAATCGACCTTGCTCGTCCGAATTCCGGTCGTCAAAGCCGACGACCTCGAGCCGGACCCTCTCTCCAGATGGTAAAGGCACAGCAACAGTCGCTCGACTTGGGGGCGAAGTACCGAAATATGTGGTGTAAACAGCGTTGGCGGGTATGAATAGGTCCATTGACGAGAGCAGCAATGTGATGTGAGTTGCGTGCAGAGAAAGTTCCAGACCTTTGGCTCTCAAGGAATCTGGTACCATTAGCTATGTCATGCTTTACGACCCGATACTCACCTTTGAGCGCTTCGAAGCACCTCCGAAGCTCATCGCCTATAGTCTCGCCATCGAGACTCTGTCCGTCTACCGAAGCGCTGAACCACCGGCCAGTGGATGCGAAGCGAGTGTCCTGAACGTCCGAGTCATTCCGCAGTGATAGAGCTGACAGCTCGTCACTCGGTCCACGTGGAGTTGCCGACGACGAACTGCCAGAAAAGCCGTCCGTAAGTCCATCGTAGATGCCTCTACTTGTCTCATCGAAAGAGTCCGCCTCGTCGTCCAGACCCAACGTTTGCCTCAGCTCCGATACCGTGGGCTTCGACCAATCTGGCTTTTCTTCCAGCTCCGCTTGCTCGATTCGCAAATATGCCACGGGATAAGGTTCCGGATCGGTGACCACAATCGACGTCTTGACAAGCTTGATACGGTGTGAGAACAACGGTGTGTCGAGCGTCAAAGTTTCGTATTCTCCTCCTTCACCAGCAGGATGTGAGCCGTACTCCTTCTCCTATTGCCCTTTGATTAGTGACACGTCAAAAGTCGAGACTGCTGGACTTACGAGCCGCTTCAGTAATGGATATACAGCACCCAACTCCTTGCCAACAATGTTGATACCCAATCCCACTCCAGCGACCTTGACGAGGATCGCCTGTACGCCGGAGTGCAGCATGCTATCGAGCAGCGGTAGTTGCGGTTGTTGCCATAGATAGGACATAGATACCAGCTTAAGCCTTCCGCAGACATGTTCAATGCGTAGACGTTGATAGTTTGACAGTATAGCTCCCGAAGCCAGCGCCGTAGCATCCGGATGTGACGCCTGACAGGGTGTCAGATATGTTGCAGATCAAATTGACCTACTAAAACCTCCTTAAGCAGCTCGGTGAGATCCTCCGTCTCATCTCCCTTACTTCCACTGTCATCTCCACCTCGTTCCCTCAAGCCGTACTCTGGTCCCCGCTCGACGGCCTTGCCTTTGATCACCCTGGTATAGAGCGGCAGGTTCATCGCTTGAGCTATCAGAGGCAGGATCTGCGTCCCGACCGATTGATACAGATGCGAGTCGAGCTCATCTAGACATCTTCAGAGCAAGATCTCGGTGGGTGGACTCACCGACACCAGCCTCGGGCTTTAGGTTTGCTAGAGCAACAATCTCATGTCCGTTGGCGATACTGTGCATCAAGTTGAAGCAGCTGTCCTTCCCGCCAGAGACAAGGCCGATGACTTTATGACGGACTCCTGGGAGCCTCATGGTGGTAGAGGACATCGTGACGGCGTACCTACTGCTATGTCGGGTCTACCCGTAGTCGTTGATCAGTCTTGAGCTCTATGACCACCATGAGCACCATGATCTGGCTGCAGCAGCAGCGAGATTACAGACGGGCAAAACAGAAATATGATGCGGGGGCCCGCGTTTCAACGGAGTTTGATCTCCGCTAAAATACTTCCGTCCACTGATCTTTCGGTCTAGCTAGACTTGCGCAACGTCGACAACCTCGAAGCAAAGTCAAAGGCCATATATAGACGTGTTCTCCGCTCTCAAGTACATCTGTCTGGATCACATTCGTGTCAGACAGGCGCTCGCTGCTAAAACCCCAACATGGCATCATCTTCAAACTCGCAATGGCACAGCATAAACCCTCAGACCCGACCCCTCACCTTGTCCATCCTCGAGCTCACCCCACTCGCCTTGACTTTGTCCTTGACTCTAGCGCCCCAGACATCACCCTCGACACCGTTCAATATACAATCACATGGAGCCAGCCATCACGTCGCCCATACTCACAACCACGCGCATGGACCTACGCCCTCAAAGCACAAGAAAAAGCCTCGACATAGGCGGCCCGACTCAGACGACGAAGCGATCGCGGTGGACTTGGACGATGACCACTTGTCATCACCCGTTCCAGGAACATATCCTTCTGGTGGCGCTCTGGATCATACCACAAATTTTAAAGACCTGCTCAGTCACGGCGTAGTAGTCTCCGTCAATGGTCAGCCGTGGAACCGAATAGTAGCCCATGTGAGCGATCCAGACGAGGAGCTCGCCGATGGAGAGCAAGAGGACGTCGAGCCTAACGAGGGAGAGGATGATTGGGAGGATGACGCTGAACAAGTTGGGGAGGAAGGCCCAAGTACAGGCATCACCCGGAGAAGACCTAGACGTGCGAGATTCGGCGCAAGTGCAGGAAACGCTGTCAAGGCAGAGGAAGGAAAGGACACACCTCGACGACGGACAAAGCCAGCAACGGCAAAGCAACATGATAAAATGGTTAAAGACCAGGCAGTCGTGGTAGTCTACGGTCTCACCCCTGGTAAAGAGTACGACATAGAGTTGCAAGTGGTTGGTCTGTCAGGTTCCGATGGCATGGACGCAGTTTGTAAGTACTGCAAGAATCGGGCATTGGCTAATACCTACAGTATCACAGAGCATCATGGTCCCAGCATCCCCTTCTCCTGCACTGCCTCGCTCGAGAGCAAACTCCCTTCGGGCTAGGTCGATACCGCGTTCACGTTCAAATTCGGCTACAGGCGTTCATCCCTCAACTCAAGATCTCTTCCTGGGCAACTCGTCCGGAGGCAATACACCTCCCGCCACGGACACCCCTCCCGCTCCTATACCGACCAACATTCTCAATCCCGTCGACACTCAGGCCGCTCAGATCCGTCACATGATTGCAGCTGCACATGCCGAGAAGGATCTAGTGCAAAACCAAATCAAGGAAGCTCGCAGAGCGGCGCAACGAGCCGAAGCCGCTCTGAAAGTCGAGATTGAGAGTGTGAAAAAGGCCACGGAAAAGGCAGGATCAATGGATTTGCGAGCAAAGCAGAAAGCGTTGGCACTGCAAGAGCAAGTCAAGCAAGGTTGGACAGGAGCGGAGCACGCAGAGGCAGAGGCCGCTGAAGTAGACCAGGGGATGCACGAGCTGGAGGACAAGTTGGAGAGCGCCAAGATCGAGGTCGAAACGGTCAAAGCGGAGTGGCTCTCTATCAAGAAGAGCGAAGACGAGTCCAAGGAAGTTGACCGCAAGACGAGGTCAGAGGAGGAGAAGAAGCTGGCAGAGGTAGTGAGCAAGGTTGACAAGTTGAGGGCGAAGAAGGAGAAGAAGGAAGCTGAAAAGGCCGAGTTGGAGAGGAAACTCGAGGATCTGGAACGCCAGAGGTTGGAAGTCGAGAGGCGGAATGAAGAGGACAGGAATAACAAGAGGACGAGCGGATTTTGGTTTGATCCATACCAAAACCACGCGCAGGCGAATCACAACCATGCTCCTCACAATCGCACCCTCACCAATCACCCATCGCTCACCAACCTATCCGCTGGGCAAGGGTTCCGGCCCAGAGGTGGCTTCCAAGGGAGATTCGCATCGGCTGGGGCACCCAGGACAGGTCCATCACAGCCCAGTCCCACGCATGCCAATACCTTCTACACGAGTCAGCACCCTGCGCCATCGAGTTCACCAGGACCTACATTCCGCCCTCCAAAAGCCATGGTCGGCTCGCCATCCGCCAACACTCGAAGTAATTCGACACCTGGGGTCAATGTTAGTGCTATGCCGTTCCACCCCAGCAACATGGACTCGGCACAACAACACACAACGTTGATGCCCCCGCAACTCCAACATAGGATCTACCTGCCCAACGTCCGACCTCGACCAACGCCAAACTTCAACCCTCCGCCAAGTGTCATGGCAGAGCAGGCACAGAGACAGTCGCCAACAATGCTCTCTGCGCCATCCTTCCCTCCACTGCCGGGTCAAGCGGGTCAAACGGGAGGTAACAAGCAAACGTCCGGTGGGCCCAGTCTGGCTAGCATCGTCACTCGGGCCGTCCTATCGCCTACGGCTTTGGCAGCACAGGAGAATGCCGTCGCGAGACTATCTCCTCCGCCCATGAGGAGTAACTTGTACTCTGCTCAGAACCCCTCGGGCGGCAATACGCTCCCGACTTCTCCACCGACGAAATCCTCAACCCAGAATGCCGTTGGTCAGAGTAATCCTGCATCCCGGCAGAACACATTGGCTCAGCAGCAACCAGAGCGAGTTGGAGAGTTCCCACCTCTTTCACCTACAGGTCCTTGGGGCATGGTGAGGATGGCCACCCCACCGGTTAGTGGCTGGAACGCACAAGGGAGAGAAAGCCCATCTAGCTCGGGAGGAGGCACAGGCAGCGCTCAGACTTCTCGTAGAGGCACAGCCGATGCCTGATCGCAATGCATGGCATGCAAGTATGTACAAGCACACTTTGAGATCACTCAGACTATCAGTGTAAGGACTTTCTGGTTATTCCACCGTCTCCTTATCCGCGAGCTGCTGTACCGTAGATCAGCTCGTCAGTCGAAGAGCGGAAGCAGAGTTTCGATCTCGAGATCGTGTTACTTTCGATAACTTCAGCAACACTGCGGCTTCATCTGGCTTGCACCTCACAACACCAATCACGCAGTGTTAACAATGCCGGGGCGGCTACCCCTGAGGGCGCTCCGGAGAGTAGGTCTACGACAGCAGACATGCCGCCGGACTTTCACCACGACGACAGTCAGAGCGGATGAGAAGTTCAACGTCATGGACAAATTGGCCCAACGAGGATTCGTATCTGCCGTGACCAAGTGAGCTGGTCGCCGCCGATTCATTTGACGGTGTTGAAGCTTACTCTCCACGTATAGTCCCTCAGTGCATGAACATTTGAATGCCAGTCGAACGATCTATTCCGGTGTCGATCCCACAGCTTCTTCTCTACATGTCGGGAATCTATTGCCATTGATGGCCCTCCTGCACTTCTATCTTGAAGGACACCAGGTCATAGCCTTGGTCAGTCCTTCATTTTTTAAACGGACTTGGCTGATCTAATATATAGATTGGAGGTGCTACTGGCTCGATTGGAGATCCCTCGGGAAGGAGTACGGAGCGGACAGCTTTAGAACCTCATGTGTTGGACGCCAATGTCAAGGCCATCACAGGCCAAGTGGAGCAATTCTTCAAGAACGGGGCAGAGTACGCACGGCAGTCGGAGCACAAATCAACGAAATCTGCTCCGGACGAGAAGGCGCCGGTCAAAGTCGTCAACAATCTGGATTGGCATGGTGGAATTGGATTCCTCCAATTCCTCAGAGAAGTTGGCAAATTGGCACGAATGAGCACAATGTTGAGCAGAGATGCGTGAGTCTCCGAACGGCTCGTCATCGAGTGCGGTTCGCAGTCTGACACCTGGCGCAACGAAGCTGATCATGTGTGATTCCAGTGTCAAGAGCCGATTAAACTCTGACAGCGGGATATCCTTCACCGAATTCTCGTACCAGCTACTGCAGGCATACGACTTTTTGACACTCTACCGCCAACATGATTGTCGGATTCAGCTGGGAGGGAGTGACCAATGGGGAAATATCGTGGCAGGGATCGATCTCATCAAAAAACAAAAGCTGCTGGACCTAGAAGCTGCCGCCGCAGAGGAAGCAGAGCGGGAGAAAAATCGACCCAGAAGGCCATACGCAGAGCGACGAGCCGAAGCCGAGGCGAAACACCACGAGGCGTTCTACAAGCACAAGATGCGAGAGGCGGGCATTGAGCCTCCGAAACCTCAAGTCCCGGAGACATTGGAACAGAGGGCAGAGAGGGAATCTCATGCGTATGGAATCACATTGCCCTTGTTGACGACGAGTGGCGGAGAGAAGTTTGGCAAATCCGCTGGAAACGCAGTCTGGTTGGATCCAGCTCAGACCAGTCCCTCACGATTCTACCAGGTGAGTTGCGAGCCTGAGAGTCTGTGGGTCATGTGATCTGACAATATACCCTCAGTTCTTCTTCCGAGTGGATGACGAAAAGGTGGAAACATACCTGAAACTGTTCACACTCCTACCTTATGCCAAGATCCGGGAGATTATGCAAACTCACCTTGTAAGTCCGCTACCTCCTCCCTCTCATCATGCTCTGTAGAGGACTGACGTTCACTGCCTTTTAGCGCAAGGCGTCCGAGAGGGTGGCGCAGAAAGTGTTAGCGGAACAAGTCACCACTTTGGTCCATGGTTCCCGTGCGCTCGACAACTCGCTCCGAATTGCCGATATGATATACAAAACGCCACCTCGGGAGCTAAAGTCGCAAGAGGTGCTAGAGGCCATGCAGTACGAATCAAATTTCTCCAGGATGAAGTGGAAGGATGTCAAGGGCGTGGTCGTTGGCAAAATGATGGTCGTGCTAGGCCTGTGTACCAGCCGAGGTAAGTCGAGCTACCCGGTGACCCAAAGGTCAACCAGCTGACCTAGCCTCTCAGCGCATTCGTCACGGTCTATCAACGCGAAACTAGTCTGGGTGTCTGGGAGACGGATTGATGATCAGAAGAGCGAGATCTCGAGGAGTGATGTGATCGACAAGCACCTGATTGTCATCAAGTCGAGCAAGAAGACCGCTCATGTGATCTATGTGGACTTTGAGGAGACCGCCAAGGCGAAGCCCAAGTCGGAGTCGGAGCAGGAACAGCAAGAGGAGCCGGAGGTGGTGGAACAGTTAGAGCAGGAACCGCCGAAGCTCGAACAGCTGGAGCAGGAACAGCCCAAGTCCGAGCAGGAACGATCCAGGCCCGAGCAGGCACCATAAAACGACTATAAGTCGTCAGATACCCAGCAATCAGATACCCCACATCACTTTTGTAGGCATACACATTAAATGCACAAGATATAACCTCTCGTACAGATCACACACAATCAGCAAGAGCAGAAAAATCTATTCGGGTTATATACAGTCCTGGCGTGTAGATAGTTGATACAGATCGCATACCTGCCGAGCGGAGCGAGGCGAGCGGAACACCTAAGCCATCCAACCATGGGCGTTCCAGCCATTGTATGTCGCTCCTGGAATAACGCCATCCATCGAGCCGCCGGATCCGGCACCGGTATACTGCCCATTGCTGTTCGGCTGCTGAGGATTGTCCCAACCAAAGTTGAACACCTTGCTGAGGAAGTCGTCCGGGACCATGGCCTGGTTGGCGCCAGCTACGTTGCCATTCAGACTCGGATTCTGTGCTTGAGGGAAGTATGATGCCAAGATCGACTCTACCGCTGGGTCCAGCTGTGGCGTTTGGTTCGAGGCAAAAGTACGTGGGTCGAATTGTGGGAAATCCGTCTGTTGCGCAGCGTCCACGGGGAAGGTGAATGGACTATTGCCACTGGGATGGACCTGAGACGGGACTTGGAGGCCTCCTCCGTTTGGAGGAAATCCATTATTGCCATTATTGTTAATCCCGAATCGATTTGCATTCGCTTGATCATTGCTGCCGGGGATGAACATGCCATTGGCGTCGGGATACGTCCCATATGGCTGTGGGTTGGGGGCAGGCATCGGGTAGGCATCGAATACTGGTCGATCGCGAGGCGTATCGCTGAATATCCTCATATCCATCTCTCGGCCAGTCTTGGGCTGCGGGCTCTTGTGCGAAGAGCCGGATGGCGGAGTGGACGAGTTGCCAATTGACTGATTGGGAGAGTCCGCCTCGAGCTGCGCTTGTCGAATCAGTTTTTTGACCGCGCGTTGGAGGCCAGATTCCTCGTCATCCTCGTTGATTGGCGACCCAACAGACGCCTTGCGCTTGCCAAGTGAGGAAGCAGGCTTCCGTCGCTGGTCGACCTCGGCTATAACGTGTTAGCGATGGGCTATTAGGTTGTTTGGGATTGACTCACCCATTAAGAAGTCCATCACCTTGACGGCTGCTCGCGACGGATGCGATATGTCGGCGATGCGTCTGTGTAATGTAAGCAATGTCACCGTCACACGCTTCATGATGACGTACCTCATGTGATCCAGAGCTCCCTTGACTTCCGCAATTTTCTGCACAGTTTCTGTTGATTCCATGTCTCGACGTGCAGTCCGCTGTCACCGAGGTCAGCTCTGAGTTGACTGTCTTTGCAACCAACTCACCAGCAGATCAATGATTACCACCAGACCAGAAACAGAGACTGCAACGATGGTCAGTATGGCTCACACTGAAGCCCATATCGGAGCTATCCTCACCGTAGAAAAGAGGAATCCTGTTGCGATGTCAGCCGTATTCCAGACCCGTAAAACATCATGTACTCACCACCACTTCTCCAGGAACGACGCTGATTCGTTGTCACCACCCATCATCCTCAAACTGGCCCGCGCAGCCCGAATGCACTGCTCCTTGGAATACGCGAATCTACATAGCAGTCAGGATCACACATTGCGTGACGTTACACTTACCTCTCATCCTCGTACCCCCTAGACAGCCAAGGTCTGTGCAGTCTCAACATCCTCGAGTGAATAGCCAAGTTGAGCATGATCTTCTCATAGTACTGTACCAGGGCTTTCGGGTCTTGAGGTGGTGGACCGCGTGTATTGGGGTCAGGCTGGAAGAATGCGGGTAGTTCCATCATGGCCTTACGCAGCTCGCCATCAACTATCACCAAGTCAGCTGACAGTCTATCGATCCGCTGCGAAGCACGCACCGCCCAGAATGAACGAATAGGGAGGATGGTTATTGTTGTTCGCTTGCCAGATCTGTCGATGGGCGATCTCGGCGAATTTGAGTCGGGCAAGCATAAACGACATTTCAGTCCGAACGCTCATTGGTTGCGGTTGTAGTGGTTGTCCATCGACAAGATTCTCGTCATCTATATTGGCAGGCAGGGCAGTTTTGACTGGTCGGCATGTCAGCGGCTGTCTCGAGGATCTGTATCGGGCAACTCACTCTGATCAGGCTGTATACTGGACGCCAGAACTGTGTCAGCTACCCATCGATTGCAAAGCAAGAGTTAGCTCACCTGCAGGTGAAATTGTAACTGAAAGCCAGAGCCCAATCCAGAAACACGAGATTCCACCAGATACGTCGTCCAACTTCTCGCTGTATCAAGCTCTCCCACCGGCCGACCCACATCGGTAGCGGTTTACCATCTACCGCCTGCTGCTCTGCACCTAGCCTCGACAAGCCCAAGCCCTGGGCCATCTGTCCGGGGTCAGTCTACGGAACTCGAAGTGATCAATCGCCTCACCTTGATGGCGGCTCCGAGGATGGCCCAAGCTGCGTCCGCTCGATCTCGATTGTTCTGCTCAACCTCAGCATGACGGTACATTGGATCCCCCAGCTCACTCACCATGAATACAAACATCAAAACTAGTGATTGCAGCGCTTCGGTGGTATGGTCCGCCATGAAGTCGGCAGCCCACAATGCCTGAAAGGGGTCAGATCGCTTTTCCAGGATACACAGCGAGTACTCACAGCTCGAGCCGAGTTGTACCACAGGTCCGGCAGATTGTGTGCTTCATCCAACGTGAAGTGCTTGGCGACCTCTGCGACATCCATGAATTGCATACCGAGCTACAGGCCAAATAAGCTGTGCGTCAAAATCGGTCGAAGTCCACTCACCGTGCAGACTGTCAGGTAGAGAGCGAGGAACGGTAATGAAATCTCATTGACAACGTTCTCCGCCGGCATCGACCAGATATCCTGGCACGATTTCAAGAATGACGGCACGTGGATGCCTGGACGTTATCAGTGTTCCATGAAGATCTGACTAAGCATGATTCTGTCACTCACAGCGATGTAACCAATCGACCTTCTCGAGGTACTTTCCAATTGTGAGCATGGTCCTTGGATTACGATAGCGCACACAGCGCACTCACCGCTTTGACCAGTATCTCTCCGGTTTCTCGAGGTGGTAGAACTTTTGTCAGTGCCCGCATGACCACATCTGTCTTCCTGTAAAACAGATCGAAGATGTCGGTGGGACCGAGCAGATCCAAAAGTTGGTCAATGTGCTTGTTACGCTCTTCCGTTGGTAGCTCGGGTCGTCCACTCCCTAAAGCAACCTTTCTTAGAGTGGACCCGTCGATCACGCCGGGGCTGATCCCTTGACCTGCTCGAGCTTGCAAGATCGATTGGGACCTGTTCAAGTGGTACGCGTTGTCGGGAGCGTGTCTACTGACTGACGATGGTATCCTCGCGCCAAAGTGAGGAAGCGAATGCGATCCGCCGACCCTACTACGGCCAAAGGCCAGGTGTTCCAGTGTTAACGCGGCTCCTTCCGTAGCATCCACAGCCTCCTCCTCGAAGTTGCCCGACTCTTGACGTTGAGGCAAAGGTCCAGATGACCGACGGTCGGGTTCGGGCGGACGTTGACTACTAAGATTCGCTATATCCGCCCGACTCGACTTCAAGAAGTGCTCGAGATCTGCTGGAACCAATGCTCCAGTTTTGATAAGAGACGACTCGAGCGCGTCCAGACGATGAGCTAGTAGTGCGAGGTCTGACGTCGATGCAAAGTTACTCCTTCGAAAGATGAGCAAGGATGAGACAAGCGGGGGTGTTTCACGTACGAATTCGATATCACGTTCTTCTCCGCCTAATCGACGTTAGCGCCATATCGATGTTCAGTGGCTATAAACTTACCAAGCCCACTTCGTGACATCTAGCTTGGTCTGACCTAAGGACGCATGGGCCTGAGGAGTGGCCCTGTCAGTGCTGAAGCCCGAGGCTCTCTCCATGCTGCTCACCGCACGGAAACCTAAAACAGTATCAGCATCCTCTGCGACGGTAGAGAGTCTGGCTGTGCAAACTCACTTCTTGTCACATTTAATCTTCCTCCTTCTACACTCTGAGCAACTCTGCACGATCCTTCGTCGTGTCGCATGAGGTTTCCTCTCCTTGGTCCTTGGGGCAGGATGCGTAGAGCCGGAAGGCGCCGCGAGTGCACTCGGACTTTCGGCCTCGTCCTCCTCGTCCGAAGCGTAATCCATCTGGTCTGGCGTCGTAGTGATCTGCGCCGAGGCCCGGCGCGAGGATGTAGCTACTTGCGTTGGAGTCGATTGATGTGGGAGGATGGGCGGCTCATCTTTCAAATGCATGAGTGCCGGGAATGGAGGTATCTGCTGAGCTCCGCGGGATAGTGGTGGATAAGCGGTCGAAGGTGGCGGTTGGCGGGACATCCTGGGTGTCCGCTCAGTGAGGCTGCTTTTGGGTCGAGTCTTCGATCCCTATCCTGCCAGCCTCTTGCGACGTTTAGCTTACAAGATATGCAAGAGTGTCGAGCTCTGCCGGATATAGATTGTATAGAGGTTGAAGATCAAGCTTGTCGGAAAGCTGGATGACGGACTCGGTCAACTCGACACAATCACAAGCGGAATCAAAATCGTGCTACTCGTACTAGTGACTAGTCAGATTTTAGGCGGGCTTTGACAACGCTGCTCCTCAACTACTCGCCTCACTCGACACCCACTATCCATCAGCGACATCTGGCTGAGTACGGGCGGGACGTCACCAGACACCAGACACCAGACATCCCAACGTCTGCATTTACACCAAATGGGGTCCGACGGTACCAACTATCCACGCTGATCTGTTCAGACAGACTATCCACGCTGATCTGTTCAGACAGACTATCCACGCTGAGCTGTTCAGACATGGTTGCGTCGTCGGTCACTGGCAGTACCTCACTGGCAGAACGGGTCCACACATCCACCGCTTTCGACAGCAAGGACAGTCCCTATCTCGGCATTCCGATTGTCAACTCCCAGCTCACACTCCCCAACATCCAGCTCGACGTGGGACTCGGAGACGGCGATCAAGAGTGTCACCGAATACTCTGTGGACCGGGCTTGGATCCCCACATCGCCCATGGCTTTGATCAACAGGCTCGACAGTTGTCCCTGGGGCCTGGACACCCACTGGGCGGTTCACGGCGTGGGCGATTTCCGAGGACCTCTACCGCCGAAGCTTCAGAAGCTTGTCGACGAGATAGAGCGCATCTACCTCTACAATGCTGGCCACTATGGACGCGACTCAGCCAACCATCCGAAGATTCTCATCTACACCAAGTGGGCAGCTATGGTACCAACCATTCTCGCCCGGATCTACCTCTACAATGTTGAGCACTATGGACGCGACTCAGCCAACCATCTGAAGATTCTCATCTACGCCAAGTGGGCAGCTTTGGTACCGACCATTTGGCTAGGAAGAGAATCTTTGCGTCATCGGTGACGGGTTCCACCTCCGTGGAGCAGCGGGCAGAGAAGTTCAGAGCGTTCAACGATGAGAAGCCTCACATGTCCGATGCCATTGTCGCGCCAAGCCCTGCCCTCAACATCGCACGCAACTCATCGGCAGACACTCGGTTATACTTGCCCCAAGAATGTCAGATCATGGTCATCACCGACGTCGCCAGTGCTGGAGTGAACTTACACCAAGCCAACACGCTCTTCCTGCTGGACTGTCCTTGGTCGGATTCGCTACTCGCCCAGCTCGTCGGTCGTGTATGGCGAATAGGGCAGAGGAGATCTGTCATCGTTTACACCCTGGTCGCGACGAACACGCTCGACCCTTACATCGTCCACACTCGGGATGGCAAGCGGACGTTCACCACCAGTCTCAACGACCCCATCCAACCCGCTCCCGTCAGCGAGACTGCTCAGCCCGAGGAGAGAGAGCCCGAGGAGAGAGAGAGCGAGGAGAGAGAGAGCGAGGCGAGAGAGTCACGGACGACAGCGTCTCGGTGTGCAGCAAGTCAGGTGAGTCTTACCGCCATCTATCTGCAACGCTAATGCCTTCTACCTTTAGAACGACGCCGACGAACTGGAGGATGTCGAGTTCTACCTGGCCGAGGCCGTTGTCAAACACCTCTGGCGCTCACCCCAGCTCGTCTTGGCCCCGGTCTCTGCCACATTCAAGCCCCTGCGGCAGAACCCCCTTAATCAGCAGTTCTACTCCCCGACCTCGCCGCTCCATCTACCCCAGCCCGAGCTCGAGAGATGCCTGGAGCGACATGGCAAACGTCAGACCAATCTCCCTAAAGCCGTCGATTGGAACCTCCTTTCACCTACCCCAGCCCGAGCTCGAGAGATGCCTTGAGCGACATGGCAAACGACAAACCAATCTCCCCAAAGACGTCGACTGGAACCTCCTTTCCCTGCTTCTCCGCAGGTTTCTGCGCGCGTATCTCACACGGAGTCCTCTGCTGGGAGGTATCTACCTCCGACAGGATCCAGCTAGCACCTGGACCTCGCCAGCGACGCCTCGACAGCCTTGTTCGCCTGCCAGTACCGGAGATCGCCTCTACCCGCCCTCACTGGCCGATAAAGCACAGTTTGAGGCTCATGCCCGCCTCGAGATCAACCCCAGCCAAGTGCGATGGGTGTTCTATCGAAGTTTCGAGATCTGCGACCTGGCCCCCGCCCACCTCAAGCCGATTGTCGAGATTCTCGAGTCCCGCCCATACCTGGAACGAGCTCGACGATGGATGTTGGCCTCTCTCGGTTCCAGTTGCCGATCCTGCCTGGGGTCTCGATTTGGATTACTAGACATCTCAGGAACGTATATACCTCACATATCAATGTAAAAGTGCAGGTACGGCCTATAGTCACGCTGCTGCATGACCTATGACCGAAGATCCATACACGTTACGACTCCTCTGCTACTCGCCAGACTTTGACACCTCCATCATCTCCGCAGGAAGCAAGCAGCCCTTGACCTTTTCCATCCTCTCGAATACACCATCCGACGCTGTTCACGTCATTGACCCCGTGAGCTTCTCTGACCGCAGCAACGGGGACGACTTGTAACGCCGACCCCTTGCCCTCCTCTGTTGACTTTGTAACCTGCCATACGATGACTTTGCCATCTCCGCCGGCAGATGCCAAAAGACCCAACCCGCCAGCTTCGGCAGATAGCCCTCCAGGACCCCATGAGAGCGAGAAGACGGATCGGGAGTGAGCAGAGGTGTGCAGTGTCTCGTCGAATAGACTGTCGGGATTGTGACCTCTGCAGAACACCGTCAGCATACTGTTAGCAATCCGAGGTGGAATGCAACTTGCCTTCTTGTCCAGAGTCGTATACCCCCGATATCGCCCCCGCTAGCCAGATACTTTCCGCAAGGGCTCCAAGCGACACTCCACACTGTTTCGTCCTCCTCCAATGGAGGGATCTCGAGACCCTCGACAGCTTTCTCCTCCTCGCTAGGTGAGAGAGCATGTCGGAGCGAAGGTGACGGTGACGAGATTGTGAGGGACACGGGGGGTAGCTTTGGGTGTAGTTTCTGGAATGTACACCAATCCCCATCTGGATCGTCGAAGAGAAGGTGGATATGCGAGTCGTACGAAGCAGAAGCGAGTATCTGAAGCCTTGGTGTCAGCGCATTATAGCCTTACATGAATATATTGCTCACCTCCTCTTTCGGATGCCAAGCGATAGACTTGACGTCCTGAGAATGGTCCATCAAGACTGCAATACACTCAAAGTCTGAGTCGGGTTGTACTATAGTCAAGTCAGCTCCATCCCTCGGCGATGCTTGCCAGGACTTACCCTCCCACACCCAAACACTCTTGTCTCTTGAGCAACTCGCCAATAGTCCACCATCATGACTGAATCCAACCGACTTGCACTCGCTCTCGTGGCCCTCGAGCGTCGTGACACACTCCCACTCCTTGCTTCTCGAGGAGCCAGCCTGGATGCCAGACTCAGAAGCCATGTCATCGTCATCCTCCTCCGACTTCGCCCTGAAAACTCCCTCAGTCCCCGCTTCAGTCTCAATGTCATCATCGTCCTCTGGATCCACTTCCTCCCAAACCCCGACGCTAGAGTCGAAACTTCCTGTCGCAAGCGTCCTGCCTGATGGTGCCCAGGCTATACTCCTGATTGTCCGTTTATGCTCTGTTTTGTTCGTGCTGACTAGGTTGAAAGCCGGTTTCGGGTCGGTTGCCAATGGGTATTTCGTGCCGGTCTCACCATCAGCCTCGCTGGTGCCACTACTGGAGGAGGGGAGGTTGTAAGAGTATAGTCGGAACGTTCTATCAGTCGAACAACTGGCTAAGAGGTTGCGAGACGGATTAAAGGATACCTGCCATGCTGGTTCCGCGTGGCCGGGCAATTCTTGAACCAGCTGCAGTTGAGGCATGCTGCGAAGTAGGTTGGTCTTGAACTCTAGCTTGAACAGCGAGGATCAACGCAAGGGTTGTTTGTAGTAAGATGTGAGGTAAGTACAACAAGACAGACGATGACGATCGCAAATTCCGAAATATTTCGAGCAAGATGTTGCGCGGACTTTCTTGCGATAGCATCACAACACCTATCCACTCTTAACGTATGACTTGCATAGACTAACAGTTTTAGCAGTAAGGCTTCAAGAAGTCTTGAAATAGTCCACGATGTCGAGCAAGGAAGAGGATTCGATTCCAGTGACCTGTTTCACTGGCTTTCTTGGTATGTCTAACCAGTAAAGGATCGCCTTGCACCTCAGACTGACTTGTTGTAGGTGCTGTAAGTTGAGGTCAGGCTGATCAAGAGAGTGTGTACTAATGACACTAGGGCAAAACTACTACGATATTGAGCTTGCTGAAGGCCCTCCCTAAGGACTACAAGGTGGGATTAGCTGGCCTAACGGTCTTCTATGGTTACTCCCATAGTGAAAGCTGATACTGGATAGGTTGTCCTCCTCAAGAACGAATACGGAGATGTAGAAGGTGAGTAGCAGGCTACCAGGAGGCCCTGTTCCACCGACGGATTATTTCAGGGGACCTAATCTCTCGCAGTCGACTCGCTCTTGGCCAATCAGTCCCAGATCACTGGCGTATCCGAAATCCTGAACGGCTGCATGTGGGTCCAGTACTCGCGGACACGTATGAAAGGGCCTCTGGACTGACGATGCAGGTGCTGCACTATGGTTGGACTGGTGGAGAATGCCTTAATAGAGGTCAAAGAGAAGTTCACCCCGGACAGGATCATCATTGAGTCGAGGTGTGTCACTATTGTGATGAGATGTACCTTTGGACCTCGCTGACATCGTGGCAGTGGATCCGCATTCCCGGCTACACTAGCACTACAGATTCGGCAACTCGCCCCCCAGGGGTTCAAGCTTGATGGAGTAGTGACTGTCATTGACTGCGTCAACTTTCGGGGATACGAGGATACTTCCCCGTCGGCGAAGGTAGGTCTCAATGAGCCTTCCACTCCGGAAATTCCCCCTTGACCTCGGGTTCAGCTACAAGCGAAGTACACCGACCTGATGCTGCTCAACAAACACGACCAAGTGTCGGAACGAGACTACGACATCCTCATGGACCACTTGGGTACACTGAACGACACCACGCCTCGGATCAGGATATCGTCGTCAGAGCCTCTCGACCCTAACGTGATTTTCGGTCTTGACACGAAGTTGTTCATGCAGCAGGAGGGCGAGAAGAAAGATTGGTCCGGAATGACAAGATCTTCGAGTACGAATCAGTGGCATGGGGACGAAGTTGAGGTGAAGACTATCTGGAGGGGTGGAAGCAAGCCCGGTACCAAGAAGCGGAAGAGGGACGACAAGGCAGATGGTCAAAGCAGTACTGCCACGCCAGCACACTCGCATCCGGCGGGAGAGGATTGTGCTTGTGATCAGGCCGTCACCAGGGACACTCAAAGCAGCTCAAATAGCGAAGAGATCCAGCCACTGGACAGAGCTTTGCTTGAGGAACAGCTGGGCAAGCTCAACTTTGAGATCTACCGAGGTGAGTGAACAAGTACCTGCCTTCGCAGTGACCTGTGGCTAATGAGTATGTGCAGTGAAGGGTATCGTGCGACTGGCAGACGAGTCGGGTGGATTCAAGACACATATCCTGAACTACGCATTTGGCCGGCACGAACTCACACCGTTCCCTACCCTGGATGAGGACGAGGATCTGCTTGGTGTCAGTATACGCCTGACCGTGATGGGGGAGAGGGGAGAGGTGGCCAGTAGAGCGAGAAAGCTCGCTGCGGCGTTGAGTGCGGACTTCGCATGAGCCTCGCGGTATCCAGTGCATCTTATCGCACAGTATGATGTTCCAGTGGGCAGTACTATTGCATGTCGACTTGATAGAGAACAACGTAGATGCGCTAAATGTACATGTTTCGCGCTACCGCCTCTTCCGTTTCATGTGTCCCATACTCTGTGCCTTCTGCGGTATGAACATCTCCCCTCTGTTGACCACCGTCTCATGTATCTCCGTCAACTCCCCCTTCGAGCTTGTGATCCACTTGGAGCCCAGGCCTTTTTTCATCACATGGAGGCGCTTTGCCGGATCATCAGTCAGTAGACTCAGGATAAATTGCCGTGCTTCAGTGTAGTCAGTATACTGTTAGCCCAACGTAATTGGTACTGACCCTCGTTCGAGCACTCGGTGGAAGTGTCAGAGTCCCAGCATGGCCAGTCTGGCAGGTCAATCTCCTGCGAAAGTTAGCCCGGGTCGAGCAAACTGAGCGTTTTACCTGAAACAACTCGATGCTCCTCCTCGCTCGATGGATGTCGTCCCACTGGTTCCTGTCGATTGGATAGCTTGATTGAGCCACATCATCGGAGACGTCCCGTTCCGAGTTTGGCTCGTCGTCTCCTTCCTCTGCTTCTGCTTCGTCTTCGTCTTGATCGATGGGTGAGCTTTGCCTTTCGAACCCATCAGTGATCTCGAGGTTGAGCGTGGGCATTGGAATGTTGAAAGGACTTGGTTTAATCGGCTCCGCTTCTAATTGGATGTCTGAGAACTTGGGGCTTCCGTATCTCTTGCCTTGCCCAATCTTGCCGTGATCAGACATATCTTCAGGTTTGTCTTTGAGATATAGAGTTTCCGATGTCCCTCGATGGTGAGTCGTGGTGTTAGGCCCATACTGCATTGAGTCCTGCTTATGGAGGTGTTGATAAGGATGATGCCCAGTTGCAGCGTACCACAGCATACCTGCCGGGAGAAGTCAGCCATGTGACAAGAATCACGTACAATAGGGGCCGATATACAGCCCAGCGCCCATGCGTCCATAGCAAAGTCCCTTTCGAGCCATGTTCTTGCTATGTCCGCTCTGCGAGCATCTGAGCCATCGCTAGGGACCCTCATAGAGAGTATCCTGTCGGAGAGGGGCGTTCCGGTGTACTGGACGAAGGGTCAGCATCTTAGCTACATTTGAGATCACTGACGAACATTATAGCATCGCTCTCCCTTTAGTCGTTCAGGGGGGCAGTAGACGGTCGTGCCGATGACCTCGGTCCGTGTTACCATCCCCGGTGCGGTAGGCACGCGTGAGAGGATCGACCTGTAATCCGATGCGTCGCCGAGATCTGAGATGACCAATCGGGGAAAAGCACACGAGATGGAAAGCATGATGTTCTCAGGCTTGAGATCTGCTTCAATCAGCACTACTGCGTTGATACAAACTCACCTCGATGGGCCATATCTCTGTCGTGGAGGTATCTGATTCCCTTGACGAGTTGACAAGCCATGAACTTGACTTCGAGTTCGGACAACCCGGCATATCTGTGGAGATACGAGAAGAGATCGCCGCCCTTCATCAGAGGCATGATGACGAATTGCCTTTCGTGCTCCGGGTCAGCGATCTCGTCCAAGAAGTTGATTATATTTGGGTGGCAGATACGCTTGAGGGCCTCGACTTCTCCAATTCTGCCAAAAACACAGGGATCTTGAAGTGGTTGAGAAACACCAGGATTCGGAATAAGCTTGCAGGCAACTTGTGACCCAGAGCTTTGATTCTCGCCGAGAAACAAGTACCCGAAGCTCCCCTTGCCCAGGAGATAGTTGTGGCATACCCACCGGCCAATCTTGTACTGTGCGCTATCGGTGAATGGATGAAAGTGGCCTCTGTTGCGATTCGAAGGAGCTTGCAATGTGTCAGGGTCGACCGGTCCGTGAAGATCGTTTTTATGGGAGTAGGTGAAGGTGACTGAACATGCATTAGAAGCTAGGTAAGACGAGCTTTGTGGACTTACTATCCGTGCCGGGGAGTCCGACAATATCACCATCACGAAGGATATAGGCTCTTTCAGTACCTTTTCCCGGGCCGGTCAGCTTGTCATTTAGTATGATACCGTTTGAGGAATTGTCGTGAACGACAGTTAATGTCAGGTTGGTATCTGTCCGAACCGTGTAAGTCAGCATCATCGTAAGCACCGTGCCTCACGAGTAGAAGCGTAAATGTCGACGGGACACCGGATGGGCGCGCAACTTCAGCGTGCTGCACTTATTGTTCAGTGCCATGAGTCAGTGCGGAGCGCTGACGAACCAGTTGCTTCCCCTTCCAACGGTGACATCATCATCCAACGTCACGACCATTCGCACTGTGTAACTTGTAAGTGATCAACGCAAGACTGACTACTCATAATTGTTCATCATAACTCACCTCGACGGCCGTTGATCACGCCCTTCAGAGTGCCGACAATGACCTCTTTGTCGCGGACAGATTGGGGACGAAGGACAACATCTTTTGAGCGCTTGATACGAGATTTCGAATGGCTCTCTTGGACCCGACGGGTGCGAGTGCTTCTGTACAAGGCCATCGTAAGGTGATATCAGAGGAATAGGGGAATTGGAAAGGACGAGGAAGTGAAGGAAGATTTGCATCAAATCCCGAGTTTTGACGGTGAGGTGGTGCGCTTGGACCGGGTCGCCATGACCATCGACCCGGGCGCACGGTCCACTTTTCACCCCTTCAACATTCGTCCGTGCGTCCAATCATGGCAGCAAGTGTCAGCATGTCATCTTCCCCCGAACTCGTGCGCAACACCAGCGTTGAGCGTTTCCCCTACGACCGCAAGTGGGATATCTCGAGGGGCATCACACCAGCACCATAGACCACAATCCTGCTCATGCGTGTCCAAAACAAGTGCATCCAGTACTACCATCACGATACGGAGACGCCTTACTTCTTCTTCGAAGCGACGGTCTTTCCTCGTCGACCGCTGTCAAGGTGTCAGTGGCAATCTGAGAAGTCTAGCATGTTGCGACTCACGTGGTCTTGGTGTGCTGACCCCTGACTCGCAGTCCCCAGTGGTGTCTCAGACCTCGGTGAGACCTGATCTTCTTCAGTCGCTCAAGGTCATCTCGCATCTTCTGGTCGATAGCGTTGGACAGGGTGTGGGAGTTCTTTCCGTCGGTGAGGTCTTTCTGTCTGTTCAGGAACCAGCTTGGGATCTTGAACTGGGCTGGGTTCTGCATGATGGTAACGATTCGCTCGAGCTCATCGGAGTTGAGCTCTCCGGCTCTACAAGGGGGTCAGAGAAATTCGCCATCATAGAGGTCATGGACTCACCGCTTGTTGAGGTCAACATCGGCCTTCTTGCAGACCAAGTTGGCGTATCGTCGACCAACACCCTTGATCTCGGTCAAGGCGAACATGATCTTGCCTCCACCCTTAACGTTGGTGTTAAGGAGACGGAGAATGTGCTGTAGGCAAGGTCAGCCAAAACATTCCACTTCGTTTCCGCAAGTCCCCAACGGCGATCGAGACAAGTCTTGTCGCCCCGTCCTCTTCCTGATTACGGCCCAGAAGCTGCCTCCCATCAAAGCCTTCTCTCCTCCGATGCCACCTTCACTACTGCCTTTCTGAGTCAAACTCGCATCCACTTCGATCGCAGATACGGTGTTCTCCGTGCAGTCCATCCTCTCCAAACTTTCCGATCCCAGCTAGTCTCCTATCTCATCTCCCCATGGACCGCACAAACTCATCGCCGAGCTGGAATGTCGCACTAACCTGGAACTGCTGGTGAGCCTCGAGGGGAGCGAACGACATGATGGGCGATGTCTACGATTGGCAGGTCTGATCAGTGTCCTTGTCTCTTCCAGTGACCTCCTCTGTTGCTCACCGAGTTACTTGTGATGCCGATCTACAAGTTTTTGAGTGTTGAGGGATGACCACCAAGATGCGAGTTTGGTCGTTCCAGGTGAGCGGCGTGCAGAGCGTGCGAGCGAGCGGGCGCAGGGAGAGAGGCAAGCCTGGGTGGGCAGAGTGGGATTTGGGAGAAAATGAATTTAATGCTTGACTTCAAAGTAAAGTGCCAATTTGGTCGGAGTTTCTCGGCGTTTTCTCAGATTGGCTGCACCGCGGCACATCCACTGGCAGCCTGGCCACCCTTGCTCGCTGCCACCCCCGTGCAAAGCGATCATCAGTAGAGCTGTCAAGTCGACTTATCCTTCAAGTACTGGGTAGAATCGGACAAGATGTGAGTGGAAGAAGGGCTGCCCGTGTAGGGGACCTGCTGATCATCGTGTCTTCTTTGCTTTGCTATTGTAGGGTCAACATGTGAGTCGTCTGGATGTTCTTGAAATTTGCGCAAGTACTGACTTTATGCCTCTTTAGTCCCAAGTAAGTCGAGATACCATCAACTGCATGTAGGCGTGGGGATGAGAAGGACGGGGAGATGGCACAGTGGAGGAAAGCAAGCGGTGGCATAGTAGAAGGGCGAATTGTGACATGGGCGAAGGGCGAACTTGGAGAGATTGCGAAGGAGATCGGGTGTTTTGTGAGGGATTATGCTGACCGGTGAACCTTTCACTATCAGAACCAGGAGAACTTGTGAGTGAAGATTGCCAACATTACTGGTCCCTGTTGCTGCTCGGATCATGGAGGAGGATTTGTGGGACGTTCGTTGTGGATCGCCCGCCACGGTGCAGCAACAAAGGACCAGTCGTGCTCAATCAGTATCGGATGTCAGCTGACATCGCCTTATCAGTCTGCAAAGGCAAGGCCTGCAAGAAGCACACCCCTCACAAGGTGACCCAATACAAGAAGGGAAAGGACTCTCTTGCTGCCCAGGGTAAAAGACGATACGACCGTGAGTGAACTCTGTTGGATCGCCTGTCACCGAGACGTGTCTAATGTGAGACATGTACTGACTCATACCTCAGGAAAGCAATCGGGTTACGGTGGTCAGACCAAGCCAGTTTTCCACAAGAAAGCTAAGACCGTGAGTGTCATGTATATACGAAACCGGACCGTCGTGCTGATCCACTTTCCGCAGACCAAGAAAGTCGTTCTCCGTCTCGAGTGCACTTCGTGCAAGACAAAGCACCAGCTCGCTCTTAAGCGATGCAAGCACTTCGAGCTAGGTGGTGACAAGAAACAGGTACGTGGCGACGTCTCGCATCGACATCCGTATCGTAACTAACCATTTCTTCTAGCGAGGTGCCGCCATCCAGTTCTAAGCGGAGCAGGAATGGGATCGTTTCGTTGGTAGTCATGGGACATGTATCGACTTGGCACATCGCAGGCTGCGCTGGACCGATCATAGGTCAAGGCGGGGAATATTTTGGTTTCAGGATACTGATCGAGGAAGAGATCGCGGACAGTACGAGCTTCCAGATGGCATTCGTTTGTCCATCCGCATAAAGTCTCTGCAGGTCACGGATGGGTTTGGGATCTTGCTGCTCTGCGAGCCATGTCACTGCTCTGACTGGAACAGTCGACTCTTACTCTGTGTTGAGAAAATCGCGGACGCACCCAAATTCGCAGTCTGGAGAGGACTGTTGCGATCACCTACATAGCTCATCCGGCGATGAGGATGGTCTTGCTATCTGAATGAGGATTCCCTGTCATGCTTCAGTCACAACTGATGGATCTCGAACAGATCTCGACGGCCAGGCAGAGGTGGTATCACTAAAGCTGTTTCTCCGCTCGATCCCGCTTTGTACCTGGTAGATCGCTTCCCACGTGGCTGTTTTTCCCACCAGAGAGACCCTTTGACCCGATGACGAAAGAGGCTTTTATGGTCGGAGGTTTAGCAACGTCCTAGACTGGATGGAAAAAGCGACGCACAACTGTCCAGCCGTCTCTGTAACGGTCGAGATACAAACTCGACACCTCGACGACCACCTCATTCTCCTCCTCCGCCATCCCTCCTCTCCTTCTCATTATACACGCGTCTCTCCGACTATACCCCAGAGTCCGGTTCACCCAACCCAGCACGTCCACATACCATACAACCACATACCAAGGCTCGCCCCTTTGACCCTCAACGCCAGATACCATGTCAGTGAAAGAAAAGTTGAGCAAGGTTGTGCCTACGGGCCTCAAGCTGCCAAAGGCTCATGCCAATGGCAACGGTCATGCCACGCCAGCTGCCCCGGCTGCGCCAGGTCAAAAGACCCCAAAGACCCCTCAAGACGAAGCTCTTGCTTTCTTCAGCAGTGACGTCCACGATGGTGAGCCAGTCCAAGTCTGGGAGCTCTGGCTCGAGAACGACGGCGGACCAGCCGACAACAAGTCGGTGAGTGGACGCGAGTCTAGCATAGACATCGCTCAACATACTGACAATGCCCAGTATATCCGACTCCCACCTCCAACGCGACCTTACGTGTTGAGACTGTCCCTACACCCGGGAACGCCGTGCACCCAGAACGGCAAGCTCAAGTCCGACTTCCCTATCGATGGAGGTGTATTCGAGCGGGGATCCTGGAAAGAGCGAGCTCTTCCTTCCGACGTGTCAAAGTGAGTCATCTACTCAAGGCAGACCCCTCTGACATTTCCAGACCCGTACACGTAGACTTGCCAATCTCCGCTCCGGGCGCGTTCTGCTACTACATCGAGTACGATGGCCGCGACGGAAAGCGTATATCCAGTCGAAGGGGTTACTTCAACGTCGACCCGATCATTACGCTACCCGCGAGGACTCCTTTCTTCCCTCACGGAACCGTCCCATCGACCAGTCCCCTCACAGACGCGTCTTCCGGTGCCGTCCTGGACAAACCCACTAGCCTAACGCTCGACGGATTGACCATTCTCTCCGTCCTCGCGAAATGGATGGGCACTACCTCTGCCTGGGACAAGCACTTCTCCGAGGCCTCCAAACGGGGCTACAACATGCTTCACTGGGCCCCACTTCAACAGCGGGGTAGCTCGGGTAGTCCGTACTCGATATACGACCAGCTCAAGTATGACAAGGCTATTCTCGACAGCCCAGAGGCTAAGGACGGAGGTCTGGCAGAGATTGAAAAGGCTGTTCAGTATGCCAGGGAAAAGTATGGCTTGGGAGGTATCACCGATGTGGTCCTGAACCACACTGCGTTTGACTCGCCATGGCTGCAGGAGCACCCCGAGGCAGGTGAGCGAGATTCGCCCATACGAAAGGTCAAAACTAAAGTCGATAGGTTACTCCCCATACAACACGCCGCATTTGGCCCCAGCCGTAGAGTTGGAGACCGCGCTCCTGGACCTTACCGCGCGACTACCCTCTCTCGGACTGCCGACGACCCTCAAATCCCGATCAGATCTCGATCAACTCGTGCCGCATATCAAGTCGGCAATTGACGGAGCAAGACTCTGGGAGTTTTACGTCTTTGACGTTCAATCCTCCGTCAAGGAAGTAGCTTCGGCTATTCAGTCAAAGTCTGCCAAATCGTGGTCTGGGCCAACCGTCGCCGGCAAGTCTACCGAGGAGCTCGCTCGGATAGTCAAGGACAATGGCCTCATCGAAGGTTACCAGTCCTACGCCGGACGTTTCGTCACCAAAGTCGACTCCAAAGTCGCCGCCGGTTTGATCAGCGCCGCCTACCCAGGGGAGAACGAGGTCGACCTCGCGAGCCGATGGGGTAAAGTCCTCGATGTTCTCAATGTCGACTTGTACTCCGAGTGCAGTGACGATCTAAAGGCCGCTCAAGATGCTGTGGTCGACAGACTTAAGTACACTAGGCTCGAGCTGCAAGGAGGGGAGATTACCAAGGAGTAAGTCGGTGGTCGATGCCGCGAGCTGACTTGTTGTAGGAACCCGCTTGTCGAAAAGTACTTTACCAAGTTGCCAGAAAACTCGACAACGTCCAAGCAACCCAAATCGGCCCTATTCCTCGCCAACAATGGTTGGATGTGGGCTGCCGACCCATTGAAGAACTTTGCCGAGTACCCATCCAAGGCATACCTTCGCCGACAGGTAATTGTCTGGGGCGACTGCGTCAAACTCAGGTACGGCTCTTCCCGGGAGGATAGCCCATGGCTCTGGCAACACATGATCGAGTATGCCGAACAGCTTGCTGGTGTATTCGATGGCTTCCGTTTGGACAACTGCCACTCGACCCCATTGCACGTTGGAGTTGCCATTATTGACGCTGGACGAAAAGTCAACCCAAACTTGTACATCATGGCCGAGCTGTTCACCGGAAGTCAAGAGATGGATTTGAAGTTTGTGCGAGAGCTCGGAATCAACAGTTTGGTCAGAGAGGCCTACAATGGTGATACCACGAAGAACTTTGCTGACCTGTGAGTGAACGACTGGGTCGCATCTGCTCGAGCTGACTCTGATCGCAGGTTGTACCGATTCGGTGTCGGCAAACCAGTTGGTGAGTGCAGTTTGCCTACACCACGAGCAAGTATTGACTCTTCTCAGGGTCGATGGATGCCGCTTGCCTGACCTCGAGCGAGGAGCTTCCTCCCCTCCGAGGCAAAGGGGGCCCTAGACCCTGCAACGTTACTCCACTGTCCGGATCGGCTCCCCACGCCGTGTTCTACGATGTCACCCACGACAACGAGACACCTCATGACAAGCGAACTGCCGAAGATGCCTTGTCGACCGGTGCCCTGGTCACCTTCACCAAAGCCGCTCTCGGATCGAACAAGGGCTTTGACGACCTGTATCCGAAACTCCTAAACCTCGTCACGGACAGCAGGATGTACGAGGTGAATACTTCGGGTGAGGGCGGTATTGGCAAGGTCAAGAGGGTGTTGAACCATCTCCACACGGAGATGCTGGAAGGCGGTTACATCGAGGGTCACGTTCACGAGGAGGGCGAGGTGAGTGACAAATCCAAATTTCCGGGCCAATTTCTGACCGGATACAGTACATTGTCATCCACCGTGTCCACCCCTTGACCCACAAGGGATACATGCTGGTTGCGCACACCGCTTTCAAGGGATCTTCCGGCCGAGGATGGGGTGAGTCAATATGAGTCGACACGATAGCCGGGATGTACTGACTCTCCCAGTCAAACCAATCAAACTCTCGAGATCGACAATCTCGTACCTCTTTGGTGCGACCCTCAAGACCCACTTTGATCAGTGGAAGGACGACAAGACAACTCACCGGGGTATGCCCGCCGAGCTCGAAGAGATCCCTCAACCAACGATCAGGAAGGGCGAGGACGACAACGGTCACTATGCCGAGATTATCGTTCCCGAGTCGTTCGAGCCGGGAAGCATCATGGTCTTTGCGACTGAGATGCCAGAGATGTCCAAAGACCTCGACAGCCAGATCCAATCTGGTGCTGACGAGGCATTCGGCGAGCTCGACCTTGTCGACCTGAACGTCATTCTCGACCGAGCCGATGGTGAAGAGAGAGACGCTACCGGTGGAGACGGTACCTACACCATCCCCAACTATGGCTCCTTGGTCTACTGCGGTCTAGAGGGCTGGATGCACCCACTTCGACAAGTCATGGAGAGCAACGATCTCGGTCACGCCCTTTGTGCTCATCTACGAGAGGGCACGTGGGCGTTCGACTACGTCCTCAACCGACTGGAAAAGCAGGTCAATGATCTCCCCCGTTTGGCCAAACCCCATCAATGGTTGAAGACCCGATTCGACCTGATCCGAACGACCTGCCCTCCATTCATGCGTCCCAAATACTTTGCGCTAGTCATCTACACCGCGTACAAGGCTGCCCGAAGAGCGGTCGTCGAGCAATGCTCCGACTTCGTCTCCTCGGGTCACTCGTTGGTCCACGACCTCGCCATGATCTCAGTCCAACAGTACGGTCTGGTCAAGAGCGCCAGTATCAACCCAAGCAAGCCGGTTGCCAGTTTGGCCGCTGGATTGCCACACTTCTCCGCTGGATGGGCGAGATGCTGGGGCAGAGACGTGTTCATCTCTCTGAGAGGTCTCTTCCTGACTACTGGAAACTTCCACGCCGCCCGGGACCACATCCTTGCATTCGGCACCACGCTCAAGCACGGTCTGATCCCCAACTTGCTCGACTCTACCCGAAACCCAAGATACAACTGCCGAGACGGTCCGTGGTGGTTCATCCAGAACATTCAAGACTACACGAAAATGTGCCCCAACGGCCTGGCGCTTCTGAGCGACAAGGTCAAGAGGCGATTCCCCGCCGATGACACTTGGGTCGAATGGGATCACCCCAGGGCGTTCGAGTACGAGAGCTCTGTCGCTGAGCTCGTTCAGGAAATTGTGCAGAGGCACGCTTCGGGTATCGAGTTCAGAGAGTATAATGCCGGACCAAACCTCGACATGGACATGAAGGACGAAGGGTTCAACCAGAAGATCTGGGTCGACTGGAACACTGGTATCATCTTTGGTGGAAACAGATACAACTGCGGCACGTGGATGGACAAGATGGGCTCTTCCGACAAGGCCGGCAACAAGGGTCTTCCCGCGACCCCCAGAGATGGTGCTCCTGTGGAGATCACCGGTCTGTTAAAGTCCACTTTGACGTGGCTGGACGGACTGTCGAAGCAGGGCAAATTCCCATTCAAGGGCGTCGAGGCTGTGATCGACGGCAAGAAGCAGACTGTCACGTACAAGCAGTGGGCGGATCTGATCCAGCAAAGCTTTGAGCGGTGCTACTACGTCCCCGCGGACCCCAAAGAGGATTCTCAGTTCGACATCAACTCCGGAATGGTCAACCGACGTGGCATCTACAAGGATGTGTATGGCACGCCAAAGGACCGAGAATGGTCCGACTACCAGCTCCGGTGCAACTTTACCTTAGCGATGATCGTCGCTCCAGAGCTGTTCACCCCTGAGCGAGCCATGGGCGCGCTCAGAGTCACAGACGCCGTACTCCGAGGTCCACTGGGTATGAAGACGCTCGACCCCGCCGACTCGCAGTACCGCGGTGATTATGACAACTCGAACGACTCGACTGATCAGGCCGTGGCAAAGGGTTGGAACGTGAGTGGTCTCGGTCATACTATAAACTGGTGACGCTTTGCTGACGTACTGTAGTACCACCAAGGTCCCGAGTGGGTCTTCCCCACCGGATGGTTCCTCATGGCTTGGCTCAAATTCGACCGCATCGCCGGCGAGGGCAAGAAGGTGAGTTCAAGTGCTATCCAGGTTTGGACTGCCAGTTGACATGCACCCAGGACCCATCCATTACGATGCAATATATCTCTGAGATCCTGCTCAAGCACGCTCAGCATATCGACAAGGACCCATGGAGAGGTCTGCCCGAGCTTACCAACAGTAGTGAGTACATCCTTCGGCATGGTTTGCAATATGCTGACACCCTTGACTAGACGGCTCGTTCTGCTACGACTCGTGCACGACCCAGGCCTGGAGTGCCAGTACCATCCTCGACGTCCTCGAGGAGATGCACAAGATCAACAATGGCAAGGCGTAGTAGTATAGATGAGGAGACGCATCGGGACAAGGACAATGAGTGCAATCGGAACAGCATGGTGAAAATTATATATACCCAGACCAGATTCGTGTATCGTTTGAAGTCGTTTACCATGCATTTTCCAGTGACTTGACAATGGGTCTGGAATCCAACGATGTGCAAAACGGGTATACATGCGCGCAAGATTAACTCTAATGGCAATGGATTGTCTACTCGTCGCCCTTCTCCAATCTGACCGCAGGGCGGACTTTGACCTGACCCAAATCGGTCTTGTGGCCCACGAGCGTTCTGATGTCCTGGATCTTGTACCTGCCAGCGAGTCAGCTTAACTCTTGATGATTTTCCCGTAACCACCTACTTGATCATCGTTGGTCTCTCTAGACTCATTCCCCAACCCAGCACCCGAACGCCTTTAGGCAGACCCATAGGTTCCAGCATTTCCGGTCGGAACATGCCAGACTACACGACTTAGATTAGTGATGCTCCACGAGGAAGAGAGAATGACGTACGTTGGCAATCTCGATCCACTTCTGCAGACCCTCGTGCCACGAGAAGATCTCCATACTGGGCTGTGGAGGGAATGAAGTCAGTGTCCTTTCGGATACAGAGCATTTGTCTGCGCACCTCTGTGTATGGGTTGTAAGCGGGTTTGAACCTAAGCTTGTGGTTGCCCGTCTTTGCGTAGAACTCCTTCATGAAGCCTGAACCAAGTCAGCGCTGTCAAACCACTATAGTGCTTGTCATACTTACCGATCAGATCGCCCAGTGTAATGTCGTAGTCGGCAACGACACCTTCGACCTGGTGAAACTCTGCCAAATGCGTGGCGTCCGCTGTCTCGTTTCTGCAAAAGTCGTCAGCTATTGAGACCAGACAGTTTCATTGAGCAGACTCGCCTGAACACGCGGTCGATCGAGTACATCTTTGCTGGCTTGAACCCGCCTGGCTGGTTGGCAATCTGGTACAGCATCGCTGTGGACACTGCCGTCGTGTGCGTCCTCAGGAGCAACTTTTCCGACTCTTCTCTCGAGAACGGCGCTCGGTAGCCTATCGAACCGTAACCTCCCTCCTCGTGGATCTTCCGGATCCGCTCATAGTACTCTGGCTCCGGCTTGAGCGATCTCACGGGGTCTAGGGAGTTATGAGCAGTTATTCTCCTACCTCTTTGTGGTCTGACACACCTTTGACGTAGAAGGTATCCTGCATCTCTCGGGCTGGATGCTGCTGGGGCACGAACATGGCGTCAAAGTTCCAGAACGCACTCTCCACGAATCGGTTGGTAGGCATTTCCGTGAACCTGGCACTGAATCAGCTTGCAGTCTGAGCGTTGTGATGTAGGACCTACCCCATGTCGAAGAAGATTTGTCGGAACTCCTCTCTAACCTTGAGAAGAGGGTGCAGCGCTCCACCTTCTGTTGGCTGACCGGCAGCGGCAAAGTTGTACTGCTTGAAAGACGAGTCTTTCCATGCTCCCCTGAGGATGACATTAGATCTGGGTTACCAAATCCTGGGTATACGACTCACGAAGCGATCATCTCCACTGTCAGATCCGTTTCCAGCTGCTTGACCTCGGTCGCGAATTGTGGTCCCTTCTGGACAGAGTAGTGGATGTGTTTCCTGGCAAGAGACTCAGCCGGACATTCATCAAAGAAGGGTGATGAGTGATCTCACTTTGGCTGGATCAACTTCCTCTTCTGCAAGTCTTTGACTGCCGCTTGATCCGCAAGATCACCCGTGCTCTGGATCGTCTTGAGCTGTTCCGACGTCTCGTCCTTTGCGGTGTCGACCTGTAGTCCCGTCAGGCCTGTGACGAGCACTTCAAATGGGCATTTCTCACCGTTCGGACGAAACCAGCTCCCTCCTTGGCCATCCACTTGTTCTTCATGGCCCTCGCTTGACCGACCTTTGCAACCTCATCGCCAACCAATTTCTGAATTGTCGCTCAGCTTACACCTCGAAGCAAGGAGAGGACGTTCGACGCTACTCACCTTGATATCCTGAACGGTGATGGGCTCTTGACCTTTCGCAGGTAAGACTTGCCATACTCGGTACTCGTGGGATCCGGACGAGGCTATACTGCTTCCCTCCTGGGTCAATGTGTATGAAGTCGTCGTGATCTGGTTGTACTCGATCATCTATATTCATGCTATCAGCGGGGTCCTAGAAGTTTATCTCCATGGTCATATCCAAGCATGGTTCGTACGACGTCCAACCCCGCTCCCATATGTCCATCCAGGATGGCCGCACGGTGTGCCTGCCCCCTTGGCTCTCGACTCACCTCTTTACTCCATAGACTCTTCAACACACCCTCAATAGCTCCCTGCTCCTCCGCCGAGGCCAATTTGGACCCGTTGTAGACGATCTCCCTTGTGTCGGGTATCGATCCATCCTTGTCCACTGTCGATAGGATGATCGCTTGGAGGGCCTCCGGCTGGGGAAGGGCAGAAGTGGCTGCGGCACTCATATTTGAGTTTGTCCCTGCTTTGACTGATGTTCGAGAAGTTACCGGGCTCCAGTCAGGCAGTGATGCGTCGCCAGTAGTGTGGATGATCGTCCTGTAGAAGTGCTGGCAAACTAGTTAAGGAGCCTGGGGTTACAGCAAGGTTACAGCTGAGCTGTTCAAGAGCTGTTGCTGACTGCGTTTCAACATTTCGCCCGACGAGTCGTTTGACGGCGATCGCCGCCGTTCAAGTGGTTGGCTTGCAGCGGATCACAGCGTGTCAGCAGCCCTCAGCGCTCAGCCTCAGGCCTCCGCCGCCCAAGCGTGCCAATCGCTGGTGTTACATGCTCAGCGTCAGGGAGATGAGGCCAATGGATGGCTGGCGATTATATACATGCTTCACCCTAGCTTTGTCTGGTACTACACTATGACTATGACGATAAAACCCATAACCTCCCTCTGGCATTACCTGTAATCCCACCGACCAGCAGCGGGACCATGGCCTGGATTCCGACCTTGCCCTTGAGGATTCTGACTCTGATTACGACTGGTGTACGCCGGACGTTGATCATACCCATATCGCGCCGTGTCGAGGGGTTCGTCATATGGCAGCCCATCGGGTGCGTCGTATCGCGGCTGTACGGCCATTTGGTTGGGCGAGTATGGCCGGTCATATTTCTGAGGTCCGTTGAACGAATCGTAGGAATCGAGGCGGACGGGTGGACGAGGGTTATTGAGTGAGCGGCTAGACGAGAATGAAGGGTTGGAGTTCGAATAAAGGCCATGAGGGGTGTTGGGCGGGTAAGGAATATGTTGCGATGATGGAGGTGGCAGAGGTGGGTAGGAGATGCCCAGAGGAGCGGCCATTGATGCAAGGTTGGTAGAGCTACAGACCAGACGTCAGTCATTGAAGCAGACACGTCTGGTGAAAGGTACGCACCTGCCATATTCGTCGTAGCCGCGGTCATATGGCGGCTTGTAGTCCGGGGCCGGGGGGTATCCAGCTGATCGAGCGCCATACACCTCATACTCGGCATACTGCTTGTCGCTCTTTCTTGTGCTGCTCCTCGACGGTTGGATCTTCAAGCTCGCCACGTCGTCATCGTTTAGCCTGACGTCGGGAAGGGTAGGTTGAGGGATGCTACCAGCAGGCATATCCTTGACACTGTCGGGTTTGCCAGCAAGCTTCTTCTCCAGAGCTGCGTTCCGCTTGATTCTCTCCCTTTGCTTCTTTTTGATCAACTCGGCTATCCGCTGGGTGCACCTGTCAGCATTGTTGAACTCGATTTCGCAATAACTTACCTTGTCCACCTTGTGGCAGACATACTCCTTCAGATTGCCCTGGATGTAGCACAGGAGGGGTATGTAGCAGATGGCGGCGGCGATGAGGAGAATAAGTGAACCAGCGAAAATGAGCACCGTCGCGACGATGGAGAAGAGCAGCATTGCTGTGATGACCGAGCCATCAAAGTACGCCGAGATGTCGGTCGTCCAGCCGTTGGCGTAGCCGAACGAGTAGAGGGTCAGCGCGTTGATAGATTGACGAGGTCCGTCGGCAAGCAGTAGTCGTTTCCATTCTGCAAAACGTAAATGTCAGCACGCGTTTGCCAGGGGAATCAGGTGTCGCACCTTTGAACGCAAAGTAGACGAAGAAGGCAAAATCGTCTGCTCGCTTGGTAGAGTTGCTAATGTGACAGAACAGGCAAAAGTTGTCGTAGTTTTCTATGAGGACCGGTCAGTGTCTGAAAGCCCGACTGGCTTGGTCACTCACTGAGCGAGTAGTAGTCGTTTGCCTGCAGATTTGTGAAAGCATATGAGATGTCACGCGATTTAACCACTTTCTGTGCTTTCCACGTTTCGTATCCAAGCTGAGGACGAGTCAGCCTCTGTTGGGTATTCTTAGTGATCCCGACTTACCAGCAAGAACGAAAAGATGATACACCCGACAAAGACCCATTTGGCGATTGAAAACTTGACTTCGACGGCACAATTGTCTCCACATTTTCTCTGAATCGCGTTTGTCCACTACGTACCATCAGCCTGTGCCTAAGTCTCCCTGAGTCTGCTCACATGATCTGAGAGGATGTACGTGGCGGCAGTGAAGATATCGAATCCGTACACCGCGACGTTTTTGAGTATGAGAATGTATTTCCAGACATACCTGTCGATTGTGAGTGGGTATCGCTGGTTGTCTGAATCTCTTGACTCACTTCAGTCTGGTCATAAAGTCATCTCGGTGGAACTCGCGGACGTTGATGAAGTCGAACTATGGTATGTCAGGCCGTACTCTTCCCCACCGCTGCTCGTTCAAAGGACCCACCTTGTGATCGGGCACGATCTCTCTCTTCCAGTCGGCCTCGCAGCACATCTTCGCCTTCCGCTACGCCGAATTGTCGATCTCAGGCTGCTAGAGAGCTCGTCGTGATCTCAGATACTGGTAGTATAGTCGAACGTGGCGATTGCTCTTGACGTAAAGTCTAAGCGCAGTCGCGCGAGGGGGGGCTGGCCGATGTTTCTTCGCGGGCGGAAGGGATTGTCGAGCGAGATATGGTGGGTCACGTTGTCCGTGCTGTATTCAAGTCATAGATGGTGTGATCCAGCTGAGCTACACGAGTCCAGTAAATGCGAAGGTCGAGGTCTATGTTGCTTCGTCGAACTAGTCCCAGTTTGGGCTGTTATGCGGAAGCGGTCGATGCGTTTCAGTCTGTGAACGCTTGGCGTTGACGTGTGGGACGAGTGTTGCGTGGTCTTCGTCCAGCGAAGATGTTGTTGTGATGTGAGGTACAATGAGCGTGAGTTAGTTGGCAGCTAGATGGTGTTGTCGATGTTGTTGGTTGTACAAGATGGATGTCGAGGGTTGTTGAACAAGGACGAGGATAGAATGCCAGATCCCGGAAAAGGTCCAGAACCTCTTTGTCCTCTGTCGTGTTTCATCTTTTTGGCCGCTCAGGGTCACTCAGGGTCATCACGCCTCCCAAACAATACAGGCACGTCACAGCGATCGTCGATGACATCCTGCTGGGTGCATTCTTGTCGCATCTCATCAATCTCATCCAGCTCTCTCACTCTGACCTCTCTAGGTCGAAGCAGAAGTTTCTGTAGGAATTGCTCGGTATAGCTTGCACAATTCCCCCAGCTGAGACTTCAGGCTGCTCGATGTGTCCGCGACCCTGACTCCAATACTGATCCGCTGTCGTCGGTTCTACATCCACCAAACCCCCTCCACTCTCATCAAAGTCCAAACCTAGGTCGGGACACTGTCGCTCCATCGCTATTCCCTGCAGCTCCTCAAGTAGAACTCCATCCTGGTCCGACTTGTCTCTGCCCATGGTGTTCCAGATTGTACTATGGTCTATCACGCTATCGATGATAACTTGAGCTCTCTGTGCTTCCGGATCCGTGTCCTGAAGGAGGGCTGACTCGACCGACGCTTTGAGCTGGTATCCCATCAGCCGGGCTTTAGAGAGGGAGCTATTGTATTTCTTCTTGGTCTTGTCCTCCTCGCTCTTGCTCTCAGAAGACGAGGCCGCACTGTTTGCTTTGAACTTTTTCAATCCGGCTCGCAGGTCATTGTCACCGTGAAGCGGACACTTCGTGCTACATTGATGCTCATATGGTTCGAAGGCCAAGAAGGTGAGACCGGCGATAGTCTCTTCAGCTCGACGCATCTCTAACTCTTTTCGAGCCCTCTCTAACCCCTCGGCTACGGAGCCAGGCATTGGCGTTGCCTCTCGATCCCTGCTGCCCATGCTTGTGGTTCGAGATGTGCTCGAAGTGCCGGCGATGGAATGTAAGCGGATGGATGCGAGAGGTTATGCAATATGAGGGGCGTTTCCGAGAACGATAACGCTTCTGCACGGCGGGCTATAACCTTTATACATGATCACACGTATAAGCTAGAAGGCTGGTCAAACAACTCCTTTCAGCATCTCCGCGTCATATCTCATGTCACTCCGAGGCGTATCATCATAGTGCTGGACTAAGAGCTCAGCTTCACCTGTCGCTGAAATCAAGATCGTGAAATCTGTCTAGCGTGCCCTCTATCTCGGTCAAATGCTGGTTAATGGTATGTATAGCAGCCGAGGCCTTTCCAAGTGTAGTCGAAGCGCCTGCAGTCCCTCCTGCTCCAGATCCCCCCGGCTGTGAATCGGTCCACTTGGTCACAGTTCGAAGGCTCGTCCTGAGCTTGAGCAGCTTCTCCTGGCGGTACATTGGAATCGGGTCCTCGTCCCCGTCTTCTCCCCTGTCGAACCAGTACCACCTGTCAACCTCGTTGTCAAGATCGGCGGAGAGGGAGTCGACCGCTTGCTTCACCGTTTCGGGCATAGTTCGCGAACCTCCTGGCTGAATCTCATTGCTCAGAGCGTTCAGGTAGAACTTGAGCGTGAGGATTGAAGGCTTGCTCTCTGTAACTCTCTCGTCCAAAGTCTTCTTCCAGCCTGCATAGGTCGGCGATGAGTCCGCTTTTGAAGTCTTTGTTGGAGTTGCGTTGCTCCCCGAGCCGAGAGCCGAGCCTCGCGCTCGCTTCGCCAGGAGGGACTCGGTATACTCTTTCGTCGGAAGCTTGAATGGCATGGCAACTGTTATTCAGGAATGGTGTCAAGCCCGTGAATCGACGTCCGCCCGTCAGTCAATTTATATAAGTCGGGTTGATGCTAGCCAGTCAGCGAATCAAAGGATGGAACCGGGGTGATCTGAGACGCTTGATGGACAGCCCGACAAGGGAGGGATCGGGGTGGTGTGGCAAATTGAGTTCCAGCTCCATCGAAGTCGCCTGGGACAGGCCGAGCATCATGTCCAAGAGCTCTGTTCGGCCGAGACGAAAGAAGGTCAGCTTATTCAGAGACCGCTAGGAAGACAGTCGAGCTATGGAGGGTGCCGCAGTGATTCCGCTAGATGTGCATACCGTCCCTCGGCCTTGTATTCGACGGCCCCGAAGCCTAGCCTGGTCAATCACTGTCATCACCCAGAAAGTCCATAACAGCGCTTAATGCGGACTAAGTCAAGATCAACTTTATGCTACGTCCATCAATACGCTTCACTCACCTCCTCCTTGGGTTTGTCCACAGAAGACTCATCCTCCTCCTCATCGGGATCTACCGACTGGTTCCCACTCCGGCTGGCCCTTCTTTCAGGCGCTGACAGCCCCCGCTTTGACTCGAACTCCCTGACGTCGTCTACCAGGGTGTCAGCTAGTGAGGAGGGCTCTACCTGAGGCGGACACTCACTCAGTTCCGCAGCTAGCTCTCTGCGTTCTTTCAATGCCTTGGCTTTACCTAAACTCGGGGCACCCTTCATCCCTAGTTCTCGCAGGATCTGCTCTAGATGCCTTTTCTGATCCCTCGGCTAAAGACATGCGTCAGCAGGATTTGAACTGCTCATGAGAAAGACTTACTGATGTGATATCGGCGAACTCCTTGGACCTGCTCGTCGTGAGATCGGGTCATTCCCTTCTGCTGACACAGCCATAACTCACCACTGCTTTCGGGTTCCGCAGGCGACCACGATTCTCTTCAGATCTGCGACTTTGGCCTCTTCGGGCGAGAGCTATGGATCGAATCAGCACCGGATCCTTGATGTCCCATTCTGACGATACCCCCGTCACTGGAGCCGACTTACGCCTTCGTTGGGATCCTTCTTCTTTCGCTTGCCATCCGAGCTCTTCCTCCCTTTCGTCGGTCTCTCCTCATCTTGGCTGTCGTCACCTGCTCCAGACTTCCTCTTCGCCTTGGTCTTGACCTGTGATGCCGTGGTACCTTTGGCTTTCCCGCGAGCGGGAGGAACGTCGTACACCGAGCTCATCTCCGATTCCGACTTATCCCCCGCATGTTCGCGCCTTTTCTCCGCTGCATCATCATCATCCTCGATACTATCTTGCGGCTCCTCCTCGTCTTCTTCGTTGAAATCATTCCGTGATGTTGCTGTACCCTTCCCATTGGCCGCTTTGGACTTTGGCGGCGGGGAGGCACTGGATTCCGATACCGGTTCCTCTCTAGATCTTGCCTTGCCCTTTTTAGACCCTTTCTGCTTGGACGGTCCACTCTCAGCATCACACGTGTCCTCTTCCTCGAGAGACGGATCGTCCTATGGCTGGTTAGTGACCGTAATGCGCAGCTATCATACACCATCTACGTACCAGGGCTGCTTGTACGGCGGCTTTGACCTCCTTCTTCCATTTGGAGTCTTCTAACCCTTCTTCCCCCAGTCCCAACTTCTCACTGATGGTGCGCCTAGCCCAGCCCATGGTGAATTTACCCTGGCTGAGCAGGCCATGGGGACCAGACACAGAGCGCACTACATCATTCGCTGTCCTCTGCAGAAGTGGTAATTTCGAGCTATTCATGTTGTGGAGAGAGGAAGGAGGTTTGATTCGCTGATCAAGAATAAGTACCACAGGAATTGGCGTGGCTGCTTCTGTGACCAGCGACCACGAACCGTTCGCGTCGCTTGTTGATCAGCAAGATCAATGGTTTCAATGAGGCAGCGAACATGACGACCAGAAAATGTTGCACCACGGGACGCGATCGCGAGTCGCGACTCGGAAACAAACCAAGCGCGTGTGGAGTCCTGCGGAGTGCGGACCTGCAGCGTAACTACTCCTCGACAGTCCTCGACATTCCAGCTAAAGCACTGCACGGGTGTTCTCGCGGCAAGACTCGTAACGATGACATGCGGCAATGCTTCTCTATGTACAGTTATCCGAACCATGATAAAATCCGTGCAAATGTCCTTCTCACTACAACATCTATAAGATCATTCCCAACCCCATGACCAGACCTCCCGCGATGGCAGCAACCCAACCGAGACCTGCACCGTCCCACTGTTGGTGAACCCTGGACCCAGCACCAGTGGGGTTTGACGCGCCGGAAGCACCGCTCTGACCGGCTCCAGCGGAGATGGTGGTCGTAGGGGAGTTGGATCGTGCTGATCCCGAGGCGGAAGCGCTCGACGAAGGCGACGACGAGGCACCGTTGGACGAATAGATGTTGAGGTAGTTGATCTCAAAGTAGGCGTTGGCGTAGGTGGCCGAGGCATCGTCAATGACATACGTCGTGTAGCTATAGGATGTTAGCGTCTGCATTTCATGCACAAGAAGATTCACCCACCAGGTGTTCTGCGCGACTAGAGGAGGGCATGTCTGCTGCAATAGGTCGGCCTGTCCAGCCCAGCTACCGCAGAGAGCGATGTTGATCGTAAGGATTTGAGCTAAAGCCAGCCTGTAAGCTTGAGATAAAAATTAAAGCTCGTCTCACTTACGACCGAAGTACTTGGAGATGTCGCAGCCTGATGACAGGTAAGCGGCAACTGGGGTACCGAAGCTCGCCGTGTCGATGGAGGTGGCGTCGGCGGTCAAGCTGCTGGGTACAGCGGATCGCTGAAGACAGTCAGCGTCCTTCTCTAAACTCGATCCAGGTTTCACTCACAGTGAAAAACCAAACTCTGATACCGTCCGTGGCAAACTCTGCGACATAGACACCTCCTCCGGCGGCAGCGAAGCCGGGACCATACGAGTTGGCATTGGCGTCGTTGATGACACATCCAGCACCGTAGTTGGCCTCCGTGGAACAGTTGTTGTTGGCGACAGTGCCGGTAATTGTACCCGAGTCGATGATGCAACTGTTGCAGTCAGCATACGTAATGCCACTCGCTCTTGGCGATACTCACTCCGCGGCGTCGGCGTGCAGAGCAACCTGGTTGGCAGCTTGGTTGTTGATTCCCTCGATGATGTCGATCTCACCCTCCTCTGGCCAGGTGCTTCCCTCTGGAAGGTCTGTCAGCCTGTATCCTCTCCAGCACGCAGATTTACTTACGGGTCCAGAAGGCGGGCCAGACTGAACAGCCATATGGCATGTGTATGCTGTCAAAGACCCACACCGTGCCGATATCGTAGGCCGTTTTGGACAATAGCTTTGGTGCATACCGCTTCTCGTTGTATGGGACGAATGACGTGTTGTCGACTAAGCGAGAGTCAGCACCACATTCAACTGAGTAGGCGAAGACTCTTGATGTGCTGACTGGTAGAGCACACACGCCAAGAGGAATGCGCGGGCGCCTCACCTTTCATGATAAACGTCCCCGAACTTGTTGGGTAGTAGATCGAGGTATTGCTCGGAGCGGCCCAGAAGGTGTCTCCGCTCGTCGTGTTGTCGTACGGCGATGGGTCCGCTCGGAAGCCATCGCTATAGGCAGTGTCAGCTGTGATCAGTTGGTGGCCACTGGACAACTGACATGAAGTTGTCTCCTTTCCATGACTCGATTCGAGGGTATACCGTTGCAGAGACCAGAGGCAGCGCCAGAGCGGCGAGTGATGCGAGCTGCAGCATGGTGTGTAGAGCGGGTTTGCGATAATTCGATCGAGAGTGATGAGAGTAAAGAGTCAAGCTTGAGTCGACTCTGTGATCGGTGATGATGGTGCAACGATACAAAGGATGTTTGTGACCACTAGTTGAGCAACCAAGACTTTTTCTGGATCGTCTAAATTGCCTCGAGGGCTGCGATCTGTTGTCAACACGGGAGTCTGGCCCTGAGACGGCCCTGGCCTTCCTCTCGTCTCCCGCCTTGACTCGCTCGTTTCATCCTTTTGCCACCCAAGCCGCAGTTTCAGTGCATTCCAGTGGCGATGCTGAAACGATCGCCGGGCGGCTGGCAAAGTCTACGGCAAAGTCAACCGGTGGATCATGCCAGATCATGCGATCATGCCTCTGCCAACCTATATTAGTAGCTACTGTAGCTGGTAGTGACCGTAATGGAATCTGTCAAGCAGTAGTACGTACTGTGCCGCACTGTCTACTGTAGGGGCTGTGAGAGGTTGCCATATCCGACTCATAACGCCGACTGCGAAACCCGGACGAATGCCTCGCTACGGTTCGTATTTGCTGTGCGGAACTGCGAGACGTGTCCGCTTGCGTCCATAACAATAGTCGTATTGCCGCCCTTCTTTGGGTCATACTGCGACGAGCGTAGAGCTTGGTGTCCAGGGAGACTCGGCCGGCCCTGCAATCTTGCCTGAGTTTGCAAAGCTAGGGCTCAATGAAGAATGAAGGTGTTCATGTCGACCGACTTCAGAAGCGCATGAAGTTCTCAGTACGCTCAGTGCTGGTAGAACAACTCGCTGGGTCTAGATATTTCTAGAAGTACGTATGAACCTCAAAGGTGGATCACATGCAGTGTTGGAGGCTACTGTATAAGTGAACAACACACAAGATCCCATTCGTGTGTTTCACCTCATTTTCCGTCTGACCCGACTCAAGGGAAGAGACCGATATCCGTCTTCAAGCGTCTTTGCGGGACAATCTAGCTTCCATCGAGGAGCAACTCAGCCCCCGCGTCACACCTCTGCCTGTCCAAGCGACTCCCAGATTGTAGCGCCGCTTGAGTCTGTAGTCCACACGATGAGAAGCCGATACCGGGTCTTGAGCTTGGCGAAATTTGCAAGTGCGACTCATGTATGACTCGCTGTGACGCTGAATTGGCTCAACAACTTCGTCCCACCTCGATCCATCGACCAATAAACTTAGCAAACTAGCCATGCCATTCTCCAGCAGTCTGGTCAATGGATTCCAATTCAGCGGTAGTTCTAAGAGTAGTGGACTTTTGCTTGAGGATCCCGAAGAGACCAAGCGAATGGACGAAACGGTTGTAGAGTGGCTCCAAAACGGCCAGTTCGAGAACATCATCGTGAGTCTCCTTTCCAAACACTCCCTTTCCCGGGCAAGGTCTATGGTGATGGCTGATCTTTCAAGTAGACAGGCATTGTCAAAAGCCCAATGGCGCGTACCAACCCGGGAAGACTGGACAAACTCTCCGCAACATGGCCATGCGATCCGCAGAAGAGCGTGAAGACGGAGACGGACCTCATCCGTGCCAAGATCGAGCTGTCGGAGGGCTCGAAGATCAAGTACAACAAGAAGCTCGTGGGAGACGGGGGGACAGACCCCACCGACCAAGTGGACTCGGTCGTCCAGCAGCTCAGAGAGTACTACACCGAGAAGCATTCCTCGTTACTCGAGTAAGTGAGTTAAAGGTATTGTCAGAATGGTCAGATGCAATGAGCAAATCCCGACACGGTCCAGCAAGCCCTCGCAACACCGCGTGTCTGATCTCATTTCATTCTGTGTCATAAGTCATGACCATCTTTTGACTAGATGCCGCTATAGATCGCTTTGTGCCGGGAAAATTAGAATAGAGGGAAGAGGGGATGGCGAATCTCTATGTTGTGACTAGTAGAAACCAGTAGGCTGACTCATCAGTCCGGTGGGCTGCGACATCATCCCATTGCCGTTCCCGTAGCCATTTTGCTGGTATCCCCTGGAGCTAGGTCAGACAAATGCTACTATACACCCCGGCCGAACTCACCCTGGACCACCGATCATCAATCGCCCGCCGAGACCGGAACCCATCAGGGACGATGGCTCCTCCTCTGGCTCGGCCTTCTTCTGCTTCTCCAATAGATCCTTGAGCTGCTTCTCCATTGCGGCAACCTGGCGTCAGCGGGAGTTGCACTGCATGGACTCACCCTTGTCGACTGGTCTCGCTGCTGCTGCAGGTAGTAAGGCTTGGCGTAGTCGCCGAGACCGAATCGCCATGACTGACGTTAGCAATGTTACGAGAATATCGACTCACCATCTCCTCCACAAAGTCCGGTCGAACGAGCTCGAAGCAGACGTAGAGGATGGCAGTAAAGGCATCCTTGTTGCCAATGGAGACAAAGTACCCGGCGAGCTCCTCCGCCACGGCGATCTGCTTGCTCGCGGCGGCAGTCTCGAGAGCATCCCGCCATAGTCGATCGGCCTTGGACAAGGCTAGCGAGTCTTCGTATAGGTTGTTCAACTGACGTCAGCGAGTTCAACGATATTCTACTCACCCTATACAAGAGCGCGGCGATCCGCCTAAACTCGAGCAGTTCGTGCTTCTCCAGCCTCTTGGCCAACTTGATGGCGTCGTACTGGTCAAACGTCTCGAGACTGCTCCTGAGCGTGACGTGGTCTTCCTCCTCGATGAGCAGGTCGTTGTAGGCCTCGTTGACGACGGCAATGTTGAGCTTTTGCGTACCGACGAGGTATGGCTTGGCCAGGGGGAGGTGGTCCTCGTTTTGCAGGATCTTGACCACTCTGCCGTGGTCGAGTCGAGCGCTGAGCGCGGCGAGCAGGTCCGGCAGGAGCGTAGGCTGGAGTGAGTAGAGGTCGCGGGGGTATGACTCACCTGGTGCTGGAGGTAGAACGAAACGGCCTTGTAGGCAATCTCCATGTTGGCGACCTTGACGGCGACCTTTTTGAACTGGTCGTGATCCCATTCGCTTAGCCTCTCCATCATCGCGAGCGCAGCATTGTCGGGCTCATCTGCAAGTTAGCGCTGTCGGGAATAGTTACTCACCGTAGACAATGTACAGGAAGACGAGCTCGGGCCAGAGGTGAGCCTGCTCGGCGGCCTTGATGACTTTTGGCTGTTACATGTCAGATTGGTCATCACATGTAGACTCACAATGTTGACTCTCTGCCAGAACAGCTTGAGGTGCTCCATGACTACACGTCAGCCAACGCCACCGCTATCAACTCACGCTTCTCCGGTCTGTACTTGGCGTACAACACGCTGAGCTCGGTGAACATGCCCTACATATCAGCACATGCCTCAGCATTCACACCTACCATGTGGGCCCGCTCCAAACCCAGTCCACCCTCCATCAGACTGATGATCTCGTCAAAGTAGCCGTTTCGCTCGTAGAGCGAGAGCAGCGCCGGCAGCTCTTCCGCATGGACCTTTCGGTCAGCGCGGTTCGTCAAGTCAACCTACAATCAAGTTGAGACCGCAGATTTGGGCCAGTCGGAACTCTTTCTTGTCCACACACGCGGCATTGACTTGCTTCCACACCCTGGACATCAGCTATACCCCAAGATATTGACTCACTGAGTATTGCCCGCCTTTCTCGCGGCATCGACGGCAGACTGGTTCTCGCCGAGGTAGATGAGCGTAGTGGCAAGTCGGGCCCAGTTGGAGATGCTGCTGAAGAGCAGTTTGGAGGCCTGGTACAGCTCGTCCTCGAAACACTTTTCTCCGACCTGCAAGATATCCGCGACGTTGGTCATGGAGAGGAACTCTTCCATGTCGTGCAGTCGATCCGTCTTGGCGTAAGCGTAGGCCAACTCGGTGTCGATCTTGGGCTCTCGAGCCGTCTTTCGGGCCATTTGCAAGAATCGAACCAGGTCGTCGTGCTTGCCGGCTCGGTTGGCAATCTCAATGACCTCGGCAAAGTTGGATGGATCCTCGGCTTTGATGTACGAGTCAATGGCGTCCTTGACTCGGAGACCGTCGAGCTGGGCTTTACCAAGTCTCGACCAGACGGCCGGCTGGTTGATCTTGTTGGCATAGGCGAACCCTCGGTCGATCGACACCATGTGCTCCACCAACACGTTCATGGCCTCGGCGTGCATGTCGTGCTTCTGGTAGATTGTGAATGCCTCCTCGTAGAGTCCAGCCTCGGTGGCGACCTTGGCAATGGCGTTGACATCGTAGCCGGACAGCTTGTTGATGTAGCCCATGACCTTGCCCTTGTCGTTCTTGATCGCGGTCAGGAACATGAGCGACTGCAGAGAGCGGTTGTCGCTGAACGGCGATGGCTCGATGATGATCTTCTCAAGGAGCTCGAGCAGAGGACCATGTAGCTCCATGTGCATGAATGCCTTGACCGTGACAGAGACGTCGTCTGGGTCGGTGCACTCTGGAATGGCCGTCGCGATGACTTGGTCGACCAAAGCTCTTCGGTGGATACTCTCCGGGTCGAGCACTTGAGTCCATAGATCGACCTCTCTACGCTTGACCAGGTATCGAGCTTGGTGCTTGTACATTTGGTTGTCGTTGGTAATGTTGATGAGCTCGTCGTCGCAGAAACCCTTGGCGTAAGCGATGTATGCGAGGTATGGGTCTCGCTTTTCACAGTATTTACCGACGATCGCCGGGTCGTACAAGTTGTTCTCCTTGAGGAACGCCTCGGGGTTGTTGTTCGAATCGATGGCAATCTTGGCAATCGCGTTGTAGACCGCGTGGTCGGTGGATCCTTGCTCGACCTTGTTGTTGAGCCATGGGAGGATGAGCTTGAGTCGGTTCCTCTTCTCCACCTCGTCCACGAGCTCTTCAATCGGGAAGGTACCAGTAACCGACATGAGCAGGTTCTTGATGACAGCCTCTTCACAGTCGACGTCGAGCAGACCGCCAATGACCTGGGGCGTTCTAGCCGAGTTGACCCTCTGCACGTAAATCTCGATAAAGTTGGTGAGGCCGTTCTGGTAGAGGTAGAGAACGAGGTCGTGCACAAAGTCAAACCGGTCACAGACGATGATGAGGGGGAGTTGATCAGAGAGTCGAGCCTCTTTGAGGAAGTTTTTAACCTTTTCTGGGTTGTAAAAGTTGGACTCTCTGGCGATTCGCTCGACCTCTCTGATCTGTCCAGTTCGTGTGGCCGCTTGGATGTACTTGAAGTGGACCTCGGGGTCCTCGCTGAGGTTGACGACGGAGCCGAGGTAATAGTAGAGGCCTAATGTCAGCTTGATCATGGAACTGACTCACCATCAGAGCTCTTGAACTGTTCGAACAGCTCGATAATCTTGACCGGGCCGAGGAGGTCGGAATACTTGGTTGCAATCTGCACGACAACGGCCAGGTTCTGTCGCATGTTCGACTTGAGCATCTCTTGCAGGCACGAGAGGGATTGCTCGACGGTGAGTTTGGCAAAGAAGTTGACGAGCCACTGCCTGTCAGCGGAGTCGATCGTTGTACTCACCTCGGCATTGTACAGGTTCGTGTGAACGACGCATCGCTTGATGTCGTTGATATCGTCGTAGTGTTCGAGTGCCTAGGGTCAGCGGAGTCACAGATTTCACTCACCCTTTGCATAAGACCAGCCTTCTCGCACAGGTTGGCAATCCGAGGTCGGTCGTAGTGCGAGAACATTTCGTTGCCGAGAATAGCATCGGCAACTTGTGGCGCGTTGACTAAGTTCATCTCCAGCAGTCTCGTCTGCAGAGGCCCCTGCTCTGGCTTGTTCTCCTTAAGCGCGTCGAGGAGGAAGCTGGTGGCCTGCTGAATCATGTTCTGAGACATGAAGATGTCGACGACTCGCTCGAGGTCAACGAGGGGACCATTCTCATCGTTGATGAGCTGAGTGGCGAGCTCGCTGGCCTTGTCTGGGTTGATCCGGACGAGTTGCTGAAGCAGCTGAGCGTAGTCTGGCGTGTATCCGACTTTCTTCGAGTAGAGGACAATCTTGTCGAATTGTCCAGTCTCGGCAAAGCAAGCAACAACCTTGTTGGGGACGTTGGCCCGAAGGTAGACGGAAAGAGCGAGGTTCATGTCGGCCTGTCGGACCAAGTCTCCGAGTTCCTCGCTGCATTCGAGCTGATGTCAGCGGAGCGCTAGCGATATGAGCCTACCTTGCTCTCCTTCAGCCACTTTTCCAACAACTGCTTCTTGCCCTGCTGAATGACAGGTCGAGCGAGCTCGAGCGACTCGTACTTGTTGAGCTCGCCCTTCTCCAAGAGGATACCAAAGTACTGGAGGATCGGCGACAGCGTGCCGGGAACGTTTGGCAGCTGCTTGAACGCCTCGATGGTCTGAGGTGTTCGGAGGAGACCCCGTGGCGAGTTTGCCGAAATTTTGGCAGCTTCTCCGTATTGCCCGTTCTGCATGTAGACTTGGTACTGCTGCTGAATGATGTGGTCGGCTCCGGGAAGGCCAGCCCGTGTGGCGAGCTTGATCGCGAGCTCGGCGTTGTTGAGAGATTCTGTTGTCAGCGGGTTCATCATGGATGGACTCACGCTGGACATATGGCACGATGGTGTTCTCGTCCACGCTAACGCTCAAAACCTGACCCTTTCTGTTCACTCCGATAATACCGTTGTGCTGCTCGTACTCGGCCGTGGTGAAGATGGTCTCTCCAGAGATTCGGTTCATGTAGATGCACTGACCAGACTCGAGGTCGTAGAGATGAATGAAGCCGAATTTTGTAACGAGGTAGACGATACCGTGCTTTGGCGAGACTTGCATAGCCACGGGAAAGTCGTTGGTGGCTTCGGGAGGGAAGAACACGTCGACGGCCTTTTTCTGGAAAGGAGTGTTGGGTGCTTGATGGCCAATCTCGACAATGTGGAGCTGAGAGTCAGCGATGTCCCACCTAAAGACGTACCTTGGCACCGGTGGCCGTTCTCACGGCAAACGAGAACAGCTTGGTGGGGTTGGGGCATCCTTCGAGCTTGATGTTGGCGAAAGCCGCGGCGTGACCCTCGATAGGCTGGGAAACGCCTCTCTCTATCGAGTACAGTTGCATTGCTCCCTTGATCTTGAACGCGTTCTGTCCTGGCTGTCCGGCGGCTGGATTGGAGGAGATACCGACAAGGACGAGCCATTGGCCGTCAGGCGAGACTCGGTAGTTGATGATCTGGTTGGCATTCAACGAGGCATGTCGGTCAAAGACCTAGATGTCAGTGTAGTTCGAACATCGCGACTCACCTTGGTGGGCGCGGCTTGTCCTTCAATGACCTTCCAGTGAAGCACTTCTCGATCTGTGACGAGACCGAGCGTAGAGTCGTTGATCCATGTCCAGAAGCCAACATCCTCGTTCATCAGATGCGAGCCGAGCTTTGACTTTGTGGCCAAGTTGAAGACTTGCAGCTGTCGACCGGCTAGGAGGGTCAGTGGTATTGCGGGCGGGCACTCACATTTGAGAGCTATTATCTTCTCCTTCGGGTGCATGATCGCCGAATCGGCGGTGACTAGGACATTAGCCCCAGCTTCATCGTTGTCACTCACTTGGCCTTCGGATGACATTGTTCGCGTCCGCCAAGTCGACGATGACGACTTGGTTGGTGTCATTGACGGTTTCCCGACTGTGGTGGGTCAGAATGACTCTCTTGTGCTACGCGCGTACTCACACGCAGATGAAGTGGTCCGACTCCAGTGTCAGCGATTGGAAGGATATAGAGTTGGGTTGGATACCGAGAGCGGTGAGCTGGAGGGAGAAGCGCGGGGACCTGCGGTTAGTTGCTTTCAGGTCAAACAAGCTCTGATCCCACCTGAAGGTGCTCCGTGAACTGAGAATGGTCAGCTAAGCTCCAGGTATGGTGTGACCCACAGTGATAGGCTTGTCCGCCATGTTGTCTTCCCCTCCTCTTGTCTGTTATCTATCGAGGGGGGAGTGCGATTGTCGAGGATGGTTGCTCGATTACAGAGGGTGATATCGAGTCTCAGCTACAACTGAACACCTGGGTATGTATCTAAACACGACGAACAGTAGAGAATGAGAAGGATAGGAAGCGGTATGTACAGTGGTGTCTACGCGGTGACATGAGAGGTACGTGGTGATGGAACGGTGGACGCCGGGGATGAGCCGTGCCACGTGTCGGGATTATCCGGTGATTCAGCGTATAAGGGGGGCTCGAATGCGGTTGTGGCAGTCGACCAAGGTGGAGGTGGTCCACGACAAAGGAGCCTCTCAAGCTCGGGGGTCGCCTGAAAGGATGAGAGTGTCCGAGTCTAGACATGTTCAGCGCCGAGCACTATGACCTAGTCGAGATGGACGACATTGATGACAACGCTAACTTCGAGCTCCTGTCAAGGAAGGGATATTTTATGAGTCCGGACAAACTAAGCAGATAAGAATGGCCGAACCATACTCGCCCGCCACCGAGGCGAAGCGATTCCGACACTCTGGCTCGGGGATGCCCGGTGTATCCGCTCGAGATGGTGAGTCAAAGGCGAATAAAACCTTGTTGACAGCGAACAGAACTTCTCCCTCCGCCAGGACAGCAGGGTGTTTACAGTCTCGGCAATCCATACGACCCTGAGCGAAAGGATTTTTACTACTCTGGCAACAAGACACCGCCCAAGGGGGACACCCGTCAGATGGACAAGATCAAGGCGACACAGGCAGAGATTGACAAGGTGAAGGATCAACTGCAACAGAACATCGAAGCGATCGGGGAGAGGGGTGCAAAGCTGGACAATCTCCAGGACAAGACGGGTGAGTCGAGCCGCGCAAGGCCCAGCTGACCTTAGACCTACTGATGATACGGGGTCAACAGTTTAAGAGTTCCGCAACGCAAGTCAGGCGCAAGATGTGGTGGAAGAATGCCAAGGTGAGTGATCTTGGTGGGTTATAGCTGAGATGACTAGTGGATGATATGCCTCGGTATCCTGCTCGTGGTGGTCATAGGCGGCGCTGTAGGCGGTGGCATCAAGGGCAAAGAGTACATCGAGAACAGGGTGGTCGAGACACAAACTGTGACTGCGCCCGGACCTAGCTCGACTGCTTCGCGTTGAAATACCTAGGTCGACAGTCGTAACACCGCAACGCTCTCGACATGCGCAGTCTGATGTCAGCTCCACACCATGCGACTGACTCACCTGAGGGAAGAGATCGAATCCCCGTAGAGACTCCAGCTCGTATTTGATACCCCGTTCTGTAGCTGTCGCCATGAACCACCCAACATCTCGCGCCTGCGTATGAACGTTGCACGAAACGTAGACGATGGTGAGGGGTTTGAATCTGATTAGCTGTTCGAGGAAAAGCTCGTCGCAGCCTTTTCGAGGGGGCTATACGTCAGCGCGATACGAAACAATCTCACTCACATCAATGACAACGCAGCTCTTCTCTCCGCTGAAGCCCTGAGCAGGCAGCCCTCCGAAGATGTCTTCTGCCTTGCCACAAAGCCATCGCGTCTTATCCCCAAGGTTGTTGATCTCTGCATTCTTCTTTGCCGCAGCGACACTCAAGGGGTCGATCTCCACTCCAGCCACTTTTTCGAAATGCTCGCTCAATGTGATTCCAAACAATCCAGAGCCGCAGTACGTGTCGACCAGATGGGTGGGCTTGAGCTCGTCCGAGATCCCAGCGGGGAACACGGCATCCTTGACATACGAGGTGAGCGGGACCAAGATTGAGTTGTTGTTCTGGAAAAACGCTCCAGCGGTAAAAGTGAACAGCTTGTCCCCCACTCGCTCGTAGACAGCCTCTTTATGGTTGGTGACGACGACGTGCTCGTCCTCTGGTATGAACGGGGTTGACGGGTCAAAGGGGCTGAGGGCGGAAGGTGTTGGCGCTGGTAACGAATCTCGGAGGAGGAGCGTTGCTGCACGGGGATACGTGAGGATGGTGCTGGAGTTAGCGATGATCTTGAAACTGGACTCACTCCTGCACTCGCTTCCTCTCTTCTGCCATCTTTCGGTTGATTATCGGCGCGGCAATAGGGCAGTCCTGGAATTTAGTCTCCTCCTATAATGAGTGACTCACTTCAATATCCAGAACCCCACTGCCGGCTTTCTTGTCGAACCCGATCCGCAAATTCCAATTGATCTCACGCTTTTCGTCATCTGGCATCCACCACTTGCCATCGGTACCATTCTTCAAATCCGAGTTCAGGTCGGACTCTTCAGACGCCTGCGCCAGACCTAAAGACTTCTTGCCTTGTATTGCCTTCTTGATCCTGTTGGGTGCTGCGTCAAAGTGCGGTGTGATCTTGGTCCTGTAGCCCCATTGCTTCGGACTGGGTATCGTGTCCTGGATCTCCGGAACGAGCTCGGCTGAAAGCTTGGAGAAGCGTTCGTAGGCGAGCTTGACCGTCCGCTTCTTATGTGCGAGCTGTAGGTGGTATGGCATTGGGTGGAACTGGCAACCCCCACTGATTCTCAGCCATGACTCCAGGTGAGGCAACTCACCATACGCCAAAGTACTTGCATCCCTGATCCGGAAACTTTCGCCTGTCGCCCTCGCCTCCTCGTGCCGACTCGTCATATTCCAAGATCTCCACCATGTCCGCGTTTGAGTGCATACGGTGGTGTTTGTATATCTTGCACCGGATCAGATCTCCCGGGTGCGCAAACGGAGTGATCACCGCCCATCGCTTGCCATTGGGATCTGTGTACAGTGATATCGAGTCGCCTTTCGTTAGCTCCGGTCAACTGTGTAAACATACCTGATACTGTGAAGGCGCCTGCTCGAATCGTAATCTCCTTGCCATGCTCCAGTCCTTCGGGAGCCTTCCATGCTGCTTCCGCGTCCTCTGCTATCAACCCGTCGACGTACTCCGGCCCTAGGAAATCTCGGACATCATGCCACATGATGTCCTCGTTACTGTAGGGCGTCGGCAGGGGATGCTTCTCCTTCCGCTTCCTCCTCTTCTCCTCGGCCTTGGTGCGTTGCGGCGCAAACATTGCTTTCGTCGCCGCAACTGGTATCACTGGATCTGGCAAAGTGGACGGCCCCGCATCTGTCCTGCTCCTCTTGGCCGGCGGAGAGTCGGTGTTGGTGAGCTGGTCGGACATCGTGGAGAAGCTTTTGATCACGGATATTAGGGGTCTGGTGTTGACGAATGGAGCGGGTCGTATCCTCAAGACTGCGCCCAGTCTCATCTAGTGTTGTGTAGACAGCTGTTCTGAAATTCTGAAATTGTTTTGACGAATGAGCTCGATCGAGTTTGAGGCCGCTGTTTCAGGTTAAAAACAGAGAGGATCAGATAAACTCGGCAACGCTCGCGTCACCAGGCAGCACCATCTGGATGCCATCTATGGAGATCAGCAGTACTAGTCTCCTATCAGAGCTTTAACACCAGTATCTTATCCCCATCATCACAATGGCCGAAGCCTCGTCATCGGTAGTCGCCCCAGCTGGCATGGACCCAGCCAAATATGAAGCGATCAAAGCGTACAGAGCGGTGAGTGGACCAAGATTCCGGATCAAGCTGACAATCGCAGAAAGTACGCGAGCACGGTAACATGGGCGATTCCCTGAGGTCGAGTAGGTGACCCCTCAGTGGCTAGAGCTCACAACAGTCCGCATGAACATTAGGACCTTGGGCACAGACTATGACAAGACGGAGGATGACATCAAGGCGTTGCAGTCGGTCGGACAGATCATCGGAGAGATTCTAAAGCAATTGGACGACGAGAGATGTAAGTTGGTACAGGGAGATCCGAGCTGACAACAGTCATCGTCAAAGCCTCCTCTGGTCCCAGATACGTTGTCTCGTACAGACCTACCCTGCCCGTAGCAAAGGTGAGACTACAGTGATGATCGCGCTGACGACAGTTGAAACCCACTGTTCGAGTATCGCTCGATATGACCACATTGACGATAATGCGGATCCTACCGAGAGAAGTGGACCCAATGGTGAGTCTCCTGAGGGCGACTGTGCTGATGACAGGTGTACAACATGTCCCTAGAGGATCCCGGAGCGGCGACGTTTGCTGGTATTGGAGGTCTAGGAGATCAGGTCCGAGAGCTGCGAGAGGTGATCGAGCTGCCATTGATGAACCCAGAGCTGTTCGAGGTGAGTCAATTGGCTGAGCATGGCTGACGCCAGCGTGTGGGCATCAAACCGCCAAAAGGTGTTTTGCTCTACGGCCCTCCAGGTACTGGCAAAACCCTCCTGGCAAGAGCCGTGGCAGCAACGTTGAACACGAATTTCCTCAAGGTCGTTTCGTCAGCTGTAAGTCTCATACTCAAACTCTGCTGACCCCAGATCGTCGACAAATACATTGGAGAGTCTGCTCGATTGATCCGAGAAATGTTCGCCTACGCCAAAGAACACGAACCATGTATCATCTTCATGGACGAGATCGATGCTATTGGTGGAAGACGTTTCAGTGAGGGAACTAGCGCGGACCGAGAGATTCAGAGGACGTTGATGGAGGTGAGTCGACTTTGGTGACATTGCTGACATTAGCTTCTCAACCAAATGGACGGTTTCGACTCGCTGGGCAGGACAAAGATCATCATGGCTACGAATCGACCGGACACCTTGGATCCCGCCCTGCTGCGACCCGGGCGACTGGACAGGAAGATTGAGATTCCGTTGCCAAACGAACAGGGTCGACTGGAGATTCTCAAGATTCACGCCAAGGGCATCAACAAGTCTGGCGACATCGACTTTGAGGCCGTGGTCAAATTGTCCGATGGATTCAACGGTGCGGATCTGAGGAACGTCTGTACAGAGGCTGGCATGTTTGCCATTCGAGAGGACAGGGACGCGATCGTCCAGGAGGATTTGATGAAGGCGGTGCGAAAGCTCAACGATGCAAAGAAGCACGAGACGTCAATGTGAGTAATTTGTCAATGGTTCTTGGCTGACGACAGGGATTACAAAGCGGTATAGATGCATTACTCTCGTAGCAGGTCGTTAATGATTCTCGAGCATGTCTCTACGCCCTGCCTGACCTCGTCCGCATCTGATGCTCTGACCCTAGGCAGGATTCTCCCGAAGAACCTGTCTGGGTGGAATGACCTGATGGTCTCTCTGAGCACTTTTCTAACGTCGCCGCCCTGGGCGTGGAGGAATGTCCGTATGCGATCCTTGGTCAGATTGTCCAGTGTGATCGGCTTGTATATTGGCCAGGGAATGTCCTCAAAAGCGAGCTGTGTCTCCTCGACCTCCCCAGTGCTGGTGATGCTGGTCCATCTAGCCTGATATCGCTCCCTCTCTTGCTGCAAGTCGTGTGCCGACTGTGCCTTTGCCTCTTCTTCCTTCTTGGCCTCTTCCAGACGCAGAGCCTCTCTCCGTTTCCGTTCGTGCCGCCGTTCGCGCCGCTCTGCCTCTTCTCTAGCCTTCTCCCGCTCAATCTCCTTTTGCAGCTTCGCCTCCTTTTCCCGCTCCCTCTGAGCGTACTCCTCCTTGTGTTTGAGCCTGTACATCCCATTGCGTATCCACTCGGCGTATTCCTCCTCTGTCATCCGTCCAATAGAAGGCACAGCGCCGCTCTCCAGTTCCCTCGCCACGTCTCGCTTTGACGACGAGGCCATGGGCTGTTTGAATCGTCGCGGTATATGTGGGTCGGCGTATTCGGCAAATGGGTCACCCCTGCTCATCTCCTCTTGGGCCAGCCAGGCGAATCGCTCTTCTTCCTCCCTTCTCTCTTCCCTCTGCTTCAGCTCCTGCACAGCGGCTCTGCCCCTTCCACCCATCCAAGCGTAACCTGGAGAATCATCCCGCCGGCGAGCTTGTTTCCTCGGCGGCGACATGGACTCGGAGTCGCCTCGAGCCCGCGGTGGAGAGACTGCATAACCATTCGCGCGACTGATCCGCTCTTGCTCTTTCCTATACCTCCTCTGCTCTCGTCGAAATACCCTCTCCGCCTTGTCTGCCTTAGTCTCCTTTCTATGACGTTGTCAGTTTGCCATTCAACTACCTCTGGCATAACTTACAGCTTGATCTTGGTCGGTCGAGGGACGTCATATTCTCCAGCCTGCTCTGACCCTCCAGCAGCAGACATATGCGAGTCACAGCTCGAGAGCAAACCCTCGAGATTCACGACCTTCGCAAGTCAGCGGACTTGGAGTCGGCTTAGCTGAACGAGAAGAAAGCTTTGGCAGAGCAGCCCTCAAATCTCAGAGCTGCGGTGAGTGTGGCGACACGTCGCCGGACAGGCTGTGAGAGATAGAGTACTCACGGTGTCGCCTCCGCTGCCCGACATCTGATGCGGACGCAAGAACGCGTTGGGCCTCGTTGGGCTGCTCACTGCTGACATGCAATTGGCAGCAGCCTCGGCAGACACGGTCGGAGAACCTGCACGCTGAGCTGAATCCGAGCCCACCTCTGCCTCCTCGACCAGCCCAACAGTCAGTGATCACGCTCGATTATAACAAGACACGATCTCGACTTATCACTCCACCCCGACTCATGCGTGATGCCGTCCACCAGATCTTCAGCGTCTCACGTTCCGCAAGATGGGCAGAGGACACAAAAGCAACAGCCAGGAACGAAGCCGACGACTGCAATCCTCCCTCCGCTTCCAGATGTCGTCAAGCGTGAGATAGTGTCTTACCTCCCAATGGCCGACGCCAAAAGTCTTGCTCTGGCCAACTGGGAGTGGAAAACATATGCTGAAAGCCACCTTTGGGCCTCGATGCTTGTGAGCTCGGAACACGACCCATGGACATATATCTCGGAATCGGACCGCGACATTAAATGTCAGAAAGTACAGAAATCGATCCGCCAGCGTCTCGAGAGCCACCCGGATCGGGTGGCCTCGGTCAAGAGGCTTGTGGTGCACGATTGGCCAGGTACATCTGGGAACTCCTCCGCCATTCCAGGGACACCTGAGGACTCCGCCGCCATCGTCAGACTTGTCGCACCGACAGTAGAAACTCTTGAGGAATCAAGCATATGCCAGATACATACCTCGGATGCATGCGCGAAGGCGACCATTCCTCACAGAATCTTCGCCCAGCAGCCATTCCCCCGGCTCAAAACCCTCAAAACCCACTTTGATCGGAATTGGTCTACATCGCTTCCAGGCGTTCTGAGGACGATGCCCAACCTAGGGAAACTATTTTTGTGGGGTGAATCAGACTGGGAAGATCTCGCTGGTCGTCTCACAGACTGGCCCCCGCTGGACCGTGTTTTCGAGCTTATCCTCGAAGGCAACGTTGAGTCGACGAACGTCGTATCAACCCTGCTTCCACTATGTCCATCCTTACGGAAGCTTGAACTGAGACTTGGGGACGACACGGATAAAGAACCCCACGAATACGACAGGGAAGGCATATCTGCAATGATTTCGGTCATTCTAAATTGCGCTACCCGCGAATCACTCACAATCGGTCACGAAGTCAACACGTATTTCATGGCGGAATTCGAACCTGGCCAGAGGGATCCAATCTTAACAGGTCACCTTCCGAATCTCAAGCATCTGAATCTGATGTCCAAGGTGAGCAAACAACACTGTTGTGTGCTGACACATGTCAGATCGTGCATCCCCACTGTGTGCCCCGTCGTCCCTTCTTGCGAAAGCTTCACTTGCGCTGGCATGAACAGGGACCACCGCACAAGATACTGTCGAGCTCGGACTTTAGACGCCTCTACCTGGAGGTTAAAGGTGGCGGAACATTTGGAACCAAGCCCTCGAGGACAACATCGGGCAAACTATCGCTCGCCTTGGTCGAGCGGCTCGGTTCGGCTCCACGCCTTTCAATCATCGTGGCAGACGAGGTGGACGAAGAGGCCTGCGATTTGGAGCGAAACGAGCTCCACGTCCAGAGCTTCACGAACGGCGATCGCGCATTGTATCACTGTCGCATAAAGGCCACGAACGAGGCGTTCCCGTTCTATTGTCATCCCGGCTCTTACTCCCAGCCTATATCGAGCACCAAGCAATGGAAGGACCAGCCACAGAACAAGTTTAGGAGGAACATGGACCAATTGTCATTCGAGGACATAATTGGCCCCTTCAGCCTAGACAGTCAATACAATCTTGAACCCGAAGATCCCAACGCCACCGATTTCACGGCAGACGAGTACGAACTCACCGACTACAAGAATCATAATCTTCCGCTGCTGCTTCTGGATTATATCTATTCGCAAGCCAATCATCCGAGGGACTGGGACAAGGGCGTGAGAGGATTGACCCTACCGGACCATGTCTGCGAGTTATTGGATGGGTGGGTAGACGAAGTGGAGAAGCTCAGGATCCTCGTATGACGTTGCCTTGGAACCAGAGAGCAGGGGTAGTAATACCAGAAGGACCCCGGACAAGTGACAGATGCAAAATTCATGTTCAGCTCTACAATCTTGTTCTCTACATTTCGATAA